>CM037794.1:24277169-24327169 GCA_021229015.1 Solen grandis
AAACTATCCTAAGTACTTCTAGAAATAGAAGGAGCTGGAACAGTTTTGTGATCAGACCTCGGTATTATATCATTTTATATGAACCCATTAATACAAAAAAAAAATATTACCAGTAAATAGTTTTAAAAAATATATTTTTCAAGTAAATGTAAATTAAATGAAATAAAAAAATGATACAAAACACTCGATGTTTCCTCTACCGCATGAACAGTTGTATCTATTGGCCCAGTGGTAATTTACCAAACTGCGGATCAAAATGTTATGGGTTCGAGCTCTGATGGCGGCAAGAACTCTCCATGACCATCCCAGTACTGGTTCAACATATGAATCGTGGAGAGGAACACGTATAAGTTGTAAAAACTTGTTTCACAATCGACGTAAAATAGCCGAATCATTTCCAATAAACTGAGTATACGATCTTAAAGGTAAAGAAGATCATCGGAAGATATAACTGATAAAAGTCAACCGGTCTGTTAATAGCACTTCCAAACTTCCCGCATCAGTTACGTCACACTACAACTGTAAGGGGAAGTAACTATTGCGGCGAGGTTTGGTGGTGCAGTGGTTATCGACAACTGTAAGGGGAAGTAACTATTGCGGCAGATTTGGTGGTGCAGTGGTTATCGACAACTGTAAGGGGAAGTAACTATTGCGGCGGAGGTTTGGTGGTGCAGTGGTTATCGACAACTGTAAGGGGAGGTAGGTTTGGTGGTGGCACTGGTTATCGACAACTGTAAGGGGAGGTAACTACTGCGGCAGCGGTTTGGTGGTGGCATTGGTTATTGACAACTGTAGGGGAGATAACTATTGCGGCAGAGGTTTGGGTTTGCTGGTTACAGCGGCTATCGACAACTGTAAGGGGAAGTAACTAATGCGGCAGTGGTTTGGTGGTGGCAGTGGTTATCGACAACTGTAAGGGGGGATAACTACATGTATTGCGGCAGAGGTTTGGTGGTGGCAGTGTTTATCGACATCTGTATGGGGAGATATCTATTGCTGCAGAGGATTGGTGGTGGCAGTGGTTATCGTCAACTGTAAGGGGAGGTAACTACTTCGGCGGAGTTTGAATCTCTTCATGGTGATCATGATGGTGTATCACTATACATATAATTGCCCGTTTGTGTGTAAATAGGCACTGTTCAATGTTTAGTCTACAACTACCCTTATGATACTGTTCAAGAGTTTCCATTCGTCCTCGACGATGGCCTTCCAACCATAATAATCAGTAATAAGTATATTTACTCCATTAATTTAGTTATATTACTCGAATTCCAACAACAATACCTGCGTTAAGTAAAACTTAAATACTTGGGGGCAAACTTCATCTCTCTTATATATCTTCTAAAACTACCAAATGTTTAATTTTCTTCACAAATTTTGTAAGTTATTAGGGTGGCCTAAAGATAATGTCAACTTCACTCAAACTTTAGTTTGAATATATCGGAAAACAGTAATGATGGAATGCATTTCTAACGTTTTCACGAATTTAAGTATGATGGTCTATCAAGTTTTCGTGGTACTAACGAGATCGGTCAACATTTGCATAGCAAATATCATTAAAAGTTTCATTTAATTGGTAAAACACGCATGTACAAATATCATAGCAGCGTTCATTCCAATGTAGATCAACGGTGACAGCATAAATAGTTATTAACAAGCATTCTGTATTAGTTTAATAAGCATCAAAATCCACATTAGTAAGTTGATGGTGTGATAATTAATTAAAAATCGCGTCTGAGATCTTCTTCTAATGATATTGTTTTCTGACTGGCATCCACGGCCTAAAAGTCTATATTACCATCCCATTCCACGATTTACAACGCTGCGTATCAGTTGATGACACAGGTGTGTAATTGAAACATTTTGTTTCTTTCTTGGGTTTAACGTTGAAACATTTTACACATGTCCATCACTAGATACATGATTACACATTCAAGAAATATTTGAAAGAAATATTTTGTTTGCAAATCGGTAAATTTTAGTAATTCAGTCAAGTCTGACCTACCAATTAACTATTTAAGCACAAAGACCTAATAATAGAACAAAGATCCGCAACTCTGATATAATATAGAGCAAGTCATTAGAAACTTTCGTTCAGTTGCATGTACGAGCATGTGACCGCGAGTTCGTCACGAGAAAAAACTTTCTTTCTGTTTAACATCTCTGTTGAATAAGTCTTTGTTGAGCAGATTAAATGGTCGGACCGGCATCTGAAACATTACTCCGTATGAACACAAGAGGTCAATGGTGCCTTGATTTTAACGTTAGACCATTGCTGACAAATATTTTGATTAAATGGGATTTCAAAATCACCTCGTCATATCGCGTTCTCAAGTAAAATAATACCCTCGAAAACTATTTATACTACGAAAACTCGTTATCTAATCATATTACATAGCGTTAAATACGAGCGTGCAACACATGTCAGACGTTTATCATTTTTATTTTTTCTATGTCCGAGCGACAGCAAACATATTGTGACTTTCCCTTCAAATCTCCGAAGGTGTCCGAGACTTCTGTCGTGCTGAAAACTCGTGCTCAAGACGGGATATATATGGTATATACGCCAAGATCAGAACAATATTGGGGAACTGAATAACACATAGCGCAAATATGCGAAGCCGCTACTTAGCAGTTATCGCAGCCAGAGTTGCTTACACACGATATTAATTTGATATTTTTGTAAAAGCAACGTTCAACTTGAACAAAGGAACTGCTGGTATGTTCATTAGCTTAAACATTTTCTTTTCGATTTTCGGGGATACCTTAATGTACTGAGGATTCTGTGTTTTTTATTTAGAGCAATATTTAATCCATGTGTTTTATACTTGTTGAGTTTACTTCATACTTTGAAAAACTTCATACAATCAATACACTATTTCCTTGCGTTGCTTCCCTTCTGCGTTGAATATTTGGTATCAAATAAAGAATTTATGGCTCATGCAGTGCAACTGAATAGTATTGTGGCCGAGAGGGTAAAGTCGCTGACTTTAACACTCACCCAGTCCCTCACCGCGTGGGTTCGAATCCCGGCAGGGTCATTCGGATTTTCATGTTAGGAAGCATTCCAGCTGGCTTGCGGTAGTTCGGTGGATCTACCCGGATGCCTCCGTGCATTCGGGGTCTTCCCCACCTGTAATTAGCTGGACGTCGTTATATGACTGAAATAATGTCGACGCGACTGTAAACTCAAATAGTCAAGTCTTAATTGAACGGTACTTATTTCACAATGGTAAACTGGTTACAAAATTACATGGAGTCATGCACACTTTTTTATTATCCGAGCATGTAATTTGTATTTAAATTGATTTTTATTTTCCGTTCAGATCGTCTCTAGGTTACTTGTTGAACTAGCTGTTTATTGAGCTAATGGATGTTGCTTCATGTTAAGACCATGAAAGAACTTGCATTGCTATGCATCTTGGGTCCTTTCACTGAATTTCGTACGAATAAAAATCTTCATAAGTGCAAATGAATCTGACATGGATTGTTATTTCTTATCAAATTTTACTTAACCAGTTCGTGGAAATGTTATTAAGCGAGCCTCTGGTGAGCATACCATTTCATGAACGAGTTTAGTAAAATTTGAAATGAAATAACAATTTATGTCTGATCCTTTTATATGACATTAAATCTCAATTATAACAACAAACAAACACACACATGAATGAACAGACTGTGAACGAATTACTATTTGTAATCTTACACCAAGAAAATAGTTTCAACTTCTAGCTGAAAATAACGATTTAACGTGTGTATTTTTCATGCATTTTTTTTATCAAAGTAAGTTGCATCAAACACAACACACTATGAATACCGTGTAAATAGAATACACGCGCGTGACACGGGGTGATGTAATTCAGCTTAAAAGTTGTAACATGTTAAATATAAAACACCGGTAGGGGACTAACAACGGATTTCTCTAGCTTCAATATTGTATGAACAGAGGAATTGTTTACCAATACCGCAGATCTACAGTACTAAACACTGTGTTTATATGTCTATGGTAACGCCAAAGCATCAAAATGAGTCTTTATAAAGATACAAGTTCAGTGAAATGGGACCTGCTGTTTATCTTACTAGGAGTATCTGTTATGCACATACATCATATGTTGAAACCCATATGAAAATTACTGGAAACAAGAGTGTTCTTTGGAACAAGTATGTCACCTACTGAAGCGTGACAGAAAAAGTGTGATAGACAGACGATGGGAAAGTGATCCCTTTGTGTCACCTCTGATAAAAGGTGACACAAAAAGGAAAACAATTTCAGTAATCTCATTCCGATTAGCCCAAGCTCATATTCCACAAACAGTACTAAGTGCCAAGTCATTTTTTAATTAGATAGACAAGCCTTTCAGCTTAATGAAATAATAAAGAACATGAGAAGTCAATACCCCCACCTTCATATCTATTGATAATTGTTAAAAAGTTAAATACCTGGGTGTTTTTATTAGTGAGCTAAAATGATGAAAAATCCGTCCTATGCATTACTAAGAACTATGTATCGTTGGTAGAATTTGAGTGTGTTTGCAGACTTGGCAATAAACTATTTTTTAATTTATTTTTTTTTGTTACAAAATACTTTTCTTTAGCCTAGAGGCATGGCTGGCTACATTTTGTTCTATCTTAATCATGTTGGACAAATAAGTATAACAATAGCTGGACACTTTGATGAATGTAAGTTTATAGAGATTGCAGGATACTAAACTTTCCATAAGAACATTTGATTTGCGAGTTGAAAGAATAGCTTCATTTTACTTATAAATTTTTTTTTTCTTCCCTAATGAGAATATTATATTGGGATTACTAAACACCATGAAATAATAGTCAATAGATGACCTGGTTTACACAAAAGAACATGGTTTTGTTTGTAATACTCTTTGTAACCAGTTGACCATAACCCTTTCCCTCATATAGACTCATTTTGACGCACTCAATAGGTACCACATAAAGCCTGATCTGCAGAAAACCACAGTTAAACATTACCAAATTTAATTACAAAATCCTCATTTCCAGAGGAGCAGCGAACAGCATAAAACCTGATCAGCCTGCGAGTTACTCGCAGGCTGATCTGGTTTTATGCTGTTCGCATAGGTTTTTTGTGATACTGACCTAAATTTGAGATATAAAATTTATGAGAGAGAGAAAGAGAGAGCACAACATATGGGATTTCAATATTGCCCCATCACCCTCAGGCAGTGAAGCAGAATGCAAATTCTGCATCCAGGTGGTAACAGAATAATGAGGGAAGAAATTCTCATATAAAGAGTCTTGTCCTCTGGATGGTGTCAAGTAATGGACCACAAGGTGACAGATGGCAACATGCTTGTTTTTATTAGCACTATTGTAGTGTATAAATGAATAGTCATTATAAACAGAGCCTGGTCCTCATATCTTGTTGAATGCTGCAATGTCCATACTTTGCACCTGGAAAAGAAAAGTAACTATTCAGCCTCCACTGTGCAGTACAGAACTGTACAATACTAAAATTTTTGTTTATGTATTACTTGGAAAATGTTTGTGCTGTGTTTGGATTCAACTAATTACGTAACCTTGTCTTACAATTTACATTAAAACTGGATGCAGATCTTTTCTAAAACTGTCACTAAAGCAGGAATCAACACATATGGTTCTGGGATCCTGTGGATACCAAAAATTGGGAAGGGAACCCAGAACTGACATGCCAGGTGTTCTGTCAGCACACATACTTTTCTGATTTAAAGTAAAGTGAACAGCTATACTAAAAGCAAACTAAAGTAATCATCTGCATAAGAATTTATTAGTTACCCTCTTTGAGAAATTGCAACTTTTCAACCAGTGACCAGTCATATATCTGAATGACACAACAGTCTCTTAACTTTCAGAAGCAGATGTTCCATCAGCATATCTGGCTTAAAAGTTAGAGTCAAAGGCTGTAAAGATAACTAATATTTCCCACCTTGTCTGCATGTAATGTGGGTATAGGATGTGAGATAAAGTATGTGACAAGCATGATCCCCATTTCTGGGTGACATGTCCGTGGACAAAGTACTGATGTCTCAATCAACTGGTAAACACTTACCAAGTCTTCGTTGGCAGTTATTAATTCTTCAAGGTCATCTGTGCTGACTTTATCATCTTCTATCACAGCGTTGATCTGTAATTTCTTGATACCATAACCAATTGGGACCAATTTAGCTGCAAGTAAAAAGAACAGAAACTTTATAAATTATGTTATCTGAATTAGAACTAAAAATATCATAATTCATTAAAGGTTTTTAATACTCCCTCATCTTGTTTTCCTGTAACAGGATTGTAGGACAGACTGGGACGGGGGTTGTTGGAAGAAGTACTGTCTTTCAATAGATATAAATTAATGGATATAAATACACCTTATTTCATTAATGAACTATTGAGTACCGTACTGTGTCCTTGACATTGAAGGTAAAAGGGATGGGACATAATGAAACATGCCTAAATAAACAAGTAACTGGTGTTGTATGCAACACATAAAGTCCCCTACCGGCTCCACCTTGACTCAATATGGTAATCAATCCCATTTTTTGCCATATTTTCACTATTTCCGTTACCATAGCAACCACAATTTTAGTTGAAGAACAAAAATAAAATGACGTGCATAATCTACACATTGCCATCTAGTCATATACCAAGTTTCATCAAGTTTGCTTGCTTAGTTATCGCGGGATCCCATTTTTTGCCATATTTTCACTATTTCCGTTACCATAGCAACCACAATTTTAGTCGAAGAACAAAAATAAAATGACGTGCATAATCTACACATTGCCATCTAGTCATATACCAAGTTTCATCAAGTTTGCTTGCTTAGTTATCGCGGGATCCCATTTTTGCCATATTTTCACTATTTCCGTTACCATAGCAACCACAATTTTAGTTGAAGAACAAAAATAAAATGACGTGCATAATCTACACATTGACATCTAGTCATATAGCAAGTTTCATCAAGTTTGCTTGCTTAGTTATCGCGGGATCCCATTTTTTGCCATATTTTCACTATTTCCGTTACCATAGCAACCACAATTTTAGTCGAAGAACAAAAATAAAATGACGTGCATAATCTACACATTGCCATCTAGTCATATAGCAAGTTTCATCAAGTTAGCTTGCTTAGTTATCGCGGGATCCCATTTTTGCCATATTTTCACTATTTCCGTTACCATAGCAACCACAATTTTAGTTGAAGAACAAAAATAAAATGACGTGCATAATCTACACATTGACATCTAGTCATATAGCAAGTTTCATCAAGTTAGCTTGCTTAGTTATCGCGGGATCCCATTTTTTGCCATATTTTCACTATTTCCGTTACCATAGCAACCACAATTTTGTCGAAGAACAAAAATAAAATGAGTGCATAATCTACACATTGCCATCTAGTCATATAATTTAGTTAGCTTGCTTATTATCCATCTAGTCATATACCAAGTTTCATCAAGTTAGCTTGCTTAGTTATTAAGTTATCGCGGGATCCAGATTTGAGCGGACAGACGGACGGACAGACGGACGGACAGACGGAGGGCAAACCTATAGTCCCCTCCGGTGTGAACACCGGTAGGGGACTAAAAAAACAACTTAAAAGTCTAGTCTTTCACTCTGTGAAATGGGTGTATAGAAGTATTTGTCTTTCACACTGTTGACTTGGGATATAAAAAGCATGTTTCACTTTGTGAAGGGTAGTATAAGAAGTCCTTAGTATTGCACTCTATATATACTGAGATATAAGCATTAAAGTAACTTGCATGCAAAACTTTAACCAAAATTTCTAAGTTCAAGGGCCATAACTTGTAATATATTCCATCAAAAGTTATTTACCATGAAAGTATGATACTCCTAAACATAGTAAAGATGTCTCAAATCAATCCCATACCTGGATACTGAGATATTAGCATGAAAGTACCTTGCATGCAAAACTTTAACCAAAATTTCTAAGTTAAAAAGGGGCAATAATTTGTAACAAATTCTATCAAGAGTTATCTACCATGAAAGAATGATACCCCTAAACATATTAAAGATGTTTCAAATCAATCGCATGCTTGATACTGAGATATAAGCATGAGAGTATCTTGCATGCAAAACTTTAACCAAAATTTCTAAGTTAAAAAGGGGCCATAATTTGTAATATATTCCATCAAGAGTTATTTACCTTGGTTGTATGATGTCCCTAAACATATTCATAAACTTTCAAGTCAATACCATGAATGGTTATTGAGATACAAACTAGATAGTAGCTTGCATGCAAAACTTTAACCAAATTTTCTATTGCATGCAAAACTTTAACCAAAATTTCTACCGTATACACCGGCAGATTAGGCGCACTTTTTTTCCAGATAATTCAAGTTTATAGAGGGGATGCGCCTTATATAATGATATACAGCTTTTCAGGTTTCTTTTTCCAATCACCGAGAAGTGAAAATTACCGGTATACGATCTCAGAAAATGGATATACTGAAAGCCAATGAATACGATAATATGACACAAAGTCTATACGAAACCATGATAAACAATACCACATTATTGCTTTTGTTCTTATTAGTTATCCTACAGGTATATTTCATGATAAAATGATCGTGAGAAACTGAAACAACTTGATGGAAGCCATTTTCAATATAAACAAATAAGTTTATTTTACGGGACCTCATGATGTATAGGAGAAACTTGACAGGTGGCAATTGTTACGTAATGCTTGTTAGTTGGGAGAATTTTGACAGGTGACAATGGTCCCCAGTGTTAGAATGCGGGGACACGGTTGAGTAATGTCATGTTATGAAAATGTGTCACCTTTATCCTACCCGTCGTTAATGTAACGGTCTAACGGTAATCTTATGCCATGTGTAAATAAAACGGTTCACCGTATGATTAGCCCGGTGACGTACGGATAGCTTTCGGTCTGTCAAAATGTACGACGGCGCAAATTTCAAAACAAGATTTTGTCGCATACGATACGATAAGTGATTTTTTTTTTTCAAATAAGTTACCCTGAAAGTTAGGATGCGCCTTATACGTAGCTGCGCCTAATCTGACCATGTATACGGTAAGTTAAAAAGGGGCCATAATTCATATTGAATTCAGTCAAGAGTTATCTACCTTGGTTGTCTGATGCCCCTGAACATATTTATAAACTTTCAAGTCAATACCATAAATGGTTATTGAGATATAAGGTTGATAGTAACTTGCATGCAAAACTTTAACCAAAAGCTGCAACGCCAACGCCGACGCCAGGGTGACTACAATAGCTCTCATATTCTACGAATAGTCGATCTAAAAATAAAAGTTGTATGTCAAATAGTAAAGAAAATACAGCCAACATTAAAGTTTTTTTGGTTAAATATTTCAAATATAGATCAAAGTTCAAAGGTCAAGGTCAAAAGTCCAAAAATGTAACATTGATGGAAAGGTCTTGCCACAAGGAATTCACATTTGAAATATCAGTGCCCTGATGGTAACAGTTCTGAAATGACAGGCATTTTTAAGTTTAAAAAAAATGCAGCAAAACTAGGTCATAGGTCAAGGTCGATAGATGAAATAATGAGGTATATCTGAAAAGCCCTTACGAAAATGAATATGCATACCAAAAATAAAAGTTGCATGTCAAATAGTAAAGAAAGTAGGGCCAATGTTAAAGTTTTTTTTGTTTAAAATTTCAAAAATAGGCCAAAGTTCAAAAGTCAAGGTCAAAAGTCTAAAAGTGCAAAATTGATGGAAAGGTATTGCTACAAGGAATTTACATGTGAAATATCAGTGCCCTGTTGACAACGATTTTGATATGACAGCCATTTTAAAGTTTTCAAAAGTTTTAGAAAAATAAGGTCAAAGGTCAAGGTTAATTGGTGAAAAAAATTCATATGCCTTGAAAGGCCTTGTCAAGATGAATATGCATACTAAAAATGAAAGTTGTATATGAAATAATAGAGAAGTTATGGCCAACGTTAAGATTCCGGACGACACCTGATGAAGACGCTGGATTTACAATAGCTCATATTTTTTACTTCGAAAAACAGACGAGCTAATAATAGTCAAAATGATATATCTTGATAGTCTGTTACCCCTTATTATTTTTATGAAGTCTAAAATCAATCCCATGCCTAGTTTCTGAGACATAAGCATAATAACACTGTGCATGCAAAACTTTAACCAAGTATCCAAGTCAGAAAAGGGCCAAGATTTATAAAAAATTCAGCCCAAAAGTTATCCTCCTTGGTTTTCTGATGTCCCTGAATACACTCCTTAACTTTCTAGTCAATATCATAAATAATTTCTGAGATATAAGCTGGATAGTAGCTTGAATGCAAAACTTTAACTAAACTTTCTAAGTTAAAAGGGGGCCATAATTTGTCATATATTCCATCAAGTGTTATCTTCCTCGGTAGTATGATACCCCTTAACATATTAAAGATGTTTCAAATCAATCCCATGTCTGGACTCTGAGATATAAGCATGAAAGTACCCTGAAAAGTTTCAAAGCAATACCATTATAGGTTCAGTAATAAAGTGAAGTGGTACGAAAAATTTAACCCTTACACAGACGCTCGGGTGAGTAGAATAACTCTCCTTATTCATCGATTAACAAGCTAGAAAAAAAACAACAAGAGGGCCCACCTGAGTAAGATTGCTGTGTAAGGCATGATTACCAAAAATGTGGCATCTAAAGTGTTTGCAATGTTTTCCTAACATTTGACTAAGTGACCTAGATTTTGATCCTACCTAAATTTGCACTCATCTGAGATTTCAAGCAGTCATCATTCTTAATATGTTTAATGAAGACTGGGACAAAAATGTAGCCTCTAGAGTGTTCACAAGTTTTTTTTATAAAATTTGTCCTGGTGACCTACTTTTTGACCTCATGTGACCCAGATTTAATTTATGAAGGTTAGGCCAAAAATTAATGTGACCCATTTTTGAACTTATCCAAGATTTCATGTAGACAAACATCCTGACCAAATTTCATGAAGATTGAGCCAAAACTGTGGCCTCTAGTGTCTTCACAAGGTTTTTAATTTTAAGATTTGCCAAAACTTTTTGACTCAACATGACCCAATTTCAAACTCATCTGACCTATCATAAAGACAAACATCCTGACCAAATTTCATAGAGATTGGGCCAAAAATGTGGCCCCACAAGGTCTTCACAAGGTTTTTCTAAGATTTGAGCTGATGATCTAGTTTTTGACCCCATGTGACCCTATTTCAAACTCCTCCAAGATATCATGTAGACAAACATCCCGACCAATTTTCATGAAGATTGGGCCAAAACTGCGGCCTCTAGGGTGTTCACAAGCAATGGTTGATGACAGACGACGGACAGCGCACGACGAACAAAAGGCGATCACAAAAGCTCAACCTGAGCACAAGTACTCAGGTGATTTAAAAAATCTAAAAAAAAAAAATCACTGGTTATTAAATGGTGTGGGTAAATTGTGGACATAGTTTGTAACTGTACCTTGTCCCCAGACAAGTCCATCAAGCTCGATGGCTCGGACATGATTTTCCATTTCTTTCATATCTGTCTCATCATCCCAAGGTTTGACATCAATCAGCAGACTTGATTTGGCAATCACAACTTTCTCTGCAATGAGAAATCCACACTGATCAATGTCCCACTATACTGTCAACAGATATCTGAATTAATTTACAGCAGACCTGACAATCTCTGCAAAGAGAATTTAACAGTGTATATAGACAAAACAATATTTTAATACTTAAAGTACTGGTGGATCAGACAAATTCTATAGACCACCTGAAACCATGACTACATTCTCACAACTAGTGCTGAAACAGTATCAGCTGGTGCAGCTATGCTGTGATACTTAGTCTTGTGGTTTGGTATCCTGTTCCCAAACATTACTTTAGGTATGTACAATGTACAAATCGACATGGCTGAAGGATTGGCTGAGGCGTATCCATTGAATTGTCTTGTTCTGTATCGACAGTTTGCAAACTAGGTTGACATGCAAATCTCAAACAAAAATGTAGAACAGTAATGGGTACTGTACTGTAGGCAATGTACCGTGCTGTACAGTGATGATCCCGACTGTTTCACACCTATTCATAACTGTACGAGCTAGAACTCCACTAACATAGCAAAGTGCTAAACAATATTTAAAATCTTAAAACAAGAGGGCTAAGATGGCCCTGAAGTTACTCCCCCGAGATTGCCTTCATTGCACTGTTTAAGAAATTAATATATTTCAGGGGCCTAAAATGTACATCTATCAGTCCATGGTCAGATTTAATCAAACTCCACTGAGATATTGTTGCCATTGTCATTGTGTACAAGTTAAACAATGATTGCTTAAGAGAGTTTACACAAAAACAAATTTGGCATTTTTTTTTGTATTTAAAGCACCTACCTCCTGACCCATTTGACTGATATTAGCCATAATCAAACTTGGCAAAAATTATACAGCTAAAAACATTATCATGAAGCTTGAAAATGCTGAAGAAATGAAGACGACAGTGTAAACAAAGTGAAATATGGCATTTTCTTTTTAATATAAAAAGGGCCATAACTCCTGACCTAACTGGCTGATATCAGCCAGCATCAAACTTGACCGAAAGATTATGACAATAAGCATTGTCATGTAGTTTGAAAATGACTGCTTAAGAAATGAAGACACTAGGGTGTAAACAAACTAATTGTGGACAACAATCAACAATCCTAATAAAAAGGAAGGAAAACATTCCATCATTATCTTTTAGGGAAAAATATTCAGTTAAAAATAAAAGTTTGTATGTTCACTTATCTAATCAACAATATCTGATATAAAATGTATCATTACATCATTACTATTTGACAAAAATAAAAACTATTAAGACATTTATCAGAAAAACAAAAATAACTGAAAGTGTTTTTACATGTAAGTATTTAAGAAATTCTTGGGTAATTTATGAAGAATGTAAAACCAAGGCCAGGTCCTACAATTGGACATGCTTATTAAATGATTAAATGTAACAAAGTCCATTTTTATATCATATATAATAATATATTAATTTTTACTACAACACTAGAATCAGAAATCAGAAGAATTTTAGAAAGAGAGTTTGGCCCTTTACCTTATGAAGATTCATGTACAAATATATGAGGTGATGAATATCATATTACTAAACTTGTAAGTGGTATATGAAAACAGCAGGTTTTTCTTTGCTGTACAGATTGTGTAGAATCTAAGCTACAATAACCCTTTCCCTCATAGAGGACACCATGAAAAGACCTATGCGAACAGCATAAAACCAGATCAGCCTGCGAGTAACTCGCAGGCTGATCAGGTTTTATGCTGTTCGCTGCTCCTCAGTGGTCTGGAAATGAGGATTTTGTAATTAAATTTGGTAAGGTTTAACTGTGGTTTTCTGCAGATCAGGCTTTATGTGGTACCTACTGAGTGTGTCAAAATGAGTCTATATGAGGGAAAGGGTTAATGTATGATAATGAGCAAACAGAGGAGAGCTTGATCAGTCAGCTCCTTGACAGAGCTGTCTACTCTCGGTTTGCCCATGTGTCAAAACAAGTTTATGAGAGTAAAAACCGGTTAAAATAAAACAGGGTTACAAGTTACATGTAGCTGTTAAGTCACAGCATATTTTTTGTTACCCATTTAATATTCTAATTCCCTGAACTGGAATGAAACTTATGACCTTTAGCATGCAAACTAGACATGAAGACAATGGCCAAGGAAGTAAAACCTATACTATAATTTACATCTCAACTAAATCATTTATCATGGTTAGAAATTCCATGAGTCTTACGAAGTTAGTTCATTATTTCAGGTGTATCACTTACTGTACAAAAAACACACTTTTCACAAGAAAAATATGTAAGAAAACAAGTATTTTTATGGTTTAAAAAACATTAAAGAAAAAAAAAAAAGAGAAAAGTCAGTTGTATATTTCTGGTGTGTAACTTTTTGCGCAGGTTTCTTTTTCTTCAAAAGAAAATTAAGTAAGAGAACAACTAGTGTATTTCTGTACCTGACATTTACTAATACTACACATGAAATGATATGAACTTTAAATAAGTGAAAATTCCAAGGGTTCACATTTTTTCTTCTTCCATATATACATGCACATGTAATTTGTATCAGATGAGAATATCATTCGAAACTGAAAACTTTCAGCTATCATTGAAATGGTTTCATATCCTCACCACAGCAAACTGTTTTAGTAAAATATGCAACTGTTCCATTGTTCTGGGCTTGATGGAAAGAGACTTCACTTGGAAATATAACCTGCTACATGCTAAATTTAATGATAAAAGTATCCTGTGTGGTAAAAGTTTTTATTTCTGTTTTCCCTCATTATGCTCGTATTTCTTTAACAGTTATTGTCAGCTGCAGTGCAAGTGAGGCTGCAGGTCATGACTGCGACAGCTTTACCCGCATTGTTAAACACAATCAGGACCATTTTATCATGAAAGGCTTTCAATAATTACATATACACTATTTATATTATTGGTTTTAAGTAATATGCCTATCTTTGAAAACAAAATTGATGTCCAAATGATATAAAAAAAACAAGAGGGCCATGATGGCCCTGGATCGCTCACCTGAGTACCATTGCTACAACTGATTACAAGGTTTTTAAACAGACAAGAATTCTGATATAACTCAATCTTAAACATTTTAGCCCTGACAATACTACACACCAAATATATAAGCACTGGGCCTTATGGTTTCAGAGGAGAAACTTAGTGCGGGGTCATTTATCTCCAAAGGGCCACCATTTTGAAAATCTTGATAATGAACCATTAGATGATGCTACATACCAAATATCTAAGCTCTAGGCCTAATGGATTCATAGAAGAAGATTTTTAAAGATTTTCCTATATAACTCTATGTTAAACAAGTGACCCCTGGTGCGGGGGCATTTATCACCATAGGGCTATGATTTGTACAATCTTGGTAATGAACCATAAGATGATGCTACATACCAAATATCTAAGCTCTAGGCCTAATGGATTCATAGAAGAAGATTTTTAAAGATTTTCCTATATAACTCTATGTAAAACAAGTGACCCCTGGTGCGGGGTCATTTATCATCGTAGGGCTATGATTTGTACAATCTTGGTAATGGCCCATAAGATGATGCTACATACCAAATATCTAAGCTCTAGGCCTAATGGATTCATAGAAGAAGATTTTTAAAGATTTTCCTATATAACTCTATGTAAAACAAGTGACCCCTGGTGCGGGGTCATTTATCATCGTAGGGCTATGATTTGTACAATCTTGGTAATGGCCCATAAGATGATGCTACATACCAAATATCTAAGCTCTAGGCCTAATGGATTCATAGAAGAAGATTTTTAAAGTTTTTTCTATATAACTCTATGTAAAACAAGTGACCCATGGTGCGGGGTCATTTATCACCATAGGGTCATGATTTGTACAATCTTGGTAATGAACCATAAGATGATGCTTCATACCAAATATCTAATCTCTAGGCCTTATGGATTCATAGAAGAAGATTTTTAAAGCTTTTCCTATATAACTCTATGTAAAACAAGTGACCCCTATTGCGGGGGCATTTATCACCGTTTGGCTATGATTTGTACAATCTTGGTAATGAACCATAAGATGATGCTACATACCAAATATCTAATCTCTAGGCCTTATGGATTCATAGAAGAAGATTTTTAAAGCTTTTCCTATATAACTCTATGTAAAACAAGTGACCCCTATTGCGGGGGCATTTATCACCGTTTGGCTATGATTTGAACAATCTTGGTAATGAACCATAAGATGATGCTACATACCAAATATCTAAGCTCTAGGCCTAATGGATTCATAGAAGAAGATTTTTAAAGTTTTTCCTATATAACTCTATGTAAAACAAGTGACCCATGGTGCGGGGTCATTTATCACCATAGGGTCATGATTTGTACAATCTTGGTAATGAACCATAAGATGATGCTTCATACCAAATATCTAATCTCTAGGCCTTATGGATTCATAGAAGAAGATTTTTAAAGATTTTCCTATATAACTCTATGTAAAACAAGTGACCCCTGGTGCGGGGCATTTATCACCGTAGGGCTATGATTTGGCCACAATCTTGGTAATGGCCCATAAGATGATGCTACATACCAAATATCTAAGCTCTAGGCCTTGCAGTTTTGCAGAAGAAGATTTTCAAAGTTTGCATTTATAAAATCTATTTTTAGCTCCTGTGACCTACTTTTTTAACCAATCTGAATAATTTGTACAACTTTGATAGAGGGCATCATAAGGATGATTCCTGTGAAGTTTGGTCAAAATCCCTTCAGCGGTTCATGAGGAGATGTTGTTTAAAGCAAATTGTTGACGACGGACGCACGCACGCACGCACGGACGACGGACAAAAGGCGATCACAATAGCTCACCATGAGCACGTTGTGCTCAGGTGAGCTAAAAAAAGCAAACCAATCCCCCCCACCCCAACATGGTTGTTTTACTAGTTTACTAGATTATAAGAATGAATGGAAAATGTACATGCTTGCAATATTTTTCCCATGAAAAATAAGATATCATTCAACTAATATAAATAGGACCAGGAGTTTGAAATAACATGTTCATGTTACCAGATGCCATACCTCATTCTTTAATATAGAATAAAAATAAGATGACAACAGGTTATTTCCTTTACCTGGTGTTTACTACACATAAAACGATGAGAACATTAAATGTGTGAAAAGTCCAGGAATATTTTTTTTTCCCTAAATTAACCTACTTCTTAACAGAAAAACCAGGTCAGTTTGATATTCAAAAGGTCTGGCTTACAGCATAATCTGATATAAACAAGAGGGCCATGGTGGCCCTTCATCACTCACCAGAATACCTAAGCTTTTTCAAAACAATTCAAGTCCTTGTTATGATCACCATTTGTGCCAAATGAAATCAAATTTTGACAATCGGTTTCAAAAAAGATATTGACATTATATTATATAAAGAAACTAACCAACCCCATAGAGGGCTCATTTTTCATTGGTTCAACTTGATTTTAGTAATCATGGTAGACAGCAATAAGGTGCCAAAAGAATGGTTTATTTAGGTATCAGGAACTGTGGAGTCTTAACTTAAATTTTCGATTATATCTTAAAACATGACATACTTTCATTTTTCACATACAAAACCTTAGTGAATAATAGAGAATTTTAAAAAAAACATAATCTGATCAGTTAATAGTAAAGTGTCTGTGTTTCAAGTTTCATCAAAATATCTTAAAAAATAAAAAAGTTATAGCAACTTTTGTTGTGAATATACGAAATTCCACGATGCATCAGAAAATCTTAAATATATCATGCTTTTATTTTTCTTTTACAATAACCAAAATGAACAATAGAGTATATTTAACAATAGAATCTGGCCCAGTCAACAATAAAGTATTTGTGTTCCAAGTTTCATCAAAATAACTTAAAAAATAAAAAAGTTAGAGCAATTTTAGTTGTGAATGTAGTGAATTCCACGACGCGATGGTTCCGTCGAGGTTTCGAAACCTACTATGTATTGTATATGTCCATTTTTCTGAACTTCAGCTGTTTTTTCGACACTTTAAAATGCAATAACTTTTTTAATTTTCAAGTTTTTTTAAAAATAAAAACTGTTTTGGAAAGCTTATCAATAGCACTTTCCATCTATACCACTCTTTAAAAGTTTTAAAAACAATAAAAAAATGACCTGGGGATGCTAATATGAGGGAAAGGGTTAATGTATGATAATGAGCAAACAGAGGAGAGCTTGATCAGTCAGCTCCTTGACAGAGCTGTCTACTCTCGGTTTGCCCATGTGTCAAAACAAGTTTATGAGAGTAAAAACCGGTTAAAATAAAACAGGGTTACAAGTTACATGTAGCTGTTAAGTCACAGCATATTTTTTGTTACCCATTTAATATTCTAATTCCCTGAACTGGAATGAAACTTATGACCTTTAGCATGCAAACTAGACATGAAGACAATGGCCAAGGAAGTAAAACCTATACTATAATTTACATCTCAACTAAATCATTTATCATGGTTAGAAATTCCATGAGTCTTACGAAGTTAGTTCATTATTTCAGGTGTATCACTTACTGTACAAAAAACATACTTTTCACAAGAAAAATATGTAAGACTACAACAAGTGTATTTCTGTACCTGGCGTTTACTACACATGAAATGATATGAACATTAAATGTGTGAAAAGTCCAGGAGTCAGCAAATTGAAAAACAAGAGGGCCAAGATGGCCCTGTGTCGCTCACCTGAGTAAGATGGCTGTGTTAGGCATAATGACAAAAAATCTGGCATCTAAAAGTGTTTTTCTAACATTTGACTAAATGACCTACATTTGATCCACCTGAATTTGCTGCAGTCATCATTCTTAATTTAAAAGGACAAAAATGTTGGCCTTTTTCATGTGACTCATTTTCCACCAAATCTATTGAAGATTGGGCAAAACTGTGGCCTCTAGAGAGTTCACAAGGTTTTTCTTAGATTTGACCTGGTGACCTAGTTTTTGATCCCACATGACCCAATTTCAAACTCATGCAAGATATCATGTAGACAAACACCTGACCAAAATTTATGAAGATTGGCAAAACTGTGGCCTCTAGAGTGTTCCAGGTTTTTCTAAGATTTGACCTGGTGACCTAGTTTTTGACCCCACATTACCCATTTTCGAACTCATCCAAGATATCATGTAGACAAACACCCTGACCATTTTTCATGAAGATTGGGCTAAAACTGTGGCCTCTAGAGTGTTCGCATGGTTTTTCTAAGATTTTCCCTGGTGACCTAGTTTTTGACCCCACATGACCCAATTTCGAACTCATCCGAGATATCATGTAGACAAACATCCTGACCAAGTTTCATGAGGATTGGGCCAAAACTGTGGCCTCTAGAGTGTTCACAAGGGTTTTTCTAAGATTTGACCAGGTGACCTAGTTTTTGACCCCACATGACCCAATTTCGAACTCATCCGAGATATCATGTAGACAAACATCCTGACCAAGTTTCATGAGGATTGGGCCAAAACTGTGGCCTCTAGAGTGTTCACAAGGGTTTTTCTAAGATTTGACCTAGTGACCTAGTTTTTGACCCCACATGACCCAATATCGAACTCATCCGAGATATCATGTAGACAAATATCCTGACCAAATTTTATGAAGATTGGGCTAAAACTGTGGCCTCTAGAGTGTTCACAAGGTTTTTCTAGGATTTGACCTAGTGACCTACTTTTTGACCCACATGACCCAATTTCGAACTCATCCGAGATATCATGTAGACAAACATCCTTTTCATGAAGATTGGGCCAAAACTGTGGCCTCTAGAGTGGTCACAAGCAATTGTTGACGACGGACGACGGACGACGGACGACGCACGACGCACGACGCACGACGGACAAAAGGCGATCACAAAAGCTCACCCGAGCACAAGTGCTCAGGTGAGCTAAAAAAAAATGAGAAAAATCAGTTGTATATTTCTGGACTAGTGTATTTCTGTACCTGACATTTACTAGTACTACACATGAAATGATATGAACTTTAAATAAGTGAAAATTCCAAGGGTTCACATTTTTTCTTCTTCCATATATACATGCACATGTAATTTGTATCAGATGAGAATATCATTCCAAACTGAACACTTTCAGCTATCATTGAAATGGTTTCATATCCTCACCACAGCAAACTGTTTTAGTAAAATATGCAACTGTTCCATTTTTCTGGGCTTGATGGAAAGAGACTTCACTTGGAAATATAACCTGCTACATGCTAAATTTAATGATAAAAGTATCCTGTGTGGTAAAAGTTTTTATTTCTGTTTTCCCTCATTATGCTCGTATTTCTTTAACAGTTATTGTCAGCTGCAGTGCAAGTGAGGCTGCAGGTCATGACTGCGACAGCTTTATCCGCATTGTTAAACACAATCAGGACCATTTTATCATGAAAGGCTTTCAATAATTACATATACACTATTTATATTATTGGTTTTAAGTAACATGCCTATCTTTGACAACAAAATTGATGTCCAAATGATTTAAAAAAAAAAAAAGCAAACCAATCCCCCCCACCCCAACATGGTTGTTTTACTAGTTTACTAGATTATAAGAATGAATGGAAAATGTACATGCTTGCAATATTTTTCCCATAAAAAATAAGATATCATTCAACTAATAAAAATAGGACCAGGAGTTTGAAATTACATGTTCATGTTACCAGATGCCATACCTCATTCTTTAATATAGAATAAAAATAAGATGACAACAGGTTATTTCCTTTACCTGGTGTTTACTACACATAAAACGATGAGAACATTAAATGTGTGAAAAGTCCAGGAATATTTTTTTCCCTAAATTAACCTACTTCTTAACAGAAAAACCAGGTCAGTTTGATATTCAAAAGGTCTGGCTTACAGCATAATCTGATATAAACAAGAGGGCCATGGTGGCCCTTCATCACTCACCAGAATACCTAAGCTTTTTCAAAACAATTCAAGTCCTTGTTATGATCACCATTCGTGCCAAATGAAATCAAATTTTGACAATCGGTTTCAAAAAAGATATTGACATTATATTATATAAAGAAACTAACCAACCCCATAGAGGGCTCATTTTTCATTGGTTCAACTTGATTTTAGTAATCATGGTAGACAGCAATAAGGTGCCAAAAGAATGGTTTATTTAGGTATCAGGAACTGTGGAGTCTTAACTTAAATTTTCGATTATATCTTAAAACATGACATACTTTCATTTTTCACATACAAAACCTTAGTGAATAATAGAGAATTTTAAAAAAAAACATAATCTGATCAGTTAATAGTAAAGTGTCTGTGTTTCAAGTTTCATCAAAATATCTTAAAAAATAAAAAAGTTATAGCAACTTTTGTTGTGAATATACGAAATTCCACGATGCATCAGAAAATCTTAAATATATCATGCTTTTCTTTTTCTTTTACAATAACCAAAATGAACAATAGAGTATATTTAACAATAGAATCTGGCCCAGTCAACAATAAAGTATTTGTGTTCCAAGTTTCATCAAAATAACTTAAAAAATAAAAAAGTTAGAGCAATTTTAGTTGTGAATGTAGTGAATTCCACGACGCGATGGTTCCGTCGAGGTTTCGAAACCTACTATGTATTGTATATGTCCATTTTTCTGAACTTCAGCTGTTTTTTCGACACTTTAAAATGCAATAACTTTTTTAATTTTCAAGTTATTTTAAAAATAAAAACAGTTTTGGAAAGCTTATCAATAGCACTTTCCATCTATACCACTCTTTAAAAGTTTTAAAAACAATAAAAAAATGACCTGGGGATGCTAATATGAGGGAAAGGGTTAATGTATGATAATGAGCAAACAGAGGAGAGCTTGATCAGTCAGCTCCTTGACAGAGCTGTCTACTCTCGGTTTGCCCATGTGTCAAAACAAGTTTATGAGAGTAAAAACCGGTTAAAATAAAACAGGGTTACAAGTTACATGTAGCTGTTAAGTCACAGCATATTTTTTGTTACCCATTTAATATTCTAATTCCCTGAACTGGAATGAAACTTATGACCTTTAGCATGCAAACTAGACATGAAGACAATGGCCAAGGAAGTAAAACCTATACTATAATTTACATCTCAACTAAATCATTTATCATGGTTAGAAATTCCATGAGTCTTACGAAGTTAGTTCATTATTTCAAGTGTATCACTTACTGTACAAAAAACATACTTTTCACAAGAAAAATATGTAAGACTACAACAAGTGTATTTCTGTACCTGGCGTTTACTACACATGAAATGATATGAACATTAAATGTGTGAAAAGTCCAGGAGTCAGCAAATTGAAAAAAAAAAAGAAGAGAAAAGTCAGTTGTATATTTCTGGTGTGTAACTTTTTGCGCAGGTTTCTTTTTCTTCAAAAGAAAATTAAGTAAGAGAACAACTAGTGTATTTCTGTACCTGAC
This sequence comes from Solen grandis, assembly GCA_021229015.1. NCBI lineage: Eukaryota > Metazoa > Mollusca > Bivalvia > Adapedonta > Solenidae > Solen > Solen grandis. The sequence goes on from CM037794.1 coordinate 24,299,086, forward strand.
ATTTACTAGTACTACACATGAAATGATATGAACTTTAAATAAGTGAAAATTCCAAGGGTTCACATTTTTTCTTCTTCCATATATACATGCACATGTAATTTGTATCAGATGAGAATATCATTCGAAACTGAAAACTTTCAGCTATCATTGAAATGGTTTCATATCCTCACCACAGCAAACTGTTTTAGTAAAATATGCAACTGTTCCATTTTTCTGGGCTTGATGGAAAGAGACTTCACTTCGAAATATAACCTGCTACATGCTAAATTTAATGATAAAAGTATCCTGTGTGGTAAAAGTTTTTATTTCTGTTTTCCCTCATTATGCTCGTATTTCTTTAACAGTTATTGTCAGCTGCAGTGCAAGTGAGGCTGCAGGTCATGACTGCGACAGCTTTATCCGCATTGTTAAACACAATCAGGACCATTTTATCATGAAAGGCTTTCAATAATTACATATACACTATTTATATTATTGGTTTTAAGTAACTGCCTATTTTAAAAAAATTGTTCCAAATGATTTAAAAAAAAAAAAGCAAACCCCCCCCCCCCCAACATGGTTGTTTTACTAGTTTACTAGATTATAAGAATGAATGGAAAATGTACATGCTTGCAATATTTTTCCCATAAAAAAATAAGATATCATTCAACTAATAAAAATAGGACCAGGAGTTTGAAATTACATGTTCATGTTACCAGATGCCATACCTCATTCTTTAATATAGAATAAAAATAAGATGACAACAGGTTATTTCCTTTACCTGGTGTTTACTACACATAAAACGATGAGAACATTAAATGTGTGAAAAGTCCAGGAATATTTTTTTTCCTAAATTAACCTACTTCTTAACAGAAAAACCAGGTCAGTTTGATATTCAAAAGGTCTGGCTTACAGCATAATCTGATATAAACAAGAGGGCCATGGTGGCCCTTCATCACTCACCAGAATACCTAAGCTTTTTCAAAACAATTCAAGTCCTTGTTATGATCACCATTCGTGCCAAATGAAATCAAATTTTGACAATCGGTTTCAAAAAAGATATTGACATTATATTATATAAAGAAACTAACCAACCCCATAGAGGGCTCATTTTTCATTGGTTCAACTTGATTTTAGTAATCATGGTAGACAGCAATAAGGTGCCAAAAGAAATTAGCTTCTAACCATTGGTTTTATAGAAGATTTTTGAAATGTTCTATATGAGTATATAAGGAAACTAGCCACCCCAGTAAGGGCCTCATTTTTCAAGGAATTTCTTTATTTTAGCAAAACTGGGTTCCATGACTCCAGATCAGGCGTTAGTGAGAACCCTGAAGGGTTTTCATTAATAACCGATTGCCGATCAAAATCATTGGTTAAAATCATATAAAATTTATTGACTTTCGGCAATATTTGAAACCCCTCTTTCCTACTGGCCAAAGTATGTGTGTGTTTTTTTTTGGTTTTTTTTTTAAAATCTTTTATTAAATCTATTAATGAAAACCCTGACCCTGTTTAAGACATTATCTTTTACACTTCAAGCACTAGATGTTGCTGTTATACTTGAATGTCTGATATACGATTCAAAAACTTACTGTTTGCCTTTTTCGCTTTATATTCTGCAACCTTTTTCTTGGTCTCTTCATCTTCGGACTCATCAGAGTCACCAAACAGATCATCACCAAAATCATCATCGTCATCATCAGCAGCTGCAGGCGCGGCTCCTGCTGGTCCATACTGTGTCAGGGCCTTGGCCACTCCTGGTAATCTGGTGTAATACACAGCAACAGGAATGACTGACAGGGATTCAAACCCAAAACTAGTCAAGCTAGGCAAACAGCTATAGATCTTGCATCTGAGTTGACTGTGAAATCTGATATTTTTTTAACACTTGTCTCTCCAATTTTTCTCCCCATTTCAATTCCTTTAATCAAATCCAATTCATGAATGCACAACCAAAGTCTTCATCAGGTTGTTATGAGGAAAAAATAAACAACATAATTATAATAATAATGATAAAACTATAGGAAATCATTTATCTTAAATAGTTGCAAGAGTGTCTCTGGAACATATGTGTTACCTGCTGAAGTGTGTCGGAAAAAGTCTAATGGACTAGTGTTTCCCCTAGGATCTGGTTGGGGCATGGTAATTTTTTCCTCAAACGGGCAATTAAGTCACGTCGCATTATATTCATACCCAAATGGGGGCACTTAAATGTTTTAATATCTATTTTCATCAGTATCGTCATTAAATAAATTAATATGAATTTAATTTATTTACTGTTATTTATATCAATTGTCTCAAATACAACCAATAATATTAATGTCCTACAATTATACCTTGAAAAATTAGAATTATATAAACAACATAATTAAATTTCAAACAAGACTTTTAGACTTTTTCCATACTGGTACTTTCTTATTATTAGACTAGATTTTTTTTTTTTTTATTATTTATATTATTATTCAGCAGATTATTTTTTATATAACTGTTAGTGAACTAAAGTAAATATACATTAATTTTCATAAAAAAATGAAGAAATATTTTAAATACATCTTTTGTTATTATTATTGTTAGATCTTCAATTATAACACAGGGGCCTTCGTGGCTGAGAGGGTAAAGTCGCTGACTTTAACACTCACTTAGCCCCTCACCGCGTGGGTTCGAATCCCAGCAGTGTCATTCGGATTTTCATGAGAGGAAGCCTTCCAGCTAGCTTGCGGTAGGTCGGTGGTTCTACCTGGATGCCTCTGTGCATTCGGGGTCTTCCTCCACCTGTAAATAGCTGGACGACGCTATATGACTGAAGTACTGTCGAAGCAACGGTAAACTCAAATAGTCAGGTCAAATATAACACAGTCAAATCTGAAACAGCTGTCAACACACTTATGAAGTACGAAAACAGATATAGGGGCGAGTAAAACTTATGCATCAACAAATTTCAGTTTGTCATTTTCAACAGCATAATTCTCAGAAAAGATAGTTTATTTGGAAAAAAAAAAGAATTTTCTCGGCATTAGTTTCAGTTTGTTTACACTTCCGGTTTTTAGCGTCACTCATTTGCATAATGAACCAATTTTCATTAGAGATGATTTATTACACACGTCTACAGATTAAGTTGATTAGGCATACTCGTGTCGGAAATCTGGTATAACCCGAGAAAGAAAAACTGTTATAATTTTAATGCGTTAGCTCCCATTATGTTGACTGAACATACGACTGACGTAATCTACACTGCCCCTTACATACATGATGGCGGCATATCATAAAAGGGCAGGAAGGCAACAGGGTGTCGTGCCTTGCTATTACACACTTGCTGGGGGAATGTATGTTGTTAATCTGGATAAGGCAGAATGGCGGCAGAATCCAGATCAAAGGGCAGCATGGCGCATTTCGAGACCCTACAAGGGCAGCATGGAGCACTGCCATGGGAAAAAGACCTAGGGAAACACTATGGACAGTCAGATGGAAAAGTGATCCATATGTGTCTCCCCTGCTTAAAGCAGGTGACACAGAAAGTATTTGTTTCATCCATCCTTAAGATTTAATAATTCAAACCAGTTAAGCATAAATGTAAAGCTTTGCATCTGATGACATCTTTCTCACATGTATATATATCAAACAAAAATACAAGGATATACAAGAGTCCCTGAAACACTATCACTTAGCCCAGAACCATGTAGGTATTAGTCCTGGTTTGTGTTTCTTTACCTAGATGAATGTCTCTATTGACTGAAACAATGTCACAGCATAAAAGACCAAAATATGCAAGAGTATTAGAACTAACCCTGATATTTCGCTAGGTTCTTCTGTTGGTCATAAGCATCAAACACACAGAGTTTTAGTCCTATAAATAAGCCATAGTGTATTGATTTTACTATTTTGACATTTCCTTGATACGCTTTGTCTTATGGCTCGCCGTATACATTGATGTAGCAAACTCCGCATGAATTCTAACGCGCTACATTTCCATTTACCATAGGCATAAAAATTGGCAATTCACAATAAACTTATAGCAGACATAATAATTTACCATGTTTGTTAAGGAAATTGTCATATATAGACATTAAGAGGGTGAAATACTTTATCAAAAACTTCACTTTTCTTTTTTGCGTTTATATCCTCCATTACGTACAAACAACACCGAGTGTTCCGAAAAAAATGTGTACAGTCAGGGTTAAACTGGGGACACGAATTTTGGATAGATGAAGTTTGTCTTGTAAACTAAATCGTGTTCAAAGTCCAAAATAAACATTTCCAATGTTGGAAACATTTATATCGTGTAGTGAGCGATATGACAGATGATAATATATTAGTGAATGAGAATTGTCCCACTCAACATCGTTAATTTGACATTATTTATTTCGTCTAAATATTTTTGGCTATTCCGTATATTTTATATAACACTGATTTACACAGTAAGATGGTGGACAAATGACTACATCAACTGATGTGTCAACTACAAAAGGATTTTTTGACATTATAATGGTAATATTTCAAACTTTAATGTGATCAATTAATATGTTTTTGTGTTTCTTTTCTATATATGAGAGTTATTTTTGTCAACAGGCACGTATACTTAATTTAATGTTTTGCTACATGGACCTCTATGGGAAGCCATACGACTTCGCATATCTGTTGAAAGTAAAAATGTTAAAAATCAGTCTATTAAATGTTGAAGGGGAATTATGATATGCGAAGGCTTATTTATAGGACTAACACAGTTTAAGCTACTTAAAAAAGTTTTGGTCTCCTGACATTTACACCTACTGAGAAATGCATCATTGGGATAGGGGGTCATTATACTAGAATATTGTATAAAATGTACTAACCCTGACATTTCACAGCCATATGATTTGATGTGATTGTACCACCTGAGGGCATTGTTTAAGTCTGCAGCCGGAGCAGACGCAAGAGCCTTGAATACCACTACATCGGCCTGGGATGGCTGGAACCTGCAGAGAAAAAAGCAGAGGGAATAAGTTGAGGTCATGGGATGACCAGTATAATAAACAAGCTGAGGAAGGTGTGAAATTACATTCAGACGTGAACCATCACTAAAGTAAAGCATTAGATATGATACCCAATCAATGAAAGCTATTCCAAAGGGCATTTAGAGAACTTAAAAGTGCATTCATGTTTACATTTTATGGACTGAAAAGGCAATTGTCACATGCATTTGTTGTCGGAGTCGTGAAAAGCTTTTCATTGGTTGACTGTCACTTTAATATTTAATTCCATCTCATTCTGTCGTACTGTAATGATCGGAAACAAGTTTCTGTCATTTGTGCCAAGTTAGTTTCAGCTGGGTGAATAGAATGCTTGAAAATAAATAAAAGGTGTGTATCACAGTACCCCTCAATGTAGCTTTTGTCTGCAAGATATTCATTGAGTGCTTTAAGTCCAGCCTGACTCTTAAGATCACCAAAACCCATGGTTATTTCAATTAAATTTTGTTGCCTAAACCAACGTGTTCGCCCCGGCGGTGATAGGGTAGAAAGGATCGGTCTTAACTTTTCAGACTGTGTCATAATATTTCTTGTTATAATGTATACTTATATATTCAAAAATACGAATACAGTCTATTTCACGCACATTTAATTGTATGTAAGATTATTGATTTTCGCCTTTTATATTTTCATTCCTCAAATGAAAAAATCTCATAAACAAAAATGGTTTATGGTATTAATATATTTAAAATTTACATAAAAATTAAAACTATAGCGGTGTCACAGTAGATTATCAACATCCGGTGATCTTTCCAAAACTTGTGAAGGTGAGATGCTAGTTTGGCAATATTACCGACATTGTTGTCTTGACATCGAAATTTGTCACTTTGACTTGCGAGTGTGAAATCGAGAAGATAATATATGGCGTCACATTTTGCATTTTGTTCCACAATATTGTTTATTAGAAAATATTTCTTAACATTCCCCACCCACTACTCCATTTCAGATTAGTCCAATAATTTTACGTAACTTGTCTGTCATGAATTTACTCACAAGATGCAAGCATTTTTTTTTCTTCAAGTCGGTTTAAACAAATTCACAATATTAAGTAGAAGCTGTTATTTGACAAAATAAAGGACTACAGCAAACTAACATAACCTCCTCAGCGGCCTGTAAGAAAGATCCTCAGCAGAAATTGATTGGTGGGAGTATGATGGTCTAACAAGTTTTCGGGGTACTAACGAGATTGATCGATATTTGCATATCAAATATCATTAAAATTTTCATTTAATTAGAATAAAGGGGTGAAACAATAAATTTTGTCACTCCCTGAACATACACATTTGCGATCTTAAATTCATCTCGATCAAAACAGAGCAGCGTTCATTCCAATGTAGGTCAACGGTGATGACATAAAAAGTTACTAACAAGTTTTCGGGGTATTTTCAAATTCAGCTCAACATACTCTGTTATTTAAATATGCATCAAAATTCTATTTCAGGGAATTAATGCTGTTTTGATTTGATATTTATAGAGCCTTTATTTCGTCTGAGATGCTGATTTGGTTATTTTTTTCTGATTGGCATCCACCGTCGGAAAAAAGTTGCAACTTTATCCGGGAAAACTGCTGACCTTACACCCACCCCCTCGACGATCATTTTTTTCATTTTTAGACGGTGATAGCCGTCTTATGCTGAAGAACGAAATCAGGCCTTGCTAATTTGCATATTTTCCACAACAATTTGAACTGTACCTCTCTGCGCTTAGTGCGGATCCATGCAATGCGATTCTGCACTAACGAATATGAGTGGAATATGTTACACAGACGTTTAAATCATAACCGTAACCGCTTTTAGTGTGTTATTGTTTGTTAACATGTTTTCTTTTGCCATTATTTTGCACTGGAAGCATCAATTTTAAGCGTGAAAAAAATATCCGTGACATTTCTTAACCAGAACAGCAACCCATCTTACGTACATGAAGATCTACTCCTGTAAAAAGAAAAAGTAGTGCTCCGTATGTATGTAATTGACCTAAAGTAGTCAACACAATATTTTGCATGATGGCGAGTTAGGTTCCTCCCAGGACATTTCTTAACGTTGAAATAGATAAGCAAACATTCTAGTATCTTAAATAATTAAATACCTGGTCAATTTCTACATATACAAAACAACAGATAGAATTCGCCAGCACTAGAGAAAGGGAATGACCTACTTAGGTATGCAGCTCTTTATGAATGAAAGGTTCATGACCTTTACTCTGGATTATTATGTTACAAACAGAAATTCTGTAGCAACAGCGGGTGGAGTTTTTGTCGTCATGTGACTGCTTCAATAACTTCAGAAACTCTGAGTTTATAATGTTAATCCCGTCGCCGTCTCTCAGCGCATTGTGCGCTTTGATTAACTTAATGACAGTTACCATTGATGACACATATGGATAATTAAAACATTTTTACACATATTTATCACAAAACATATACTTTACACACCTTAAAAAGCTTCTTGCACAAGCTTTTTTCCAACCCCTTAAAATTCATAACAAATATCCACCATATTTTTATTAAAATTAAGCCATCATGTGACTTATTATCCGGGTAATTGATAACATTTAGTTAGCTGTTTGCGCAAAATACTAAACCTGTAAGTTGTATTAACTTCAATAAAAAATATAAATGGATTTTTGTTTGAAAATATGTCAATTTAAATAATTCAGATTAATTTGATCTACAAAATAGCTAATCAGATACGAGTTCAAGATTTTAATGAAATGGACGTGCATATTAAACATTGTCCAGAATTTACACAAGAAGTCACATGTCGTCTTAATTTGAATATTAGAGCATGGTTGACATTTGTTTTGATCATATGGGACAGCGAAAACAACTCGTCATATCACGTTCTCAAGCGCAAACGGTGTAAAAGTAAAATACCCCGAAAACTGGTCAGTCAACCATATTCATGAAGGTGTAATTTCCATTTCAAGCATATAAAAATTGCCAAATCTTTGACAAGTTATATAGATTTATTAGAAATCAATTAATTTTAAGTACTCGTATCACCCACAAATGAGTATGGTCACAATTTCTTGCTGAAGAGACAGTATGTAGAGGAAACTGGTTTGACACAATATTAGGGAGTCCAGCTGTGATACACTAGCCCTTTTTGCTCTGTGTTTCTTTTACATGCCAGGTGTACAGCATGAATGTATGAGAAACAAGTTTCTGGATAGAGCCAGTATCAAGTACTCAGAGTTCCCATAGCAACCCCTTTTTGCCAAGTGCCAAGCAAGGATGCATTGGGTACCAATTTTATATATCTTTGGTTTGATGTGGTTACCAGAGGAAAGTAACCTACCTGGAAATCGAACCTCAGTCCTTCTGATATTAAAGTGGCACTCTACCAATGAGCTATTGTACTTGAATAACAGAACTACACATAAATAATTGAAATACTTTTCTTAAGCTTCGCTTTATTTATTTTTTTATTTATTTTTTTTCTAGTAAATTTTATCACGAATTAGATTATGAATAATGATATCATTCATATCATGTTTGTGAAAAGTATTTTGTGAAATTGATTCTTTTGCGTCTTAATATTTGATAAATAATTTTTTTTTATGAGTGATTGTTTCTTAAACTCTTATCGGGTTCGTGGGTTGAACTTGATAGCAGGGGTGGCAGCATATCATTGTTGTGGGACCGGCATGCATAGGCGTGGCTTGGTTGTTGAAAAATATAAAGCAGGACTGACCACACTGGGCACGTAATGCAGACATGGGAGGAGCATCATACTATCGTGATGTTATTGTCTAGAGTGTAGCTGTATCTTCTTGTGGTTGGGCAAGGAGAGTGGTCAGATTGTGGGCTAATGTGGCAGAAATGTTACCTCTTAGGTATAGAGCATGGTGCAACTGTACCACGTGCGTGGCGAGCACATGAAATTTGTATGCTTAGAGAATAGTAGCATCCTGATTACCTTCACGCTTAAAGAGGTTTTTCGATTTTTACCACAATCGTTCAGGCTACGTTCTATAAGGTTGTGTAGGTTGGGGAGAATGTAGCGCGGTCATGGTCATGTGTGAAGGGGGCATTATTTCCAAGTACATTTTGGTTTTTTATTTCACAAAAGGAAACAATTCTTTTTTTTTCCATATTAGAAGCTAATTTTCTGAAAATTATTATTTGAAATAAGATATATATTGTGTAAATATATCAGTTATGAGTATATAATGATGCATTAATAGAAGTGAATTTAGTTTTTAGAGGTAATTTGGTTATTCTAGTAACTGATTCATAATTGTTAATGTTATGTTAATTTGTTGTAGCCTTTGTCAACAATAACACATTGAAACAATAAAAAAGTGTCATCTCTTTGTTATTTTAAGACATTTACAGAGAGTTTTAATAATTTAATCCTTATTTTCTAAATTAAATTACATTGAAAGGTCTTTAAATATTCATTTATTCTATATTCTTACTTGATCTTAGTATAGTTTAGTTGTTTATATAAAAGACCCACGATTATAGGTCCCAACAGGATAATATACAATAAAAATCAGAATCCTGTTTAAAAATATATCAGATTTTGCTAGATCTGTCATAATACATAAAAATTCTGTCATTAAACATCTTAGTGAAGTTTGAAATATTTTCAAAACTTGTGCATTGGATATATAAATAATTTGCATTTAATGTCATAGCGATTGTGCTGGAAAGACATTTGGGCTGTTAGCAATTGTTAGTGACCATGGTTACTTAAGTTGTCATCATATAACACATTATGAAATTCTTGCATTTTGATTTTCATGCTTTTGGCATTTAAAGTACTTGGATTTGTTGTTCACAAGGTACATATATTAAAGTGTTGAAGAAAATGATACAGTATTAGTCTACATTAGTTTTGAACAACCCTTGTATATCAGATCAATAATTTCTTAAGTTCAGAAGTGTTCAATTATTTTATTTCAGCTAGGGTAAGACATGTTGCGGCTGTGGCCATTAGCCCGTGGCCTGAAGGCCAGACATGCCTTGACAGCTGTGGGTAAGTCAGATTCTCTCCTTTTCTTCTCTTTTGAATAAACACACACACACACGCACGCACATCAAGCAGGCCTGGGTTCTCAATAGGTTTTTGAACTATTGAGTCACTGACAAAGAACTGCCAAAAAGTTTGGACAAGCATATTATTATCTTAAATTGTTGAGTGTCAAGTCAGAATTGTGATTTTTTTTCATGTGACATTTGGCATGTTCTTCACATTTTCCACAAAAATCCATGTGTCATTTAATATTTTCATTGTAAATCTCAGTTAAATGTGGTTATGGCACAGGGCCCCTTCCTTTACCAGTCATTGTTGATTATGTTGGTTGGTACAGTTTCAACAACTGTCAACAAACAGGTATAATATGAATACCTTTTGGAAGTTCCTTGCTTAGATTGAACCAATACTCAGACATTCCAAAAAGATTTTAGGGGTCACAGAACATTTGGTCCTGTAATTTTACAAGATTCGCAGGACCGAAATTAACCTTACAGGACTGAACTCAAACAACCAGATTTCATTATTGTTTATCATTTATTAAGTTATTAACATTTTTTACCATATCTTTATAGGTTCCTTATTAAATTAAATTAATTTTTAACACTAAGCTTAGCCATATGTGTATATATGGTAGTAAATATTGCTGCTAGAAACTCTACCTGACATTCAGACAGACTGTATTGAAATAAGCATAGGACCAAAATAGAAATCACCAGTCAGGTCAGACAGACAGGCGTTTTTCAGAATGTCTGAATACTATGTGCTTTGGAAGGCCTTGAAAACTTCTTGTTATCTGCCAGTCTTTGAATTAATGGTACTGTAATACTATGGCAGGGTACTGTATAGTATAGGGTACACCTGACTTCTGTTACAGCCCGCTGCAGCTCCACAGCAGCCCCGGAGAAAGTGGAAGTATTTGTGGATGATAAACCCGTCATGGTAGAGCCTGGAACCACATTATTACAGGTAATGGCATGTTGGTATTGTCAGACACCCACATGTAACTGTCCACTGCTCCTTATTTGTTACACAGGGGGTTCTCTACCTATTTGTAGGGTTCAAATATAGGACCCATTTCCAGTTGAAAATTGGTAATATTTTTCCCAGATGACCAACAGAAAAATAATAAAAATAGAAAGAAACAATATACAGTAGAACCTCGTTAAATCGAAGTCCTTGGGACCAAGCTGAAAACTTCGAAATAACGATTATTCAGATTAAAAATCCGATGGAAATTTTAGTTTGTGAGCATGCATGTCTGCGTTTTCATTACCGATGCATATTGTGGAAATCGTTATGCCATGAAAACCACCTATTAGGTGTACGTATATAATGTTTGCAAGTTAAAAAAGTAATGAAAATATATCATGATCTACTTAGATGCTTCTGATGAACATAATCATTCTACCATGTCAAACAATGATACATATTTTTACCGTCAATATGCTGCTTCAGGTAGCGTCGCATGCCGGTGACGAACGCTATGATATGGAATGTACTAAAGATCTGACACCTGGGTTTATCTTCTGGCACGTGCATATTATGCAACCTGTCAGACATCGATTAGCAATAATCAACTTTTCCGGTGGGACACACGTTGCCCAACCCAATCTCGAAAAAAGGTGTGAAAAACTTGCCTGAGCCATCCCTCCAAGTGCCTCCGCAAAATAAACTGGGTTACTGACCCGGATACGAATGATAATAAGAACGATAATTAGTTCACGAAAATTTATGAAATTTGAATTCGAAATAGCGAAAAAATCGAAATAGCGAAATTCGGATTAAACATTTTATTTTTAGTTAAAATAAGAAGGGAAGAAATCGGGACCGAAAATAAACTTCGAAATGGCGAGGAATTCGGTTTAATGATGTTCGGTTTGGCGAGGTTCTACTGTACATTTCTTTTAAAATCAAGTGTTATGTTTGTTATCTAATTGTGTTTATGAAAGAAATGCCTCTTTAAACAAAATGTTACACAAAAAGGTGATATTTGTTGATAATAATTCCCAATTGGGGGCTTAGGTCCCTTTCCCAAAATACCGGGTAGGCAGAAAAAAACCTGTTACATGGGGATTTTTAGCTCGACTTTTCGAAGAATATGAGAGCTATTGTAGTCACCCTGGCGTCGACGTTGGCGTTGCAGCTTTTGGTTAAAGTTTTGCGTGCAAGTTACTATCAACCTTATATCTCAATAACCGTTTATGGTATTGACTTGAAAGTTTTAAATGTTAGGGGCATCAACAACCAAGGTAGATAATTTAATTGGTTAAAGTTTTGCATGAATATATCTCAGTATCCAGGCATGGGATTGATTTGAAACATCTTTAATATGTTTAGGAGTATCATACTATCAAGGTAGATAACTTTTGATGGAATATATTACATGTTATGGCCCCTTTTTAAACTTAGAAATTTTGGTTTAAGTTTTGCATGCAAGGTATTTTCATGCTTATATCTCAGTATCCAGGTATGGGATTGATTTGAAATATCTTTAATATGTTTAGGGGTATTATACTATAAAGGAAGATGGAATATATTAAAATTATGACCCCCTTTTAACTTAGAATTTTGGTTAAAGAAATTGCTTGTGGAATTGACTAGAAAGTTAAGGAGTGTCTTCTGGGGCATCAGAAAACTAAGGAGGATAACTTTTGGACTGAATTTTATACCAATTATGACCCTTTTATAACTTGGATTTTTGGTTAAAATTTTGCATGCACAGTGTTATTGTGCTTTTGTCTCAGTAACTAGGCATGGGATTGATTTTAGACATCATAAAAATATTAAGGGGTATCAGACTATCAAGGTATATAATTTTTTACTATTATAATGTACGGGGTATGTGAAGGGCAAGAATTGAAATAGATTTCATTTGATTTACCAACAAGCATTTTGAATAGTCAAGCGTGCTGTCCTCTGACAGCTCTTGTTGTAGATCTGATTGGTTCCTTATCTTTAACTGTTGAGATGATAACTATTTAGATTGTTTGTCTAACCAGTTTATCATCATCAATACTTGGTATGTTACAAGATACACAAATCACTCCATTTATTTTTTATCATTCTAAATAATGCTCTTTGTCTGTATTAGAGTTTAAATTCCTGTATTATTTCAAACTAATTATTTATGGTTGACCTTTTATTTAGGATTTGGCTTCATTCTTTAGCATCTCATGCTAATGAGTACTAACAATGTAGCATCAGTCTTATTGACTAATTCAAAAATGTGTTGTCTCATGAATATTGACCAAAAACAAAAACTTTACTCTTGTTTTACAATAGCTGTTGAATATTTAGTGTTAGCAGTAACTTTACTGTTGGTGTCGAAAAATGCATGTTTGTAATATCATGATGAAATAACATAAGGATATAATGATGTTTTATTATGATGAGTTTTGAGAAGAAAACAAAACCTAGACACATGTGTGGGAATTTCAGATAATCCTGAATACACGTGTATGCACAATTGTAGTGCTAAATTCAAAAGCTATTACTCACTTGGGAAAATCACAAGAAGGAGTGGACCAGTGAAAATTGGTTTATTTTTAGACTGCACAAAGGACCTGTATCTGTTTGCTTACATTGTAGCATCCCAAGGTTAGGCTTTTTTACAATGGTAATAACTTTATTGCAACTTGATGGAAATCTTACATTTAGGAAGCAAGGAAACATAACACCTACATATTTTTGTAAAGACATGGGGAAGATGTATTATACTTATATTGGTCCCAATCCTGATTGTCATAATTAGTACCATAACTTGTTTATTCATTATTTCAGGCATGTGCTGAAGCTGGTGTTGAGATTCCAAGATTTTGTTACCATGAGCGTCTGTCCATCGCAGGCAACTGTCGCATGTGTCTGGTGGAGGTGGAGAAATCACCCAAGGTTTGTATATTGTCACTCAGTGTTGATGCTCAGTTTTGAATCATTAATTTATTTAGTCTTTAAAAGATTGTAAAATTTCTGCTCAGGTACCATTTTCCTATTTAAGTAAAAAAGTTGTCAGTTGCTTGTAGAACCTTTTTCTAAAGTACTAGTTCATCCTGGAACAGAAGGTAAAAATATTAAGCTGCTGATAGATGACTAGGAATGATGAAAATGAAAACTTTTCTGAAACTAATAGACAAGATACCAAACACAGCACATGTACATGTATTCGTGGTTATCACTAGAAATCTGAAAACTGAAGTTCTTGACAAAGATTTGCTAAAAAAAGTTGGTGTTCTCCAGTATATTTACGTAAGAGCTGTTAAGGAATGCAGGCATTCTTTTCCCAAAACTGGAGTTAATGATGATCCTGAGAATTAAAGATATTCACTTTATTGTGCCAGTGGAATACACTATCATATTTGCACATATTTTTTGTTTACCTACAAGTGTGGATTGCTGACTATAATCAATTTCAGGCATCATTTTGAAACCCAAGCAGTGGAAGGGCTTGAATGTCATTTACTTATTGGAAGGGTAAAAAGTAGGACAGGACAGTGCTTGCTGCAGTTTTGATTGTTGTATATTGTTAAATTGTTTTAGTTCATTCTCTGTTGAACTCTTTCAGAATCTTGACCAATTTTACATGTGTTATATCAGTTGAAGATCAAAGAATGATTAACCTTCATTGACATAATGTCCGTTTTTTTTGTTGTTGCTCTAGATTATAAATTTTTGCACGTACGTTGTACATTTTTCAACAATTTACTTGTTATTTTCTTGTGCATTAATATCTGTAAGAGAATTCAGTCCTAATCTTTGGTTAATGCTTTAAGTATAGAAAGATATATTCAACATTGTCATTGTGTCAAATGATTTTACTGAAATTAAGCAAATTATGACAGAGAGCTTAATACGAGTTATTATTTATGTTAACACACATATGTATATATATATATATATAAATATGTATTTCGCAATAACTTTTAGCCTGTTGCATCGTGCGCCATGCCAGTGATGAAGGGGATGAAGATAAAGACAGACTCCCCCTTGACAAAGAAGGCCAGGTACAGTGTACTGCTATTAAATAAAAAAAAAAAAAAAAAAAAAATTATAACCTAACAATGGCATACAGTTGAAATGTTGTTTCAACTAAGTCCAAAAATAAGTTTTTCTACTTGGAAATCTTATCATGAATTTACTTAATATTCAATCTGATTATCAATATTTGCTTTACAGAAAGAAAAAAAAATGAGAAAAAAAGAAATTGCTACATGTATTAGAAATTGTTTATAAATTATATCTGTCCCATCTTATATAGGGAGGGAGTGATGGAGTTCCTCTAATGAATCACCCCCTGGACTGTCCCATCTGTGACCAGGGGGGTGAGTGTGACCTCCAGGATCAGTCCATGGCTTTCGGCAGTGACCGCAGCCGCTTTCAGGATATGGACCAGACCGGCAAGAGGTGAGTATATAACATTGACAGAGTTGTGTCCCTTCTACTCATCATGTTACTCCCTTGTCAAACCACTTGTAAAAATAAACAGGTTAAACTGAAAGGAATGGACAGTTTTTGCATTGAGAAGTTATGCCACCAAACTCAGTGAGGCTCCACCCTAAAGGTTATTGGCTAAGGTTACTGTTGACAGCAAGGTTCACATAATTTAGTTTCCATAAATCCTCACAATCTCAAATGCTTTTTGTGTCAACCATTGATCACCAGGTATCCCAGTAAAGCTACTGGATAATTTGATACTACAGTTTGCATATGTCTAAACATTGGAAAGGTCCATTCCCAGCCTGAACAGGTTTAGCAAAGCTGCCTTCTCATTTTAATGTACAAATTATGACCGACCTGACTGGCCTGTAACTGACTTGACTGGACTATCTGGCCTCAGTCTGGTTGCTCGGTTGTTTCAAGAAGACAGTGAATCTGCAAGTTATTAAGTTTTTCAAGGAATCTTAAAACCAGAATCTTGAAAATTATATTTGTATTACCAAAAATACATTGTGTAATGTTGATAGTGTTTCTAATTGGTCAGAAATTCCCCAAAATGCTCACCTTCTGATAAAATTGTAGGTAGAGCAACTGTTAACTAATATATTTTTAGTGACAGGATGATTTATCAGTTTGTTGTGATGGAATCATTTCAGAGCGGTTGAGGACAAAAATGTTGGACCCCTTGTGAAGACTATAATGACGAGATGTATCCACTGCACCAGATGTATCAGGTCAGTATGTGTACAAGGTTGAAGATGTAGCATGTTCTAATGAGTCCTATCATTGCTATAGTTTCATTAATATGTTTTGCCATGTATCTAAAATTGGATAATTATAGAAATTATTTTAACCCTTTCCCTCATAGAGGACACCATGAAAAGACCTATGCGAACAGCATAAAACCAGATCAGCCTGCGAGTAACTCGCAGGCTGATCAGGTTTTATGCTGTTCGCTGCTCCTCAGTGGTCTGGAAATGAGGATTTTATAATTAAATTTGGTAAGGTTTAACTGTGGTTTTCTGCAGATCAGGCTTTATGTGGTACCTATTGAGTGTGTTAATATGAGTCTATATGAGGGAAAGGGTTAAGTTATCAGTCACTTCTGTGAAAGCTTTAGATGTTGTTGTGGTCATTAACTATTTTGTCTTTAATATTAATTTGAATCTAGAAAAAAAAGAAGAAGAAAAAAAAAGAAGATATATTTCTTCCAGATGCAACTTTAATGATATTCTTATTAAGTTCATAAATTTGCAAATTTGAAGATTATAATTATATGAATGTATACTGCAGATTCAATATTACATTGTATTTTGATTCCAAACTTTTGAAATGCCTGTTGTACCCATTTGATAAGAGTTTTAAGGTTTATTTGTTGAATGACATGTTATTGACATTTTGGTGGTAATGAATTATTATAGATCTAATTTCTAGATGGTGTTATTGTTCATTTACATTGGATATGAAGGTTGGATGTTTGATCCAACTTGTGAAGGAAAGTCTTTTAAAACCTTTACTGCCACAAAGTTCAAGTCAACCTGTGAACTACAAGCTGGATAAGCATAAGTAAACTGAACATGTAAAAGGTTTATCAGAAAAGTTTAAAATTTGACATAATTTCAGGTTTGCCAGTGAGATAGCTGGTGTAGATGATCTGGGCACTACAGGCCGGGGTGGGGACATGCAGGTGGGGACATACGTGGAAAAGATGTTCAAGTCGGAACTCTCGGGCAATATTATTGATCTGTGTCCTGTGGGAGCTCTCACCTCCAAACCGTACGCTTTCACAGCCAGGCCGTGGGAGACCAGGTAGGTTTTAGTTTGTTACTTGGAGATACTTACAAGTAGGATCAAATACTGATTGAGTTCTCTCAAGGGTTTTGAAATTTGATAGTCTTATACAAAAATTCTCCAACAACCTGTATATTTATATAAGAAGTGCACTGAAAATCAGGTGCCCTTTCCCCAAAAATTGGAGTCTAGGATATCGGATTTGGAACTAGTAAGAACCCTGTACTGGCACGTATGTCATGATAGGTCAGTGGTTATTCTCTTGATGCCTGTTTGGTTTGGTACTTGATCACTTACTTACTTGATTAACTGAACATTTGGACATACAGGTTTTCTCCAATAGTTGAGTTTCCATTATGGCAAATGACCATAAACATCTGTATTTTAATTTGTGATATAAAAAAGGCTCATTTGCTTAATGCTGGTTATTTTAGTTCCTTAAAGATAAATTGTTTTGCTTCTCTTTCCATCAACAGAAAGATAGAGTCTGTGGATGTGATGGATGCCATCGGGAGCAACATCGTGGTGTCCATGAGGTCAAATGAAGTGATGAGGATCCTCCCCAGGCTAAATGAGGTATCTGGTGTCATTCATTGTCCTAGTAAACCTTGATGTTAGTAAGGTCCTGAGTTAGGAATCTGAATTGTTCCTCTTTCTTTGCTGGATACTAAAAATAAACTTAATCCATTTAATAACACATGAAATGATGATAAAAGTAAAATGCAATACATTTTGTATATTTAGATGTCTTCTTTTGAAAGCAAGTCTAGGCCCAGTGTTCTTGAAACATACTTAAAACCATGAGTCTGAGTATGAAAATCATACTTAAGTACCATTTTTACTTTCGAGAACACCGGGTCATGGTGGTATTGAGGTAATTTAAAGATGGAACTTTATGGTGTCTGTGGTTTGGTTAAAAAAGATTTTTAATCATTTTCTTAGACAATTAACAGTATATGCATATTATTATACCAAATTGACTTTGTATAGAAAGAAATTTATCTTAAAAAATCAATTTATTTTTAAACATCACAATATTTTGCTCTTGTTAAATATTCCACTTTTGATCCAAAGTGTTTTTCACTGTCATGAATTTGATAACTTCTTAAAACATATGGTCAAAGTCCCAAGTCATGTCATATTGAAAAAAAAAAAAGCTTAAATGGAACCTGAGGGTAAATCAGTAAAAACAGTCCTGTGAACATCACACACTGGAGTTGTTATATGAGTTGTTCTGTGTCCTCTAGGATATCAATGAGGAGTGGATCTCGGACAAGACCAGGTTTGCGTACGACGGCTTGAAGAGACAGAGATTGACCACACCGTTTGTAAAGAATGACCAGGGCGTGTTGGAGGAGACAGACTGGGAGACTGCGCTGGTCAGGGCCGCACAGAAGGTCAGTTATTTCATTAAAGTGATCAGATCATTTATCTCATTAAAACATATAATTATTTCCCTAGATAGATTTAGATAATGTGAGTAATTTGTGTCTTATCAGAAAGTACTGTCATAATTTAAAGTTTTAGATTTATTATAAAGGCAAACCTTTTTATCCAAATATTAAAATACGTTTCTGAATTTTTTCAATTGATATGAACACAGTTACTAAAGTAGCAGGTAATGCAAAGAGTATCATACTTCACATTATATATCAGAACTGAAATGTTCAGGTATTTCTTTCAACGAAACCAGATAAAAGATGTTTCTAAATATTCATAAAGTATTACTTAGTGCTTTGTAAGTTGGTGATCTTAGAGTCACATCAGTCTTCAGATTTGAAGGATACATGTAAAAAGTCTGTGTAAAGCCTGCTTTTCATCCAAGTCTATAATGACAGTATGACTCTATGACAGATTGTGAGTGTGCCTGGTGACCAGATAGCTGCCGTTGCTGGAGGACTGGTGGATGCAGAGTCCCTGACGGCTCTCAAGGATTACCTGAACAAGCTGGGCAGCGAGGGGCTGTGTACAGAGGAAATATTCCCCATGAATGGAGCTGGGTAAAACATACTTGACTTACATTTGACGAAATATTTCAGTTGGAATTTTCTTTGATCTCAAATAACCTTTTTTTTTTTTTTTTGGTGATTTTCTACTCTGAAGTTGATGCACAAGAGTATCATACTTTAAGGATTTTGATTTTATTTTTTGTCTTATTTTGTCTTTTAATATTGAAATATTCTGAAACAGGATGGATCATATCTTAAGTCCAGAATATATTTTTGTATTGATTAATATTGGAACATTGCAGTACTGATCTGCGCTCCAACTACCTGCTTAACTCCAAGATAGTGGGTGTGGAACAAGCTGATCTTATCCTGATGGTGGGAACCAACCCCAGATACGAGGCTCCACTCTTCAATGCTAGGGTCAGGAAAAGGTAGGATTTCACTGTAGATTGTGTACCGTATTGTGAAATATGTCTATAGATGGTACTACATTTTTCCATGTTTCCTGTAATTATACCTCTACTTCATAAAGTAAGGGCCATTTATATGTGCATGTGTGTGTGTGTTGTCAAAATCAGATTGAAACTTGAAATTGATGTCATATATATGTGACCAAGTTGATAAAGAATCCACTGTGGAGTACAGACGTCCAGGCATAAGTTCTTGAACACAGTATTCATATGTAATACTAAGTAAGAAAGCTTTAAGGACCTGTAAATTTTATGAAACAAAACTGTGTATTCTTTAAGGGCATGATTACAGTTTCAAAGTCATTTGTCTCTTCAAAGGCCATGTTTCCACTGGATTTAGTTTATTTGTTATAAAATTCTGTGTGAGGTCTTCAAAAACTGTTAACCCCTATCTTCTGTAGCTGGATAAACAATGACCTGGCAGTAGCCATGGTGGGGACACATGTGGACCTTACCTATGACTATGATCATCTGGGAGACTCAACACAGCTCCTGCAAGATATTGCCAGTGGAAATCATCCATTTGCAAAGGTACCAGGTTTTAGATGTTGCCCTTTCTTTGATTTTGACGAACATTTAGTATAGTTTTTGTGTCATCTGCTGTAAGCAGGGATGATACAAAGGGATCACTTTTCCGTCATCTCTCTGTCCGTCTCACTTTTTCAGTCACGCTTCAGCAGGTGACACACATGTTCCAAAGAACATGCTTGTAGTAGTCAAGTGTTAATATGTTTTGTTGCTTTTTGAAATAGGGATGAAATTACATGTAAGCTGCAATCTGTCCATACAAATAAAAAGATTGTCCAAATCTATGATAGTGTTAATTTGCTTAAATTTTTTTTATACAAAATGGTCAAATATGCAGATAATGAACTACTTCTCTCCTTGGTAAATTTGACGCAAGTTAACAATATACATGTACATTTACTTAACATGTGAAGGAAGCATAGGAAGGAACATTTTCAGTTATGCTTTGGAAACTTTTTGAAAAGTATGAAATAAGTTTTGATGAAGCAATACAAGAAGAGGATTTGCACTACTTAAGGCAAATTTGATCATAAATATAAACTTTAAGTTCTATTAAGCAAACAACCCACTCTCATGAGCTGTTTGTTTTCTGGAAAAAAAAAGAATAAAAAATCTTGACTTTGAACACATTCAAAATATAGTATGCATTCATTTATTTAAAATCTGCATCAATCACTCTGCATCCGTCAGTCAAATAATGACTGCTACTTATTTAGTGCTAGTGAAGCTGTTAGGTGTGTATTACTTTGCATTTGGTTATATGTATGAGTATATATTTCAGACACTAGCCTCTGCCAAGCAGCCAATGGTTGTGGTGGGTAGTGCAGCCCTACAGAGAGCAGATGGAAAGGCACTGCTAAATGCTGTCTCCACCATTGCTTACAATGCCCGTACTCAGTCAGGCTGTGGAGAGGATTGGAAGGTTCTCAATGTCCTACACAGGGTATGTACAGAGGGAGTGTTAGATAAACTTGTGGCAGTGTCCAGTGTTTTACAGTACAGTCTACAGACAGATCAGTCTCTGAGTAACAAGTCATTAGATAGAGGTTTGTCAGCCCAGGTGTCTGCTATAGAGAGGCATCATGTTTGTACTGGAACTATAGAGCTTTGGCAGACTGGCTGCCCAGTATAGGTGGCAGTTTTAAATGTGTATCTCAGATTTTGCAGTTGAAATAAAAAGCTCAAGGAGGAATAAATTGAAAACTTAGAAGATATAAGGTCAAAAATATCTGTTTTATATGCACTGGATATTGATTGTCAGCATTAATGGCAAGGAACCAATGAATTTATAGAGATGTCTCCCAAGCATGCTTGTACTTTCAGAAAGAGGTGACTTATTATAATTACATAATCTGTATACTTGTACTTGTGCTCATGTGAATTTTTGTTTATATATATTTATGTTATTACCTGAAAAAGGGATATTTTGAAGACGAAAACAAAACTAAAGGATTCTCTCTGTTGGAGGATTCCAGAGGACTAAAATAAAATATTGATAATTTATTTATATGTTGGGAAGTCTTCTACCTTATCCTACATATCTTAGAGGGTATTTTATATCATATTTTTGTAAGGCCAATTTTTTGCAAGACTTATTGAGTTCATATAAAAGTAAAAATGTGAAGACTTATTGAGTTTATATAAAAGTAAAATTGTGAAGAAATTTGATCCTATAATTATTGAAAAAATAACAATACTTTGTATATTGAGGTCATTGCTAAGATATTATTATTAAAATGTATATATATACTGTGTTATACAGGTGGCTAGTCAGGTGGCAGCTCTGGATCTGGGATACAAGGCAGGTGTGGACTACATACGACAGAACCCACCCAAGTTGCTGTACCTGCTGGGGGCAGATGAGGGAGCAATCACCAAGGAAGATCTGCCTGGAGACTGCTTTGTCATCTACCAAGGTGGGTAACTTTATGATACAGAAAGATACTTTGTGCGTCACTTTCATGTACACATGATTATATTGCTTGGGCTTGCCCTCATACTATATTCACAGGAGACTGGTTATTCTGAAGTATTTTTCCAAATCTGTCCTGTTCCAAACTTTACAGTCCAAATTTGAATGATGGACAACTAGAATGTATGTTACCCGATTTTAAACAGCATTGCGCAATCCTTTTGTTTGTACCTTTCTTGAAAAAAAATCTGGATAACATTTTTTTTTTATTTATTATATATACCAGTAAGTATGATTAATATCACATTTATGATTATATTTTGTATCATTTTGATATTCATGGTAAAACTAGTGACATTTCAAATTTTTACTATTGCCAGGTCACCATGGAGACAAGGGAGCCCAGATGGCAGATGTTGTCCTGCCCGGGGCAGCATACACAGAGAAAGAAGCCACATACGTCAACACAGAGGGCCGAGCCCAGCTGACAAGGGTGGCAGTCACTGCTCCTGTACTGGCTCGTGAGGACTGGAAAATCATTCGAGCTCTCTCTGAGGTGAGGAATGCAATTTTCTTAGTTTTGCTACACTGACCCCAGACTTCATTGTTTAATGCCTTGGGGGGAAAAAAAACCCCTCTGGTTTCTAAGCCCGTTTGTCCATTTAAAACTATTACATAAAAGTTTGATTATACAGACATGAAAAAATTGTGTATTCTGGATATCATCAAATTAGCAGAGATTGAATTCTGGATATCATCAAATAAGCATAGATTGAATTCTGTATATCATCAAATTAGCAGATTTTCTGTATGAATTGAGAAAGCAGGTTAAGATATATTATTTATTTTTGTAGTTTGTTTTATATTCTACTTTCATGCTTTTATAGAGGTTATGAATCCTATGGATGCATTTGAATGTTTTGATAGAGACCAGACTTGTATCTCATATATCTTAAATTCAGACTTTTTTTTAACTGCAATCTTAGAATTAATCGACAAAAAGAATAGAATACAGATAATGGTCAGAAATCTGAAATTTCTTTAAAAACAAAGAATTTGAGATCTGTGGAAAATCTCAATACAAGATACATACTGAAATGCAAGCCAAAACACTTCATGACGATATAAATATCTTTGTTATGAGTCTATCCCATAAACTGAAATAAAATGATAGCTTAAGAAAACTAAGACTTTGCTCATCAGAAGTTTAGATTATGTCCCATGTACCACCCCCTGATGGCCGAGTGGTTACAGCATCCGCCTCGTGTGTGGGAGGTCCTGGGTTTGATCCCTGACCACGACATACCAAAGTCGTACAAAAAGGTACTGTTATAGTTCTCTTGCTTGGCGCACAGTATATTAGGGTAGTTGCAGGACCGGTTGGCCTGGTGTCAGGATAATGTGACTGGGTGTGGTATCATGCCACATGTCTATGGCGTGATACTGCAGTGTGGCAGCTCTATGTTTGTCTCAAGTAGACATCGTCTCCAAGTGATTAAAATACTGTAGGTGGGACATTAAACTCAACAAATATATTCCATGTTGTATTTTACAGATATCTGGCAATACGTTGCCCTACGACAAGCTGATGGAAGTAAGGGAGCGAATGTATGAAATCTCACCTAACTTAGTGCAGTATGGTGAAGCTGAGGATGCCAATTACTTTAAACAAGCACAAGAACTTTCACAGGTAAGCATTTACTTAGAACAGCAATGCATGAGATTTTATGTTAATGAATTTCTAAGCATTACTTCTTTAGAAAGTCAGCTCTTGTGAAATATACTTCTGCTGGCCAGGCTGGTATATAAAGGACGTAGAGGAATATCTTTAACAAATGCTAATAAAACTAGAACTATTATTTATGGTGATTAATACCTCTGCATCCAACCTTGCCTTATGTAATAAAAGCATTGGACGGGACATAACAAGAAGGATTTCTTTATATCCCAAATTTCTATGAAGTAGGGGATAATTAATTGTAAAGCATGCTATATTTAATTTTTCATGCCCAAGTAGTTGTATTTACAAAACATGATTTTCTTAAGGTAAAGTCCCTGTAATGGTTCCGCTACGTCTTGGACCACTTAACCTCTACCAAGATAACCAAGGTTCCCCAACTAGTTTAAGGAAACCTTGATTATCTCCATGAAAGACCATGAGGTCCGAAATGTAGCTGAACCATTACCTTAAATTGGATGAAATTTCAATTAGCTAGATTTTTAAAAATATATGACTTTCAACCGATCAGCTGTCAGGGAACAGAACTACATTTACAGTCTATCAAATGAACTATCGATATCATTTAAACCATATCCTTACTGATGCTTGCTAGGTAGGATCTAATGACATTAAAGGTTGACTCAAATTAACCTTTGAATAGTCTATCAAATCCTTCAAAAAGCTTGAGAACAACTTTGTTAATATTTGCAAGTTAGTCACAGCGAAATGCAGTCCTAATTTACTGACATCAGCAAGGTATTCCGATTGAAACTAGCATTCTGATTGGACAATTTTTATCACTTTCTTATTTATATTGAGGTAAAGGTCGACTCTAGACAACCTTTCATGGGATGTTGTCAGCTCTTCGTAGTGTAGATTATCAGAGGGAAATGAAGAGCTGATTTTAATGAGATTGTCATTTATTAAACTGAAAATTTCATAATACAGATAGATGCTTTGTGGACAAAGCCATAATACAGATAGATGCTTTGTGGACAAAGCCTATGTTTTTATATCTTGCTTTTAAATGATTAAATCATTTATTTTAATTGAATTGATGTGTAATGTTCATTTATATTAACAGAGTGTTGCTGGACAGTTAGACTCAACGCCCTTAACTCCACCCATGCTAAACTTGAAGGATTTCTACATGACAAATTCCATCAGTCGGGCCTCACAGACCATGGCAAAATGTGTAAAAGCTGTGCAGGAAATGGATTAACGCTGTGCAGGAAATGGATTAACTTTACTCTGAAGAACTTTAAATGTATTGAATGCCCGTTATGATAAGAGTTTTGTGATATTTAGATACAAAGAAATGCACAGCCATTACTTCCCACATTTGTAGAACATTTTGTGTTTTTCGGTTAAAAATACTTGGTACTATTTATAGCAGCGTTTTGATGTGAATATGGAATAAAATGGATGACAAGATAAATGACTGAGAATGGCGGTCAGTGTCAGTAGGGATGAAAGTGTGATTTTATTTTATATAGTGCTGTTACAGACTTTCGACTCTTGACATGTTATAAGGCTGCATATTGAATGGCTTGTACTATTGTATGGTTATGAAGTTGAAATAAAGTCATTCTGTAATGTATATTGTATTTGCTACATGAAACAAACCTACAAGAATTGCTTTTATTATACCCTTATTTAATCACATCTCTTTTACCTCATTTTGGGAAACTAAATTTTAAGTTTTATCTCTTTTGTTGATTCTTGTGTTCTATTAGTACTTTGCACTTGGAAAGATCTTGAAAAATTCTAATCCAACAGCAGGGACCAAACTTCGAATCCATAGTTAAGGAACAAAGTGTCCTTCTCATTTAATTACATAGGGAATACAAAATCTGGCAGAAAATGAGATTAGGTCAGTAAACTGTAAAAAAAAATCTCAAGAATTTAGATGGATTAAATTTTTATTTAACACATATATGCTTAACATGCAGTATACGATTTTTAACAATAATTAAAGTAACCTTTATATTAATTTCATAACAAATCTCAATGTCAGTGAGCATACTTGCTGGAAGCAGTGTATACTACTTGATGTCACAGAGGGCTGCCACTCCTCTCAGTATCCAGTGGTCGGGACTCTGGGTTGTCTTTAGCACAATGAACGTGATGTAGGTCAGGTCTGTACGGTGGGGCTTCTTGTAGACAGGGCACTGGTAGAGACGCGGGTCCTTGGGTGCCGTGGAGTTGATAGCGTACATGTGTACAACAGGCATGGGAGTAAAGAGAACTTTGGGCTGGGACTCAGACAGGCGGCAATTCCGGCGGTCCCAGCTGGCACCATCCAGGTATAGCCCATATATATACACACCCTCCTGTAGGAACAGACATGGGACTTGTTGCAAAAGATCAATTACTCAAGTTTCACAATTATTACTGGAGACTGATTTTTCTGCAACAATCCTGGGTTTTTGTTAAGATTTAACCTCATTAGATGTAAAATTTATAAAATGCATCTTATCTTTTAAATATTTCAGTTTATGCTAGAAAAGACTGAGTTGGAATATATTGTGTATCGTTATCTAAATTTCTGAAGGAGAAAAAAAAAAAAAAAAAGGACACAGTGAGAAACACATATTGATATAAAGAATGTTAAAGATAATGTCATTACTGACATTCTCTCCACTATGACCACCCCTGAAAAGAAATGTGATCTTACAACATAATATATTTTCACAATTTCATTCAATACCAGGACAAGAAAGATAAAACGTACAGCTGGTGGGGAAGTGATGTCCTCTTTTGACTGCTTAAGTACATCATTGTGTAGTGTAACAGAGTCCAGCGCCCAGCCCTTGTGTGCCCTGGTTACCTCCTGTCTCATTGCTGTCAGGAAACCTGGTCAGAGAGAAAAGTAGCTTTAAAACTCAGCACTCCGAGAGAGGGAGAGTGCAACTGAGAAAATCTGAAAGAGAAATCCCTTGTCTATTAACACAACACTGAATGTGTATTCTTTCATTCGTAATACTCACAGCAGTTCAAAGATAAAATGGTCCTTCTCAATATCAAAATCATTTTCAAATCACAAAACGTGAAAAAATGTGCAGATGTTTAAAGGTTTGATTACTAAATATCTTTCATGGATACTTTGATTTAATGGAAGACAAACAAGTCCCCTCTCCCCCAATTACATTAGGATTAACCTCGACACATACGAGAGGCAACAACAGGAATAAGTAATAGGTCCAGTTGTTTACATGATTAGGTAAATAACGTATCGCAGACCTACCTTGTGGGTTGAAGAGTCCGGTCATCCAGAAGACATCAGGTCGTCCCTGGAAGACCCACTTATAGAACTGGTCATTCCTCTCCAGCAGTTCGGTGTACCAGAACCCCAGTGTGGAAGACTGCCAGGAAATCTTGCGCCACAGGTTGGGAACCTTCGCATCAAACATGTTATCCAGGGCATCTCTCAAGTTCTGCAATACAAGGACAATATTTCTCATTCACAGAGTTAAATGATAGAATTATGCTCAATAAAGTACTCTGAAATATAAACAATTTAATAATGGGAGTATGTATTCCCGGGAGGTCTTCTGGGTGAGTTAAGTCAGCACATATAAGAATATGTAACTCTAGTTATTGGGTGCAGTTTATTAAAATCGGCTCATATTGCCTCTGACAGAATTAACAAATGAAAAGCTGAGAGGAATGGTGAATTCAACATTCAGGATATCGTGCAATAAATACCTCAGACATGATGATGGTCCCCTCAATGGCCAGCTTCAGATCACTGAGAGTTACTCTGACCACACCTATCACTCTCTGCATTCTGTCTATCTCCTGCTTCAGGAAGATGTTCAGTGGATGCAGGTTGCCCATCTTCTTAAGTCTCTCCTTTACCTGAATACAGACACATTATCTGGTCACAGTTAAGATTTCTTACACACCTGACTGGATTTTCTGGTAAGTTGGGGGTGTTAAATATGCCAATCTGTACCGTGCCCTTTTAAAGCTTTCTGGCCAATCGAAAATGCTCAAGAGTAAATTTCTACACAAGTGCATGTCAATAAAAATAAATATTGCAATTTAAGGCAAAGTAAGAACCTCTGTATTATCAAAATGTATACAAGAACAATAAACATGTGTTCCATGTTTTAAAGCAATATCTCAAAAGGTGTCGGAGAAAACGTGAATAAGTACAAAAAGAGTTTATGAAGGGACATAATTATGTTAAAATCAAAGACAAGAGTTATGTACTTTGCCATGTACTAGTTGAGGTGATGGTCATAAACAGGTATTCAAAGTTTCAAAGCAATACCTCAAAGGGTTACAAGAAAAGAATTAGGTGGCGTC
>CM037794.1:24327269-24339587 GCA_021229015.1 Solen grandis
ACCGTGACATACCAGCAGTTTCGTGCACGATTTCACCATTTTCCACGAGGAAATGTTGGTAATCAAAAATACCGATTTTTTTTCGTTTCCCTATTCTAGATATCATTCACCTTGAAAAGAAACATACATGGGATTTAACTTTTGAAATTATGAAGGAAAGGATAAATATCCATGTGCGCGACATGCTGCACGTCGAACATTCACTCAGACACGTAAGTAAAGTGGATTTTTTTATTTAGATAAAAGTATTTTACTGCAAAAACATGTATTTAAGAATTGAAATTCCAATGCAAGTGTTATTGAGCACCTGTGTTATGAGCTAAAGAGAGAGACCCGAAGTCACTCGCAATCTCCGTTAATAGGAGCCGGTCCTTGTGCAAGAATGGGTAAATATTCCTAAATGAGTCATCCTGAACTATGTGTTGTCGACTTTTTTAAAGAGGCCGTCCTCGGTGGCCGAGTGGTTAGAGGATCCGACTCGTGAACGGTAGGCCGTGGGTTCGATCCCCGGCCGCGACATACCAAAGTCGTAAAAATGTTCCTGGTATAGCTCCCTTGCTTGGCACTCAGCATATAAGGATAGTTGCAGGATTGGTTGGACCGGTTTCAGGATAATTTGGCTGGATGTGGTAGCATGCCACATGTCTACGGCATGATGCTGCAGTGTGGCAGCACTATATCTGTCTCATGTATACATAGTTTGCAGTACTGTCGGTGGGACGTTAAACCCAACAAACAAACAAATTGCTTTAAAGACTTATATCGCGGGCGGGGATCAAACTCATGTCTTTCAGGTTACCGGGCTGACGCTCTAACCATTCGGCTCTCGGACGTCATATGAAGAGCATGTCATTCTCGCGTTGGGGAATTAAAAAAGTATAATTATGTCATTTTACATCCGATTTAAATGGATCATTTTGAGTGAATGCACCGACAGTACTGCAGAAATCGGATGTAAAATGACATAATTATACTTTTATTATATTATATTGTTTGTTTGTTGGGTTTAACGTCCCACCGACAGTACTGCAGACTATGTATACATGAGACAGATATAGTGCTGCCACTCTCATATCGGGCAATATGACATATTTTTGTATTTTGAGATTCAACACTATTTTGAACGACTAAATAGAATTTTGAGTGTTATCAATATAATTGAATTAGGAAGCATGGTAAACAAAAGCGATGTTTTATATCGACACGTTAAACCGGTGACGTCAATTAATAAATATACGTACATGTAGCATTTTTTGTTAATCTTTAACACGAAAATCTTTATCAAACAATTAGAATAAGTGAATTTATTTCAAAGTATTAATCAATTTCTGTAATAATTATCGTAGGCTTTAATTTGTTGATATTGGTCAGAACGACAACTATAACCTTTTTATCATCTAGAATATCACTTCTCTCGGTGGTTTTACCTGGGTACCTCTGTGTACTCAGGGTCTTCCTCCACCTGTAATTAGCTGGACGTCGCTATGTGATTGAAATACTATCGCAGCGACGGTAAACCCCAATACAACAACAATCTCTCCTAAGCGTATAGAGACTGTGACGTCACGAGCTAGTACTAGTAATTCAGACCGGTGTTGGTGCACGGAAGCGTAGCTGAACGCTGGATAAACCGCCCACGTCGGCACTTACAGTAATCACTTTATCTCGGACTTGTAATCTTCTGCTCCGTTGCGGTAGATCTATAATATCATTTTTGTGCTAATCACTTTCTAATGATGATTAAAATATGAATAATATATAGACCGAATTTTCCTTCGTGAGAATCATTTCATATCACTATTATAATGAGTTATATTGCAATTAAGGTAATCCACTTTCATTAAATTATAATCATGGTCAATCAAATGCTTACAAAGACTTCAGTGCAGATGCAAACATCCATTGACTGAATTATAGACTATTTTGCTCTAGGTCTATAAAGGCTTGCATTTACTACAAAATTCCCTAAATTACTTGATGAGCCATGATCACAATTCAATGATGGGTGATGGAAACTGCAATTTCCGGTGACAATAATCAGTAATAAGTTTAAGTTTGAATTTATTTATTTTAAGTCGATTGGGAAATAAACTTACACTAAGTTCGAAAAGAAGTGTGCACTTTTTAAGTGTAAATATTTCAATATTTAGCAGACATATATATCTGTTTCAATTTTCGCACAATATATATATATCGTGTATATTT
The DNA here is from genome assembly GCA_021229015.1 of Solen grandis. NCBI lineage: Eukaryota > Metazoa > Mollusca > Bivalvia > Adapedonta > Solenidae > Solen > Solen grandis. The sequence continues at coordinate 24,329,475 of CM037794.1, forward strand.
GTCATCGATCTATCACAAAATCTACCACGTGGCATGGAGATATTTTCAGTTTTTCGATGCACGGTCTCTACAAGTGCAGCCCGAAGCAAATGTAAATGTCATCAGGAACGTGTAATGGTGTAATCCTTATGCCTAATACAAAGGGAATCATGGTGCACAACGAACAAGCCTAGATTGACTGTAAATCAGCGTATTCGAGCATAAACGATGCTTACTCGAGTCAACAACGTAACTTGCGTGAGTAGGGTGTTATGATGCTACAGAAACGCAATCAAGGAGCTCAATGCCCGGAGAGACGCCGGCTACAATTCTAAACCCAGCATTTCAGTAGTGATTGAAGCAAATGAGGCAAAGGTGATATGACGCCGAAAACTCAACACGCTTTCCTGCAACTATAGTTGCTAGTGACTCAGTTGAACTCGCTCTCTGTTTCATAATAGTCCAAAGTAAGGGTCATGAATCTGGATTCATTCATAAGTTGCATACCTAACTGAAGTAAGTCATTCCCTTTCATCTGTACTAGTGACATTCTATCTGGTGTTGAGTATGTGTAGAAATTGGCAAGGTATTTGATTATTTAAGATACAATGTATTTGTATGTTTGCCTTCCTATTTCAAAGCTAGGATGTGAGGAAGCCTTCCAGCTGGCTTGCGGTAGGTCGGTGGTTCTACCCGGATGCCTCCGTGCATTCGGGGTCTTCCTCAACCTGTAATTAGCTGGGCGTCGCTATATAACTGAAATACTGTCGAAACGACGGTAAACTCAAATAGTCAAGTCAAGTCAAAGCTAGGAAATGCTCTGGGAGGAACCTTATTCGCCATCATGCAAAATACGTGTGAACTACTTTAGGTAAATTACATACATTTGCGTTTCTAATGCGAAGCGCTACTTTTTTCCTTTTTACAGGAGTAGATCTTCATTTATAAAAAATTGGTTGCTGTTCTAATAAATAAATGGCCGCGACATACCAGAGTCGTAAACAAAATGGTACTTGTATAGCTCCCTTGCTTGGCACTCAGCATATAAAGGTAGTTCCAGGACTGTTTGAGCCGGTGTCAGGATAATGTGACTTGGCGTGGTATCATGCCACATGTCTGCGGAGTGATATTGCAGTGTGGCAACACTATATCTGTCTCAAATAGACATAGTCTCCACTAAAACCGAACAAGCAAACAAACATATTCCACTCGTATTCGTTAGTGCAGAATCGCACTGCATGGATACCGTTAAGCGCGGAGAGGTACAGTTTAATCGGCGGGGAAAATATGCAAATCAGCAAGTGAGCAATATTCAATGATCTGATGTGTGTTCTAACATGGATTGCATGGGACATGAAAAGTCTTTGCCTCAAACGGGGTTCAAACACACAACATTCGAAAGTCGATTATGGTACCACTGGACTATCGTGTACAATAAAAAAAAAACAATATGCGAGACAAAAGTATTGTATATTGCATTTCTTTTTTTTTTTCTTTTTTTTTTGAGATTTCGAGTATCTCTTTGATTTTATTTCTCACGGCATGTAACTGCATATAAGAACGTTACTGTTTCACGTCTGAGATCAGTTTTACCAATATAAAAACGCCGATTTTAAAGTTTTCCAGCCAAACCTAAAATAAAGTGGATGCAAAAGATGCAAAGCAACAGAATATTTATTGCACCTTTCCTTGGCGAGATAAAGTTTATAGCTTTTAATTAGGTAACATCGAAGTGAATTTATTTTCAAGAAGTGGAATATTTCAGAATCTTATTAATACTCGATTTAATGAAAGATGAAAAAATTTTTTTTACCGGAATGTTTCTTGAAAAAGAAAATTAAAGTTTCGATGGAACCTGCAAATCGCAATGCTGTTCTTCATTTAATAATAAAAAAACCCGAAACATTTGACGTCTGGATTTGGGCAATGCATATTTTGTCTTCAAATGTGATTATTTAATCGTGCATAAAGAATATTTTTAAAAATATGTTTAAGATAGGTGACAATTACAATTTTTTTTTGTACAATTTGAAACACTTTCGATATTGAAGATGAGCATCATTTGTCTTAGTGTGTCCTGAATATTAAATTATTCTTAATAAATATTTAAAACCTTTTTTACCTTAGACACCGAAATATAATCAAATTTCTTCAATTGTAGTCAACAACGAACAAAAATGATATTCTTAATCTAAGTAAATTAATAAATGAAGCTTTGTCACATAAATTCTTTAGAATATGTAAATGTCATTTATGTATACATGTAAATATAATGTTTTCAATATCATATATGTTTTTCATTCTTTTGCATTCACAGTGATCATGTGATGAGATTTTTTTTATTCATTTCGTTGTTTAAATGACAAGAAATTGTAACGTCAGTAAAGTATACTGTCTGTCTGTTCGTCTGTCTGTCTGTCGTAAAGTACATTGTATAATCACAACCAGTGAATATATTAGACTTGAAAGCACACTGTGTGATGTGAAGAAAGCTAAAACATGGGCCTAAGTATGCCTTAGCCAATAACAGACCTTCAGAGAATATTTGTACTTTTGAATTCAATATCTCATTATGTTTAAGTTTTCAGCACCATGTGCCACGTCAAAATATGTGCATCCCAAAGTGTATTGTAATACAAGTTATGTAATATTAATACATTTCTCTCTGAACATACGTTAATCCTTATAATTTGGTCTCTTGTGAAATCTGATTTTAGAAACATTTATTGAAATTCCGTTCTGGTAAGCAACCAACATATAAATCAAAGTGCGAGTTACCAAATTGAATTAGATGTTGTGTTAGCAGAATGTAAGAGTTTCTTCGTTTTGTTGTCTTGATTTTCTTTGTATGAAATAACTAGGGACGGAGAATGCAAAATCCATATTTTTGCTACAATAAAGGGTGTGTAAATATGAATCAAGGAAGTTAATATTTGTTGATTTTCCTCTGAAATTTCTTGTACAGACAACCAAGTCAGAGATCCTAAATTGGGTTGTAAATGAGCTTTAAAGCCCGGTGTTAGGATAATGTGACTGGGTGTGGTATCATGCCACATGTCTAGGGCGTGATATTGCAGTGTGGCAGCACTATATCTGTATCAAGAAGATTGAAACTTCAAATAAACATAAATCCCGTTTTACAGGAGCACCATGCTGTCTACTTTTATCGATTTATGTACTGTTTAATATTCACTGTAGTCTCTTTCTTCTCTATAGTTTTTCTTTTCTCTCTCCCTCTCTCTCTAGCAAGTCGTTTATACTGATATAAGTTATTTAAGTGTGTTTATTTAAAAAAAAAAAAAACAAAAAACAAAAAAAAACTAACTAACATGACGATCTTTATATCTTTATATTCATTTATACATACATATGGAAATACTTGCGAACATATTGTAACCATTATTCTAAGCATGTGTCAAGTGTACCTCCCCTGATAGTTAATTGCTTTCATCTTATACTTTAAAATGCTCCGTTCGAACTTTGCCAAAGACCAAAAATATCAAAACGCATATATATTAGTTTGCAAGAATTGTTCATGGCCATTTTAGTAGCAAAGTACTATTCTCACCCACTTGAACACCTCGCCCATTTCGCTAGGAAAAGGGCAAGGTCTTCCCGGAGTATATTGATTTTTTATTTTGACCATTATGTAACGAACAATTGCAGATAATGCCTACTTTATAATATTCGAAAAGAAGTTCAAGATAACTAAAATACTAAAATCGCTATGCTCATTGAAAATGCGCCCCCCCCCCCCCCCTACACCCTATGATAAGAGAACCCCGCTACATGTAACTACACCTCGATTTATTTTTAGCTGACATGGTATCAAGGGAAGAAACTCAATTCTCCACAGAGAGATTTCGGCAAGGGAACTAACTCGCGTTTTTGACAGTAATTTCTGCGCTTGGAATATATTCTCACCGTCGAGAGGGATTAATATAAGTTTTTAATCGCTTATTTATTTCAGACAAATAGTATGCAGTTGCTTAAGTACATCATTATAATTGTCATACTATGCTTTTCATTTTTCAAATGCATACTCTTTCTCACGGTCTTTCTCCCTTATCTCTCTCATCTTTTTTTTCTTCACTAATAATCATTCTACATGTATTTCCTTTTCTCATTTACTCTCTCATATATTTCTCATAGAACATTGTATCTTTATGTGTGTCTCTTTCAAAAGTATTTCAGAAGGATTTATTTAGGTTTTAAGAATTTGTTTCCCATTCGACGTAAAATCAAATTATATTAAAGAATTCTAAAACTTGGTTGGAAAAAAAGTAAACTTTTCTTTTTTTTTAAAAGAAACTTGCAAGCAATAACTACGAGTGAAAGGAATACATTCTATTCAGTCGCTAGAGATATTGTCCGACAATCGTGTAATCGATTCAGACATCAATCTATTTCCAGTATTTCTAGAGACGAAATTTGCCTTCGAGTCAGTGATATTATATCTTAAAAACAATTCATGCTTGTAAAACACGAAGACACGACTTGATTAATGCTTCTATTTATTCATATGGAGTCAAATATGGGTTGTGTTCCAATGACCAATGTCGGGTTATGAAACAAAATAAAACTTTTTTTTTCGGCGTAGTTGTCTAACTTCACTTTTTACTTGATGATGGTAAGACAGTGCCAAATTAGTATTTTATCAATTTTTATGAGTAGATATTCCTAAACTCACGGGAAAAAGTTGCTCACCATCGTTTTTTTTTTTGAGATGACAACTAGCTGAAACATTTACTTTGTATTAACAAAATGTTAATAAAGTATTCCGTCTAAATTACATTTTCTTTGATAAATAAAGTTATTTTATCAAAACACTTCTCGTCGATGCACATTGGGACTTGTTTGTGGTTGAACGTTATAAATATACCTGCCGTATGATTATAAACGGTTTATTCTGAAAGACGGTGCAATTTATTTCAATGATGTTTACATTGCCGATTGTGGTAGAGGGGACGCCCTAACAATGACGAGTTTTTTTGTTTTTTTTTTATCTAATAAAGAATGCTTATTTCACGGTGCATAACCATATCGGCGGGCTCTCTGCGGAAATCGTTGATTGTATATCGGCAGGCTCTCTGCGTTCGCACCGGTCATTCTCTGCCATAAGCACAAACACACGATGGACTGATGGCAGAAAAAGGGATCAATGGTCACTTTTAACAAGTGAGTTACTCAATATTAAGTAGTGCACGGAATATTAAAATATATTTACTATGTATATGAGTGTACACTTTTCAATTATCAGCGACTGCGCTCTGAAACTCGGGCGAACAGTTTAGTGATGTATCAACATGGAACACTACCTCGGTACTTTCTTCAGGCTTTAGCGAGTTATTGCTTTGATGACGTCAACTTATGAACATCGTATGTATTCTTTTAGGTATATTTTTCAAGGAGAAACAGATAAATTGGTCGCAGAGAGCCCGCCGATATGGCTATGCACCGTGTATTTTGACATCCTAGGATTAAATGCTTCACTGTTACAGTAAATCACGGATAATGGTTCATACATCATACAGATGGCGTGCGCTCAGTATGACAAACCGTATGCGAACAGTCGCTTACAGTCTGCTGTTGTCGTCTTAGGACCATGTAGCAAGCTGTCCACGTGCTCCTTATGCTGTGCATGGATATACGTCAACATCGTGGTTAATGACACCGAGGCACTTTCATAGCTGACTGTTAACGTACGGTTGCATACGGTTTGTCATACTGAACGCACGCATGTTCTTTATTACTAGGACTTTAATCCGCATCAACGCCTAATATCTTTTTTTAATGCCATTTCTTGTTTCTCGTTTACATGTAATACCTAACCCATGGTTTACGGTTATAAGTAAGTCACTGAAAAAGTGTTCAAAAGCTTCCGGAGCAGAATGTCGTGGGTACAAGTAGTATGGGCATCTCTTTGGGTGTAAACAAACTTGACCTACTTACTAGGTTGGTGGCCATTTTGTTTCCATTTATAGTAACTCATTTGCATACAAGCATTTTAGGGTAGTGCGCATGCGTGGCGGAACGGATGTGGTGTGCGTGGTCAATTATGCATGCGTGGCGGTCATTTTTAGTATACAGAAGTGAATTGTATACTTGATCTAAGATCTACTCGCGGAAATTGAGGGTCACTTCCATTCGATCTCAGACAGTGTCCTAAAAGATATTCTACTGCAACTTCTACTATATAATGATAATAATAATCATATTAATAATTGAATAACATTTCTGCTATATAGGTACAACAACAATAATAATGATAACATACTTCTTCTATAATGATAATAATAATCATATTAATAATTAAATAACATGTCTGCTATATAGCTACAACAACAATAATAATGATAATATATTACCTCTACTCTATAATCATAATAATTAAATAAATATTTCTGCTATATTGGTACAGCAACAATTATAACAAAAATATGATCAAACAATAATAATGATGACTTCTATGAATATAATAATAATATATATCTGATATGTCTACTATATAAATAATACTATATTTATAATAAAAATACTCAATCTAACTTTACGATGTTGACTCCTGAACATACTACCTTCAAATGACTCGAGAACAACTTTTGCACTCGTTTCCCAGGCCCATACCACCTGCGTTAACAAGACGATCTATTTTTAGCAATGGAACAATAGCGGTATTGATTCAGGGACGGAAATGCGAACAATGGCCTATTCAACTGTCAAAAGTTAATCCCTTTAAAGTTGCCCCAGTGTCTAGCGTGTGTTGATTTAGGAGTGGATGTGCGAACAATGGCTTTTGTTCACGATTACTGGCCCGGCACTATTTTAACTTTTGGTGCGTTTATTGTTGTTGTTGTTGTATTGGGGTTTACCGTCGCTGCGATAGTATTTCAATCATATAGTGACGTCCAGCTAATCATAGGTGGAGGAAGACCCCGAGTACACAGAGGTACCCGGGTAGAACCACCGACCTACCGCAAGCAGTGGAAGCATCTACATGAAAATCCGAATCCTACTGGATCGAACCCCAGCGTAGGAGTGCGTTTATTGAATTCACAGATTGAAAATTCAACAATCAGGAACTTCTTTTTCCACATCGAACGAGTCCTCGACCAATCAAATCTTAGCATTTTTTTTTACCATCGATCGCATATTCAAACGAGGCCCAGGTCTGTTTCACATGAACATAAGTGAACATTTTTTTTCAAAACAAAGATAACCTATAAAAGTATACATTTTTGAATTGTTGAGACGAGACCTTTCCAATGATGTATATATCGGCATGAAATGTTAAATTTAATTAGGTTTAAAATCGCTGTAAACGTCATAACTCGGTAACGGTTGAAAAGCGAATCGAGAACATAGGGTTTTTTGAAGTATTTTGATAAATCTATCTTATATAAATTTGAAAATCGATATCGTAAACCATTGCCTAAAGGAAAACTGATTTAAAGCTTTTGTTTCAACCAAAATAATACAACATTACGAATTTAAAGCTTATACAATCCCGAACATTTTAATGTGTTACAAATCAAAGTATGCATTGTCGGAACAGAACGAAATATTTCGATACATAAATCACTTTATAACACGCATACTGGCTTCCTCTAAAACTCGTATAATTTGACATTATTTAATCCGTTACCGTGGTAAAGCTAAGGATTGACGTAAACATTGGCCAGCTCCTTTTGTGGGGCTATCTTAATCCGATCTCAAGTCAACCAATATTGACTTATAAAAGGCACTGGGCCCTTACAAGGAGTCGAAGTCATGTATAAACTTGACCATTCTTGTTCAACTCTCGTTTAACTGAAATAATACATGGTGTATGTTACGCCAATCAGAAAATATTTTACCAACGTCAAGATGACTTTTCAGGACTACTAAGAAATGTTCAAACAGTGTATTTGTACATTGTTATTGGACTAAGCTGTTTTGAAAAAAATGTTCACTTTATGTGTTAATGTGAAACAGACCTGGGCCTCGTTTTGAATACGCGATTCGATTGGTAAAAAAAAATATGCTAAGATTTGATTGGTCGAGGACTCGTTCCTGATTGGTGGAAAAAGAAGGTTCCTGATTAGTTTAATTTTCAATCCGCTAAATTCAATAAATGCACCAAAAGTTAAAATAGTGCTAGGCCAGTAATCGTGAACAAAAGCCATTGTTCGCACATCCACTCCTAAATCAACACACGCCAGACACTGGGGCGACTTTAAAGGGGTTAACTTTTGACAGTTGAATAGGCCATTGTTCGCATTTCCGTCCCTGAATCAATACCGCTATTGTTCCATTGCTAAAAATATATCGTCTATTGTTAACGCAGGTGGTATGGGCCTGGGAAACGAGTGCAAAAGTTGTTCTCGAGTCATTTGAAGGTTTTTATTTTTATTATAAATATAGTATTATTTATAGACATATTATCAGATATATATTATTTCATAGTAGTCATCATTATTATTGTTTGATCATACTTTTGTTATAATTGTTGCTGTACCTTTATAGCAGAAATATTTATTTAATTATTAATATGGTTATTATTATTATCATTATAGAAGTAGTGTTATCATTATTAATGTTGTTGTACCTGTATAGCAGAAATGTTATTAATTATTACTATAATTATTATTATCATTATATAGTAGAAGATGCAGTAGAATATCTTTTAGGACACTGTCTGAGATCGAATGGAAGTGACCCTCAATTTCCGCGAGTAGATCTTAAATCAAGTATACAATTCACTTCTGTATACTAAAAATGACCGCCACGCATGCATAATTGACCACGCACCCTCCATGCACACCACACACCCATTCCGCCACGGACCCGCACTACCCTAAAATGCTTATATGCAAATGAGTTACAATAAATAGAAACAAAATGGCCGCCAACCTAGAAAGTAGGTCAAGTTTGTTTACACCCAAAGAGATGCCCTTACTACTGGTATGATACAAGGCCACGACATAACAAAATCGAAAAAGATGGTGTAGCTCACTTTGCCTGACGTGTGGTTTAATTCCACTTGTCTGTGGCAGCACTAGATCTGCTTAAAAGTAGTCCGAAGTCTCAAAATGATTTAAATACTGTCGGTGGAGCATGAAAACTAAAACTCAAACAAAAATATAATAGCAGCGTTGATTTTATACCCCACCAACTTAGACAAATTGCATTAAATAAATGTAAATCGCTATCTTTCCTGCCTTCAGTGATCTTGGCATTCTCTTATGTGAACGGTTTGACCCCTGTAATATCTAAGTATATGGAATGTAAGCAGAGTACCAACTTGCGACCTTAAGCTAACGGTCTCCTTTCGCCTTTACTGAACGCGCGGCAGAACTTGTGATATAGGCAAATAAAGTTATTATGAATGCATTTTTTTATTATGAGCAGTACATTTATAGACATTACATACACATACATGCATGTCAAAGTTCAACACTAAACATATATCCTTTTCAATATATGTACCTATTTAGACTTTTGGCGTTCGGTAGCCATATCCATAAAGTTCGATTCTGTTCTAGCAAATATAGTGAAGTATGTTACGTGGACGTTTTCACCATTACCATTTATGTTTTTAGAATGTTATATTTTTGTTACTTAATCGTACTTTTTGAACTGGAAACACCTGTAGGCACTATACACTCATTTTTTCTCCATATCAAGACCTCACAGTTCATTTTATGCAATATAATTTTCAAATTTTAAATAAAATACAAGCATTTCATTTGTTGATTAAGTTGGACACACTTAATATATTTATTTCCTTCAATATTGGAGAGCATTTACAGATTCCAGATATATATCATGTAATAAAATATATACATAAAAGACGTCAAAGTAATATGTGACAAGTGATTAATGAAAAGAGTTAAGACTGTGAGAAATTAGTAAAAAAAAAACAAGAGGGCCAAGATGGCCCTTGGTCGCTCACCTGAGAAAGATGATTGCTTAAGAAATAAAGATGCTTGAGTGTAAAAGTGAAAACTGGCTTTTTTTTATGGTGAAATGGGCATAACTCCTAAATTTACAAGTCAATATCAGTTATAATTGAACCCGATTGTGAGATTATGGGCATAAACATTGTCTTAAAGTTTAAAAATGATTGTTAAAAAAATGAAGTTGGTAGAGAAT
>CM037794.1:24345783-24358756 GCA_021229015.1 Solen grandis
CTCTGGTCCCGAAACTTGAAAAATCTTCTTCTCAAAAAACATGGCCTGGGGTTTAGATATTTGGTGTGTAGCATTGTCTAGTCGATTCCTACCAAGTTTGTTCAAATCATGACCTTTGGGTCAAATTTGGCCCCGCCCCAGGGATCGCTTGATTTTACATAGACTTATTTTGGAAAAAAATAGAAAAATCTTCTTCTCAGAAACCACAAGGTCTGGAGTTTAGATATTTGGTATGTAACATGGGCTAATAGACCTCTACCTCTAGACCTCTAAGTTTGTTCAAATCATGACTCTGGGGTCACAAAATTGGCTCTGCCCCAGGGGTCACTTGATTTTACATAGCCTAATGATACCAGGTGAGCAATCCAGGGCCATCATGGCCCTCTTGTTTTGTATATTCTTAGGACAGAAAAGCATAATTATTATGTGTTTTACAGGGTTGTTAAAGATGCAATCTGTACATACTCGTTGAAAGCAACTACAGAAGGGCTTGTATTAGCGGCCACCTGTATTAAGCAGTCAACCTGCATTTAGCGGTCAAATTGAATATTTTGAAACTATAGTATTTGGTTATGTATTTAACCTTATTTAGCGGTCACTTCTGTTCTGTTTCTCTTATTCCCTTGACTGACCACTTAAGACAGGTTTGACAGAATACTACAATGCATAAATAAGAAAAATCTTGTACAAAGATCCAGCGATTGTTTAAACAGTTACACAATTTGCATTTTACACATATCTTTATCAATTTTGACATTTTCCATAGACCATCCATAGGTCTCATGATTAATGAATAGGGAGTACATAATTTGATGACGGTGCAGATAAAAAAAAAAAATTGTAATTTGGGGTTCGGGGGCGTTTTTCAAATTCAAATTATTTCTGATTACGGATTGTCTTTGGAATACTTGCCAATAAAAATGTAAATATGAGAGTATTTTGACATTCATACAAAATGCTAAGGTCATCATTAAAAAAAATTTTGTTTTGAAGTGGACCAGGGTGGGTGGGTTGGTAGGTTTTTTTTTTAGCTCACCTGAGCACTTTGTGCTCAAGTGAGCTTTTAGGATCGCCCTTCGTCCGTCGTGCGTCGTCGTGCGACGTGCGTCGTCAACAATTTTCTTTAAACGACATCTCCTCTGAAACCGCTGGACAGAATTTAATGAAACTTGGCAGGAATGTTCCTTGGGTGAGGCTCTACAAAAGTTGCTAAAATAAACTTGATCCATGTAGAACTCTGGTTGCCATGGCAACAAAAAGAAAAAAAAATGAAAACTTTAAAAATCATCTTCTTCAAAACTACTGGCCAGATTTTAAAATAAATTGGTACAGATGTTCCTTGGGTCAACATATATATCTCAGGTGAGCGATTTAGGGCCATCATGGGCCTCTTGTTTTACATAGAGTTATATAGGAAAATCTTTAAAAATCTTCTTCTATGATTCCATTAGGCCTAGAGCTTAGATATTTGGTATGTAGCATCATCTTATGGTTCATTACCAAGATTGTTCAAATCATAGCCAAACGATGATAAATGCCCCCGCACCAGGGGTCACTTGTTTAACATAGATTTATATAGGAAAAACTTTAAAAATCTTCTTCTATGAATCCATAAGGCCTAGAGATTAGATATTTGATATGTAGCATCATCTAATGGTTCATTACCAAGATTGTCAAATCATGACCCTATGGTGATAAATGCCCCCGCACCAGGGCACTTGTTTACATAGATTATATAGGAAAACTTTAAAAATCTTCTTCTATGAATCCATAAGCTGATATTTGGTATGTAGCATCATCTTATGGTTCATTACCAAGATTGTACAAATCATGACCCTATGGTGATAAATGCCCCCGCACCAGGGGTCACTTGTTTTACATAGATTTATATAGGAAAAACTTTAAAAATCTTCTTCTGTGAATCCATAAGGCCTAGAGATTAGATATTTGATATGTAGCATCATCTAATGGTTCATTACCAAGATTGTTCAAATCATGACCCTATGGTGATAAATGCCCCCGCACCAGGGGTCACTTGTTTAACATAGAGTTATATTGGAAAACTTAAAAAATCTTCTTCTATGAATCGCCTAGAGCTTAGATATTTGGTATGTAGCATCATCTTATGGTTCATTACCAAGATTGTACAAATCATGACCCTATGGTGATAAATGCCCCCGCACCAGGGGTCACTTGTTTTACATAGATTTATATTGGAAAAACTTAAAAAATCTTCTTCTATGAATCAATAAGGCCTAGAGCTTAGATATTTCATATGTAGCATCATCTAATGGTTTATTACCAAGATTGCTCAAATCATAGCCAAACAGTGATAAATGCCCCCGCACCAGGGGTCACTTGTTTTACATAGAGTTATATAGGAAAATCTTTAAAAATCTTCTTCTATGAATCCATAAGGCGTAGAGATTAGATATTTGGTATGTAGCATCATCTTATGGTTCATTACCAAGATTGTTCAAATCATGACCCTATGGTGATAAATGCCCCCACACCAGGGGTCACTTGTTTTACATAGAGTTATATAGGAAAATCTTTAAAAAAAATCTTCTACTATGAATCCTTAAGGCCTATAGTTTAGATTTTTGGTATGTAGTATCATCTAATGGTTCATTATCAAGATTTTCAAAATGGTGGCCCTTTGGAGATAAATGACCCCGCACTAAGTCTTCTCCCCTGAAACCATAAGGCCCAGTGCTTATATATTTGGTGTGTAGTATTGTCAGGGCTAAAATGTTTAAGATTGAGTTATATCAGAATTCTTGTCTGTTTAAAAACCTTGTAATCAGTTGTAGCAATGGTACTCAGGTGAGCGTTTCAGGGCCATCATGGCCCTCTTGTTTTCTTTTTCCATGAAAGGGAATTGCATGATCAGAGAGCATGCATTCACATCTATTTTTAAAGTATAGCTGGAATTCAAGCACTTAAAAGATTAAGATGACTGAAAATTCAAATAGTAATTCACATTAAAAAAGGAAGCAAACCACAGATGGCAAGTAGCAATAAGTAAATGGCAAACATCAACTAGTAAAGGGCAGTAACAGGCAGAAAGTACCAAATAAGAAAACTGGTAAATTTCATTCAGAAAATAGCATGTGTCAAGTAACAAATTTGCAAGAAGCAAATGGCAAGTAGCAAACAGTGAACTTCTTTATTCATGATTAAAAGTGCTAATTCACTGCTATCTGTTCTTTGGTGCATTGTTTTCTCTGGCGAGTATTGTAAAAATTGCACATTTTGACCAAAGGGACGGTGCTCATGTAAAATGAGTTTGTAATAATCTCATGAAGAAGATGACAAGTGGCATGTCCCAACAGATTTCGGGACTTGACACTAACTGCATGATAATAATTATCCTATATAGCTTCTTAGCATACAGAGGAATCAATTGACATGGGAGATTTTTAGCCCACCTAAGCACAAAGTGCTCAAGGTGAGCTTTTGTGATCGCCTTTCATCTGGCGTCGTCCGTCGTCAACAATTTGCTTTAAACGACATCTCCTCTGAAACCGCTGGACAGAATTTAATGAAACTTGGCAGGAATGTTCCTTGGGTGAGGCTCTACAAAAGTTGCTAAAATAAACTTGATCCATGAAGAACTCTGGTTGCCATGGCAACAAAAAGAAAAATAATTTGAAAACTTTAAAAATCATCTCCTTCAAAACTACTGGCCAGATTTCAAAATGATTTGGTACAGATGTTCCTTGGGTCAACCTCTACCAAAGTTGCTAAAAATAATTCCGATCCGTAAAAAAACATGGCCACCAGGGGCGGGGCTCATTTGCCTTATATGTATATAGGGAAAACTTTTAACAACATCTCTGAAACCACTGGACAGAATTTGATTAAACTTGGCAGGGATGATCCTTGGGTCAACTTTCACAAAAGTTGCTAAAATAAACTTGATCCATGTAGAACTCTGGTTGCCATGGCAACAAAAAGAAAAAAAATATGAAAACTTGAAAAATCATCTTCTTCAAAACTACTGGCCAGATTTTAAAATAAATTGGTACAGATGTTCCTTGGGTCAGCCTCTACCAAAGTTGCTAAAAACATTTCCGATCCGTAAAAAACATGGCCGCCAGGGCCGGGGCTTATTTGCCTTTTATGTATATAGAGAAACATTTAAACAAAATCTCCTCTGAAACCACTGGACAGAATTTGATTAAACTTGGCAGGGATGGTCCTTGGGTCAACCTTCACAAAAGTTTCTAAAATAAACTTGATCCATATAGAACTCTGGTTGCCATGGCAACAAAAAGAAAAAAAATATGAAAACTTTCAAAATCATCTTCTTCAAAACTACTGGCCAAATGTTCCTTGGGTCAACCTATTTATCTCAGGTGAGCGATTTAGGGCCATCATGGGCCTCTTGTTTTATATTGTGTATGCATGCGATAACCACCGCATTTGCACCTGAAAGTTTCCATTTTTGCAGGTGTTATAATTGGACATGGAAAATTTGTGCTACCATGGTATTCGCATGATAATTTCAGAGTTGAATAAAGTATGATTACAACTTAAAATGTTATTTGATTTGTTCATTTTTGTTTTGTTTTTCTAGATGGGCACAAGTCCTTTCAAGAGTTATGCCTGTTCATCTTCTGCCAGTTCCAGTTTCCAACCATTGGTTGCAAAACGCATGGACGATTCTCCGCAAAAGTCTGCAAAGAAGCAGAAAGTGTCTAATGAAGAACCTATCAGCAGGTAAGTGAAACACATGACAATTTTGTTTAGTCTTCTGATCAAATGTGAACCATTGTCTGGGTTGAGAAAAAAAATTCTTGTATTTTATCATTTCTTGCATATTGGGCAGAAGTAACACTGGTAGTCAATTAAGGTAATCCATCATTCATGAAATTGTGATCATGGTCCGTCAAGTGATTATGGGAATTTTATAGTATATACAAGCCTTTATAGACATTGAGCAAAAGAGTATATAGCTCAATGGATATTTGCTTTCAAAGCATTAAGGACCATTATTATAATGATGGATGGATTACCTTAAGCTTCCATGCTCGGTGGGATTGTGATAAAATGCAAAAAAACATACATGTCTTCCACATTTCAAATAGATTTCAATTGAAAAGTTTAAGTTACCTGTCACCGGAAGTAACCCAAAGCCCTTGACTGCACAGAGGCAACTAGGTAGAACCACTGACTGCAAGCCAGCTGGAATGCTTACCCACATGACTTGACTTGACTATTTGAGTTTACCGTTGCTTTGACAGTATTTCAGTCATATAGTGACATTGAGCTAATTACAGGTGGAGGAAGACCCCAAATGCATGGAGGCATTCGGGTAGAACCACTGACCTACCGCAAGCCAGCTGGAAGGCTTCCTAACATGAAAATCTGACCCTGCCGCGATTTGAACCCACGCGGTGAGGGGGCTTACCCATATGACTTGACTTGACTATTTGAGTTTACCGTCGCTTTGACAGTATTTCAGTCATATAGCGACGTCCAGTTAATTACAGGCGGAGCAAGACCCCGAATGCACGGAGGCATCCGGGTAAAACCAACGACTTACCGCAAGCCAGCTGGAAGGCTTCCTCACATGAAAATCCGAATTACCCTGCCGGGATTCGAACCCACGTGGTGAGGGGCTGAGTGAGTGTTAAAGTCAGCAACTTTACCCTCTCCTCTCGGCCACGGAGGCCCCTGCTTAACCACATGAAAAAGCTGAGTAATTGAATAAATAATACAGTGACAATGTCATTTTACTATACCAGATAAATAAAATCCGTTGTCTGATAAATCATGATAAGTAAAAAGATTTTTAGCTCGACTGAGCAGTTGTGCTCATGGTGAGCTTTTGTGATCGCTTTTTGTCCGTTGTGCGTCATCCGTCATCAACAATTGCTTGTGAACACTCTAAAAGGCCACAGTTTTAGCCCAATCTTCATTAGATTTGGTCAGGATGTTTGTCTACATGATATCTTGGATGAGTTAGAACATGGGTCATGTAGGGTCAAAAACTAGGTCACCAGGTCAAATATTAATAAAAGCTTGTGACAATGCTTAGGCCACATTTCTGACCCAATCTTCATGAAACTTTGTCAGGATATTTGTCATTATGCTATGATGTATGAGTTTAAAATTGGGTCATGTTGGGTCAAAACAAGGTCATCAGGTCAAATATTAAAATCTTGTGAACACTCTAGAGGCCTACATTTTTGCACCAGCCTTCATTAAACTTGATGAGAATGATGACTGCATTAATTCCCAGTTGAGTTCAAATTCAGGTAGGATCAAATTCTAGGTCACCTAGTCAAATGTTAGAAAAACACTTTAGATGCCACATTTTTTGTCATCATGCCTAACACAGCAATCTTACTCAGGTAAACGACACAGGGCCATCTTGGACCTCTTGTTTTATCATTCAGTACTTCAGGACTTTATCTTTGATAGATATTAAGTTTGATATGTAAATAGTTATTGTTGTCAGTTTGTACTTTATGAATAGTAATAGGTAATTTTTCAAACCATTTTAGACAAGGAACACAGCTGAATAAAGGCGACAAAGCAAAATGTAAGGGACTGTTGACGGTCATACCGGAAAATGAGCTCTTTTCCATGGCAAAAACCTTAACAAAATTAAAATACACCTCTAAGAAAGGTATGGAAAGTTGTTCTTTTTTCTTTTTTTTAAATGCCCTTTGTATGAAATGTGTAAAACTGATGTATGTATATATGTTTTTTTTAGCTCACCTGAGCACTTGTGCTCGGGTGAGCTTTTGTGATCGCCTTTTGTCCGTTGTGCGGCGTGCGTTGTGCGTCGTCCATCATCAACAATTGCTTGTGAACACTATAGAGGCCACAGTTTTGGCCAAATCTTCATGAAACTTGGTCAAGATGTTTGTCTACATGACATCTCGGATGAGTTTGAAATTGGGTCATGTGGGGTCAAAAACTAGGTCACCAGGTCAAATCCTAGAAAAACCTTGTGAACACTCTAGAGGCCACAGTTTTGGCCCAATCTTCATGAAACTTGGTCAGGATGTTTGTCTACATGGTATCTCGGATAAGTTCGAAATTGGGTCATGTGGAGTCTAAAACTTGGTCACCAGGTCAAAACTTAGAAAAACCTTGTGAACACTGTCAGGATGTTTGTCTACATAATATCTCGGATAAGTTTGAAATTGGGTCATGTGGGGTCAAAACTAGGTCACCTGGTCAAATCTTAGAAAAACCTTGTGAACACTCTACAGGCCTATTTTTTTCCCCAGTCTTCATTAAACTTGATATGAATGATGGCTGCATGAATTCCCAGTTGAGTGCAAATTCAGGTAGGATCAATATGTAGGTCACTTAGTTAAATGTTAGAAAAACACTTTAGATGCTAGATTTTTTTGTCATTATGCCTTACACAGCAATCTTACTCAGGTGAGCGACACAGGGCGATCTTGGCCCTCTTGTTTATGTTTGTAATGCTGTGGAATTTATTATGATATCAACCTGAACTCGTGTCTTGATTGTTCACAATATGCGCTATTATGAAAATCATGTGCCCGTCGTCCATTAATTTATTTCAAAGGGTGTCCCAAAACAACTAGAACTATCACTGAAGATGATTAATACAACATGTACCCCCGCAAATGCTTCAATACAGAAGCCAGACTCCAGGTGGAGCATAGATAAAAATCTGTATACATAGTATATTGGTTATGAGTAAGTAAATGAGTAAGTTAAGTTTATTTTTTAATGTTTTTTCTTTTCTTCTTTTTAGCTCACGTGAGCACTTATGCTCAGGATGAGATTTTGTGACCGACTTTTGTCTGTCGTTCATTGTGCTTTGTTTGTTATGCGTCATCAACAATTGCTTGTGAACACTCTAGAGGCCATAGTTTTAGCCCAATCTTCATGAAACTTGGTCAGGATCTTTGTCTACATGATATTTAGGATAATTCGAAATTGAGTCATGTGGGGTTAAAAACTAGGTCACCAGGTCAAATCTTATAAAATCCTAGATAAACCTTGTGAACATATGCTAGAGGCCACGTTTTTGGCCCAATTTTCATGAAACTTGGTCAGATTATACATGAAATCTCGGATGAGTTTGAAAATGGGTCACATGGGGTCATAAAGTAGGTCACCTGGGCTAATCTTAGTAAAACCTTGTGACCACTCTAGAAGCCACATATTTTTTACCTAACCTTTATGTAACTTGGTCAGGATGTTGTATACAAGAAATCTCGGATGAATTAAAAACTGGGGCATATGCACGGTGTCAAAAAGGAGGTCACCAGGGTAAATCTAAAAGTAATCTTGTGTCACTCTAGAGGCCACATATTTTGCTCAGTCTTCATTGATGTTTCTTGAATTTTATATTTATACCCTCGAAACGAAGTTTGGGGGGGTATATAGGAGTCACCCGGTGGTCGGTCGGTCGGTCGGTCGGTCGGTCCAGCGGTCCGTTGCATTTTCCTTGTCCGGAGCATAACTTGTAAACTACTGGTTGGAATTCAATACAACTTCATGCAATGATCAAGCACATGGAGAGGAATGCAGTGCACAAGAACCATAACTCTATCTTGACTTATTACAGACTTATTGCCCTTTGTTACTTTTCCTTGTCCGGAGCCTAACTTGAAAAGTACAAGTTGGATTTCAAAACAATTTCATACAATGGTCAACCACAATATGAGGAAGTGCAGTACACAAGAACCATAACTCTATCTAGAGTAATTACAGAGTTATTGCCCTTAGTTACTTTTCCTTGTCCAGGGTATAACTTGTAAACTACTGGTTGGATTTCAAAACAATTTCATACAATGGTCAACCACAATATGAGGAAGTGCAGTGCACAAGAACCATAACTCTATCTAGAGTAATTACAGAGTTATTTCCCTTTGTTACTTTTCCTTGTCCATAGCATAACTTGAAAAGAACTGGTTGGAATTCAAAACAATTTCATACAATTGTCAAGCACAATAAGAGGAAGTGCAGTGCACAAGAACCATAACTCCATCTTGACTTATTACAGACTTATTGCCCTTTGTTACTTTTCCTTGTCAGGAGCATAACTTGAAAAGTACAAGTTGGATTTCAAAACAATTTCATACAATGGTCAACCACAATATCAGGAAGTGCAGTGCACAAGAACCATAACTATATCAAGAGTAATTACAGAGTTATTGCCCTTTGTATTTTTTCCTTGTCCGGAGTATAACTTGTAAAGTACTGATTGGATTTCAAAACAATTTCATACAATGGTCAACACAATAGAGGAAGTGCAGTGCACAAGAACCATAACTCTGTCTATAGGAATTACAGAGTTATTGCCCTTTGTAACTTTTCCTTGTCCAGAGTATAACTTGTAAACTACTGGTTGGATTTCAAAACAGTTTCATACAATGGTCAACCACAATATGAGGAAGTGCAGTGCCTAAGAACCATAACTCTATCTATAGGAATTACAGAGTTATTGCCCTTAGTTACTTTTCCTTGTCCAGAGTATAACTTGTAAACTACTGGTTGGATTTCAAAACAATTTTATACAATGGTCAACCACAATATGAGGAAGTGAAGTGCACAAGAACCATAACTCTATCTAGAGTAATTACAGAGTTATTTCCCTTTGTTACTTTTCCTTGTCCATAGCATAACTTGAAAAGAACTGGTTGGAATTCAAAACAATTTCATACAATTGTCAAGCACAATAAGAGGAAGTGCAGTGCACAAGAACCATAACTCTATCTATTGTAATTACAGAGTTATTGCCCTTTGTTACTTTTCCTTGTCCGGAGCTTAACTTTAAGACTACTGGTTGGAATTTAAAACAATTTCATACAATGGTCAAGCACAATAAGAGGAAGTGCAATGCACAAGAACCATAACTCTATCTGTAGTATGTATAGAGTTATTGCCCTTGCACTTACATACAATAGTCAAGCGCAATAAGAGGAAGTGAAGTAATCCTAATAACTTCATCATTTCTAAAGCAGTATTGCGGGGGTATTAATCACATTTAGTGATAGTTCTAGTTTTCTTTTGTTCAGAAGTGTTCTTGGAGGTATACCATGGAACAATGCAGCTTCCTGAAAGACACATACTTGACCATACCCTTGTTATTCCAGATACAGCAGTTTTAAGAACAATGAAACATTGAACAATGTATGAAATTTTACACCAGGATGTAAATTAGATGTTCAGAAATTGCTCCTTCTTGGCACTTAGCATATAAGTCTCATACATGCGTCTCATTTCAGAGTGAAATGTTCTATAGCTTAATCAGAATGCACCTTTAAAAAGCGAAGAAAAAAAAAATTGTTGGGTACCTTTATTTAATATTGCACAACTGATCATACCTTGTTAGTCATTTCGCAAAAAAATATTGATATCTAGCTTACCAAATTAGGAAATTAAACAATTGTTTTGTACAAGAAAACAAAATATGCATTGACTTCAAAAATATGCATTGACTTCAGGTTTTGAATGCTACTTTGTCATAAATAGTGCAATAATCTTCTTAATTAAGTTTTAGTTAATTTTTTACAGAGTCATTCGTAACGATAAAAGAACTGTTTAACCTGTCTGATTTGACGTTTGGAATGAATAAGTTCAAAACGCAAATTTACTTGTTAAGTTATAAAGTTAAGCTGAGGATATATGGTGATATGACACATTTTTAAAAGACTAAATGTCAATGGTTAAGCCACAAAAGGTGCATATGGAAGATCCGTAACCCATTTCCTTCTACTAATATGCATTATACATTCACAGCCTTTAAAGATATCGAGCAAAAAATATACAACTAGATATGTTTGTTTTGTTAATTAATTTAACGTCTCACCCAGGGTTACATGCAGATAAGGTGGGTATTTGCGTAATTACGCAAATGAAATAGATAAAAACCCAATTCTTTTAAAATTCTAGTATATAAAAACGCAGTTAAAATTTAGGTTACTCAAATATAAAAAAAATGAAGCGTGTTGGTACGCAACTTTATTAACTTATTAACACTTTGTGCGGATACCTGACGCTGTCTGCGAACCAAACATCAGGTATCTGTCGCGCAAAACTTGATGATCTGGTAGAGGTATTTGAATGCATTTACAAACCAACAGTAGCATCCATTATATTAAACATGTAACAGTCAGTAGTTTGTGCGTAAATTTGGTAGTTAAAAGTGCTAAATGTATAGACAAGGAAGATCAAAACTGATTGTTTTTATTTCACAATGACTGTCGAGAAGCTGATGATAAATCCTGCATCTGATAATTAGTAATTGGACCTTGTTGCATACAAGAACAGCAGGCGCATAAATTATACCAAGTACATGTACTGTTATTTCAATTCCCAATTTTAGTTTGGAAAAAAAGCAATTGACCCAATTTTGATAGAATAATAATATTTTTATTACTCACTTAAAATTGTGGAAACCAAATGAAAAGTTGAGTAAATACCCAATTGTCCTAAAACCTTATCTGTAGCCCTGTCACCGACAGTATTTCAGCCATTTGGAGACGGACTATTTATAGATATAGTGCTGCTACACTACAGTATCACACCGAATGACATGTGGCATAATACCACACCTAGTGACATTATCCTGACACTGGGCCAACCAGTCCTAAAAATACCCTTATATGCTAAGTGCAAAGAAAGAGCTATACCAGCACATTTTTATGACCTTGGAATGTCTGGATGGGGATCGAACCAACAAAACCTCGCTCCCAAGGCGGATGCTCAAAACACTCAAGTCACCGGGGCAACAAGCACTACTAGATTTGATTATACCATATACATGTATATAATGCATATGCATTTTAATGTTGTTAGTTATTACAACACTTGTGGTAATAATATTTATTTGGAACTGTAGAAGTAGTATCAGTAAAATAATAAATGTTGTTGATAAATGTTGTTATTCTTTTACTTACAGATGCTATTAAAGATATTTTGATGTACACAAGGACACCAAAGGATCTACTTGAAAAGCAATCCATACAGAAGAATTTTCTTACTTTATATCTTCTTCAGAAAAAGGTTGGTCTTAATGCATCATACTATATCTTGGTCAGAAAAAGATTGGTCTTAATGCATCATACTATATCTTGGTCAGAAAAAGATTGGTCTTAATGCATCATACTATATCTTGGTCAGAAAAAGGTTGGTCTTAATGCATCATACTATATTTTGATCAGAAAAAGATTGGTCTTTTTACATTGTATTATTTCTTCTTTAGAACAAGAAAATGTGTCTCTGAGACACTAATGCCCCACTGGGATATGGTCAGAACCATATGTTTGCCTGTATTTTTAAGTTTTTATATTGCTGTACATTTGTACAAAGTTTCATGATGATGTGGTTACTTTTATAGAAAAAGGAAGCTTGAATACAGAGCTAAACCTGGGGCAGAATAACAAATTTTACCAGGTAATAGCCCTAAAATTTAAATAAATACTATCGGTAAATAATCCATAATTATTATGATGATGTCATGTATGTCAAGTTTCAGGAAGATGTGAAATCATCTTCATAGAAAAAATAGCTTAAATGTAAATGCAGAATAACCAGTTTTACCATGTCCTCCCAACCATGAATTATAGGTCACAGCCATAAATTTCATAAATATTAAAAAGTTTTTATCATGATGTACATATGTACCTAGTTTCATGAAGTGTAAATTCATCTTCAGTGGAAAAAAGCTGAAAACATTAGAACAATCAATTTTATTCAGATATTTATTGTTTAGATAATGCCTTTAATTCCATTTTCAGGTTTATTATTTATAAATGCTGTTTACATTTACAGTCGAACCCTGATTACTCCACCACCTCTCATTCAAATACCCGGC
Source organism: Solen grandis (assembly GCA_021229015.1). Taxonomy (NCBI): domain Eukaryota; kingdom Metazoa; phylum Mollusca; class Bivalvia; order Adapedonta; family Solenidae; genus Solen; species Solen grandis. The sequence continues at coordinate 24,358,607 of CM037794.1, forward strand.
GTCATTCGAAATACTTCGTTGGTCCCGATCACTCTCCTTATTTCTATATGAAAATATCTGGGTTCCTCAAATTTGCGCTTTTGAATACCTGGCCTCATCCGAAAAGATTCTTTGGCCTGTGCCAATCAATTCATATGATTTTCGCACCCC
>CM037794.1:24358856-24408856 GCA_021229015.1 Solen grandis
ATTAAAATATCTGCGTGATTTCTCGAGGTCATTATCAAATCAACCTGTACCTCCTTGGCAACCATCTGTCCAAATGTCACTGAAATTTACACCTTTGTAGCTATGGTATTGTTTTTGTTTTCACAGATCATGAAACCTCTAAGAGTAAGCAGATGATCCATAATGTCTATTAGATGTTCATAATACCTACATATTTTCACACCAACTGATGTCATATGGCACCTACTGTTAATGTCACAAACAGTGATGGGTCCTCTTTATCAATTAGTTGTAATTAAAAGAACCAATATTTTTCTCTTTAGTTGTTAATTAAGCACTGATTAAATCCCAAGTGGTGGGTCTATGGACATGTCATGTGTGGGATGTTGTGCCTGTCACCTTCTGCTTTCAGCCTCCACCGCTGGCTAGCCTTGCATAAGTGAAAAGGAAGCCTAGGGCATAAATCTTCCCTGCCAGTACATATTCTCTCTGTAGCCAAGTCCTATGCAGTTCCTCCATATGGTGACACACTGAAATTCAGCACCTTGGTGCCTTATGCTGGAGGACTTGGGAGTTTTGCCCCTAGACATGTGGCATGCCAGTCCCACCAAAAATGTGATTATGCCCTAATGAACATGAACAGACCCCCAACTATGGGCAAATAGTCCCTGTGCTTCCAGGTTAGGTCTTTTGACCAAGAGCAAAGGAGACAGATGGAAAGCCTAGAGTTGAAATCAGAGGTGCTGGACCAATTGGCACTCTCTAACAAACCATAGCATTATGTAACAACGCTACAATTCTCAGTTCTAATATTACACTTGTTGCCGTATGAGGCAGACGTGTTTTTTGTGCTCTCTCTTGCATTAGATATTTTTGGATTTTTTGCTTGATGATTGGGCTATAATTTTATGTGTGTGGACATGAATATCCAAAGAATATCTCTGAGTGTTTACATTTTTCTAGACATATTACAAATCTTGACTTTATTACATGAAAATTTTGATAGTTTTGTACATTGTAGTGTATCAAATATGTACCAGGCAAGCGACCAGGTAAATAATGGTCCATGTGTGAAATACAGATACAATAGTGATCAATTACTGGCTATAGGAGAAAGGGTTACACACAATAGGGGATAATACCTGCCAGATACAAAGTGTTAATTATACCATAAATATGTTGAACATTTCTCAGTCCAGGAAAAGGCAAAGAGGTAAACGTGGGGGGAAAACAAAACTTATATCGAAACCTGTAGGGGCAAATCTTCAAAACCTTGTCTATCCAAAAAAATGCAACACATTAAAACAGTTGAGCAAACAATACACTGCATTACTTTGAGCTGCAGATCTGTTGTCAACAAAGATGCTGTGGTTGGACAATACCTACGAGATGAGAAAATAGATTTTGCATTGCTTACAGAGACATGAATCTCCAATGAAAAAAAAGCACCAGCCTAAAACTTCAGATCTTAACCAGTATGGTTATAAAGTAAGTGTCGCGAACAGATAACACAAGAAAGGAGGCCGAATTGCAATGTCATGTAGAACATCCATTAATATGAGAAAAATTGTGGGCAAATGTATGAAAAGCTTTGAATATGGTATATGACGACTGATTTTTAAGAATATCACATTGCATGTGATTGGTATTTAAAGGCCTCCGTCAGCACCAACTTACAGTCAGTTTATTATTGATTTTTGTGATTTCATGGAAAAAAAGTATGCCAAAATATTCAAATCTAATGATCATGGGCAACTTCAATCTACATTTAAATGAAGACAGCAATGCAGTATCTGATTTCAAAAACTCTCTGTTCGCCATGGGACTCAAGCAACATGTTGACTTTTCTACTCATATAACTGGTCAATGGTTAGATCTACTCATTACAGAAATAGTAAATGGCGTTGAGGTTCATTCCTGTCAACCTGGTCCATTTATCTCTGATCATTGTGTAGTGAAGATAGTCCTCAAAATAAAAAAAGAAAGTATCAAAAGCAAAACCGTTTCCAGTAGAAACTTCCGGGAAATTGACCAACTGATGTTTTCGAACGATCTTAGCAACATTGCTGTTGAGGAAACTGATGTTAATCATTTTGTTGAAATTTTTGAAAGCAAAATAACAGATATTTTAAACTTCAATGCACCACTTACAGAAAAGACAAAAATATGTAGAATACCCAAGCCATGGTTTAATGAGAATATACAATCTCTTAAACAACAAACCAGAAAGTTAGAGAGACTGTGGCGCAAACATCGTGAAACTAATCAGTTTGAAGCTTTTAAAACTGCAAGAAACAAGTACAACTTTGAAATTAACAAAGAAAAAACCTGAGTTTTGACAGAAAAGGTAACAAATGCAAAAGGTGATTCGAAGAAACTTTACTCTTTGGTGTCCGAATTAACAGGATCTAAATCTAAATCGGAGAACCCATGCCGCAAAGCAAATCTGACTCTGTCCTTGCTAAAGATTTTGCACAATTTTTCATGAACAAAATTGATAAAATACGCAATTCGTTGAAAGATTATATAAGTTACCAACCACAATGTAGGGATGTTCCACATATTTACCATTTTGAAGAGTTAAGTCAAGATGAAATTAAAAAGCTAGTACTTGAACTTAATACAACGTCTTGTGAATTGGATGTCTTACCAACACAGATCTTAAAGCAATTACTTAATAACCAGCTGCCAACTATTACATCGTTAGTGAACATTTCTCTTAAACAAGATATAAACAGGCTATTGTCAGACCTCTTCTTAAGAAATCTGGACTTGATTTAGAACTTGCAAATTATAGACCAGTGAGTAATTTATCTTATCTATCAAAACTTATTGAAAAAGCTGTTCTCCTAAGACTTAACGCACATGCGGACAAATCTGCCCTTTTACCAATTAACCAGTCAGCCTATAGACACTATCATTCGTGTGAAACGGCACTTATGCGACTTGTCAATGACATTCTAAGTGGCATGGAAAGTCAAGAAGTTACCGCTTTGATCGCTATTGATCTAAGTGCTGCATTTGATACAGTCGGCCATAACATTTTACTAGACATTCTTCATAAACAGTATGGTGTATCTGGCACTGCGTTGAATTGGATAGAGTCGTATCTGAGACCAAGGAGTTGTAGAGTTATTGTAAACTCATCTCGATCCTCATCCCGTCCATTAGAATGTAGTGTGCCCCAGGGCAGTTGCTTGGGTCCCTGGCTCTATTTGACCTATGCTAGTACACTATTTTATGTCATCCCACCTTCAATTTCATTAAATGGGTTCGCTGATGACCATATCGCTCATAAATGCTTCAGTCCTCTGTCTCATATACATGAACAACAAAATATCCAACAACTAGAAGCATGTGCCATCAATATAAACTGCTGGATGAATGAAAACAAATTAAAAATGAACACTTCTAAAACAGAATTTATATTGTTCGGTAGTCGAGCTCAGTTGAACAAGTGTATTACTACACATATTGATATTGCTGGTGACTTAATAAACCGTGAAAGTTGCATTAGATACCTAGGTGCCTACCTTGAAGAAACCTTATCCTTTAAGGAACATGTAAAGCGTAAATGCCACTCTGCAATGTTGAATTTTTTCAGAGTAAAGTGTATCAGAAAATACTTGACCAGAGCTGCAACTGAAATCCTATTACTTTCACTGGTTATCTCTCATCTGGACTACTGTAATGTTATGTTGTATGGTATTTCTGAGACAGAGTTGTGCAAAAAGCAACGCATTCAAAATATGTGCACTAAATTAGTTCTTAACAGAGGCAAATATGAAAGTGCCAAGAAAGCCTTGCATGATTTACATTGGCTCCCAATAAAGGCCAGAATCAATTTCAAAATATTGACAATCATGTTAAACTGCAGCACTGGTCAGGTTCCTGTATATTTGACACAATTATTAACTAAACATGTTAATCGTAGACCAGGATTAAGATCAGCCAGTGATTCCAGCGTTACATATAATATGCCGTTTAACAGGAAAACTAGGTTTAATGATAGATTTTTCTGCACTATAGGGCCGAAATTATGGAACAATCTGCCTCCGTATATTAAGCAAACCGAGTCAATAGACGAGTTTAAGAAAAAACTAAAAACGTATTATTTCACAAAGTTTTATGACTTGCTTTAAAACTGATTTTGATTTGTCTAATATTTTACATAACCTTGTCCAGAGCTTTTATAGTTTTGTCATCTGCTTTTATTAGCTTATTTATTTTTTAAACATAAACTAGTAAAGTCCCTTAAGTACATCTTAAATCTGTATTTTAATTTCATGTTTTAATGCTTTTTCGCTATATATTCTATATGTATTTGTATACAATTTTTAGTGAGAATATATGTATGTTTATTGTACAACGCCATTGAATATCATGTATAGAAATAGGTGTTTCATCAAATAAACACGTTTAACGTTTAACAATGCTATGACTACACAATCTGATCGTTACTATAGATGTGGTGCTGAATCTTTGAAGACCCTCCTGGGAAATTCAGTGTCAGGCTCTGAACCTCTACAGAGTCCACCAACAACTGCTGGAGGTCCCTCATCCATTCTAGAGAAAACCAAGAAGATAGGGGGGTATATCACAGGCTACAGTAAGCTAAAGGGGAAAATCAATCAGCCTTTTAAAGTTATGCATTGGAATTAAGGGAGTCTTCAACAAGAAAACAGAATTGGAATGCCTACTACATGAGAAGGGTATAAATGTTTGTTGCATCCAGGAGACTCATTTACAACCAGCCAAAGTCAGAGGATACCAGTGTTTCCACTGCAACAAAATAGGAAGTAGTAAAGGAGGCATCCCCACACTAGTCAGGAACAACATTAATGTTGTCCTGACTACTTCAAACATAGAGGACTGGAGTTCCAGGTGTTGAGCCTCAGACAGAACAATCTTAGCCTGAAACTTGTGAATATATACTCTCCAAGTGACTGAGGACTATCCCCAGACAAAATAGCAAAAGATGAACAGATTTCTTGTTGTTGGTGACTTCAACAGCCACTCACAAAGCTGGGTATATGACCACGTGGACAAGTCAGGAGGGAAGGTGAAGACCTGGTAAGATGACAACAACCTAAACCTCACCAATAATCCAAAGGATCCACAAACTATTTTACTCAAGATGATGGCACCCCACTTGTCTTTTGCGCAGGAGATTAATATGGGTATAATAGCAGGGAAGTTGGTGATCAACGTGGTGGTAGTGATCAATGCCCACTCAACCTGACCATGGACACAAAAGTCAGCACTGCATCAACTGTCCCAAGTCCCAAGAACTACAAGAAGGCCAACTGGACCTTATACAGCCATCTCAGTGATGAACTCTGCAAGGACATCAGAATTAATGGCGGGGACATTAATCAAGTGGTAAAAGACTTCAACACTCATGTTTTGAAGGCTGCATACAAGTTCATACCCAGACAAACAAGAAAAGTGTACAAGCTGTCTGAAATTAAGAGTTGGAGGAATTACAAGGAAAGTCGTCAGAGGCCAGGTGGGAAGCAGAAGCCTATCCCTCACAAGAAAGCAACAGCAGCCTACTACATCCTAAAGCCTCAGGCACAAACTTGAAGCCCCCAGGAAGAGTTGGAGAGCCAAGACTGCCTCACTCAACCTAGAGAGGGATGGAAAGGAGTTGTGGAAGCTAGCAAGACTGATGAATGACAACAACCTTGGAAGAAGGTGGCAACTTGTTGGGTAAACAGGCAGCAAACAAATTTGCTAACAACTACAGAGATGTCAGTCAGGTCTCCATCAACCAGAAGTGGCAGCAAGAGGCACAAAGGGAGCAGCAGGAGAGGAGGACAGGAGGAAAGTAAAAGTACTTGCATCAGCAGCTGACCATACAGGAGCTCAAAACAGCCCTGTGACTGCTGAAAAAGAAGTTGCCAGGTCCAGATTGTGTCACAAATGAAATGTTGATCCCCTTGGGCAATACATCAATGTGCTAACTTCAGGACATCTACAGCAGCAGCTGGGATTCAGACATGATTCCACATCCTGAAGAAAGGCAAAAACCCAAAACAGGTGGCAGCTTTTGTCCCATAAGCCTTACCAGCAGAACTAGCTAAAAAATTTGAGGATGCCTTCCAAGAATAGGTCATCTTAGCAGTATGGATTGACCTACAGCAAGCCTGGACTGATGGTCTCTTTGTCAAGCTGATGAGAGGGGATGTCGAAGGCAACATGCTTAGATGGATCAGATCTTATCTCCACAACAGGAGAGCTAGAGTCAGCTTAGATTGGGTTCAGAGTATAAAGTTCTTTTACGGCAAAGAGTCCCTCAAGAAGGCATCCTCTCCCCTACCCTCTTCTCGGTCTGTTTCAGAACTACCAAGGGGAGTACATGCAGCCCTATATGCAAACAACCTGGTTTTATGGTGCAGGGAAGAAATGCAACCACAGCCACGTTGAGAATATAGGCAGCCATCAATAGACTTGTCACTTGGGCTGAGGACTGGTGTGTCAAAGTAAACAAGAACAAGTCATCCACAACAATGTTCACCATGTCACCTAAGCAGAAGGCAGGTACTATCAGAAAACAAGCTACTTTTCTTGGTGTGTTTTTTGGCAAAAGATGGATCAGATCTCATTTCCACAACATGAGAGCTAGAGTTAGCTTGGATAGGGTTCAGAGTAGAAAGTTGCTTTTACGGCATGGAGTCCCTCAAGGAGGTGTCCTCTCCCCTCCCTCTTCTTGCTTTTCATCAATGATCTAATTGCAGAACTACCAAGGGGAGTACATGCAGCCCTGTATGCAGACGACCTGGTGTTATGGTGCAGAGAAGAATATGCAACCACAGCCACCTATAGAATATAGTAGGTCATCAATAGACTTGCCACTTGGACTGAGGACTGGTGTGTCACAGTAAACAAGAACAAGTCTTCCACAACACTGTTTACCATGTCACCTAAGAAGAAGGCAGGCACTATCGGAAAACAAACTACTTTTCTTGGTGTGGTTTTTGACAAAAGACAAGACATGGAAGCCACACATTGCACATGCAGAAGGGAAGTCACGGAAGAAACTAATAATGTGCAACCATGCTGGAACATAATGGAGGGGGCGGGAGCAGATAAGCAAATACTGAATCAGGATTACAGGGAACAGTGAGACCCCACCTTGAGTATAGCTTGGCTGCCTGGTCCATCATCTCTAAGACCACCTTACATATGCTTGATGAGGTCCAAAACCAAGCTCTGTATATTGTGACAGGAGCCACTAAATCTGATTGATCCAATTCATGGAGCAAACCTTCAGGATTCAGCCTCTGCAAAAACCTAGAACCAAAGAAAGAAGAGGATGACCATACCAGGAAAGTTACAATTCTACCTATGATGAGCAAAGAGTTCCTTCCAGAGGAATGGATATTTGTGTACATGGATGGGTCAGCAACTGATGCTATCAAAGAAGGGGGAGCAGGTATATTCAGGTATATTCATATAATACCCAAATGACTGTATGAAAATAGCTAGTGTGTCGACAGGAAAACACTGCAGCAATTTCTGAGTAAGTCAGAAGCACTCATGGAAGCCATTTCCATAGTTGAAGACCTTGTAGAGAAGAGCTCATGTATTGTCTTCTTCACAGACTCTCAATCTGTTATACAAGATCTGACCAACACCAAGACACCACAGCTAGCCAGAGGACTGCACCAGTTGAATATAACATGCAGTGTTGCCCTCCAGTGGATACGTTCACATTGTGGTATTCCTGGAAATGAAATAAGCAGACAAACTAGCAAACTTGGAAGTGCAGTCTGAATAGCCCAACACCAGTGAAAGGTAGCACAAAATGTAGCCATTATGAAGTCACTGATGAGGCCCTCGACAAGAAAAGATGCATACCATCAACTACATAGGTCAGACCAAGTTGTCATGTTCAGACTGTGATCAGGTCACAACAGACTGATTTCACACATGTACAAGAAGTACAAGCTGACACCATCACCATGTGATGAAGAAGAACAGAACACAGAGCACATCCTCCAAAGATGCAAACGTCACAACCAGGAGAGAACAGCAACATGACCATCAGAAACTCCAATGAACCAAAAACTGTATGGTGACCTGGAGGATTTGAAGATGACAGGGCAAATGACAAGAAGATCTCAAGTGTGTAGAAATAATGCATCACTGCCATAAACACATAGATTTGTAGAAAATGATTGTTCAATAAAAACCTTTTTCTTAGTTATTTCTTACACTAACACCAATTTTTGTGTATTTTTTTCATTGGTAACACATATTAATCAGTAACAAAGTACTATCAAAAGCAGAACAAAACATGAAATAACAAGAAATGTTTGTAAAACATATATATATATATACATCATATGCCATATTTATATAGCTTTATTACATATATGATGTTTGACTTCATAATGTGGGCATGCCACAAAATGGTCCAGAACTTATCTTTGTGAAAGTAAACATAACTGCAAGTTTATTTAAAAATCCGGCAATCCATGTCTAAGTTACAGCCCAGAGAAGCAAATGACCTTTGACCCTGTGCAATCTTGACCTTGAAGCTGCATGAGACACTCCATCTCATTGAGGTTAAGATAAGTCTGCGATCCATGTCTTTGTTACAGTCCAGACAAGCAAATCCAACTTCATGACCTTTGACCTCTATGTGTGACCTTGACCTTTGAACTAGGGATGAAACTCTCATGCCTGACACTTCGCCTTATTAAGGTTAATATACCTGCCAAGTTATTTGAAACTGCTGCGATCCATGTCTATTTAGTTACAACCCGGCTACATGGCCTTTGACCTCTAATTATGACCTTGACCTTCAGTTATGAATCTGGTCCTTGTGCGCGACACACCATCTCACTTAGCTTGACATTTGTGTCAAGTTATTTGAGAATCTCTCCATCCATGGCAAAGTAACAGCCCAAACAAGCAAAAATAAACTTGTTTTTGACCTTTGATCTCAAAGTATGACCTTGACCTTTGACCTACAATTCTGTTTCTTGTGAGTTACACATTGTCACACTTAACTTGACATTTGTGTCAAGTTATTTGAGAATCCCTTCATCCATGGCGAAGAAACAGCCCGGACAAGCAAAAATGAACTGATTTTTACCTGAGATCTGACCTCAAAGTATGACCTTGATCAAATCCAGAAGGACACACTAATGTACACACACCAAACTGCCATTCTGGCATTTAACTAAGTCGAGCTCACTGCAAGCAAGCTAAACAAAGAGGGGTTTCCTTTAATTTATAAGCAACAATTGTGCAATATACTAAAAGTTATCAGTTGGACAAGTCTTCCTTAACACAATGTTAAAGAGAATTTAATTTATGACCTTGACCTTTGAGGAACAGACCCCAAAATCAGTAGGGTTCTTCTACTAGTAATAAGTAACTATTGTAACACGGCCTAGGTAGTTTTCTGGAGAAAAGTACCCACGTTTAAACTTGATACCGCACACATTTTAGGGGCGGAGTTTCTACGCCCATGCATTAACTTGTGAAAAACAATGCAGTTATCCAGATAACCGCACAATAATGGTGGACCATGCAGGTATCCAGATAACAGCACAGTAATGGCGGACACTCGGTTTATCAAATATCTACACAATATTGTGACCACTCAAAATAATTGTATTCTCGATACAATTCCTGGAGGAGGTCCTCAGTATTCATCCTTATACAAAGTGTGCAAATCATTTTTTTTTTCCTCAACTGTTCTTTTTTTTTTTTTTCTACATATTTTCTATATTTAGCCATTAAATATTAAAATGAAGCAGACATTAGCAGTGTGGCCATACTATGAGGTATGTTACGTCATTTTAAGCTGTCACAAGCAGTAAAATTTGTATCGACTCGTAGAAAATTTTCTTCACTTTTTTTATAGGATTCGAAGCAGAAAATTGTGCCTTTCTCACAGGCCCTAAGGATTCTTTGTTTGATGTAAAGGATTTCCAAACACTCTGGAAACCCTTCAAAGCACATCACTTATAATGTTCTCCATATATCAGAAACTGACTGATTTGGTTCCACTGAATTATTTCAGATCAAAGGTCTAACGCGAAACTAATTCAGTACATCCTTCTCAATTCAAGTTTGCGCAGCTGTACAGAAGGCACTGAAATGTTAGGTTTTTTTTAGAAAGAGTTATTTGATTAGTAAAGAGAAATTTTCCTTTCACTGATTGGTCATTTTCACAGGGGTTTCTCTTTGATAGCCATGGCGCTCTATATTTGGGATCATCTGCATAAAAAAGTCACGAGACCGTAGTACCACCTCCTTCCAATATCTGGCATGTTACAAGACATATATTGCCATGGCTTCACTCGTGATTTTGATTAACCCGCCCACATACATTTGTGCACATGTGCGCACTTATGTATAGAGTGCAGGTTAATCAAACTCAACTCGTGAAAGCCATGCAATATATATTACTTGTATAATGTCTGAGACCTTGGAGTCAATTTGATTTTGAGTAATCAGTCGGACAATGCTTAATTTTCACAGTGTTTGTGAGAATTTAATTTTTTACCTCATAACCTTGACCTTTGAGGTACAGCTCCCAAAATCTATAGGGATCTTCTCCTAGTCATAAGCAACAACCATACCAAATTTGAGAAATCAGGATCAAATAGAACTAAAGTTATCTCTCGGACAAGACTTTCATATAAAAATATGTTAACATGTGAATTTGTGACCTTGACCTTTGAGGTATCAACACTAAAATCAATAGGGGTCTTCTACTAGTCATAAGCAACAACCATATCAAGTTTGAGACTTAAGGGTCAAATAAAACTTAAGTTATTGCCCAGACAAGGTTTGAACTACCGACAGACCAATGGACATGTGCAAAGCAATAATTATATGCCAACTCTTCCTCGAAGCGGGGCGTAATTGATGATTTATAAACAAATGATGAATAGTTATATAAAATAGGACATCTGAATGGCTCCTCCAGTATTGCGATTCTTCAATGTTTTTTGCCAATCCATTCTGACCTTGAGGAATCATAAGATCACTGTAGCTGACACTGGACAATTTATTGTAATATACAAGAGGGCCAAGATGGCCCTGTGTCGCTCACCTGAGTAAGATGGCTGTGTTAGGCATAATGACAAAAAATCTAGCATCTAAAAGTGTTTTTCTAACATTTGACTAAGTGACCTACATATTGATCCTACCTGAATTTGCACTCAACTGGGAATTCATGCAGTCATCATTCATATTAAGTTTAATGAAGACTGGGACAAAAATGTAGGCCTCTAGAGTGTTCACAAGGTTTTTCTTAGATTTGACCTGGTGACCTAGTTTTTTACCTCATGTGACTCATTTTCAAACTCATCCAATATATCAATTAGACAAACATCCTGACCAAATCTATTGAAGATTGGGCTAAAACTGTGGCCTCTAGAGAGTTCACAAGGTTTTTCTTAGATTTGACCTGGTGACCTAGTTTTTGATCCCACATGACCCAATTTAAAACTCATGCAAGATATCATGTAGACAAACATCCTGACTAAAATCCTCTAGAGTGTTTTCACAAGGTTTTTCTAAGATTTTTCCTGGTGACCTAGTTTTTGACCCCATGTGACCCAATTTTGAACTCATCTGAGATACCATGTAACAAACATCCTGACAATTTCATGAAGATTGGGCCAAACTGTGGCCTGTAGAGTGTTCACAAGGTTTTTCTAAGATTTGACCTGGTGACCTAGTTTTTGACCCAACATGACCCAATATTGAACTCATCCGAGATATCATGTAGATTCCAAGATTTGACCTGGTGACCTAGTTTTTGACCCCACATGACCCAATTTGAACTCATCCGAGATATCATTTAGACAAAATCCTGACCATTTTATGAAGATTGGGCCAAATTTGTGGCCTCTAGAGTGTTCACAAGGTTTTTCAAGGATTTGACCTAGTGACCTAGTTTTTGACCCCACATGACCCAATTTCGAACTCATTCGAGATATCATGTAGACAAACATCCTGATTAAGTTTCATGAAGATTGGGCCAAATTTGTGGCCTCTAGAGTGTTCACAAGGTTTTTCTAAGATTTGACCTCGTGACCTAGTTTTTGACCCCACATGACCCAATTTCGAACTCATCCGAGATATCATGTAGACAAATATCCTGACCAAATTTTATGAAGATTGGGCTAAAACTGTGGCCTCTAGAGTGTTCACAAGGTTTTTCAAGGATTTGACCTAGTGACCTAGTTTTTGACCCCACATGACCCAATTTCGAACTCATCCGAGATATCATGTAGACAAACATCCTGATTAAGTTTCATGAAGATTGGGCCAAATTTGTGGCCTCTAGAGTGTTCACAAGGTTTTTCTAAGATTTGACCTAGTGACCTAGTTTTTGACCCCACATGACCCAATTTCGAACTCATCCGAGATATCATGTAGACAAACATCCTGACCAAGTTTCATCAAGATTGGGCCAAAACTGTGGCCTCTAGAGTGTTCACAAGCAATTGTTGACGACGGACGACGGACGACGCACGACGCACGACGGACAAAAGGCGATCACAAAAGCTCACCCGAGCACAAGTGCTCAGGTGAGCTAAAAAACCAAGACACAGTTCAACTTTGTTGTGTATACATGAAGTGTATTTTTGCTTCAGACACACTGAGTTTTTGTGAAATACTTTTATGTACATTATTATGGGCAAATATTTCAAATACAATATTGGTCCACTTTTATGTACATCATTTTGGGCAAATATTTTAAATATAATATTGGTCCACTCATTCTCTACTATAGGAAGGTTCAGCAACTTGGGTTACCATTCAAAATCTAATCAGCTAGTGATCAAACTACTTGAAGACTGATCAGGTTTTATGCTCTTTAAAACTTTTATGTACCTTTGAGACGGGCTGTTTAGAATAACTTAATGGTCTCATCAAAATTGTATTTTTTAATGGGATAGGATTGAAAAACATTGACTATATCAGCATGCATAAATTTCTAAACACATTTTGCATTACCTGAAAGTGCTATCAATCTCTGGAAATATTTAAAGACTAATGTTTAAGATTTAAGAGAAATACTGATCTTAATTACTTTCTACTCACCATCTGCATTTCGTTTCTCATGACCCTCTAAGACGGTTCCTGGTCCATATCTCTCGCCCTCTGGTTCCCATGGAGCAAGTACCTGATCCCCAGTTAATATTGTGTGACGTTTCGCATCCTCATAGTCGATGATGTCATACACATGTGTGTCCTGGTATGTCACCTCGGTGAACTTTCCGTGTTTGCATGGTCCAAAGGCAACCAGGAATTTCTCTGACATGACCTATGGGACATGGGATATGTGTGTGCCAATAAGATACTGGAAAATGTTCAAATTATTAAAGACTTCAGTAAAACTGACCCTCAATCATCAGGCTATCCCTGTTAAACCAGAAGTGACTGGTTTCATACTCAGTGTGACCATACCACGTGGTATACAACATCATTTTAAGCTGTCACAAGCAGCATAATTTGCCCGATTCTGTGAAGCAGAATACTGGGCTTTACACAAGCCGTAATGATTCTTTTGTCAGTAGCATATACAGTCAACATCGTACATGCGACCACCTGTATTAAACGACTTTTTTATTAAACGACCGTTATAAATCCCGCCCGAACGTTTTTACTATATAAATTTATCCCATTAAGCGACTTTTTTATTATGCGACCAGCGACCACATAAACCAAGTCCCAGCACGTAAGATTATGCACAAAATCAACTTTTTTGAGCGACCGTGTTTGATTCCGTTGCTAATTATCGTGTACGCTGGAGCATGTGTATAATCATCTTTAACACATCCGAACAAACAAATAATTATCCCGATCATAAGTGCTCACCTGAAACCAATTTGTTTTGACCACGCATGACTGCACCATGTGCAACTAAATTCTAAATATAGTTGCTGGTTCCCATTTCAACATTTACTAAGCATAACATAGTGAAACCATCCCTCCAAATGCCGAATGCTTCGGATTTGGGTAAAAGAATATTTGGGAATAAGGTAAATTAATACTTCCGGATACAATGCGTACCATTAATAATTCGTACCTATAAGTATGTACATTGCGTCTTACAACCAGGGCGCCATTTTGAAATAAATTTATCGGGGGTTTCTGGATTTATGTTAGACAGAGACATAAAGAAAGCTCATTGTTAAATAATATTTTTTCTTGAAATTGTCCGAATCCATCCATGAATTTGATGTCAAATGTTATGTTTTTCCACCGAACACCAAATGCAAACGTCAGCCAATGATCCAAGGTATTATTTCAACATAACAGCTAAAAAATCGAAAGATATGACGAAAAATAAACATGTTGATGTTTATTGGTATAAAACAACAAAACATTGTGTAGTTTACATACGTATTCATGTTGTAAGATAATATAACGTTATGATACAATTTAGCTTACAGTTTGTATATATGACTTGTTTGCCGGGAATTCCAAAAAATATCTATTAAGAGACCATTTCATTAAGCGACCACTTTTTGGCAGTCCCTTGAGCGGTCTCTTAATACAATGTCGACTGTACAGTGAAGGAAACGGTCTCTTATGTGAGCAGGTGCACCCTCATTTTATCACAGAGTATAGAATGTTAGCAGGGAACCAAATCACAATTATTAGCTAACAGTTGCCTTTACTGAACGCACAGCAGATGAACATTCAGGAAAACATTATTAGTGATGTGCTTTTCGTAACAACAAACAAATGCTCACAAACTCTGGTATACCACCTGGTAAGGTCACTGATACTGATTGCTACCAAAGGTACCTGGTACGTTGCTGCCCATTAAAAAACAACCTTTTTTATGAAAATCCACCAAATTTCAAAGGAATTACGGCAATTGAAACAACATGATGCACATTTTCAGTCGAAGAAGTTACCTACCTTCTTATTATCTTATTAAGGTCATTGAATTCTTTTTTTTCTTTTTTTTTAATGGGCAGCAACATATCGGGTACCTTTGACTGCTACAAAAGATACCCGGTACATTGCTGCCCATTAAAAAAAAAAACAAGAGGGCCATGATGGCCCTTAATCGCTCACCTGAGAAATATTGCTTTCAATGGTTTATAATATGAACATACTTAAAGTGGGACCAATTTTGACACAGGGCCATGATTAAAAACAAACTTTGGTAAGGTCATTATTTTAACAACTTTTGTAGTAGTTCACAAGACAATTCTACATACCAAATATCCAAGCTCTAAGCCTTGCAGTATTTCAGGAGATGATTTTTCTATTTTTCCTATGTAAAATCAAGTGACCCCTAGGGCAGGGCCAATTTTCACCCAAGGGCCATGATTTGAACAACTTAAGTAGAGATCCACCAGACAATACTACATATCCAATATCTTAACACCAGGCCATGTGGTTTCTGATGAGAAGGTTTTTCTAGGTTTTCCCTAAATAAGCCTATGTAAAATAAAGTGACCCCTGGGACAGGGCAAATTTTGACCCTAGGGCCATGATTTGAACAATTTTTGTAAAGGTTTATAAGACAATTCTACACGCTGTAGGCCTTACAGTTTTGCAGGAGAAGATTTTCTAAGATTGCATTTTAAAATCTATTTTTAGCTCCTGTGACCTACTTTTTCAACCAATCATAATAATTTGTACAATTTTGTTAGAGGACATCATAAGGATGATTCATGTGAAATTTTGTCAAAATCCCTTCAGCGGATTAGGAGGAGATGTTGTTTAATGGAAAAAGTTGACGCAAGACACACGCACGCACGGACAGATGGACGGACGACAGACGCCGAACAAAAGGCAATCATAAAAGCTCACCATGAGCACGTTGTGCTCAGGTGAGCTAATTATCTTAGCTCTAGGCCTTATTGTTTTATAGAAGAAGATTTTTAAAGTTTTTCACTATATAAACCTATGAAAAATAAAATGACCCCTGGGGCCAATTTGACCCCAGGGTCATGATCTGAACAACTTTTGTAGATGTTCATAAGGCAATTCTACATACCAATTATTAAAGCTCTAGGCCTTACAGTTTTGCAGGAAAGATTTTCTAAGATTGCATTTTAAAAATCTTTTTTAGCTCCTGTGACCTACTTATTCACCCAATCAAAATAATTTGAACAACTTTGATAGAGGTCATGATAAGGATGATTCCTGTGAAGTTTGGTCAAAATCCATCCAGTGGTTTAGCAGGAGAAGTTGTTTAAAGGAAAAGTTGACACAAGACGCACGCACGGACGGACGCCGGACAAAAAGCGATCACAAAAGCTCACCATGAGCACGTTGTGCTCAGGTGAGCTAAAAAATCAAAAAAAAAATCAATGATGTTATAAATGATAAGAAGGAAGGTAACTTCACCCATTGATCAATTGCCGTAACTCTTGAAAATTGGTGGATTTTCATCAAATTGGTCTTATTTTGCATGGAAGGGATGAAATAAATTCTGAAACCCACACTTTTGCCGTTCAGCATTTTCAGTAACCCACATTTTTGACATCATCATCTTGTAAGAGTTAAATGAGCCAATTTATGGACTATGAAATTAAGAGTTGAATGAGCCAATTTACTGACTACAACATGTAATTGATATAAACATTACCAGAAACATGACAATACACAAAGTGTTACAGATTAAGTAAAATTAAACTCACATAATTAGACCTGAAAAAGTCATCTTTCAAAAACATATTGGCAAATAAGGATATATTTAACAGATTAACATTGTGGCGAATATTTGAATATTAAAATGATAAGATTGTTGATAGATTAAAGTAGACAAATATCTAGAATTAAAAAGGTGATTCAGGAACACATATCAATATCTCTATCAGTCCTGTGAAAAAGGGAATTCTCAATCAAGCAATAAAAATTCACAGACTTCTCTAATTATATAAACAAAGCTTGTCAGTATTGCAAGCAATACAGGAAACCTCAACTGGTTAAAAAAAACCAAGATAGAAATAATAAAACCAATGGAAATGATTCCCCATCTGTGCTTTGTCAGAGGATAAGTGTCAATTCAAAATTACTGAATAGCATGGTAATGGTTCTTGTGCACTGCACTTCTCTTCCAATAAGTCTATCTATGAAGTTCATATGTCATCTATGAAGTTCATATGTCATATATTAAATGAGTTATGATTCAGACAAAAATTAAGGATGAAATTAACAAGTCACTCATGGCTGATGAGCACCACACACCCTTGTGTTATGAGGGACACTTCTGTAAAGTTTTATTGAAATCTATCGATAGTTATGTAGCTGAGACAAAATTGGGACAGAATGATGGACAAACAGATGGACTGACAGATGAATGGACCGATGGAAGAATGTAAGCACACCTTTGTGTAATGACAAATGTAATGTTTTATGAAAATCTAAGCACAGATATGAAACCTAAAGAGCTGACACAAAGGTGTACCCTGTGAATACCTAAGACAATTTATAACAACTCCCATGACCTTAACCTTTCAACCATGTATATAGATGATGCACGTGACACATCTCTGTGTTATAACAAACACTTCTATTAAAGTAAATGAAATACCATAATTATATAGATATATAAAAGTTATAGAGCAGGCACAAAGATGTAGCCTATAAATGCCAAAGATAACTTCTAACATCTTCTGTTACCTTGACCTTAAAGGGACACATATGACTGATGTACACGACATACCCTTGAGTTATGAGGAACACCTTTGTAAAATTTTACTGGAATCCATCCATAGATTCCAAGATATTGAGCAGACACAAAGATATAGCCTAAGAAACACCAAAGACAATTTCTAACAACTCCCATGACCTTGACCTTTCAAGCATTCATATGGTCTCACTCAGCCCCTCACCGCGTGGGTTCGAATCCCGGCAGGGTCATTCGGATTTTCATGTGAGGAAGCCTTCCAGCTGGCTTGCGGTAGGTTGGTGGTTCTACCCGGATGCCTCCGTGCATTCGGCGTCTTCCTCCACCTGTAATTAGCTGGACGTCAATTTATGACTGAAATACTGTCAAAGCGACGGTAAACTCAAATAGTCAAGTCAAGTCATTCATATGGTTAATGTGCACAACACACTCTTGTGTTATAAGGTGCACTTCTGTTAAGTTTTATTGATATCCATCCATAGATGTCCCGAGTTAGGGTGTGGACACGAATGCGGGACAGACGGACAGATGGAAGGACACACACAACCCTATAGTCTCCAACTGGTTTCACCAGTGAGAACTAATAATCAACCAAATTTCCAAATGTTCTCCTATTTAGAATGTTTGCCTGCAATATGCTAAATTATAAAGCACTTAAAATGTATGCATGTTTATTGCTTTTTTTATGTATGATTGGACACAATCAAAATTTATTTTTTTTCTTTGGTTACACCTTGTTATTATTGATATTATCAGTTTTATTGCTCTTTTTGGACCAAAGTGAAAATCTTTAAGATACATATAAAATACATATTAAGAGATGTAATGTAAATTTATACATCTTAATAACAAACAGGTTTATTTACATTTCCATTCAGGTGAAATCAGGTGAAATCAGAGAGTTATACCTAACTGTGTGTAAGTCAACAATGGGCAAAATACACAGTAAATACTGATGACATTTAAAAAAAGATCTTCATTGGTAAACATTGTCAAATCTACAGGTGGGAAGTAGATATCAAACAGAATAATTTATCTGTGGCTGATTAAACATTAACAAGTTTGGTGAGTTTCGCTGAGCTAATTGTGTAAATATTGATGTAAGCATTATGGCGACCAGCATAACAAGTGGTGTTGTCATACAAGATCTCCTGGCAACGGACAGGATTCAACAGGGATCAAAGCTGGGATCAATATACCTGTCTGGTAGACAGGTGACCATCCTTGGAGATATCACAGGTCCATCTGTTCAGGTGTCAGATGCTGCGACCATAGTCATGATAGAATTGATGAAAACCATGCATGCAACGATTTATTACAGTAGCTACCATTTGAATGCATTAGTCAGGTCTGTATTTCGAGATATAAGAAAGTAAGAGGAAGTGTGTAAAATCCATACTTTCACCATACTCTGGGAAAACAATCACTTAAAACAAAACATTTTCTGATGCAACTGGCAATTTTGGTAAAAAGTGTATGAATTTTAATATTCTTAAAAAGAAGACACCTGAGTGTGATTGGCTTTATATTCTTAATGAAGAAGAAAACAGAGCTATAGGTCGTTTATGCCAAAGTATAAGTATTATTAAAATTCAGTGCCTTGGTAATTACACAGTGCATGTATTGTTAATTAAGGGAATATATTTTTCTTCTATTTATTTCACTTAATTCCATTTTCAAGCAATACTCTTAGAAATTAACTGGTAACCATATATTTTTGTCATTTCCTACCTCATCACTATATAAAACATCCATACATATGAAATTCTGATGTTGTTGTTTGGTTTAACATCCCACAAACCACAAACAGTATAATTCTGAACTAGGTACTTTGAAATTCAGAATTATATATATATATATATCATATGTTGTTTTTAATTTATCACAACCACATTAGGAAATAAGGTAGAAGAACACCCCACTTGTAAAGAGGCAGGAGGTAGAACAACAACAAACTTATAACTCCCTTTCTACATTATAATCTGTCACTGAAATCTGACTCATGCTATGAATAAATCACTTTCATACATCAAAGGGAAAAAAACAATTTACACCACAACAAAAAATACAATGAACACTTTGTCAACAGAAACTGTTTTCTGTTTAAACATAAAACTTCTTGTGATGTAGGTAATAGTTGGTTCTAAACTATTTAACAGTTACAAAAATGCTGCTTATTATTCACAGTTTATCAAAAGTATGTGCCAGGTATGTCAGTAATTGTGAAGCTAGAGACATCAAATAAGGTCACAAGTGCTTACAGTCAGGTTTATCATGCCATATGAATTGTTTGCTACCCAATGGAGGTCACTATAGCATTTGGTTGTTTAGAACATATTAACAAGAAAATTTGTTGAATTGATATGCTCGCCAAATCCAAACCTGTGATATGGCTGAAAGATAGAATACTGTGAATGTTGTAAAATTTGTGGACATGCATCATTCTTCTGTCTATATATACATTTATACCAGGTGTTTCACAGATGTTCTCACTTTCAGCCTTGATAAGAAATCAAGGGCCATATTACTCCATAAGTTTTGGAGATAAACACACAACACAGTTTTTCAAGTAATTCCTATCTCTGCAGTATTTGGTAAAATCACAAATTCTTAAGGTCTACAACTTAACATTCCAAAACTTGGTGACTGGCTCATACAGTCTGGAGATATGCAAATTTTAGAATATTAATAATTCATGTGCCCTAACTCTGCACATATCTGGTAAAACAGACAGGAAAACCTCAGGTGTCTAATAGGTGTATAAGTTTTGTAGTACTGGTGATCAATCTCATAATTTGTTTTTACCCTAACTTGTACAGATTTGGAAATAGTGGTATGCAAATTTTAGAATTTTAATCATTCAAGTGTCTGCACATGATAAGTAAAACAGCAAAACACACACTGAGTGTCTAACTTTGCATGCTTGTGATCAAATTTGTAAATGTTTGTGACTCTGGCTCAAACAGATTTGGAGATATACACAAGTGATTTTTTAAATTATTTGAGGGCCATAACCATGCATAATTATGTAACAAACACGGCCTGGCCCGGAATCTAACCCTGTCCGCCGGCGTGATAACCCAATGCTCTAACCACTGAGCCAAAGAGTCGGCTCTCTGACGCAGTTGTCAGAGATTGTACCTATACCCGTGACGATGCATCGTCACATTACTGCCCCCTCCGAGAAGTCTCGACCCGAGACTTGGCCTGGGAAACACGTGGGTAAGGCAACTCCGGTATGGCAGTTGACATTATCCCACTTCTGACACCAAATGTAACAAACACGGCCTGGACCAGAATCGAACCCGGTCTGCCGGCGTGATAACCCATGCTTTAACCACTGAGCCAAAGAGTCGGCTCTCTGACGCAGTTGTCAGAGATTGTACCTATACCCGTGACGACGCATCATCACAATTATATTTAGCAAAGAAAACCTCAGGAGTCTATCTTGGCATGCTGGTGATCAATCCAATAGAAGTTTGTGACTCTGGCTCAAAAAGATTTGGAAATACAGTCGACTCTCGTTGTCCCGACTACGGTTGAGTCGATTTTCCGTTACGTCGACTAGAAAAATCTAAGTCCCAAATTTCTAGATTGCTATTTAATTTCACACTTTATGTCGACTCGAGATATTTATCTGTGGTGACCGTGAGAGGTGTGAATAACACCGCGTGCTGACAGTCACTCTCTATTAACTGGTGTCGCAAACTGATGCCGTAAGCGAGTGTCGTTAATTACTCAACGTTGTTTGTGTCCATACCCAAGCTTAACAAACAAAAGGTGTTTATGTAATTAAAATGTCAAAATGTAATGTTTTGCTTTTTTTTCCGTTTCATATTCATATTGAAATAAAAACATAAAACAGAACTGTCTTCAACAATCTCAGTTGTTTGCAACCATTTGCAATTCTCACGAAGTGAAAATTTTCCGGTGCTCTAATAAGCAGAGTAACTCCCCTGTGAATTAAGTGTGCCTAAAAGCCCAAAAACGACATGAAATATGAAAAGTGAAGTATTAACTGCCAGAAAACTAATACAACTCACATGGAACAAACAGTTGAAAATATATACAAACTAAGTTCAATGTCAGTTGTTTTTAAATCAACGATGAGAAGAACAGAAACAAGGAACAACCCTATTGCTGAATGTTGAGGTAAATAACAAAATACCCAAAGTATCTCAGCTACTGATAACTTGACAAACTGATATGTTGACTTAATTTCGACAGCCCCGACGATTTCGAGACAACGAGAGTCGACTGTATGAGCAATACAACTATATTCTTAATTTAATAGTCAAGGGCCACAGCTCCTCATTTATTTGGCAAAATAGCAATGAAATTCATGTCTTACTTTTCATGCAGGTGAACATTCTTGTAAAGTTTAGTGACTCTGGCTGCAACTTATTTTAGAGACACAGCTTTTTTTTAATTCAACAGCCATAATTCTGCACAAATTGGGCACACAACAATCAAAACCCTGGGTATCCAACAATACACGCTGGTAAACATTTCTATGATATTGTGTAAAGTTTTGTGACTTTGTAGTTTCTGAGATATGGCTCTGGATGGAAACAGGTGTGATGGACAGACAATGCCAAAACAATATTCCACTCCCCAACCTTTAGTTTAGTAGGGGATAGTAAAAATACTGTAAAAAGATTTGGGATGATTTGGGATTATTACACTCATCTTCTTAATTTTTGGTCATTAACATTGTACAGTTATTCTGACCCACTTCATCCATATGAGCCAGTTCTTGTTGAAAATTGTATTTAAGGCAACTGCAATTTACTGACTATTTTCTCAATTAATCAAAGGACAGATCAGATGTTTTTAAAAGAACTACAGAGGTCATGTGCCTGGTCTGAAAAAAGGACATTCAAATTGGTAACCTGATATATTTTAATGAATTTGATAATTATGTCCTACAAGTTGATTTTTAACTTATTTCTTTAATGTTACTTGAGAAAAAAGTTATATCAGTTTGTTATTATTACCCACTTGCAAGCTTCTGGCTTGCACCTGTTATTTTGTAACTGAAAAAATCTGCATAATATTAATATAATTACTACATCAGTTGTAAATGAGAATATAATTATACAGATATAACCAACATCACACTTTAATTCTTCATGTAACTTCAAGATAACAGAAGATAACAAAAGATAAAGAAAGCCTTCAAAAGTCTTGTCTTGATATTTATTAATAACAGCCAATCTGATTAAAATCAGCCCCTTAATGACACTTCGCTTTATTGCTAATGCAGGGTAGCATAGCGAAGTGACATTAGTGTTTGAAATTATATTTTGTCCAATGAGATCATTCCATTTTTCAAATTTTTGTCTCCATTTAATTCATTTAGTCGGCATAAACTTGTCACTAAACACTATTCCGTTAAATCAGCTGATCAGTTTAAACCAGCTTCAAGCACCTTCAGTGCGCATGTGCGGCAAGGTGTGTCGAAAGGCGGAGCTTTATGTGTTTACCAATATCACGCATGTGTAATGTGTTACAGGGTTTTTTTGAAGGGGACGCATGAAAATCGATATAAAAGAAAAGCACAACATCAGTGGTGAACCAGCAATCTGATTTATCCAAAAGAACTCTACCCTTCCACTTAGTTTAGTTTGGACATATTTTATTGCCGTAGATAATGATGATACAACATTGAAGATTTTAGAAAATAAACAAAAGGGTCTGACCAAAAGTTCTTACAACATTAGTATCGGCCATTTCCTTGAAAGTATTTGTATAATTTCAATGTCTACACATGCTTACATAGAATAGGCAAAATAAAACTAATCACTAGACAAAGCAATTAAGTAAATATCTGATTAAATTTTTAAAAATAACAGTACTATTGTTGTGAATGAAAAAAAAACCTGATACATTTTACGAGATGAGAAATGAAGAGATTTACAAAAAATCATTGAAAAATATAAATAAATAATGAGAAGAGAAGAAAAGAAGGCTAACAAACAAAGTTAACTAAAACGGAAAAAAAATAATGTCTAACTGTAAAACACAAACTAACATATATATAGGTGCAGATAAATGAACCTTTCTAAACAGTATGAGATCAAAGTCGGGGTCCGGTTCATTGCTCATTTTTTCAGCCTCCCCGAGCGTAGCTCTACACAGCTAGAGCAACGCATTGACCTTTGACATATCACGCCGGGAACAGGTGGATAAAGCGGAGTCTCAAAAATCATTACACAGCTAGAGCGACGTATTGACCTTTGACATAACATGTTACATGTCATGTGATGTAATTCACGCCGAGAACACGTGGATAGGGCGGAGTCACAAAAATCAATACTATATTTGGAATGTGAGACTGCGTTAAGTTGCAAAACATAATTTCAAACACTAAGTAGGTTAGTGTTATTTAGTAAGCATTAATTCCATTAAATCGGTCGCGCGGCTGCGCCGCGCCAGACCGATTTAATTTCATTAATGCTTACTAAAAAACACTAACCTATACTTAGGAGCTGATTTTAATCAGACTGAATAATAATGATATTTTCGATATTTAACAATACATCTTATTTATATTTCAAAAGGAATTAACTTAAAGGATAAACAGATTTACCAAGTCCCTGTGGTATGTCAGATATATGGATTGCATATTTTGAAACTTGTATCTAGTTACAAGATATAGTCGAGATTTTCTTCCACCTTACATGAAAAGTAATTGTATTTGATTACAGTCAGTTACCTAAATATCCAACCCCTTTTGTCAGAGCTACTCTAAGATTACTAGTATCAATATTTACTGAGATACTCTTGTATGATTACATTAATAGGGAATAAATATGAAAAAAAAAGAATATTAAAGCAATACAATACAGTTACAACTACCAAATGATGAGACACTAGTAAGCCACTACTTACTTCTTCATTTGCTGGACTCTACAGTTGAAATCAGTAATAAAAGCATGAAGACAAGAATAATGGGAACAAAATTAGCTGAAATTTTTAAAATAAAAGTTACAACAGTGTCATCTTGACGAGAAATGTTTAATAAAAAAAATTGTAAAAAGGCCTAAAAGAATTCCATGAATTAAAACATATAAAATGTGAGTGAAATGGTAGTTAATGTTGTATTGACAAATATTGATTTACTACGCCATGCGATTGACTTTGACTTTTCCAATAATTTTACATCGATAAAACTGCGATCGCTTTCCCGCTTACTGTAGAAAACTAAAGGCACTGTGTATGCCAATCATAACGTAGCTCCGCCCCTTGGCTTCACCTGGTTATTGATTTTTGCTCAGTTCTCAGTTAACTTTCGTGATGGAAGTGTCGGCAGAGACGGACTTCAAAAAAAAATCATTATGCCTATAAAGGGTGTCAGCGGTGCGTTTTGGAAAGGTTTTAAAATGACATTAGAGGATTTTATATAATTTCTACATGAAGAAGTTCGCAATTAAAATGGCTAGATGTTGTTAAAAGCCACACGTTCATAGACCATGATGACAAGGACAAATATCACGCTCCGTTTGACAGTAACTACGCCACAATGCTTTTGCTGTGTTTTATTAATTCATGAGACAAAATTATTCTTGCTTAAACACCCCGAGTTTCAGTGCCACATATTTTGTTCGAAACTACTTAGTTGTCTATTTAAACTCATTCATTATTTCCTCGCAAGATAACATGTGACATATATATACCAGCAGTCAATATTCATAATTCCGTGAGTTATAAAACTGCAATGTGTCAACACCGGTCTGAATGAAGCTAATGACGTCACAGTCTCTACTTAAAGATTGATAAAACTGTGCACTTGATTCCTCTCGCTATGGAGGTGTGGTTTATATTCATCAAATGAAGCGACGTTCTATTTGACAGGTGATAAGGTTGAATGGAATATCGGTTTTTTGTTGAAGTGTAAAGTGGAGAGGTCAAAGTCAATCGCACGGCGTAGTATCTGATAAAATAATACAAATTGAACCTTACCTGACTTTTAACTATTCCTTTGTAGAAGTAGCCATCCTCCAGTCGTCTGGCCAGTACAGCCTTGTTAATTAGAAGCGACCCTGCTGCAGGTGAGAGATTTGCTGTTTCAATGGATTCCAAAATCTGCTCCTGAGACTTCAGCCAACCCTTAGCTGGCCTATATCTGCTCCATGCATATGGATAATAGTATCTATAGGGTAAACCTAGATAGTCAAACCAGTTAGGTCCATAGGGTTGACAAAAAGGTGGAGGTCGTCGACATAAAGACCTTGGTGCTAACATAACACTTTCCTCTGGATCCACTTGGAGTGTAGTTGTGACACTTGTTTTGGGCACCTGTGAACGTATTGTTCCATTAACTGTGCGAATAATTCTTTCATTGGCATGCTCTGATCTGTAAATGGGTGTTATTCTTTCCATACATCCATGTGTTGTAAGTGAAACAATGTGGAATGAGCCATAAGATTCAATAGCCAGATCTTCTAAAAACTCTATAGCAGCACTCTCCGTGGTTTCTTCAGCTGATAGGTAGATGCAGTGAACAGGACGCATTCTACCCAAACTTCCAACTTGATCTAGAATTTCCACAGGGTGATGGTCGGGTAATCCATCTGTGACCAAGTACACAGCCTGACATAAGGCATCATTCAGAGCTGTTACAAGTGCATTTTTTGTATTAGTTCCAGTTTTTGCACAAAGTTTATCAATCCATTCTTTAGCAACAGCCACTGTTTGGGGAGTGCAGGTCACAAGCTTATCTGACCACTGTGTAACTTCTGAGTTAAATTCTATTATGTTGAACATGTATGGTTTTCCAGAATTGCCCATTTTCACAAGTGTTTCAACAAGGTGCTCTTTCACCATATCCAAACCCCTGTACATGCTACCTGATGTATCGATGCAGAAGGTGACATTTTTCTCAATGATTTCCCCAAATATTGTGGGGATACCTCTTGGTTCCAATATGGTTGCCATGTTTTCTTTTTATTTACTTTCTGAAATAAATAGGTGAAAAAGTGAGAAAGACATTTTCTGAAAATAATGCAGATTTTTATGGTGAAATAAAAGATTAAAAAACAAACAATTACAGTAAAGATAATAAAATAACTCCAAATTAAATATCCTTTGTTTTACTTTTACTGCTAAAATCTCTCATGGACAAGATTCCGTGTGTGTGTGTACGTGTGTGTGTTTTGACAAATAAAATCATATGGCAAACTATCAAAATATTAAAATTCCAATATATTGAAGTAGTAAGAACAGGCATAAAAGTTGTTTTTTTTTTTATAATGTTATTAACGTGCAACAAGTAAAAGCTGTTGAAATTGGGAGATATTATTGCGAACAATTCATGCCATTGCACGGACTTTCTTTCTATTACGAAATGAAGTACTGGAGACTAAATAGTAACACTTTAACTCACATATACACATAGACGCGCTGTCAATGACCTTTGCAAAAAAAGAATAAATATAAACTCAAAGAAAAAACAATGACCTCAGATTCAATCAAACCTTCCCAATCTAGTCTAATTAATGTCGTTTGGGTAAGTTATGATTATTTGACAATTTGAAGCGTCTAGATAAAGCTAAAAAATGCAAATTATATAATAACATTTTAATAATAATATACTCACATATTATATACCAAAAACTAGGTTTATTTATCCGCGCTAACACTCACATCTCTATGTCTGTTTTTATTTACAAAGAGTACCTGTCGCTAAGGAAGCCATTACACACCGGAAGTATACGAAACACCCACTCTCTAAATTTATTTTCGGTCCACGATACAAATTTCTCAAACTAAGAAATAAAAAAAATACATCAAATAAAAAAAAATAGAATTCAAATACCACTAAGATGCTGTTTCCTTTAAAAGTTACATCCTTTATTCAAATTTATGAATTATTTCCCAGGATTATTATGTAGTAACCTCCCCTTGCTGAATGCCTCAGCGGAAGGGTCTGTCTATTTCTCACGCATTTTAGTCACGTACAATCTCACGTAGTATAGGGACATTTGCATAACCACGCCCAGCGCTTTACTTTAACACATAGCTTATGAATAAAACTATTAAACTATGAAGTATTTATGAGAATCACTGTGTTCATCCGTACGTCTTTCTATCTATCCATTTTTTACCGAACCCTAACTCGGAAAAATATATAAACGGTATCAAGATGGAATAACGTTATTGGTATTTAAGTAAATTAAGATAGATATAGTCTATCGCAAAAGGAAATTTTCATGACTAAAAATCTCATGCAAAATAGCCCAATCTCACTCTGCAGAATCCATCCCCGGCTCGAGATTCCTTTCTCACGCTTAAGAGACACATCTCACGCAGTTAAGCCAGTCTCATGCAAAATAGCCCCATCTCACTCTGTAGAACCCATCCCCGGCTCGAGATTCTATTCTCACGCATTAGAGGCACATCTCACGCAGTTAAGCCCAATCTCATGCAGAATAGCCCCATCTCACCTGTAGAACCCATCCCCGGCTCGAGATTCTATTCTCACGCATTAGAGGCACATCTCACGCAGTTAAGCCCAATCTCATGCAAACCCACCCGGCTCGAGATTCCCCCAAGCAAAATACCCCATCTCACTCTGTGAACCCATCCCCGGCTGGAGATTCTATTCTCACGCATTAGAGGCACATCTCACGCAGTTAAGCCCAATCTCATGCAAAATAGGCCCATCTCACTCTGTGGAACCCATCCCTGGCTCGAGATTCAATTCTCACGCATTAGAGGCACATCTCACGCAGTTAAGCCCAATCTCATGCAAAATAGCCCCATCTAACTCTGGAGAACCCATCTCCGGCTCTAGATTCCATTCTCACGCATTAGAGGCACATCTCACGCAGTTAAGCCCAATCTTACGCAGTAGAGTCACATCTCAGGCAGTTAACACATCTCTGGCTTGATATTCCATCCTTTTTCTCAGTTTAAGCCCCATCTCATGCAAAATAGCCCCATCCGGTTAACGATTTGCATTTTTTTTAGTTTTCATTGCAGGTGACGGTTGTCCTTGGCCCAGTATTACACATAATGACGGGGAAAATATACTATGTTTATAAAAAAAAAAAAATAACGTGAGGATTTTGTCTTGTTAAGTTATTACGGACTTGTGTGACATTTTAAATGATTTTTACAGTGGACATTGTCCTAATACAACATAATGTATTTTTTTTAATAATTAACTATGGTGCATATGTTAGCCAGTGATCACATAGCTAGCGTTGTATTTTTTTTTTTTTTTATATGTTGTTCAGTCATTTTTTGATGATGTCTATTTAAGATATATATAGTGCTGTCACTTTGCTTTACCAAGCCGTGGAAATGATATTAGATTCAGTATCTTGACTTTGGGCCAACCAGTACTGGAACCATAGGCCTATAAATGCTGAATGCCATGGAAAAAGCTGTCAAAATTATTATGGGAAATTTCTTATGTCGCGGTTTTGGCTGGAACCCACGACTTCCTGAATCAGAAAAGACGCTCTAACCACAAGGCTTATATTGAATGTGAGTTATTTTGTGGATTATGGCCAAACCAAAAAAAAAAAGAGGAAGAAAAAAGGAACTTATGAGTATTTACTTTATCACTTTTTTCTTCTTATCATTTGAATATTTGAATTAAAATTTACATACGAAAAGATCAACAGTTACAGACACAAAAATTGATAAGGAAGATGTGACTCTATTACGTGAGATTGATCTCTGATAAGGAAGATGTGACTCTACAACGTGAGATTCATCTGTGATAAAGAAGATGTGACTCTACTACGTGAGATTCATTTTTGATAAAGAAGATGTGACTTTATTGCGTAACATTTATCTCTGCTTCTACTGCGTGAGATTGATCTCTGATAATAGAGATGTGACTCTTCTGCGTTACATTGATCACTGATAAGGAAGATGTGACCCTACTGCGTAACATTTATCTCTTTCTGCGTTACATTGATCTCTGATAAAAAGATGTGACTTTACTGCGTGAGATTCATCTCTGATAAGGTGATGTGACTATACTGCGTGAGATTGATCTCTGATAATAAGATGTGACTTACTGCGTGATTATCTCTTAGGAAATGTACTTTCTGCGTGAGATTGATCTCTGCTGAGTGAGACGTGACTCCTTTGCATGAGATTTGTCTCTGCAAAGTTAGATATGACTCTCCTGCATGAGATTTGTCTCTACTGAGTGATTGTTACTTCTGCTTGAGATTATGTTTTTCTCGTTTTTGGTTGGCGTAAGATCTGGTCTGTGCCCTTTTTTTTAAATGCTTTAGCGTTATTTTTGTGCTGAATGTGACTCTGTCGCGTGAATTGTGACTCAGCTGCTTGAAACGTATTTTAAATATATCGTAAATCTGGAATTTACTGCGATATATGGGCCTCTGCTTCGTCAGATGAGAAGCTAGAGAGAGAGAGAGAGAGAGAGACCTGTATGGTGGTTGTGATGGGGGGGGGGGGGGGGGGGGGGGTGTCAATAAAGGAGTTACAGAAAGCACTTGTGTGTTTTGTGTGTTTTATTTATTAAATACATGAATAATGAAACAAGTTTTCACGACTAATATATAAGTCACTCTCGATGTTATTATTCTGGAGGAAACCAGAGGAAATCCACGTGTCTGGACGTCCTTCCACGTACGTCTCAAGTGCGTCACCTGGAATCGAACCCAAGACGCATTAATAAGTGCGTGTCCCGATTTACCGACGATGTGAACCTCGGACGATGTGAACCGCCTCATAGGACACTGTGAACCAACGGATAAGACTATGTGAACCACTATTAAAAAAAAATCAATCATATAAGGATGCATTTTAAATGATTATTTTATGTAATAACATGGATATTTTTCAAACGAGTGTTATTTTCATAGTTTTGATACAAATCAAATGCTACTTTAAAAAGTTTTTCAAACAAATTTTTTTTTAATTAATAAAATTTTTTTTTTTTATATTTTTATAAATATTTACATAAATAGCGTTGTATGCATATAAAACTTTTTTTTTTTTTTTTTTTTTTTTCGTGAATACTCAAGTTAGTAAACATCAATCCTTCGGCCGGTCTATCACTGTAGCTTATAATCACCTGATACTTAGCACGTGTCCTTTCCATGTTGACGAGATCACCTCAAGCTTAAGGTGACATTCTACAATAAAATAAATTGCTGAATTTAATTGAATGGAATAAATCCAAAAATAAAACAAAATAAAACACAGAATTAATCAAACGTTTTCCTTGTCATCCATTTATTCATTTAATACTGCACAAATTATATTGCATTTTATTTATTCATTTATTTACTTTTTATTTATTTATTTATTTATTTATTTTTACTGATGGTTCACATCGTCTCCTCGTCCTGATAATTGGTTCACATCGTCCCGGTTAACATCGACCACTACGCTATCCAGTTACCCTACTGCACGTCTCGGCCACACTACTGCTCGCATTGGTTTTCAACTTGAATAACACTTTTTATATTTCGTACATTTAATTATTTGTTATATTTGGCACCTCAATATTCCTTCACTTTCCCTATTCTATGTATATGATTGGCATTTGAAAGAGGCGGGGCTATGCAAATGTTGTTGGAAGGCAGGTGCTCTCGTTAATTGGATTTTGTGAATTAATTGAGATTTAATCACGTTTCAGAGGCTTTTAAGTTTTCAATATACTGATTTCAAACGAGTATTGGCGAGCTATGATGCAGTGACCACGTATTTTCAACTTGTGGGCGTGGTTATACAAATGTGAATGAACTGCGTAAGATCACTCTGAACTTAAATGCGTGAGAAATAGTCTCGTCCTAGAATAACGCGGTCCCACAACTAACCGAAATAACGGAAGATCGGAAAACCGTGAACCGGGACGCATACGCAGCACCCTAAAAACATGCTTATCACACAGTCATGGAGGATTACCTACACATTAAATGTAGGGGGCCATAAGTCAAATGGAGTCTGGCGGATCTGGTTCAGTTTGGGGCCCACGATAGGGATATCCTCTAGACAGCACAGACAAGGGATTTTATAGCGCGCGGGGGGGGGGGGGGGGGGGGGGGCAATATCCCCTGGTGAATCCGGGCCTGATCCTAAAATGAAATGCTTCACAGTTAATAATCGAACATCATATAACCGCTCTTCACTCGCCATTACTGCCATTACACATATATATTTTCTATAGAAAAGTATGGTTTGAAAAACAGAATTTAAGACGAAAAATAAAAAAACTTGCATGCCACATATTTATAAAGATTACACCCTTAACTACTTAACAGTGAAACAAAAGTCATGAACATTTAATATAAACAGACAAAATATGAACAATATTTTTAAAATGCACGAATCAACGCACACAAAGCATATAAGATTTCTTGTGAATATATATTTAGCGCATCCCGTCAATTGTCCGATTCGAGTTATCTCCCCTCATAACTAGGTGGCGCACTGATAAAAGTTTACTGACTTGAGAGGCGATAGTGTAAAGTAGAGGTAAATATCAATATCTTTTTTTATGTTATGTATTAAACGTCGAATTTTTAATTGCTGATTTTTAAATAATAGTGTCTATGTTATTTTAGCTTAGTTGTCGACAAGCCACGAGGATTACTTATTGTTAAGTATAATCCCTAATCTTTGTGTGTGATGCTGTGGAATCTCAACAATGCATTGGGATACAGGAGTGTTTTCCTGTTGAAGTTGAATCATTATTACCCGATCCTTGGTTTTTTTTGTTTATGAATGTTATTTATAAGTTATATCAAACTGAACATTTTAAATGCTGTGGCAAAAAACAACAACAACAAAACCAAAACAATAACAACAAAAAAGCTCATCAAGTAATGAGTGCCTGAAGGAACATTTTGACACTCCTTAGGTGTACACACCCACTCTCACTGTTAAGGCTGTCGTTGTTTCAATCCAGTGTTATGTATGAAATTTTAAGCCATGTCCAGAAGTAATACATAAAATTTCAGGGGATTTCCCAGAGAATAAATCTTGAGCGCAACATACAATGTTATTTAAATGATGAACATTCATGCAGAAGCATAGGTCTTAATCACCATTTACACATATACATTTCTCAACACAAAATAATCAACTTATTCTCATTTAAAGACATAAATACATAATCATCTTTTATACTTTTTTAAACGCCTTATTTTATCCTCGCCAAAATGACTTGGTCAAAGTGGGAGTATAAAGGAAATCTAAATCAATCAATCAGAAGCATAGGTATTTGACTCATGATAAAGTCATATGTCCAAAACCCATTTATGATTTGGACATACAAGTCAAATACATATGTGCTGAAGGGGTATCTGAGGATAAAAGAGATTTTCTGGATGGTATTCAGTATTGTTTTTTAATTTTAAAGTTGCAATACCACCCAAAATCATTGCAATAAAAACAGAAAATAATGTGAAAATATGAAAATCTAATCTTTCTTTTGACTATATATGCAGAATATTAACACAAAGATTTCTGGAATTGATCGAGCTCTGTCGTGTGGTTAGGGCGTGCATAATTATCAAACAGGATCCTGTGTCCCCATGTCTAATCTGTGCTTGGTACACGATTCCCTTGTGAAAATTGAGTTGTTTGTTCAAACTATATGTGCCAAGCACCTATTGCCTAAACCGGAAAAAAAGTTCTTTAGAGAAAATGAAATCTAGTTACATAACAACTGTTTTTCATAGGAGAGCACTGGTCGCATGAACTTGAATTCTATTTATAGAATGCTACACCTGAATCGGAGGCTGTTAAATTCCGTATTTATTGATTCGCAGATAATCCTAGGTAATAATAGGGATCAGGGAATTTTTTTATGGAACTTTTCTTTACCGAGATCCGTCATAGATGATAAATGTCCATGATTTGTTACAAACTGAGATTTGCAAAATATTCGACCTAATTTGATGTATCTGTAGTATTGCATCTTTAAGTGACCAATATTTTTCTATGTGATTGTTTTGTGGTATCAAATACGTGATTTGTGTTTGTTTTAAATAGTTTCCAGTTTAATTGATCATATTTAATAAGATATTAGAAGATATTTGTATTTTAATGATGTTTTTATACATATAGGCAATGACCTACTTATCGCTTCGCTCGTTGGTCTGGACATTGCACATTTCATGTCTTCTGTACTGAGCTTGTAATTATACATAGTAGCTAGTTTAATTATTATATGATTAAAACAGGGTGGGATAAGTAATGAGTAATGTTTATCTTGTTAATATGTAACTGTAATATAAAGAACATTTGGTGTAGTAAATACAATAAAGTTGTCTGTGTAGTGATGCTGTTTTGATAATAGTAATTACCTATAAATATCCTTATTTTCACCTTCGTTTCACTTGCGGAATTAGCTCAATTGGTAAGAGCGTAGATCAGTACTTTTTCCCATCATGTGGTCATGAGTTCTATACCAGCTGGGACCCCCCCCCCTTTTTTTTTTTTAATTCTTTTTGTTATATTTTTATAGTTTGTTTTAAGTACTAGTTATATATATATGTTTTTGTTAATTTGTATTTGCTTCCTTTTTATTTAAACATAAGCATAAAATTATTAAACCAAAAAAAAATAAAAAAATTTAAAAATTCGACCTCTCTGTGTATAAATGATATATGGAGAGGTTGATCAATCTGATTATCACTGGCTATTGAATTTGTGACAGAATGGATAATGTAAGGTGTCTTTTGCTTGTCTTAACCGAACCAGATCTTATAAAATGTCAAACTTTTGTGTAAATGTGTATTAATTTGAATTTTCACAATAGATAGTTTTCAATTTTCTGCATAATTTTCTTTTAAAACACAGTGATGAGGCTTTTCATGATAATGTCTATATAGACTTATTATCAATGTAAGTTTATTTCTTTTTCTTTTTTATTAATCTGATCATTCTTTATTGAAAAATATGCAATTACCCCACCCACCTCTCTATTCATTACGATCATAAATATTTAATAAATACTTTTTGAGTGTTTTTTTATTGCTGTAAACCTAAACTATCAGTGCTTTTTTTTTTTTACATGATTTTCCTTCAGTCAGTTTTTCTTTCGTCTGCAAATGACAAATCTGTAGATGTGATGAGTGTTGGTATTGGGTTGACCGAACTTTCAATGACTCAGTCATTGATCCTTCTTAGGGAATTTTGTTATGGCTTTCCGCAACCTGCGGAAAATGTATAGGGTATTCTGCCTAAAGCAGAAAATCCTATTGGGTTTGTTATGTTTATTGGGTTTTTCGCATCGCAGTGCGAAAACCCTTTGTTCTTGTTCTGTTTCTTTTTTTTTTTTTCTTTTTTTTTCTAACCCTTTTTTGTGAATGGCATAGCTCCGAGGTGAGAAAAGCCACATCTATGAAACTTTTATCAGTAATAACCACGTATTTGAAGATGATCCTAACGTCGAGAAAAATTTCATTTTTGTTTTGATTTTCCCGCCAGGGGGCGTTTTATATGAAAATGTTTAATAAGCAATATCTCAATTATTTGAGGTCCGATTCAAATGCGGTTTTTGCATAATGTTCCTTGTAAATAGCCCAATAAAATATGATAGGTTTAAAAAATTTGCGTATATAAAACTTTCGTGCTACAGGAGGTTGAATGTTCGAATCTCGCAAAAACTGTGATATAAGGGTAGGTCTATGAAAAACCTACCCATTTTATTCAGAAATGAGATAGGAGAATTTTGTTTGTTGCATATGATCTGCAAGACATATACGCACAAAATATAAAATTATGGGGTGGCGAATTCAAGAAATGCATGGTTTGTCCACAGTACGCGGTCAAACTTAACCAATATTTTCGAAAAATCAACATTTTAAAAGCATGACTTTTAAGGTTATTTGCAGCTCCTGACTTTATTTTTTGTTCAATCTTCATCATTATTTCACTGTTTATGCATTTTTATAATACAAATAAAATCATAGAAAAAAATCACCCATAATATGCAAAGGTCAAGGTCATATACCAGTTATTGTTATTTTTATCAGCATAAAATAGCTCTCAATCTAAAAATATTTTATAGAAAGTATATGAACAAAAGTTTTAGTTCGTGAAGAGATCTTTCCATTGGTGTTTAGTTTTTGAAGATCGGACTTGATAGAATTTGTTACAAATTATTGCCCCTTTTTAACTTAGAAATTTTGGTTAAAGTTTTGCATGCAAGGTACTTTCATGCTAATATCTCAGTATCCAGGCATGGGATTGATTTGAAACATTTTAAGGGTAGCATACTTTCATAGTAGAGAACTTTTGATGGAATATATTACAAGTTATGGCCCCTTTTTTAACTTAAAAATTTTGGTTAAAGTTTTGCATGCAAGTTACTTTCATGCTTATATCTAAGAATCTGGGCATGGGATTGATTTGAAACATCTCTAATATGTTTAGGGGTATCATACTTTCATGTTGGATAACTTTGATGGAATATATTACAAGTTATGGCCCCTTTTTTAACTTAGAAATTTTGGTTAAAGTTTTGCAAACAAGGTACTTTCATGCTTATATCTCAAGAGTCCAGGCATGGTATTGATTTGAGACATCTTTAATACATTGAGAGGTTTCATACTTTCATGTTAGATAACTCTTGATGGAATATGTTACAAATTATTGCCCTTTTTAACGTAGAAATTTGGTAAAGTTTTGCATTTTTATGGAATATATTACAAGTTATGGCCCCTTTTTTAACTTAGAAATTTTTGTTAAAGTTTTGCATACAAGGTACTTTATGCTTATATCTCAGAGTCCAGGCATGGAATTGATTTGAAACATCTTTAATATGTTTAGAGGTATCATACTATAAAGGAAGATAACACTTGATGGAATAAATTAAAATTATGCCCCTTTAACGTAGAAATTTTGGTTAAAGTTTTGCATGCAAGTTACTTTCATGCTTATATCTCAGTATCCAGGCATGGGATTGATTTGAAATATCTTTGATATGTTTAAGAGTATCATACTATAAAGGAAGATAACACTTGATGGAATAAATTAAAAATTATGACCCCGTATTAACTTAGAATTTTGGTTAAATTTTTGCATTCAAGCAACTATCCAGCTTATATCTCAGAAATTGCTTGTGGAATTGACTAGAAAGTTAAGGAGTGTCTTCAAGGGCATCAGAAAACAGGAGGATAACTTTTGGACAGATGCAAATTATGGCCCTTTTCTAACTTGGATTTTTGGTTTTAGTTTTGCATGCACAGTGTTATTGTGCTTATGTCACATTAACTAGGCATGGGATTGATTTTAGACATCATAAATATATTAAGGGGTATCAGACTATCAAGGTATATCATTTTTAGCTCGACTATTCATAGAATATGGGAGCTATTGTAGTCACCCTGGCGTCGGCATTGGCGTTGCAGCTTTTGGTTAAAGTTTTGCGTGCAAGTTACTATCAACCTTATATCTCAATAACCGTTAATGGTATTGACTTGAAAATTTATAAATATGTTCAGGGGTATCAGACAACCAAGGTAGACAACTCTTGACTGAATTTAATATGAATTATGGCCCCTTTTTAACTTAGAAATTTTGGTTAAAGTTTTGCATGCAATAGAAAATTTGGTTTGCGTGCAAGGTACTTTCATGCTAATATCTCAGTATCCAGGCATGGGATTGATTTCAAAGTTTATGAATATGTTTAGGGACATCAGACAACCAAGGTAGATAACTCTTGATGGAATATATTACAAATTATGACCCCTTTTTAACTTAGAAATTTTGGTTAAAGTTTAGCATGCAAGATACTCTCATGCTTATATCTCAGTATCCAGGCAAGCGATAGATTTTAAACATCTTTAATATGTTTAAGGGTATCATAATTTCATGGTAGATAACTCTTGATGGAATATGTTACAAATTATTGCCCCTTTTTAACTTAGAAATGTTGGTTAAAGTTTTGCATGCAAGGTACTGTCATGCTTATATCTCAGTATCGGAGGGGTTGATTTAAACATTTTAATATGTTTAGGGTATCATATTTCATGGTATATAACTCTTGATAGAATATGTTACAAATTATTGCCCCTTTTTAACGTAAAAATTTTGGTTAAAGTTTTGCATGCAAGGTACTTTCATGCTAATATCTCAGTATCCAGGCATGGGATTGATTTTAAACATCTTTAATATGTTTAGGAGTATCATACTATGAAGGTAGATAACTTTTGATGGAATATATTACAAGTTATGGCCCCTTTTTAACTTAGAATTTTGGTTAATTTTTGCATTCAAGCTACTATCCAGTTTATATCTCAGAAATTGCTTGTGGAATTGACTAGAAGGTTAAGGGATGTCTTCAGGGGCATCAGAAAATTAAGGAGGATAACTTTTGGACTGAATTTTATGTCCCTTTTATAACTTGGATTTTTGGTTAAAGTTTTGCATGTGCAGTGTTATTGTGCTTATGTCTCAGTAACTAGGCATGAGATTGATTTTAGACATCATAAAAATATTAAGGGGTATCAGACTATCAAGGTATGTCATTTTTGACTATTATTATGTACAGGGTATGTGAAGGGCAAGAATTGACACTGATTTCATTTGATTTACCAACAAGCATTTTGAATAGTCGAGCGTGCTGTCCTCTGACAGCTCTTGTTTTTAGCTCACATGAGCACAACGTGCTCAAGGTGAGCTTTTCTGATCGCCTTTTGTCCGGCGTCCGTCGTCCGTCGTCCGTGCGTCCGTGCGTGCGTCCGTGCGTGCGTCCGTGCGTGCGTCCGGCGTCAACAATTGCTTCAAGCAACATCTCCTCCTAAACGGCTTGGCCAATTTGAAAAATATTTTGCAGGAATGTTCCTTGGATGAAGCTCTACTAAAGTTGTATAAATGGTTCTGGTCCATCGCATAATTAGGTCACAGGAGCTAAAAATAGATTTTAAAAATGAAAATTTAAAAAATCTTCTTCTCTGAAACCACAAGGCCTAGCCTTTTGATTTTTGGTATGTAGCATGATCTTATGACTCTCTACCAGGATTGTACAAATTATGACCCTGGGGTCAAAATTGGCCCCGCCCCAGGGGTCACTTGATTTCACATAGGCTAATATAGGAAAAACTTGAAAAAATCTTCTTCTCCGAAACCACAAGGCCTAACCTTTTGATTTTTGGTATGTAGCATCATCTTATGGGCCACTACCAAGATTGTACAAATCATAGCCCTATGGTGATAAATGACCCCGCACCAGGGGTCACTTGTTTTACATAGAGTTATATAGAAAAATCTTAAAAAATCTTCTTCTCCGAAACCACAAGGCCTAACCTTTTGATTTTTGGTATGTAGCATCATCTTATGGGCCACTACCAAGATTGTACAAATCATAGCCCTATGGTGATAAATGACCCCGCACCAGGGGTCACTTGTTTTACATAGAGTTATATAGAAAATCTTAAAAAATCTTCTTCTATGAATCCATAAGGCCTAGAGCTTAGATATTTGGTATGAAGCATCATCTTATGGGCCACTACCAAGATTGTACAAATCATAGCCCTATGGTGATAAATGACCCCGCACCAGGGGTCACTTGTTTTACATAGAGTTAAATAGGAAAATCTTAAAAAATCTTCTTCTATGAATCAATAAGGCCTAGAGCTAAGATATTTGGTATGTAGTAGCATCTAATGGTTCATTACAAAGATTTTCAAAGTCTTGGCCCTACGGTGATAAATGACCCTGCGCCCAAGTCTTCTCTGAAACCATATGGCCCATTGCTTAGATATTTGGTGTGTAGTATTGTCAGGGGTAAAATGTTTTAGATTAAGTTATATCAGAATCCTTGTCTGTTTAAAAACCTTGACATCAGTTGAAGCAATGGTACTCAGGTGAGCGATTCAGGGCCATCATGGCCCTCTTGTTTTTTTTAGTTATTCTTTCATATGTACATTAATTAATGCACACCATATATACAAGATGTTTCATATTGATGAATACTATTACATTATTATTGTATGAAAAGGGCATAGTAAATTCACCAAAAAGGACAGGTGTTAATACAATTTCGTGGAAAAAAATATAAATTCTCAAGGTGAGCTTTTGTGATCGCCCTTTGGCGACGTGCGTCGTCAACAATTTGGCTTGTTAACACCCTAGAGGCCACATTTTGGCTCAGTCTCCATGAAACTTGGGCACAATGTTTGTTTCTATAAAATCTTGAACAAGTTTGAATTTGGGAGATTGGGGTCAAAAAGTAGGTCACTAGGTCAAATCTTACAAAAAACTTGTTAACACTCCAGAGACGACATTTTTGGCCCAATCTTCATGAAACTTGGTCAGAATGTTTTTCTCCATAAAAGCTTGGACAAGTTTGAATTTGGGTCATGTTGGATCAAAAAGTAGGTCACGAGGTCAAATCTTAGTAAAACCTTATTAACACTTTAGTGGCCACATTTTTGGCCCAATCTTCATGAAACTTGGCCAGAATGTTTTTTCCATTAAACCTTGGACAAGTTTGACTTTGGGTCATTTGGGGTCAAAAAGTAGGTCATGAGGTCAAATCTTAGTAAAACCTTATTAACACTTTAGTGGCTACATTTTTGGCCCAATCTTCATGAAACTTGGTCAGAATGTTTTTCTCCATAAAATCTTGGACAAGTTTGAATTTGGTTTATGTCGGGTCAAAAAGTAGGTCATGAGGTCAAATCTTAGGAAAAACATTAACACAATTGAGGCCACATTTTTTTGACCTTATCTTCATGAAACTTGGTCGGAATGTCTGTTTCCATAATATCTTGAACAAGTTGGGTCATGTGTGGTCAAAAAGTAGGTCAATATGAAAAACCCAACATAGGTTAATTGCTCATTTATAATCCGGTGAGCGATTAAGGGCCATCATGGGCAGAAAATATAATGAAATTCCAAATGAGATTATTTTTTTTGAACATTTTTTTTTTAAATATATACTAAAACAAGAAGATATGTTTTCCAATTTAACAGGATTTTTACAATACAAAAAATATTTTTAGTTAAGAGGCTTGTGTAAACTCAGATTTGAATGTACAAATCCTTTTGCCTGCATATATTATATTATTTAATTTTAATGACCATTCAATTTCATCAGCTCTTTTTAGCTCACCTGAGCACAAAGTGCTCAAGGTGAGCTTTTGTGATCGCCCGTTGTCCGTCGTCCATCGTGCGTGCGTGCGTCTGTGCGTCCGTGCATGC
Source organism: Solen grandis (assembly GCA_021229015.1). Classification (NCBI taxonomy): domain Eukaryota; kingdom Metazoa; phylum Mollusca; class Bivalvia; order Adapedonta; family Solenidae; genus Solen; species Solen grandis. The sequence goes on from CM037794.1 coordinate 24,399,631, forward strand.
ATGCATCCGTCGTCAACTTTTCGTTCAAACTTCTCCTCCTAAACCACTGGATGGATTTTGACCAAACTTCACAGGAATCATCCTTATCATGACCTCTATCAAAGTTGTTCAAATTATTTTGATTGGGTGAATAAGTAGGTCACAGGAGCTAAAAATAGATTTTTAAAATGCAATCTTAGAAAATCTTTTGCAAAACTGTAAGGCCTAGAGCTTTAATAATTGGTATGTAGAATTGTCTTATGAACATCTACAAAAGTTGTTCAGATCATGACCCTGGGGTCAAAATTGGCCCCGCCCCAGGGGTCATTTTATTTTTCATAGGTTTATATAGTGAAAAACTTTAAAAATCTTCTTCTATGAAACAATAAGGCCTAGAGCTAAGATATTTGGCGTGTAGCATTGTCTAATGAATCTCTACAAAAGTTGTTCAAATTATGACCGGGGTTTTTTAGGAAAAACTTTAAAAATCTTCTCCTATGAAACCATAAGGCCTAGAGCTTAGATATTTGGTATGTAGCATCATCTAATGGTTCATTACCAAGATTGTTCAAATCATGACCCTATGGTGATAAATGACCCCGCACCAGGGGTTACTTGTTTTACATAGAGTTATATAGGAAAATCTTAAAAATCTTCTTTTATGAATCCATAAGGCCTAGAGTTTAGATAATTAGCTCACCTGAGCACAACTACTCATGGTGAGATTTTATGATTGCCTTTTGTCCGGCGTCTGTCGTCCATCCTTCTGTCCGTGTGTGCGTGCGTCTTGCGTCAACTTTTTCCATTAAACAACATCTCCTCCTAATCCGCTGAAGGGATTTTGACAAAATTTCACAGGAATCATCCTTATGATGTCCTCTAACAAAATTGTACAAATTATTATGATTGGTTGAAAAAGTAGGTCACAGGAGCTTAAAATAGATTTTAAAATGCAATCTTAGAAAATCTTCTCCTGCAAAACTGTAAGGCCTCTACAGCATGTAGAATTGTCTTATAAACCTTTACAAAAATTGTTCAAATCATGGCCCTAGGGTCAAAATTTGCCCTGCCCCAGGGGTCACTTTATTTTACAAAGGCTTATATAGGGAAAACCTAGAAAAATCTTCTCATCAGAAACCACATGGCCTGGTGTTAAGATATTGGGTATGTAGTATTGTCTGGTGGATCTCTACTTAAGTTGTTCAAATCATGGCCCTTGGGTGAAAATTGGCCCTGCCCTAGGGGTCACTTGATTTAACATAGGAAAAATAGAAAAATCATCTGAAATACTGCAAGGCTTAGAGCTTGGATATTTGGTATGTAGAATTGTCTTGTGAACTACTACAAAAGTTGTTAAAATAATGACCTCTGGGTCAAAATTGCCCTCGCTCCAGAGCTCATTTTATTTTACAAAGGCTTATGTAGGGAAAAACTAGAAAAATCTTCTTATCAGACACCACAAGGCGTAGAGTTTAGATATAAGGCTTGTACCATTTCTAGTGGATCTCTACCATAGTTATTCAAATCCTGGCCCTTGGGTCCAAATTGGGTCCGCCCCAGGTGTCACTTGATTTTACATAGGCTTATATAGAGGAAGAAAGAAAAATCTTCTTCTCAGAAACCACAAGGTCAAGAGTTAAGATATTTAGTGTGTAAGCATTGTTTAGTACATCTCTATCAAGTTGTTTTTTTCAAATCATGGCCCTGTGTCAAAATTGGTCCCACTTTAAGTATGTTCATATTATAAACCATTGAAAGCAATATTTCTCAGGTGAGCGATTATGGGCCATCATGGCCCTCTTGTTTTAAATCACAGTTATTAGATCTTTTATGATATCTAAATGTGAAAATTCAATTTAGTTTTTTCCATAGATCTTATATATATATTTTCTAAATAATGCAATTTTGTCTCAATGCATTACCCCACCCACTTCAGTACTATCATATTATTGTAAGTACAATGTCAGCCTTGTTTTTAAATAATTGTGTAAAATCTGCATTTAAAGTTTTGTTTTTTTATCAATCATTCGTTTTTTAAAACACTACTAAAGCTTTTTTACCTTTTAGCTCACCTGAGCACAACGTGCTCATGGTGAGCTTTTGTGATCGCCTTTTGTCTGTCGTGCGTGCGTGCTTCCGTCGTCAACAATTTGCTTAAAACAACATCTCCTCATGAACCGCAGAAGGGATTTTGACCAAACTTCACAGGAATCATCCTTATGATGCCCTCTATCAAAGTTGTACAAATTATTCAGATTGGTTAAAAAAGTAGGTCACAGGAGCTAAAAATAGATTTTAAAAATGCAAACTTTGAAAAACTTCTTCTGCAAAACTGCAAGGCCTAGAGCTTAGATATTTGGTATGTAGCATCATCTTATGGGCCATTACCAAGATTGTACAAATCATAGCCCTACGGTGATAAATGTCCCCGCACCAGGGGTCACTTGTTTTACATAGAGTTATTTAGGAAAATCTTTAAAAATCTTCTACAATGAATCCATTAGGCCTAGAGCTTAGATATTTGGTATGTAGCATCATCTAATGGTTCATTACCAAGATTGTTCAAATCATAGCCCTACGGTGATAAATGCCCCCGCACCAGGGGTCACTTGTTTTACATAGAGTTATATAGGAAAATCTTTAAAAATCTTCTTCTATGAATCCATAAGGCCTAGAGATTAGATATTTGGTATGTAGCATCATCTAATGGTTCATTACTAAGATTGTACAAATCATGACCCTATGGTGATAAATGCCCCCGCACCATGGGTCACTTGTTTTACATAGAGTTATATAGGAAAATTTTTAAAAATCTTCTTCTATGATTCCATTAGGCCTAGAGCTTAGATATTTGGTTTGTAGCATCATCTTATGGTTCATTACCAAAATTGTTCAAATCATAGCCCTATGGTGATAAATGCCCCCGCACCAAGGGTCACTTGTTTTAAATAGATTTATAATATTATAGGAAAAACTTTAAAAATCTTCTTCTATGAATCCATAAGGCCTAGAGTTTAGGCATTTCATATGTAGCATCATCTAATGGTTCATTACCAAGATTGTTCAAATCATAGCCAAACGGTGATAAATGCCCCCGCAATAGGGGTCACTTGTTTTACATAGAGTTATATAGGAAAATCTTTAACAAAAATCTTCTACTATGAATCCATAAGGCCTATAGCTTAGACTTTTGGTATGTAGCATCATCTAATGGTTCATTATCAAGATTTTCAAAATGGTGGCCCTTTGGAGATAAATGACCCCGCACTAAGTCTTCTCCTCTGAAACCATAAGGCCCAGTGCTTATATATTTGGTGTGTAGTATTGTCAGGGCTAAAATGTTTAAGATTGAGTTATATCAGAATTCTTGTCTGTTTAAAAACCTTGTAATCAGTTGTAGCAATGGTACTCAGGTGAGCGTTTCAGGGCCATCATGGCCCTCTTGTTTATGACCCTAAAGGTAGGCATATAGTAATTGAAACATCCGTCCGTCTGTCCCTCTGGATTTCATTTTCACTCCATAACTCTGACATTCTCTGGATGGATTTTGAAATTACTTGGCAGAAATGTTCACTGTCATGAGACGATGTGTCGCGCACAATCCCCAGGTCTGTGGCTTCAAGGTCAACGTTACACTTAGAGGTAAAAAATGGGGTCTATTTTTCATTTTCGCTCCATAACTCTTGACATTCCTTTATGTATTTTAAAATTACTCAGAAATGTTCCCCATATTGAGACGATGTGTCGCTTGCAATCCCCAGATCTGTAGCTCCAAGGTCAGGATCACACTTCAAGTTCAAAGGTCAAAAATGGGGTCTTTTTAGCTCACCTGAGCACAAAGTGCTCAAGGTGAGCTTTTGTGATCGCCCTTCGTCCGGCGTCCGGCGTCGTGAACAATTTGCTTTAAACGATATCTCCTCTGAAACCACTGGACAGAATTTAATGAAACTTGGCAGGAATGTTCCTTGGCTGAGGCTCTACAAAAGTTGCTCAAATAAAGTTGATCCATGAAGAACTCTGGTTGCCATGGCTACAAAAAGAAAAATAATTTGAAAACTTTAAAAAATCATCTCCTTCAAAACTACTGGCCAGATTTCAAAATAATTTGTTACAGATGTTCCTTGGGTCAACCTCTACCAAAGTTGCTAAAATTATTCCGATCCGTAAAAAATCATGGCCGCCAGGGGCGGGGCTTATTTGCCTGATATGTATATAGCGACACCTTTAAACAACATCTCCTCTGAAACCACTGGACAGAATTTGATTAAACTTGGCAGGAATGATCCTTGGGTCAACCTTCACAAAAGTTGCTAAAATAAACTTGATCCATGTAGAACTCTGGTTGCCATGGCAACAAAAAGAAAAAAAAATGAAAATTTAAAAAAATCATCTTCTTCATAACTACTGGCCAGATTTTAAAATAAATTGGTACAGATGTTCCTTGGGTCAAATTATTTATCTCAGGTGAGCCATTTAGGGCCATCATGGGCCTCTTGTTTTATCAAACTAAAGCTTACTCTCTGAGGACAAATTTAACAAGAAATGTATATAAGTCTGCTCTTTCAGAATACATTGACTTATTTTCAACACTTGATTACATAGAACACATATGACAGTTATGTGACCTCTTCATGCAGATGAAGGATTGTCCATTAAAACTTTTGCAAAATATATTTAAAAAGATACAGATTTTTATAAAATGAAAAAAAAAATACTATTTTCATTATAAAAAAGTGTAATATGTTTGTCTTTAGAATATGAAATTAAAAGTGTTTGTGATTAACATTGTGTTCTCTCTATTGTACAAGTGGTACTGATGGAAGTTGGTTGGTACTGATATGTTTTGATTTTAATCAGTACCGTACTGATTGGATAAAAAATTATCTGGAGCACTGCTTATATGTATATAGAGAAACCTTTAAACAACAATTCCTCTGAAACCACTGGACATAATTTTATTAAACTTGGCAGGGATGATCCTTGGGTCAACCTTCACAAAAGTTGCTAAAATAAACTTGATCCATGTAGAACTCTGGTTGCCATGGCAACGAAAAGAAAAAAAAACAAAAACTTTAAAAATCATCTTCCTCAAAACTACTGGCCAGATTTTAAAATAAATTGGTATAGATGTTCCTTGGTCAACCTCTACAAAACTTGCTAAAATTTTTCCGATCCGTAAAAAACATGGCCGCCAGGGGCGGGGCTTGTTTGCCATATATGTATATAGGGAAAACTTTAATCAACATTTCTTCTGAAACCATTGGACAGAATTTGATTAAACTTGGCAGGGATGATCCTTGGGTCAACCTTCACAAAAGCTGCTAAAATAAACTTGTTCCATGTAGAACTCTGGTTGCCATGGCAACAAAAAGAAAAAAAAATTGAAAACTTAAAAAATTTACAATATAACAGTTCCTTGGGTCAACCTTCCAAAGTGCTAAAATAAACTTGTCCATGTAGAACTCTGGTTGCCATGGCAACAAAAAAAAAAAAATGAAAACTTTAAAAATCATCTTCTTTAAAACCACTGGCCAGATTTTAAAATAAATTGGTACAGATGTTCCTTGGGTCAACCTCTACCAAAGTTGCTAAAATTATTTCGATCTGTAAAAAAACATGGCCGCCAGGGGCAGGGCTTATTTGCCTTAAATGTATATAGGGAAAACTTTAATCAACATTTCCTCTGAAACCACTGGACAGAATTTGATTAAACTTGGCAGGGATGATCCTTGGGTCAACCTTCACAAAAGTTGCTAAAATAAACTTGATCCATGTAGAACTGTGGTTGCCATGGCAACAAAAAAAAAAAAAAAATGAAAACTTTAAAAATCATCTTCTTCAAAACTACTGGCCAGATTTTAAAATAAATTGGTACAGATGTTCCTTGGGTCAACCTCTACCAAAGTTGCTAAAATTATTCCGATCCGTAAAAAACATGGCCTGGCAGGGGCGGGGCTTATTTGCCTTATATGTATATAGGTAAAACTTTAATCAACATTTCCTCTGAAACCACTGGACAGAATTTGATTAAACTTGGCAGGAATGATCCTTGGGTCAACCTTCACAAAAGTTGCTAAAATAAACTTGATCCATGTAGAACTCTGGTTGCCATGGCAACAAAAAGAAGAAAAAAATATGAAAACTTTAAAAATCATCTTCTTTAAAACTACTGGCCAGATTTTAAAATAAATTGGTACAGATGTTCCTTGGGTCAACCTATTTATCTCAGGTGAGCGATTTAGGGCCATCATGGGCCTCTTGTTTATCAATCATATTTTAACTTTAAATCAATGTTTATGACTATAATGTCTCAATCAGGTTTGATTATGGCTAAGATTGGCCAATTAGGTCAGAAGTTATGTCCCTTTTAATAAAGTTTTATTTAAAAAAATGCCAGATTTCACATTGTTTACACCCTAGCGTCTTCATTTTTGGAGCAATCATCTTCAAACTTTAAGACAATGTTTATGACCATAATCTAACAATCAGGTTCAATTATGGGTGATATTGGCTAGTTAATTTAGGAGTTATGCCCTTTCATGATAAAAAAGCCAGATTTCACTTTGTTTACGCTCTAGCATTTTTCTTTCTTAGGCAATCATCTTTCTCAGGTGAGCGATTCTGGGCCATCTTGGCCCTCTTGTTTATGGAAGGGGTCCCAAGTTTTATTCCAGCTTGGACCATTTTTCTTTTTTTTTAAATTCTTATTTTTATGATCAAATCTTCTTTCAATTTCTTTATCAAAAGAAATATTAAAATAATAGATAAAAGATAACATACATAAATAAAAGAATGAAAAAATTGATAAGGTTGTTTTAAGCATGACACAATGCAATGTATTTTAAAATTATTTTTGAAAATTCTAGGGCAATATAAGTTTTTATGTATAGTATGTTTTAAATACTAAGTTTTATGCATCCAAATACTTTGCTTTTATTTGCAGAACACTACAGAACCTTTGCTCTATATTAATTAAAATTTCTTGATACTACTTTCATTTTCAGGTATTTCTCATCCTCTAAAGATTCATTTAAGTGAAAATCTAAGGTAGTTTAATCCAAGTATTATGCTGTCACAGGTTAATGATGGAAGCACTGAAGCTTGTTTTGGTTGGCTCTGTGATCTCGTACTGCTCAGCTACACTGATAGAGTGGACCGCAGAAGACTATCCCAATCCTCAGAAGGATCCAGCCGCGTGTGGTCGCAGTAATCCTTCATACATTTGTGACCCTAATGGAATCATTGACAGAGACTCAGGTCAGATATATTTCTTTCTGGATTTCTTGAAGTTTTTTAGCTCACCTGAACAAAGCTTATGGTGAGCTTTTGTGATACTTGAATGCCCGTCGTGCGTACGAGCATCATGTGTCAACAATATAAGTTTGTCCACTCTAGCACCTCCATTTCCCAAGCAATCTTCTACAAACTGATATACAATGTTTATGACCATAATCTCTTAATCAAGTTCTACTGAAGCTGATATCGGCCAATTAGGTCAGGAGTTATGCCCCTTTTAATATAAAAAAATGTCAGATTTTAATTTGTTCTTTATTTCTTAAGCGAACTTCTTAAATCAATTAGTTAAGCCCTTTTTAGCTCACCTAAGCAGTGCTCTGGGTGAGAGTTTGTGATCCATTGAGTGGCAGTTGTGCGTCAGTACCTCGTGCATCGTCAACAATTTTAGAGTTTACACTCTGGCATCAACATTTCAATAGCAATCTTCAATCTTTATAATAATCTTAATGGCCATAATATCTTGGCCAAGTTCAGTAACGGCTGATATCGGCCCATTAGGACAGGAGTTATGGCTCTTTGCATTGACTTGTATTATTGTACTTCCCAAAGGATGAGCATACTTTTGCCGCTTTGTCCGTCCCGTTCCTTCGTCCGTCCGTCTGTCATAATTTTGTCCATAGCATAACACAGAAACTATAAGAGCTTTCAACATGAGACTTCATAGGTAGATAGACCTCAATGAGGAAAAGTGCAGTGCACAAGAACCATAACTCTGTTTTGCATATTTTTAGAGTTATTGCTCTTTGTTATTTTTCATACTTAAATTTTGTCCAGAGCATAACAAAAATAACTGTTTTGCATTATTTAGGAGTTATTGCCCTTTGTTATTTTTATACTTAAATTTTGTTTGGAGCTAATAATAGTATAATAAAGTACCCATTAAGTGACAAAGCGCAGTTTGGGGAGCATCCACTGGTTCTACCAGCACTTGTTTAACTAATCAATTTGTGAATGAAGATTTACATGTCTTATTCAACATTTAAAAAAGATAAACCTTCATTGAAATTTAATATCTTAAAAGAAATGGATGAGTTTAAATGAAAAAAACAACAAAAGAAGTATGCATTTATTATTGTAGCTTTTTCGGTGAGAATAGTTGGTAAATCATAGAAAAATATTTGTTGTTCCCTTGCTTGGCGCTCAGCATATAAGGGTAGTTGCAGGATTGGTTGGCCCGGTCTCAGGAAAATGTGTTTGGGTGTGGTATCATGTCACATGTCTACGGCATGATATTGCAGTATGGCAGCAGTATATATCTGTCTCAGGTAGACATTGTCTCCAAATGACTGAAATACTTGTTACATGTGTTTTTATGGTTGATGAGCTCATTTTTATGCTCCCCGAAGTGAGATCATGTAGTTGCCACTTTGTCCGTCCGTCATAAATTTTTCCGGAGCATAACACAAAAACTATAAGAGGTATCGACATGAAACTTTATAGGTAGATAGATCTCAATGAGCAGAAGTGCAGTGTACAAGAACCACAACTCTTTTTTGCATAATTTTGGAGTAATTGCCCTTTGTTATTTTTCGTACTTAAATTTCTTCCCGAGCATAGCACAAAAAGTAAAAGAGATATCAACATGAAATTTCATAGGTAGATAGATATCCATGAGGAGGAGTGCAGTGTACAAGAAATGCAACTCTATTTTGCATAGTTTTGGAGTTATTGCCCTTTGTTATTTTTCATACTTATAGATTGTCCGGAGCATAGCACAAAAAGTATAAGAGGTATCAATATGAAACTTCATAGGAAGATAGATCTCAAGGAGGAGAAGTGCAGTGTACAAGAACTGCAACTCTGTTTTGAATAGTGTTGGAGTTATTGCCCTTTGTTTTTTTAGCTCACCTGAGCACAACGTGCTCATGGTGAGCTTTTGTGATCGCCTTTTGTCCGGCGTCCTCCGTCCGTGCATGTGTCTTGCGTCAACATTTCCTTTAAACAACTTCTC
>CM037794.1:24408956-24458956 GCA_021229015.1 Solen grandis
GCTTGCTGGGTTGTCTCAACATCTGTCCTGAACTTCTGGCATTACAGAAACTGAAAATATATGATAAAGACTGGTTGGATACTATGAAAACCGATCAGTGGCAAACAAAAAAGAAGATGGTGTTAGCTATCGCACATCTAGAAAATAGATTGTACTATAACGCTAAATAAAGTAGTTTGTAACATGACTTTGTCATTGTAAATAATTGTATTGTTCAAATATGTTATACTTTGTGTAGAAAAGTGCTTGTGTAATCACTGTTTGTTAATTAATGCTAGTATCATGTAATTGATAAATGTTTACAAGTTTTCTTTTGTTGTTAGTTGTACATGAACAATGAACACCTGTATACCTCATACCTCTCTTGCACTGATTACTGATATATTGACAGAAGAATGAAGTATAGCATACTTATTTTGTTTGTTTTTATTTGTTGTAACTATTAAATAAATGTCAAAACTATGAAGCATATATATCTGAAGTTATTATTAACTAGAACAGTTGAGATGGTCAATAGGTTATTGTTAGTGAGGTGACCTCGATGACCACAAACACTGGTCTATAACGTGCGAGCCAATTTTAATCCTTTTCCCAGCACGGGTCAGTTTTTAATCACATCATATCACAATGCAAACATTCCGACAGGCTTCATCAGTGAACCACAAGTCATACCTGTGTACATTACGGATACTCTTAAACATCTGTTATGGTCAGTAGGTTATTATTAGCGGGAAGTATTATTTATTTCAGTCTCATTCATGTACAAAACAAACAGAAAATCATGAAACATGAAAATAGCACATGACCATTCATAATTTGAATTACAAGAGACTTTTGTGATACATTTAGGTAAACATTAAAACTCAAGACATATCGTACTGATATTAACATCATAAAGTGTATAAAACAAATAACAGAAGCCTATCTAATAAATTAAAAAAAACATATATAATTAAATTACTTACATAGATAAAATTGACGACGTTGAAGAATATTAAAACAGGTTTTGGCACATTGTCTGATTAAACGTTGACTAGAGAACAATAAAGTGAATTTGTTTGCTTTACTAAGATTCATAAAGTTAGAATAAAATGCATTTGCTTTATAATATAAATCTGATCTAAAATCATCAAGTAAAGGACAGTCTAAAATGACATGCATTTCGTCTTCAACTACGCGACAGAAAGGACAGTGGCGTTCATCCAGTCTCAATTTCTCATATCTGCCCGTTTCAATACGTATTGGGGCAACCCCACACCTAAATTTACATAAAGCTGATGCTGACATTAGTCGGGTCATTTTAACATCAATATTTAGTTAGTTTAAGATGTCAACTTGATAAAAGGACACGAGAAGGTGACATAAAACAGCTTACACCGACTGACAGATAATTCAAATGCAGAGTTCAAAATAAAACAGGATGTACTTTAATTTTCACTTTAGTTATGGATAAGTAAGGAAAGAGTCTATTCTACAGAAATATTACTGTAATACAAATAACCCCGGTGCTTTTTACAGGCCCACAAAAACTGTACAGAATTTTAGAGAAAAAATATCCCGGAGTATTTACACTACATTTTATCAAGAAATGGTTAACTATTCCCCATCAAGAGAACCAAGACACAAATTTAAAACGGCAAGAGTTCTGGTATCATCTGTTGATGAACAGTTATTAAGATATTCAAACATTGCTATTGCATATAGAAAGTCAAAGTAGAAGTTCATTATCATTACGTGGGCTGTGTTGTCATTCATTTTGAAATGGATTTAAACAAACTATTATTCAACAAAGGAGATTATTCACCTATAGTGTATCCAACGATTTTAAGGAAATCGCAGGATGGTGAAGCTTATGGTGCTCTTCCCAGGGGATTGTCTGTTTTCTCCCACTTACAGAGTTTTACGTGACAAGAAAAACAATTAACTGTGTCACTGTACCCGGAATAGTTGAATCCTGCTTTGGCTAACTGATACTTGTTCGGTTCTATCTGTGTTGACCAGGTATAAAACGTGGAAACTCGAACGTCGTAATATTTGTAGACTTGTTGTGATATGCAATCAAAACAGTCCATAGGTTCACTGGCCATCAAGAAAGGATTTTAGAAAATGAACACTTTGCTTTAAGTCACAGATCGTTTCGAATTGTTTTAAACTCAGTTTTACCTGTGATGAGCCTTTCTTCAATAAAATACGATGCGAATGTTCAGTCTTTTTCACCAACAATGAAAGTTTTTCATCGACTCTACATTGAATCTGATGTAACACTGGTGACCACTGTACAGTTTCCAAACCGTTCTGTTGTAAATAGTTTAAGGTTTCTTCTGTAAGCTCAAGTTGAGCTTGCGCCATGCTGGAAAAGACAAAGATCTCTGTCTCCTTATCATTATAACGAAAGCCTTTAACAGTGTAAGTAAAGGGAAACAACTCTAATACATCAACTAAAGGTTACAGAGTTACATAGCTTTAAAACAAATTGTTTAGAACTTTAATTATAATCATGTTAATACAATACTGTTTATGAAGTTACTAATTACGAAAATATTATTTTAGACTTACCAATTAAATTCAATCTAATATTTCACAACCAAGAGCTTGACGTGTGGCTGGGATGATGTGTGGAGGATTGAACAAAATCACCGTCTTTTTCTACACAATGAAACAAAAATTCAACCTTGACCCAATCTCGATCGACCTTGAGCTATGAGCATGCGCAGACATGACCTAAATGGAGTGACCTCAAATTCGACCGTAACCTTCAATCGTGGGCATGCGCAGTCGATGACCTAGAGCATTGGCCATGATGACGTCAAGGGTGACCTACTGACCCTGATGTGGGACTCGAACCCCTCAAACCCCCTTTAAAACCTGTATTCTGCCTCTACTGAGAGCTTAGCGAGGAATCCCATGTGTGACTCAAATATATACCAGGCCCGGATCCAGAGGGCCTTGGCCCCATCCCCAGCTGCCCTGGTCATACATTTTTCTAGGCTATAAAATCCCATGATTACATCATAGTAGTGTTGTCTAGAGGATATCCCCATCGTGGGCCCCCATACTGAGCCACCTGCATAACCACCTGACCAGCCAGACTCTTCTGCTGTTAATGTGTAGGTAACGTCCATGACTATGTGATAGGCGTGTGTTTAGGGTACTGCAGACACGTTCAATGATTAAGAGAAATTTTACATGTCATCTACCGAGCGATCTGGGAAAAATTACCAAAATTAGGTATCAGTTATAACTATTCTAGACAAATGCAGTTTAAGAAATTGCATAAAAATAGTTAAGCATAATATTAGCCGCATAAAGCAACAACAAAGCTGGACATTAAAATGTAATCAGAATCAAAACAATTTCACTAGAGCCCAAAGGAATAATTGAAAGAAAAAGAAGAAGAAAAACTACTTTGACTAAATCTACTCGACGAAATTTTTGATTCACTTTTCTCTACATGTATAAAGTTTTAAATCTTGCATTAAAAGCAGGCATGTTGATGAACTCTCAGGTATAAAAAAAAAATGCCGATTTCGTTTCTGAAAAAGTTAAAAGGTAGTGGTTTTTTTTTTGGGGGGGGGGGGGGGGTTGCTGCATGTCACAAGGTAAATTATGACAGTATTATATATTTAACATGTTTAATATTTAATAACTTACAGATATTAGTAATTAAGTGTGCGTTGTAGTTTGATACATAATTTCTTCATTTAAAACTTAGGTTAGACCATTTAATTGTTATGAAACATTCTAAAGACGTTATAACATAGCTTGATGTTTATTTGTTTAATTCACCTTTCGTAACACTGTACCTTTTTTCTCCATTAGACATCCTTAATCTTGTTTTCATAACAATTTTCTATGTTTAATTATATGATTGTATTTGTGACACGTTATTTTAACCCTTTCCCTCATAGAGGACACCATGAAAAGACCTATGCGAACACCATAAAACCAGATCAGCCTGCGAGTAACTCGCATGCTGATCAGGTTTTATGCTGTTCGCTGCTCCTCAGTGGTCTGGAAATGAGGATTTTATAATTAAATTTGGTAAGGTTTAACTGTGGTTTTCTGCAGATCAGGCTTTATGTTGTACCTACTGAGTGCGTCAAAATGAGTCTATATGAGGGAAAGCGTTTATGTACTAATTATCTTCTCAGTTATCCGTGTCACTTTGAGTATGATTTGGTTGCATGTGAGAGAGTCAGACGTACGGAACCGCGTGTGAAACATCGTTAGAAAGAATATCATTATTGTATATATAGCATATTTGTAGTATGAGTTGAATTAAGTAAAATAAAGAAGATAATATTAAGCTGTCTACAGTCTTCGCTAATTCCCCAGTGCGAAGGAGAAGAGTGAAAGAAGAGAAACAAAGGGAGAAAGCGCAAAGTAACAGCGGGTGAATGTTGCACCCTGTTACAGTAGCATAAAAAAACAACAACAACAACAACAACAACAAAAAAAAATAGTATTCTGCAGAGTAGATGCATACCTATCGCTAGCCATGCAAATTAAACTTAATCGGAGATGGGTTGTGTTTCTAAATATCATCAGCTTTTCTTTACTTACACTTTTTTAATATTTACGAATATAATAATTTACACGTATGTGTATTCATGGTCTCTTAATATAGACACTCTGGAGTGTGTTATATTTATAAAAAAAAATGAATAAGAATAAAAGAATTTAAAAATTTCAATCTGCCATATTTTGGGACAATCCATACCATATCTTGCGAAAATGTATATGTAGATTTTGCATGATCACTAATTCAAATCAAAATCGAATCCAGGTAATCAGTCATTGAGCAATGTTACTGATAAGTCGATGAGAACGAAATACTTATGCACAGAAAACACAACTTAAGTGTGAAATAAAACGGGTATTAAAGATTTTATATAAAATATCAACATCTTTTATTACTGAATATTGTTTGTCACTGATTTAACATTTAGAAAAAAAAAATGTACAAAAACTCGACACGAAGAAGGGGCCCAAACCTTCTGCAATCGTTTTTTTCTGGTTTTTTTTTTTTTTTTTTTTTTTTTTTTTTTATCTAGGATGTCTGTGTGTGAAGGCTGCTTCCAGGTCGACAATTAAACAGTCAAGATTACCAAGTTCGAACCTAATACAACATATACCCGATATTCCCTTCCACATATTTGACAAAATATATGTTTAAATGGATTTTTTCACCAGACTGAAACAAATTAGCTGTCTTTTACACTGCTGAGTCTAAATCTGATGATTATTCAAAGCATTCACTAATTGATAGCGTACAGAGACTCCAAGTTAGCGGTTGAAAATGAACGAGAAAACTATATTTTTAACCCTATCCCCTAATACCTGAGTAAATGCCCTTTTAGTAATATCAGTGTCCCAGTCTGACCCCCCTCCCCCATTACCGTCATTTTTTTACTACAACTGTAGTCAAATACTATTGCACATTAGTTATTCAGTAACATGGCTTTGTGAAGGTAAAATATAAAATTATATCGCTCAAGGCTCAGTCCCACTTGACATTTTTTTTTTGCCTCGGGGATGTACTCCTGATGGAAATTGATGAGCCTCGGGAGGCGTCGGGAACAGGTTCCCCTGTGTCCCGCGGAAGCTTCGAAAACGTCGCGAGCCATGTGGAGTCATCGGGAGGCCTCGGGAGAACTTCATTGAAATTTTTCCCTATATGTTCTCGAAGTTTTATCGGGGAAAACAGGCCGGGTAAACATACGCATAGCTTCCCGGAAGCTCCTGGGAAGCATTCACGGAGCTTCCGCGAAGTATCTTTTCCTCCGAGGAACCCCTAGGCTTCGGTGATGTCTCGAAGGTTGGGCGACCTTTCTGTGACACATTCCAGATCTTGTGAAAGAATCTCAGAATATTCACACAAAAAATCGGCAAGCGCACTCTAAAATTTGTTGCTTTTTTGGTCAACCTTAGACTGAGACGGTCAAAAAGGCCCCTGGACATTGCTTGGGACATCCTCATAACCCCCAAAAGGTCGACTCTTTGTCTCTTAATTCCATCACCAAATTCTCATAATCTCCCTAACCTTCCCCGAGGCACCAAAGATGGTTCAATAAAACGATACATCCCCTAATCTACGGGGATATTCCCCCGATGATGTTTCAAATTCGATGAAGCCCCGGGGCACCTTCCCCGATCATCGGAGAAATTTTCAGAGCATCGGGAGCCATCCCCGATGTACCATAGACGAAACATCAGTGAACGTTTCAACGGACCATCCCGAAGCTTCTCATGGAATTTCTCCGTCTTTTTGGCTAAACATCTGATGCGATGCCATCGGGAGAAAATTTGTGTATTTCCACATCGCCGATGATTTTTCTCCAGTGGGACCTAGGCATTAGATCCATGGTATTCACGTTTCACACTAAAGTTGTCACACTAAAAACTTTTTTTCCGGGGGAGCATGCCCCCGCACCCACTAGCACCCACACCGTGCATTCAGATTTTGCCCCCCACCCCCAGCCGAAAAATTCTTGATCCGGGCCTGTATACCTCATTATAGGTTTGTACCTTGATTTGAGTGTAGGATGTTGTCATTAAGAGGTATATACGTACGGTGGTATGTAATTATACATTGAAACTAACCCTTATTTCAGCCCCAAAACTAAACCAAACACAGATACTACCCATAAAGAGTTCCCAGACACTAATCCTGTGGCAAAAAAAAAAAAAAGTTTCTGGTCTCCAGCAAATAAAAAAGAGGGTCGGTAGGTCGGGGTTTTATTTTTCTTTTTAGTTATTTTTTTTATATGAAACGAAAGGTAAAATAGGGGAAATATGTTTTTAAAAGCGTAAAAGTAAAAAAAAAAAAAAAAAAAGCTTTAGGGTCGGTCGTTAAAAAAGAGGGTCAGTCGGGAGACTAGAAACGCAACAACTTAATTGTGTGAGGGGAGGGTAAATTGAAGTTTGCTGACAACATCATGAGATTGACATTAAAATAATGTCTCTCATGCTTTATATTAAATACGCTCGAAGTTAGGCCTATATTACTATATACAGTAATACTTATCTAAACAAATTTATTTGGTGCAGGATCGACCTACTTGTTTGGAGCAAGGAACAAGGTCAGCGCAGTGGGTTCATAATCAGGTTGATGGGAAACATCTATATTTAGATCATACGCTCGTACATGTAGGCTATGCTTGAAGTACATATTCTGACATGCTTGCACAGCGTATAGGTCTTTCAATATAAACACGGACACTTTGACATACCGCGCCACGGCAAAGTAATCAATAAATCACCGTATGTGTGTTTATCTGTGAAGCCACCAGGGAATTTGTTTATATCCGATTCCAGGTCCTGTATGATAACACATTCTCACTGGAAACAGAAGATCGTGAACGACAGTGCACATAGAAATAGACTGAGTTATAATAGGTAAGTGTAAAGTTCATTATCTGGTTTTGTGTGTATTAATTTTGCATGATCCAGGTAAGTTGTAACACGACATACATTTAAAATTTCCTAAAGGAGAAGATGTATATTGAATGGATCTTGGATATGTATAACATATACTGTATCTTGATCTTTAAACTCAGTCAAAGCGCTGAAGGCACTGAAGGTGTGTCAAGTGGGTTTGACGAGCTGCAGATATGCAGGGTAACTTAGCTTTTGCCAGATACCAAACTTGTATTAAACTATGAAGTTAATGAACGGTTGTTGTTTTAGATTTGTTTCCTTTTGATTCAGATATGCATGTCATATATTTGATATAAATTGAAATATGGTTATGTGCAAATTTGTTAACAGTCAGTTGAAATAAATGGTGCGTTCATCTTTAATTTCTTGTAATGCAAAGTTAAAGCGTTTTTTTTTTTTAAAATTTTTTTTGGTCAATTTCTTGAAAATTTCACACCCATTTATTAGCTCGACTATTCGAAGAATATGAGAGCTATTGTAGTCGCCCTGGCGTCGGCGTTGGCGTTGCAGCTTTTGGTTAAAGTTTTGCATGCAAGTTACTATCAACCTTATATCTCAATAACCATTTATGGTATTGAGTTTATAAATATGTTCAGGGGCATCAGACAATCAAGGTAGATAACTCGTGACTGAATTTAATAGGAATTATGGCCCCTTTTTAACTTAGAAATTTTGGTGAAAGTATTACATGCAATAGAAAAATTTGGTTTAAGTTTTGCATGCAAGCTACTATCCAGTTTGTATCTCAATAACCATTCATGGTATTGACTTGAAAGTTTATGAATATGTTTAGAGGCATCAGATAACCAAGGTAGATAACTCTTAGTGGAATATATTACAAATTATGGCCCCTTTTTAACTTTAAAGTTTTGCATGCAAGATACTCTCATGCTTATATTTCAGTATCCAGGAATGCAATTGATTTGAAACATCTTTAATATGATTAGGGGTATCATATTTTCATGGTAGATAACTCTTGATAGAATATGTTACAAATTATGGCCCCTTTTTAACTTAGAAATTTTGATTAAAGTTTTGCATGCAAGATACTCTTATGCTTATATCTCAGTATTGAGGCATGCAATCGATTTTAAACATCTGTAATATGTTTATGGGTATCATATTTTCATGGTAGATAACTCTTGATAGAATATGTTACAAATTATAGCCCCTTTTTAACTTAGAAGTTTTGGTTAAAGTTTTGCATGCAAGATACTCTCATGCTTATATCTCAGTATCCAGGCATGCGATTGATTTCAAACATCTTTAATATGTTTAGGGGTATCATACTTTCATGGTAGATAACTCTTGATAGAATATGTTACAAATTATGGCCCCTTTTTAACTTAGAAATTTTGGTTAAAGTTTTGCATGCAAGGTACTTTCATGCTAATATCTCAGTATCCAGGCATGCAATTGATTTGAAACATCTTTAATATGTTTAGGGATATCATACTTTCATGGTAGATAACTCTTGATAGAATATGTTACAAATTATGGCCCCTTTTTAACTTAGAAATTTTGGTTAAAGTTTTGCATGTAAGGTACTTTCATGCTTATATCTCAGAGTCCAGGCATGGGATTGTTTTGAAACACTTTAATTGTTTAGGGGTATCATACTTAAAGGAAGATAACCTTGATGGAATATTTAAAAATTATGGCCCCCTTTTAATTAGAATTTTGGTTAAATTTTTGCATTCAAGCTACTATCCAGCTTATATCTCAGAAATTGCTTGTGGAATTGACTAGAAAGTTAAGGAGTGTCTTCCGGGGCATCAGAAAACCAAGGAGGATAACTTTTGGACTGAATTTTATGCAAATTATGGCCCTTTTCTTGCTTGGATTTTTGGTTAAAGTTTTGCATGCACAGTGCTATTATGCTTATGTCTCAGTAACTAGGCGTGGGATTGATTTAAGCTTCATAAAAATATTAAGGGGTATCAGACTATCAAGGTATATCATTTTTGACTATTATTATGTACAGGGTATGTGAAGGGCAAGAGTTGAAATAGATTTCATTTGATTTACCAACAAGTATTTTGAATAGTCGAGCGTGCTGTCCTCTGACAGCTCTTGTTAAATTTACTTTGATAAACAAAAGAAATGTGAAAATACTGTTCTCTCAGCGCCTGATTTGAACTCTCAGTATTACACAGTTTCTGTTTATATATGCAAATATCATTGGCTTGCTCCTAAGCAGATATACAGGTCTTAACTATTCTCTTAGTAAACTTAAAACGGACTTAATAACGACTAAACACACTTATGCTTTCTGCCGGACACGGCCTGTATTGTCGGACCACAGGACAAAGTAGAACAATTTTTACGGCATGTATATAATGATTGATATTTAACTTCATACGGATACTCTGGGTAAAATAGAATATGATGCGATGGACCGACCAGGAAAAACCAGAGATAAAATTATAGTAAATATAAAAAACTCTGGAAACCTGTGCCCATTTGTCTGGTGTCCTATCGCCAAGTGTTGGGCCTCACTCATATTAAAATATTAATTCTAATGTATTAATACAATGTACAAAACTAATTATATCTGAATATATGATATATACCAAATACACACGTAAAAAAAATATGTATACAAGTAATATCCTAAAAGTTGATCTAAACAATTACCCCTTGATATTTTATTTAAAATATGAACTAAAGTGAAACAGGTCCGTCCCATATGAAAGTGACCGGTAGAATGACTACCCAACCTTACTTAAGCACGATAGTCCCGTGCAGCCCTATAAAACCTACATTAACAAGCGCAAAACGTGAAGACATCATTTTCACGCTATTACTTCGAAACGCGTGAAAATTCTAGTCTTAACTATTCTCTTAGTAAACTTAAAACGGACTTAATAACGACTAAACACACTTATGCTTTCTGCCGGACACGGCCTGTAGACCATGAAAAGCAAGGGCTTGATGAATGGAAACATGAGCAGAAAAACTAAAGTTCTAAAGTTCTAACTTTCTAGACACTTCCAGTCTGCTAGTCAAACTATCAGCTACGTAACCATCTTTACTAGATTCGGATTTCCACCTCCCATGACGCTTCCAGCACCTCTCGTTAACACCAGAGTTTGCTGCGGTTGTAGCCCCACCAGCCCTTAATGAGTGAAGCCCTATGTTCATATCTCCAGTAAAAGGTCTCAGTCTACCAATTATACACTCCCTAGCTCTTGTATAACTAAGGGGCTTGTTCTTGTATATCAATTTACAATGTTTGCCCGATCTAAAACAGGGCCTAAAAAGAAACATTGAATCTGTACATTTCTGCCTTGTAACCTCCATATACCGCCTTAGCATAGCGTAAGGACATGCTATACTCTCACCCTTGTGAATAACCACCGCATTGCCTAATCTATACTGGTCATTTTTACTTTTCTTAATGGTCAATGAAAAATAATTATCATAAAACTTAATATCATTACAACACAATGCACTAATTTCATTAAATCTTAAAAACCCAGAGTATCCTAATAAAATCATACACAAATCTCTGATAACAATCAAGTCATTTGAATGCAAATATTCCTGACAAAGCTCTTTTAATATGTCTGTTGATAACGGTTCCTTCTTACGAACGGGTTTAGACAAAGTTCGTTTTGCTGTCTCTAACATGTTCGACACAAATGCATTTTCCGTAGGATCGTCAAGACCCTTCAAGTTATGAACCCATTTTGAAGATTGTTTCTCAATAAGATCCGTAAGATACAACGCCACGTGAATTGGTGAAGCGGGCACATCTGATCCGCCCTTCGAAGTAATAAATTTTTGCCATTTTTTAAAATATGATAGATATTTAATGTTAGTATTATCACTTCTTGATTGCGTCAGATATAGAGCCATCCTGTCCGGTAACGCTCCAAATCTCTCAAGTGGAACTTCCGCCTGGCCTACCTTGTCCTCAATGCTCTGCTTCAGATTCAAGCCTGAAATCAACAAATACAGTCTAAGCTACCATCATTATCCTCAAAGCTAGAAAACCAAACTTCAAAGGCCTCCCGTCAAAAATGCCGTTTTTCCCCCGACCTCTCCTTGTTAATCTCCCTGGTTTAAACACAAAAGTATTTGTTATAAATACTGCCAAATCTTTTCTATTAGGATATATAAGTGGCCAAAATGGTGCAGATTTCCATATTGGAACCAACAAAGTACACTTGCATTTATCGGTCTGAGCCTTAGCTATACAACGAGTTATCAAACGAGGTGGTGGTACTAACCAGTTATTTTCCCCTGCCCAATTATGTTTAAATGCATCCACACCACTTGTAGATGGAGACCAATATCTAGAATTGAACCTTTGACACTTCGTGTTATAATCATACGCAAAACGATCAATGGTGTGCGGGCCCCATAAAACATCAAGTGTATTAAAAACCCACTCTTGCACAGACCAATCATCACTATCACAACACCTACTTAACATATCTGCATGTACATTATCTTTCCTCGGAACCCATGTCGGGCTCAAAATGATATCATTTGATCTGCAAACGTCATCTAATTCTACTGCTATTTTTGTAAATACGACTTTCTGCTACCCGACTTTAAAATAGTAGCAACATTTTTATTGTCAGTTTTTACATTTATAATTCGTCTCTGTAAAACATCAACATAACTTTGAACCACCCTGTACACAGCCTCCAACTCCCTCCAAGTTGAGCTCAAAATACTCTCATCAGCCGACCAACCGCCGACTACATCACTATCAAAGGTATCTACCACATAACCCCCGAAACCCACGCCACTGGCGTCTGTGCATATAATTGCATCAGCTTCCTGTACGTCAACTGACAACTCTGATGTATTCAAGTCTCTCACATGTTCCTTCCAGAACAATATTTCATGATAAGCCTCAGACGTGATCGTAACTGGTGCATTCCAGCTAGCACGCTGTGCTACACAACCATACATGGCCCGAGTTCTCAAACTCACCGTTGACCCAATAACCGCTTTCATGGATAACAACTGACCTATTAAACAAGCCAGTCTACGTACAGGTATGAGTAAAATGCCTCGGGCTATACCTGCAATGATTTCACACAATAGCGACTCCAATCTATCTAGTCTATCTGAATTAACCGACAAAGTACCATTTTGAGAGTTCCACAAATATCCTAACCATATAATAATTTGTTTAGGTTTCCAAATGCATTTATCTTCAGCCAAAATGAAACCAAACTCTTCCAGATCGCTTCTAACACGCTGAGCCATGCGACACGCGGAGCTATAATCATTTTCTCCCCCCATACCATCGTCTAAAAACATGATCACTCTGTAACCGCTAGATCGCCAATATTTCACCACTTCTCTCAATGTTTTAGTGAAAATATACCCTGCTACTGAAATCCCAAAAGGCAAAACGTTAAATACAAAATACCTTTTTTTAGCCCCGAAAACCCACGAAAAACCTAAAAATATACGATGATTAACAAAAATTTCAATATGGTGATACGCTGATTTCAAATCAAAAGTAAATAAAAAATCCCCTTTACAAAACAATTTCCGTGCCACAGACTGGTCTTCAAATGTACATTTGTACTTAAATAAATGTGTATTGATATGTCTACAGTCCAATACTAACCTCGCCTTACCACTTTTATTAAATGCTACAGTTAAAGGATTTACCACGTGCGGCACGTGCTCTACTTCGCTGACACAGCCTTTATCTAAGAGCTTTTGAATTTCAGCGGACACAATATCGGGGTTATCAATTGCAGACTTATTATTTTTTATTTCTACTTTCGATGGAATAGTTTTGAACGGCAACTTGTAACCTTCACGTATGACATTTAAAACAAAACTGTTTGCCCCTGATTTTTCCCAATGCTTTGCATGCTGTTTAAGTCTTCCCACAGGTGATAAAAACTGACTATCAGCATCTCCGCCTCTTTTTGTACATGTAGTAAACAAATCATTTAAGCCAGAATAACAAACTGTTGTACTTATCTGCATAATACGAGTATTTCCGGCCTCCGCCGCTTTCTCAGCCCCCTTAAGCCCACAGTCTGCTTGCCAGTGCCCGGGCCTTCCACACTTGAAGCACAGTCCCGGTTTTCTTCTTGGAGTAGGTGGGGCCCCAGTCGCTGAGGAGGTCTGCTGCGGAACCGCCTGGTAATAATAAGGAGCAAATCTTCTAGCCTTGGTCCGTCTTTCCGTTCTAGCTTTACGATCCGCGTGTATCTGGGCGCGGTATATTTTCTTCTCGTCCTCCGAGTCATCAGCGAGAGGGTGTGACTCATACTCTTGTACCACACGCCATCCGTGTTCAGAGGAATCAGCCATCTTAATGAGTTTTTGACGATGTAGCAGAGTATTTATACCTTGGACGAGACTCTGGCGTGCCGCTTCAGCCTTCTGAGAACCGCTGTCAGTTACAAGCTCAGTCAAATGTCCCTCAGCATCTCGCAAGCTTCCCAAAATTTGAACATTCACTTTATACTGCTCTTCATTGCCTTTCTTCCGAAATTGAAAATTGTCATTGGCCACAAAACTTTGCTGGATTTTTGTCAGTTGAGTCTCTGAAATTTGCCGTTGAGATTGGCTTATTCTGTCCTCAAAGGCTTTCAGTCGGCCAGAAATTAAATCCTCCATTTTTGTTAGGAGTCGATTCTCGCTGTCCATAATGCCACGTGGTCCGCTCAATTTCTTATCAAAGTGAAACAGGTCCGTCCCATATGAAAGTGACCGGTAGAATGACTACCCAACCTTACTTAAGCACGATAGTCCCGTGCAGCCCTATAAAACCTACATTAACAAGCGCAAAACGTGAAGACATCATTTTCACGCTATTACTTCGAAACGCGTGAAAATTCTAGTATCGGCCATTCTAAAGTGCATGAAATAACCTCTGGAGGTATCTGAGGTTGTTAGCTTGATGATTATTAGTAAGTTACATGGATTTGTATCGGAATTTAAGCTTTTAATTTTATATGGATCATTGTAACACAACAAAATGACGGACAATCCAAATTCACCTTCGAGCCACCTTTGCATCAAAAGAAATTATATTCCTCTGCATGGTAAAGTGACAGTTACGTCGCGAGGTAGTCCTGGGGATATTAGAGGACCCCTCGGACAACTATCTGTTTCAGGGAGTAATCTGAAAACTAAGATGCATTTCTCTCAGATATTTCTGTCTTTATTAATATCATTATTATAATACAGTCTATATATAAACACACACGGCAAAACATTACACACTAATACTAATATCTAAATTGCATATAAATATGTGAATTAACATTTTAACATCATTATCATAAATAAATTATAATAACAATATTTTATTAAAATTAAATGACATTTATGAACAAGATAATGAACATACAAATTAAAATCAAGAATGATATTTCCATGCAAAAACACAAACCTTAACTAGCAACAAGAGACAACAAGTCTACCCCCTTTTGACCTAATCTTATATATTCATATAAGTTCAGTGTAAATAAAGGTAAATACAATAGAAGCAAAAGTTGATTTATAAAAAAAACAGCAGATTGATTAAATACACTTTACTAAGACAAATTTCTCTTCAGATATTTCTGTCTGAAAAATTTTGGTTTCATCTTCTGTATTTATACTGACTGTCTGCACTGCGATAATAAACAATCGTTTGTCTATATCTCGGATAAAGATTACATGCCCACATGCTGTTTGTGTGTAACCATTTGGATTTTGTACGAGTATTCCACTAGGCAGAGTGTATAATTATTATCTATATGTATAACTTTTTATGTTTTACGCGTTGCACTGGGACAGTTTGTTATTGTTTTAATATAATTGAAATATTTGATTAACTTCACTATTATTATAACTATAAATAGGAGCCATAATAAATTTTACAAAATAGTTGCCTATCATCTACCCCTCGTTAATTTAAAAAAAAGTCTCTTTTTTCAACATATTAATAAAACAGAATCAATTTAAACAATAAATACAACCAAAGTATAATAAACAATACAAAGATTAAAACACACATTATATGAAAATGAACAGCATACATGAATATTTCCATGTAAAATTAGAATAAAATAACAGCTACTGCCAACTTGTAATGAATACATGTTCACAGCAAGTGGCATAAATGCATTGAATATTGATCAACCCTTTCCCTCATATAGACTCATTTTGACGCACTCAATAGGTACCACATAAAGCCTGATCTGCAGAAAACCACAGTTAAACCTTACTAAATTTAATTATAAAGTCCTCATTACCAGACCACTGAGGAGCAGCGAACAGCATAAAACCTGATCAGCCTTCGAGTTACTCGCAGGCTGATCTGGTTTTATGTCGTTCGCATAGGTCTTTTCATGGTTTCCTCTTATGAGGGAAAGGGTTAAACTGAATATTTTCTTAATTGTGAAGAATTTATTTAAGTCTTTATTTTTATTTCATTTTATTTTATTTTTTTTCAACTTCTTCTTTTGCTATTTCTGTTAATTTTATTCCATCACCGGAATAGAAATTAAATTCCTTTTTATTTTTTTTAAAACATTAAGAGAATTTGAATGTTTTTCTAACCCTATTTTCCTGTGCTTACAGGAAAAAAAGATACGCACTATTGTTTGTTAAGATGTCAACTAGCTGACCTATAAGCTTCTCATTCATGAAAAGATAGTACAGTATTCTGACTGAATTCCAGCTTTTTTTTTTTTTTTTATTTTGATATCTGTAGTTATCTAATCAAAATACTTCTCCTAGATGCACACTGAGACCTTTTTTGGACAGAACATTATAACTATCTGCAGTATATTATAGCCTGTTTCACCGTCTCAACTATTACTC
The DNA here is from genome assembly GCA_021229015.1 of Solen grandis. Lineage (NCBI taxonomy): Eukaryota > Metazoa > Mollusca > Bivalvia > Adapedonta > Solenidae > Solen > Solen grandis. Next base: position 24,425,202 of record CM037794.1, read on the forward strand.
TCTAGATTCTCCATATACTGTCAACCCCATCAACACCGATTATCTTTTTATGCCCACCCCCCCTCCCACACACCCCTTCAAAGAAGAGGTGGGCATAAAAAATTATATTGCTTTGCACGGTCGGTCGAAGGGTAGGTTGATCCGTCTGTTTGTCGGTAGACCAAACCTTGTCTGAGTGATAACTTAAGTCAGGGATTCTATATACACATGTATAGTTCCTGCTTAAGTTCTAATTGACCCTTAAGTATGGTTGTTGCTTCTGATTAGTAGAAGACCCCTGTTGATTTTGGTGTCAATACCTCAAAGGTCAAGGTCACATGTTAACATATTTTTTATGAAATTCTTGTCTCAGTGATATTTAGTTCTATTTGACTCTGAGATCTCAAACTTGATATGGTTGTTGCATATGACTTGTAGAAGACCACTATTGATATCGGGATTTGTACCTCAAAGGTCAAGGTCATGAGATAATAAGTTCAATTCTCACAAATGCTGTGTCAATTAAGCATTGTCCGACTGATTACTCAAATTCTAATTGACTCCTAGGTCTCAAACATAATATAATGGTTACTTATGACTAGTAGAAGAACCTTATTGATTTTTTAGAGGGGGGCGGGGTGGGGGTCTGTTCCTCAAAGTTCAAGGTCACAAGGTCATAAATTAAATTCTCTTTAACATTGTGTTAAGGAAGCATTGTCCAACTGATATCTCTTAAGTATCTCTTTTGTATCAAATATTGTACAATTGTTGCTAAGGTCAAGGTCACGAGGTGAGTTGAATTCTCACAAACGCTGTGCTAAGTAAGTATTGTCCGACTGATAACTCAATTCTAATAATTATGCCCCTCCCCTCCTCGAAGAATTGGCGGGGGGGAGGGGGCAGGGATGGAATGTTTGCCGACAGGTCTGTCGGTCAGTCTGTTATTGACCTAACAGTCTATGCGTACAAAGCATACAACACAACCATATGTTTCATTATATTTGCGGTCCAAGTACTACATTATATTTTGTCACAATCAACTGCAGCTCCTCATGCTTGCAAATAATATGCTATACAGGTAAGATGGCATATAAGGGGTGCATACCATCATTGAAAACCCATGGTATATATTCCGTTATAACTTTTTTATATACAGTGGAGGTTTTAGCTGGCAAAACCTTGTTTTCATGAATATTAAAGAGCTACTTGCTGACTAATGAAATAACACACAGCATTTTGAATACTCTTTGTTGAAATTTGCAAAAACAAAAGCTGACTCATTGTTCTCGCATGATAACCCGCAACGCTTAGGTGAGGAGCGTGACGTCAGCTCTACATGGTAGAACAAAACTAAATTTTAAAATTCCGCGCCATTTCATTGATCAAGTGATCCCTGCTATCGCCGCGCTGTCTCTGCCATGGATCCAATGCAATTCATGAGTACAAAGGTTTGCATACCAAATATTTCATGGTGGATTAAGCAGCAAAGCTTATTGAGCGAACATGAGTTTTCCGACGATGGGGGCATACATATGCGAACTGACAAGAACTTTAATTTCATATAAAATTTTACTAAACGTTATGAAATGAGCCTCTGGTGAGCTTAATAACATTTTCATGAACAAGTTAATTAAAATTTGATATGAAATGACAATTCATGTCAGATTCTTTTTATCATATGACCTAGACTGACAATAAATCGCGATTATAACAACGAAAAATGAAAGAACGGACTGTGAGCTAATTACTATTTGTAACCTATTAACACCAAGAAAATAGTTTCAAATAATAATTGAAAATAATGATTTAACATGTATATTTCTCATACATTTTCAACTTCTTTTTTATCAAAGTTAGTTGCATCTTGAACACATTTAATCCATCTGTTTGAGTTCAACACACTATACATCTATATATACATGCATGACGCGGAGTTAGGTAATTTGGCCAAAAAGTTGAATGTAACTTTTATTTAACCGTATTTAGCTCACCAGAGCACAGCGTGCTCAAGGTGAGCTTTTGTGATCGTCCTTTGTCCGTCGTACGTCGTCAACAATTTGGTTTAATAACACTCTAGAGGCCACATTTATGGCCCAATCTTCATCAAACTTGGTCAGAATGTTTGTTTCAATAAAATCTTGGACAAGTTCGAATTTGGGTCATGTGGGGTCAAAAAGTAGGTCACGAAGTCAAATCTTAGAAAAACCTTAACACTCAAGAGGCACATTTTTGGCCCAATCTTCATGAAACTTGGTTGGAATGTCTGTTTCCATAATATCTTGGACAAGTTGGAAGTTGGGTCATGTGGGGTCAAAAAGTAGGTCCATATGAAAAATCCAACATATGTTGCTCATTTATAATCAGGTGAGCAATTCAGGGCCATCATGGCCCTCTTATTTATTTAATTCATATCAACGTCTCAGTATAGTGCAATATTTTTTAAACATTCATCAGAAATAAGCTAAATCTTTCTACCATTAGTTTTTACTGATCTCCCGCACACTGCATGACAAAGGAAAGTAGCTAAACCCCTGAACATTTTCGCTACAGCTCAGAACAGCTTTTTTAAATAGGGTATTTAACATTTCCAATTTAGAGAATATCAAGTCAGTACCAGTTATAAGTGGCTTAAATGTCATAAAACTATAGCACTTAAATGTCACGTCGCCTGTGTATCAGAGGGGTGTTTGTCTAATACTGTCATGTCAACCTTTTGTTGTAAGCGGATTATTATTTTCTTTATTTGTAATAAAAAATTATAAGATTTTAAGAGGGAAGCTTGACATATAATAAACTTTCCTGCTCTAAGCTGATAAAATATTCTGTAAACTCAGTTCCTAGGAAAAACAAATAAATTAATAAAGAACATTGTTATTGTATTGTGTCTGTTACTGGAAACCTCAATATTAGGGACCAAGGAACCTAGTGCATTGAATTGGTAGAAAGTGCAAAAGTTGAATTAATTCTTTATTTAAACATATATTTACAGCATTTCAATTAACTCACAATGTGACTAGCATTAGCCAATTTTTGCGTCATATTTCATAATTCTTGATCCCTGATAAAAAATCTCTAATATGTCACTTTTTATCAAATTTTGTTTGTTATTTATGTATGTAATAGTTCCAACTTGAATGTTTCTTAAAACATCGATGGCAGCATGCATTTCTCCCTATTTTTAAGAATTTACCGCTATCATGTATTACTTAGTGCTAAGAATTGTTGGTGTCTAGTCATTGCATTATAGCTTCCATGCAGTTAGGGGATGACTGAGACATGAAATAAGTCCACGTAACATCATGACAGTTTCAGAGAAGTGAGAGAACAGTACAAAGAGATTGTGTTGCACTGTGCGCTGCACTGCTTTCCACCAGCGATGTTCACATGTCTGATTTTAATCATATGTATATATAGATCTACCTTTATCTCTGACTATGCACATTTGTCCTACATACAGAATATTTAGCTTGGAGTAAATTCTTTATCAATAGATATAATGAAAATTGTAGGGAAAAAAACAACCACTGCCAATGGAACATTTTTTTAAAGAATTATTGAAACATTTGTGATATACTCACTTTTTTAAGCTACATTGTTTCAGAATAGGGAACTAAGTTGATAAAGAAGCCATGGAGGTGTTTGGGGTGTCTGTCTCCATCCTGAACGTTTTGGTGGCCATGTTGGCAGTCCTATTTACGTCAATCATGTAAGTATACTATCTAGCTGTTCACATATCTGTTAAAAAACAATATCATTCTACTTTCCGATTGTTGATATCACATATACCTAGTACAATCAAAGTGTTGCAGCACTGATGTGCTCAATACGTTGAGAAATCGCCACAGCTTGTGTTCGCGGGTAAAGTCACCTAATGCTTCAACAAGATGGCCGTTACTGTACCATGTACATGTACACATTTTTGTCCATGCATGGATAACTCATCTGAACTCAATGTAAATAGCTTTATAAGTAAAAATTATTTTTCCAAAATGGAACTAAGCAAGAATGGATTATTTTGCGTAAAGCGCAGAAGTTAGAAGACCAAAAAAATGTTATTTAACTTAAAGTTTACTTGAAAACTTTCATCTTTTACCTTGTGGACTAAATAATGTAGTTATTTCAGCATAGACAGACCTTTTTTCAGATGTTTATTTTTTTACAAGTATTTGGGGCAGTTGACAGAAAATCAGCGTAAATACATCCTGAAAAAAAAAGGCTTCTACTATATATATGCCTGCGCACGCGCTCGTGCGCGTGTGCACACATCATAGTCCTGTTCAAACTGGCCTTGTGAAGGATTGATTCAAATTTCTGATGATATTACAGGTATGATTGGATCATGACACTGGTTTTTATAAAGAAGTACAGGTTGAAGGGCCCCACACCGATGCCTCTAATTGGCAATATGTTGGCCTTTATTTCAAAGGTAAGTCTCTAGTATACACATAACCATACAGTACTGTACAGAATCGCCTTTGAATGTGTGGATCTGAAATACTACGATGATGAAAATGTGAAATCACGAAAATACGATAACGAAAACAACATAATAATGATAACACGACAATAACATTGTGTGATGATGATAATGTGATATAGTATTGTGTTTTCAACATAATTTCATTATTGTACTGTCACATTATCATTATTGCACCTTAACATTATCACAAACACACTATCGTGTTATCATTATCGCACCTTAATATTATCACAAACATACTATCGTTTTATCATTATCACACCTTAACATTATCACAAACACACTATCGTGTTATCATTATCGCACCTTATCATTATCACAAACACACTATCGTTTTATCATTATTGCACCTTAACATTATCACAAACACACTATCGTGTTATCATTATTGCCCTTATCATTATCACAAACACACTATCGTGTTATCATTATTGCACCTATTAAACATTTTCATCACAAACACACTATGTGTTTTCATTATTGCACCTTATCATTATCACAAACACACTATCGTGTTATCATTATTGCACCTTATCATTATCACAAACACACTATCGTGTTATCATTATTGCCCCTTATCATTATCACAAACACACTATCGTTTTATCATTATTGCCCCTTAACATTATCACAAACACACTATCGTGTTATCATTATTGCCCTTACTATTATCACAAAACACACTATCGTGTTATCATTATTGCACCTTACATTATCACAAACACACTATCGTGTTATCATTATTGCACCTTACATTATCACAAAACACTATCGTTGTTATCATTATTGCACCTTAAACTATGTATCACAAACACACTATCGTGTTATCATTATTGCACCTTAACATTATCACAAACACACTATCGTGTTATCATTATTGCCCCTTATCATTATCACAAACACACTATCGTGTTATCATTATTGCCCTTATCATTATCACAAACACACTATCGTGTTATCATTATTGCACCTTAACATTATCACAAACACACTATCGTGTTATCATTATTGCACCTTAATCATTATCACAAACACACTATCGTGTTATCATTATTGCACCTTAATCATTATCACAAATACACTATCGTTTTATCATTATTGCACCTTAACATTGTCACAAACACACTATCGTGTTATCATTATTGCACCTTATCATTATCACAAACACACTATCGTGTTATCATTATTGCACCTTATCATTATCAAAAACACACTATCGTGTTATCATTATTGCACCTTAACATTATCACAAACACACTATCGTGTTATCATTATTGCACCTTATCATTATCACAAACACACTATCGTGTTATCATTATTGCACCTTATCATTATCACAAACACACTATCGTGTTATCATTATTGCACCTTAACATTATCACAAACACACTATCGTGTTATCATTATTGCACCTCAACATTATCACAAACACACTATCGTGTTATCATTATTGCACTAATTACAAAAACTAGTTATTTGCTTAACATTTCACAAACACACTGTTATTGACTTCATTGTCACAAACACTAGTTATATATTGCACTCTTGTCCAACACATCTTATCATTATGCACTACATATCCAACACACATGTGTTATCATTATTGACCTTACATTTCACAAACCACTCGTGTTATCATATTGCCTAATATCAACTAGTGTTATATTGACCTTACATTTACAAACACTAGATATATTGCCTTTATCCAAACCCTATCGTGTTTCTTATTGCACCTTTCATTATCACAACCTATCGTGTTCATATTGCCTTATACCAAACTGTGTTCTATGCCTTATAATCCAACATATGTGTTCTATGCACCTACATATCCAACTATCTTTATTTGACTACATTCAACACACTATGTGTTCATACGACCTAACATTACAAAACCATGTTATATTCTCACAAACATATTTATATATTGTCTAATTATCACAAACAACGTGTTATCATATGCCCTGTATCCAAACACTTCGTGTTCATTATTGCCCTTTCATTATCACAAATTGTGTTCATTTGCCCCTATTTTCAAACCTTCTGTTTCTTATTGCCTTAACATTATCAAACACACTATCGTGTATCATTATTGCCTTCTTATCACAAACACCTTCTGTTCATTATGCCTTAACTTTCACAAAACACATGTGTTATCATTATGCCCTTATATTTCAAAAACATATGTTTCTTATTGCTTAATACAAACACACTATCGTGTTATCATATTGCCTTAATATCAAACACACTATCGTGTATCTTATGCCTTACATTACCAAACACACTTGTTTCATTATTGCCTTACTTATCACAACTATGTGTTATCATTATTGCCCTTACTTCACAAACCACTATCGTGTTATCATATTGCCTTACATTCACAAACACTATCGTGTTATCATATTGCCTACATTATCCAAACACACTATGGTTTCTATTGCTTATCATTTCACAAACACCTATCGTGTTATCTTATGCACCTTATCATTATCAAACACACGTTTCATTTTGACTTATTATCAAACACTATCGTTTATCATTATGCACCTTACTTATACAACATCGTTATATTTGCCCTTAACTATACAAACACACTAGTTTCATATCGCTTATCTCTCACAAACATTGTTTTCTATTGCACTATTTAACACACATGTTATATTATTGCACCTAATTGTCAAAACACATATCGTTATCATATTGCACCTTACTATCACAAACACTAGTTATCTTATTGCACCTTACATTATCAAAACACATATGTGTATCATTATCACAAAAACTACGTTCTTATGCCCTTACTTCAAACACTATGTGTATCATTATGCTTACATTCAAAACACTATGTGTTATCTTATTCCAAACACACATGTGTTATATGCCCTTAATACACACACATATGTTATCATTATTGCCTTATATTATCAACACCTATCGTACATTATTGCACCTTAACTTATCACAAAACACACTATCGTTTTATCATTATTGCACCTTATCATTATCACAAACACACTATCGTGTTATCATTATCGCACCTTAACATTATCACAAACACACTATCGTTTTATCATTCTCACAAACACACTATCGTTTTATCATTATTGTACCTTAACATTATCACAAACACACTATCGTGTTATCATTATTGCACCTTATCATTATCACAAACACACTATCGTGTTATCATTATTGCATCTTATATCATATCTTAAATAACACACCTATCGTTTATCATTATGCCCTTATCATTATCACAAACACACTATCGTGTTATCATTATTGCCCCTTATCATTATCACAAACACACTATCGTTTTATTCATTATTGTCCCACTTATCATTATTATCACTAATACACACTATCGTTTTATCATTATTGCACCTTATCATTATCACAAACACAGTTTCGTGTTATCATTATTGCACCTTATCATTATCACAAACACCTATCGTGTTATCTTATTGCCACCTTAACATTATCACAAACACACTATCGTTTTATCATTATTGCCCCTTATCATTATCACAAACACACTATCGTTTTATCATTATTGCACCTTATCATTATCACAAACACAGTTTCGTGTTATCATTATTGCACCTTAACATTATCACAAACACACTATCCTTTTATCATTATTGCCCCTTATCATTATCACAAACACACTATCGTTTTATCATTATTGCCCCTTATCATTATCACAAACACACTATCGTGTTATCATTATTGCCCCTTAACATTATCACAAACACACTATCGTGTTATCATTATTGCCCCTTATCATTATCACAAACACACTATCGTGTTATCATTATTGCACCTTAACATTATCACATTATCATTATTGCCCCTTATCATTATCACAAACACACTATCGTGTTATCATTATTGCACCTCAACATTATCACAAACACACTATCGTGTTATCATTATTGCACCTTATCATTATCACAAACACATTATCGTTTTATCATTATTGCCCCTGATCATTATCACAAACACACTATCGTTTTATCATTATTGCTTTTATCGCACCTTTGCATTTTCGCTATCGTACTGTTTCTTTATAATTAGGGAACTATGGATTTTTCGTTATCCTAGCTGAAGGAAATTGTCTGAATTTAAACTCTATTTATTTTACATCGATTACAATACAAGTTATCACAACTCATATCAATCACTGCTCTGATGGCAGCGTATGTGGTCATTATTGTTGGAGGAAACCGGAGAACCACATGTCTGGATGGGCGACCACTGTACCCTCTCATTTACGTGACCAGGAATTGAACCCAGGGCGCATTGGTAAGAAACGAGGCGTGTTACCACTACGCTTTCCAAGGCCCCAAGTATTTCCTTGTAGGCATAGCCTTTCTCAAAATGAGGTTGTATAAACTTGTTTATTTGTACTTTTGTATTTGGAGATCTTTTTTTTTTTGAGCATGTGCATCAAAAGTTTTTATTAATGGGGTCCATGGATTTTGTCAAACCAGCTTGCGATGAAATGTGTATTAGTGATTTTCTTGTCTGGGGTGTAATTTAAACTTTGATTGTAGGATTTTCAAATAAATGGCAGTAATGTTTGCCTCAGTGAGACAAAGTAACAAGAGTTGGGTCCCTATCTGTAAAGTCAAGGTCATATTTAGAGGTGAAAGTGATGCATTTGTTTGTCCAAGCTTAATTTAGACATGGATTGCAGGATTTTCAAATAACTTTGCAGTAATGTTTGCCTAAATTAGACAAAGTGTCGTGAATATGAAGTGGGTCCCTAGTTCCAAGGTCAAGGTCACATTTAGAGGTGAAAGGTCATGGGGCAGGATTTGCTTTGTCCAAGCAATAACTTAAGACATCTATTGCATGAATTTCAAGTAACCTAAGTTAAAACATAGTAGCAATTTTTGCCTCAACAGATAAAGTGTCACACACAAAAGGTGGGTCCCTAGCTCCAAAGTCAAGGTCACACTTAGAGGTGAAAGGTAATGATGTTGGATTTGCTTGTCCTGGGTGAAACTGTTACTGATTCCCAAATACATAAAAATGATACTAAAATAATTTGCCTTAATGAGATGAAGTGTACGTTGCACACAAGAGATGGATCCCAAGTCAAAGATCATTGACCTGGATTTCCCTGTCTGACCCTGGATCAAAGGATTCTTATTAATTTACCAGTAAGATTTGCCTCAGTGAGACGATGTGTCGCGATTGGGTCACTAGCTTAAAGGTCAAGGTCACACTTAAGAGGCAAAAGATCATGATACTGGATTTGCTTGTACAGTCTGTATTTAAGGTCCATGAATCAAAGGATTCTCAAATAATTTGGCAGTAAGTTTTGCTTTAATGAGAGGAAATGTCATGCACAAAAATTGGTTTCATATCTGCAGTAGGTCGTGGACTTGACATGTTGAAGTCTTTCATACTTTATTATATGATTTATTTATTCCCTGTATATAGAACTAATAGATTTATTTCCATTTGTTTTCAGCATGCATATGAATCTGAAGAGGAAAATCTGAAGAAATATGGACCAGTTTATATGTAATTATAACCATTTTAAATGTTTCGTATAATTCTGTTTAAAGGCCCTTCCCCCCTTCTCTAAAACTGCCAACCCCCCACCATTTTGTAATGAAAAATCAGGCACCCATTTAAGGTACTATGTTTACAAAAATGTATCTAATCCTTGTTCTTACTAAAAAAAGAAGACGGTCTCAATCCTTGAATGAAACAAAACTCAATATATTTTTAGCTTACCTGAGTACAACGTGCTCCAGGTGAGCTTTTATGATCACCCTGCATCCGTTGTGTGTCGTGCATCGTCAACAATTTGCTTTAAACAACATCTCTGAAACCGCTGGACAGAATTTGATTAAACTTGGCATTGATGATACTTGGGTGAACCTTCACAAAAGTTGCTAAAATAAACTGTGGATCCATGTAGAACTCTGGTTGCCATGGCAACAGAAAGAAAAAAATAAGAAAACTTTAAAAATCATCTCCTTCAAAACTACTGGCCAGATTTCAAAATGTTTTAGTACAGATGTTCCTTGGGTAAGCCTCTATGAAGATTGCTAAAATTATTCCAATCCATAAAAAAACATAGCTGCCTGGGGCAGGGTTAATTTGCCTTAAATGAACATAGTGAAAACTTTTAACAACATCTCTGAAACTGTTGGACAGAATTTGATAAAACTTGGCAGGGATGATCTTTGAGTGAACTTTCACAAAAGTTGCTAAAATAAACTTGATCCATATGGCAATAGTAAGAAAAAAATGATGAAAACTTAAAAAATCATCTCCTTCAAAAAAAACTGGCCAGATTTCAATATGTTTTAATACAGATGTTCCTTGGGTAACCTTCTACCAAATGTTTATAGTGAAAACTTTAAAAGACTTCTGCTTCAAAACTGCTGGCCAGATTTTAAAATGTTTTGACACAGATGTTCTATGGGTAACCCTTTTAGAACAGCAGTGGTACTCAGGTGAGCGATGTAGGACCATCATGGCCCTCTTGTTAGAATTTGTAGAGCATCAATACATTTAAGCAATTGAATAAAGGGGATTGGCGGAGGGGTTTTTTTTTTTTAAGTTTGTTCTGCAACCTTAGTTTCATGAGGGAAGTTTGGAAAACCCCAGGTGTGTTTGAACAGGTTTTTACAGTTTATTAAAAGATTACTTTGATTATGTAGAAATTGATGCATTTTAATTCAGGGACAGAGAAAGTTGAAGTCAAAAATATCCTGATATGAGGAGGATCTTGGGCACTTTAAAGCAGCTAGTTCACAGATGGTCAGTAGAAAAAAAAAGTCTACCCTGCCTCGTTAATGATAATGAAGTCTTTGTTTCCTGACAAATAAACTTTGCAAGTGTAGGTCACATTGCAGGGGAAAACACTATTGTAGTAAAGGCCCACTTCAGGGAAATTGGTTAAATATAGAATGCCGTATCCCCGAAGCAGGTGATTGCGGTACCACGTAGGAATACATAAGTTCAGCCTATGAAGTGAACGGATGCGGACTGTATGTGATTAGTCATGTGATGGTACATGAAAATATAATTTCTTATTATAGGTTTTATAATTCTAAATATAGGTTTAAAACAGTTTGCCACGCTATTATCTGTTATGGAGAAACTACCAAGGAAGGTTGCATTGTGTCTGCAGATGGGTATTGATAGACATAATACACACAGATGGTCCAAAAATCAAGTTCTTAGTCAATGACAATCTGTGAACGAGATGCTTTAAGATATGTTTTAACATTAGTAACATTTGGGGGTGGGGGAGGGTGGCTCCATGGCCGAGAGGTTAAAGTCGCTGACTCTAACTCTCACTCAGCCCCTCACCACCTGAATTCAAATCCTGGTAGAAATAATTAAACTCTATCAAAATATCACTAAATTTTTACATTTATCTTAGGATGCTTTGAGACATTGGCTTCAGCTAGCCTTGGTTTCATAAAACATTTCAAACTGTGATTTTCATCAAGACAGTTCCAGTGTTAACATTTGTTTTTGTATTTCAACACTCTTATCCTTGTGTTCATTAAGTGAAATTTTTAGATCGTCAAAAAAAAAATCTGAGGAAAATTAGTGTCATCATTTGATATTCTGCTTGAACCATATCTTTTCCTCTGTATACTCTGTGAATATGATAAGGTTATCCATCCATCCATCCATCTCCATCCACCTTTGAAATAATCATGGTCCTTCAAATGCTGAAAGACTTTTATGCTCAAAGTCCATAAAGGCTTACATTTACTATAAAATTCCCATGATCACTTGGTGGACCATGATCACAATTTAATGATGGATGGATTACCTTGAGCCTTTGCCATTTTGCAGGACTTCCTTCGGTTGCTTGAGAATAATCAACGTCTCCGATATCAACCTGTTGAAGAAAATCTTCATCAAAGACCACATCAAATTTCAAAATAGATTTGTACGTATGAAAGTGCTGTTATCATATACCATTTTTGTGTCACCTGCTGTAAGTAGTCTGTCACGCTTTACTGTCACACTTCAGCAGGTGACACTTGTGTTGTTTCATTTATTTATGATATCGCAAAATATGTGCCAGTATATAATCATAAATAGAATATTTATTGCAAAATCCCGTGGTAAGAAAAATGTGCAGCCTTACCAGGTATTATGTTCTCAAAAATAAACTTATTATGACCTATGGCTCAAACTTTAATATCATTATCCCTATTGTATCTATTGGGCAGTCTGAGTTTAAGCATGAAAAATCAATTATTGTTTTTATTATGTCACCTGCTGTAAGCAGAGGTGAAACACAGGGATCACTTTTCCATCGTCTGTCCATCTGTCTGTCACACATATTCCGTCACGCTTTCTCCCCATTTAAGTTTTTACAAAAAAGTTCTATAGTATGACATCACAGTGTACTATATGACAGTGGATATATTTGCACATTTGCTATGATTAATAATTTCTATGGTGCATTTGTTGTTCAAATAATATCTGTAAACATTTTAACTCTTTACCTTGTACTTGACTCTAACTTTTTAGTCATGAACTTAACAGAACACCTGCTTTAAATTCAGGAGTCCCTTCTGAAAGTTTGGAGTCCTTGAAAATGATATTATAATGTTAAAAGTTGGAAAGTTTTGATTTATCAGAGAGGGTTTCTATACACATGTACATGTATACCTATTCTATAAAATATTTAAGTATAAGAATTATCCGAAATGTATTATTACTTTAATAGCTTAGGATAATTGTTAAGAAATGAAATATTTGCATATTTTTATTAGAGAAACAAGACTAATGAAATTCATCCTTAACCCTTTCCCTCATAGAGGACACCATGAAAAGACCTATGCGAACAGCATAAAACCAGATCAGCCTGCGAGTAACTCGCAGGCTGATCAGGTTTTATGCTGTTCGCTGCTCCTCAGTGGTCTGGAAATGAGGATTTTGTAATTAAATTTGGTAAGGTTTAACTGTGGTTTTCTGCAGATCAGGCTTTATGTGGTACCTATTGAGGGCGTAAAAATGAGTATATATGAGGGAAAGGGTTAAGTATTTAAGTTTTACTTAGCGTTAAGAATTGTTGGTGGAATTCAACCCTGGTTTCAGTCAATGGATGGTATTGAGCCTCCCCCTTTGGACAAAAGCCTGTTGACACTCAAGGATGCCCATTGGAAACGTGTTCGCAACATCATAACCCCGACGTTCAGCATCGCTAAGCTAAAACTGGTAAGTGTCACTCTTTTTTGTGGAAATTTTATTTGGATAAGAAGTCAAACTGATTATATAGAATAAATCAGAAAACAGGAATAAAATGTTGAACTGTGATTGAAATAAAAGCACTCTCATAATACTGCATGTATAACCAGATAGTACTTTACTGCCCAAGCTGAGTTTAAATGGAACTGGGGACCTAACTATGCAAATGGTCCATGTTGCCACAAAAGCTATCTCCATTGCAAGGAAATACAAGTGTAGCATTATGCCTATATAGAACGCACAATGGTGACATAAGTGTAACTATGGCCTTTGCTTTGATGTTTGACAATAGGTTAGTCTTATCTCTTTTCTTTCATATGTGACAGGCTTTTCACAAAGGTCAATTAAGGAAGTTAGACATTCTATCCCGACAGTTCACATGCTAAGGGTCTTGCTGAAAGTAACAAATATGTGTTGAAACTGATATTAACATTTTAAAGGTTTAAGATTTGCAAAAAAATATATCAATCAGGTGTATATGGTATGAAAAAGAAACATTTGTACCTCGAGTATCAGTTTATGAGAGAGAGAAAGAGGCTCTTTCCATTTTCAGTTGTCCTCAGTATGAATGTTCTTGTGCATGATCAAAGTGTAAATGGTGGATATTTATAATAAAACATGGTTATAGTCAATTTGCCATGTGTGATACCTGTTGGGGTCTCATCACACAGATGGTTGGAGAGATGAATCATGCTGCCCATCTGCTGGTGAACGGACTGACAGACAAAGCCAAGGCTGGGGAGATAGTGGATGCCCACAAGTAAGACTCTAGTATGGCTCCTTGTGATAGTTTTATTACACAGATTTCTCACTAATAGCAGAGAAAAATCTGTAAATGCTACATAAAAATAGCCGTGTTGTTAGTCTACGCTATACTGGTTGTTGCATACTAGTCTTCATCTGGCTGAGAAAGAAATGATATAAACAGAAGAAGTCTGTCATCAATAATTACTTGTAATCACTTAAAAGGGTTCTAACATCAGTTTCACATATGTGTGCAACACAGGGTCATCTGGTTTAAGTAAAAGACCTTGAAATACTGCTAATTGCATGTACGGCATAAGTTTGTCTCTATTAAATCACATTTTTCTGGGATGCAAATAATACAAATTTTGTCACTAGGCAAGAAGTAATAATTTTATTGAGATATTTACTGTAAAATCATAAATTTTCATGGGACACTAATATTTGTTGATCTTAATCCATGAATATTAATCCCCACGAAAACTGTTCTTTATATATACCTTTCTAGAACCTGGATCCACAAACAAGGATGTTATCAACAAAAATTTAATGTGAACAAAAATGAACAATTATACAGTATAGTAAATTTCATGGAGTCTGTAATGACAAAATTATGTATTGTCACCTTTTTTTGTGGATTAATGGTCTACAAAACACAAGGTCTACTAAATGAACACACTTCATTAGGATATATATTTGTAAATAAAACGATCCATAAAATAAAAAAAATCATCCTCCACAAAAATAAATGATGATACAGTATAAATATGTATGAGGGGTGTTCGAAAAGTATCTGGAAAGCTGCTATAATTTTTTTATTGATATGATTATTAGAAAGAAAACTTGTTAAGTGATACATTAATATATCATGAACTTAATCCAAAAATGATACAAACTGCACTGAGGCAAATACCACAGTCACTATGGCAACGTTGGGTAACGTTGAGCGGGGCAACTTAATTGTGGAGAGAATATGGCATCTGTAAAGACTATCTGACACATCTAAAATTATATATTTTCAAAATATTTTCCTTTGCAGGATACACCAAATTCCCACCTATGGATCCACTTGTAAAAGTATGACCTGAAACTCTCTTGTGCAGTTTTATGGATTGTTTCCAAAACAACTCCGTAATTGTGTCCTATTTTCCGGACATCGTGCATGGACGTCCAGATCTTGGGCGGTTGGCAACATTGTGCGCAGGGTCATCTTGAAAGCGATGAACTACCAATATATGTTGGTTTTCTTCGTTTATTCTTTGCCATTAATGCCCATGGTTTTCTTCATTTAACCTTTGCCATTAATGATCATGGGAAGTGTCTCTGATTTCGTTTTACACATTAATATACAAAACTTTAGGGGATATAGCGCTTTTTTAGTACTATATTTACGGTTTTCGCTAAGCAAATGTTCTCGTCTTCCGATATTAACGGAAATGACATCATATTTCAACCCAGGACATTAAGTAGGCCTTATGAAAAGGTCTTAGAAGCGGTCCGTATATTTTGGACAGTTTTTGACGTTGGGAATATGTCTAAATGTGATCTTTAAAGACAAGTTAACATGTGAAGATTTTCAAAATTTGCCCCGCTCAACGTTACCTGATGTTGACTAGTGAGTCATGGAACTATGGAATTTGCATGAGTGCAATTTGTTTTCTTTTCTCTTTCAGATTAAGTTTAAAATATATCAAGTATCACTTTTGAAAGTTTTATTCTAATTACCATATTAATAAGTTACGGCACTTTTCCGGTTACTTTTTGAACACCCCTTGTATATGTAAATACATGTTAGTAGTGAAAGAGACAAGTCTTCTTTATTCAGGCATTTTGGGTGCTTCACGATGGATACTATTGCCAGTACTGCATTTGGGATTCGGACTGACTCGTACAATGATCCTGATCAGCCTTTTGTGGGGTATGCCAAGAAAGTGTTTGGACAAGGAGTTTTAACCAATCCCTTCATCTTAATGGCATGTAAGAAAGGAAGTTTTTCCCTGTAACGTGACAGAAAAATCAGTAAATGTTTCTATAAATAGCTGTGTTGGAAAATATCATCTTGTAATACCTTATTTTACAACATGCTTGCACATCTCTTAGTGTACCTACTCAATATTCACCAAAAGGTTATATTTGAAAAAAAAATAGATTGTTTACTGGAAAAATAATGTTTTGTCACATTACATGATGTCATCCCAAATAACCAGAAATTATATAAAATAGTTACATAAAAATGTTTTTTAGCTCATCAGAGCACAACGTTGACATGCTCAAGGTGAGCTATTAGAATCATTGCATCCGTCGTCATCCATCGTGCATCATGCGGCGTCAACAATATGCTTCAAACATCTTCTCTGAAACCATAAATAGAAATTAATGAAACTTGGCTTGGATCATCCTTGGGTGAACTTCCACAAAAGTTGCTAAAATAAACTTGATCCATGCAGAACTCTGGTTGCCATGGCAACCAACAGAATTTTACTTTAAAAACTTAAAAAGTCTTCTCTGAAAGCAATGGTCAGAATTTAATTTCCTTTGGCACAAATGGTCAGCTCATAGTGCTCAAATAAAGTTAATCCCTTGAAAAATGAGGCCTCTAGGGGTCAGCTTGTTTCCTTATATACTCTATATAGAAAATTTCAAAACTTTTCTTCTGTGAAAGCAATGTTCAGAATTTAATTTAATACAGCACAAATGGTCACCTCATGAAGGTCTACCATAATTACTAAAAGAAAGTTGTTCCCTTGAAAAATGACGCCCCTAGCGGATTGCTTGTTTCCTTTATATACTAACTCCATATAGAAGATTTCAAAAATCTTCTCCTATGAAACCACTGGTTTGAATTAAATTTCTTTTGGCATGTATGGTCACCTCATGGCTGTCTACCAAAGTTGATCCCTTGTAAAAATGAGTCACATATGGGGTCATCTAGTTGCCTTATATACTGTTATAGAGAGAGAAAATTATAAAATTCTTCTTTTCTGAAACTAATGTTCAGAATTAATTCTTGTTTTACACTAATGATTACCTCAAGGTTTCATACCAAATTAATTTTGGCCCTTAAAAAAAGGCCAAATTACAAACCTAAGAATTATGATTTTTAAAAAACCAGGTAAAATTAAGTGACTTGTATCGTTTTAAATAAGCTGATGTACTCTAGTGAGCAATCTAGGGTCATATGGTCCTCTTGTTCAACCTTAAGTTAGCTTTCCTTTCTTTCTTTCTTTTTTTGGCATTTGTTATGAATTCCTGAACATAAATTGTCATAAAATGATTCCCAGCTCATGAATTGTTGATATTTACTGTTCATTATACTGTAATATCAGAAAAGAGTTGATTGTCAGTAAAATAAGGGCATTACATTATAACACACCTTTAATATTCACATGCATATACATTTGTAATGGTAGAAAATCTTTGTAGAAATTAAAAAATTTGACCTCTGAGAACATCTTAAAATTCAAGTTTTGCTATGCCAATGGACAATTAAAGCTAGAATTTGTAACTGCAAATCTTAATTGGTAAACAGCATATACTGGTAATCAAGACCCAGGTATTGTTTGATTATATATGGAATAAAGTGTTTATTTTTTATATGGAACATAATATTGGGACCTTCAAAATATAGATGTCAGTGGTAAAGCAAAGGGCTCTGGCAGGAAAGGTGAGTCTATCCTACATACATAGATGCACATATATATATATGTATGATATATAGTGATATATGATCACCTTCAAACCCTGTTGGGGGGCAAAAATCTTTCATTACCTTCCCAAATTCCAAGTACTAGTCCAACCAAGAAACTGGCAAGAGGGATTAGAGATAAGTTTAAGTTGTAAGCACTTGTTTCTAATTGGATGTTAAAAAAAATAGAAGATTGAACTAAAAACTAATTAAATTCGGATTGTTTCTTTCTGTGCAGTTATGTTCCCTAACCTGACATACTACTTGTCAAAGTACTGTGGACTAAGCGTGTTCTACCCTCTCGACTCTCTGGCGTGTATTACCAACCTGATAAAGGAGCAGATTCAAAACAGGAAGGAATCCCAGCAGGTGAGCTCTTTATCCTATGGACCCTTCTTTACCCATGGTTGTGGGATTAATTCTCCATTTCATACTAGGTCACCTGCTCACAAACAGAATCATAAGCAATCTCATGTGCTTGTTTGGGCAAACCAGATCACATGATAATCCAGAGTTTCCATTGGATAATATTAATTTGAATATGTCTGTAAAATAGATGTTATCCAAAACTCAGCAAATGTGGGTTTTTCCCATCTAATCCGGGGGTTACAAACAAACTTTTACCAGTACAGCTTCATGGTACACTACTGTTCACAATAGAATTAGTGCAACACCACGAAGTTGAAACTGTAAAAGTTTGTTTGTACCCCCAGAGTAGCTGGGAAATTCCCAAATATTCTTAATTCAGGAGTAAGTCTATTGGAAAGCTCCACATCAGTAATCACTGATAATAGTCTATATAAAGGGGTGTAAAAAATGGATGTGTTACTAAAATCAATTAAAATCTGGAATATTCAAATGATTTTGCAAGGTTAGAATAGTCTGGTTTATATTGGTAAGTCATTTATAGTCAGGAAAATGGTCTGTAAGTTTGACCATGATTGCTTGATAAATGCAGATGCTAGTACAAAGAACACAAAGTGAAATCTAGCAATTTTTATCATTAAAGGGCCATAACTCCTGACCCAATGTGTGGTATCTGCCATAATTGACCTTAATGGTCATGCATAAAATTTATTTCCAAGTTTGATAAAAGATTGCTTTATAATAAATGCAGCTGCTGAAGTGTAAATGAAATATAATCAGGCATAAGTTTTTTTTAACCCTTTCCCTCATATAGACTCATTTTGATGCACTCAATAGGTATCACATAAAACTTGATCTGCAGAAAACCACAGTTAAACCTTACCAAATTTAATTACAAAATCCTCATTTCCAGACCACTGAGGAGCAGCGAATAGCATAAAACCTGATCAGCCTGCGAGTTACTTGCAGGCTGATCTGGTTTTATGCTGTTCGCATAGGTCTTTTCATGGTGTCCTCTATGAGGGAAAGGGTTAATGTAATTCAAGGGGCAAAACTCCTGACATAAGTGTTCAATATTAGCTAACCTCATAGACTGATATCTGCCATAATTGCTTTTGTGGCATTTGGTGTACACACATGCATAAGTTGTGGTTTAAATATTTGTGATACCCTGATTAAAATAAGACAAAAAAAAATTAAAATTAAAGTTTTTGTATTTGGCCTTAAAAGCTGACTTGCTATATGCCTGATATACTGAACCTAATGAACAAGTTAGATTGGTCCTGCTGCTTTAGATGACTAGACTTACTGTTTTAGTTAACCGTTGCTTCGACAGTATATCAGTCATATAGCGACGTCCAGCTAATTACAGGTGGAGTAAGACCTCAAATGCATGGTGGCATCTGGGTAGAACCTCCAACCTCCCGCAAGCCAGCTGGAAGGCTTCCTTACATGAAAATCCGAATGACACTGCTGGGATTCAAACCCTCACGGTGAGAGGCTAAGTGAGTGTTAAAGTTAGTGACTTTACCCTCTCGGCCATGGAGGCCCCCTGTTCAAGAGATACCAGAGTGAACAGGAAATATTCTCACATTATACTTGTATGTCAAGTGGCCCCTAAGTGTGACCTTGACTTTGACCCTAGCCAGCAGAAACCTAGGCCTTACACATTATCCCCTCAAAAGCCAAAACCTTAGAGCCCCACACATTGTCTCAGTATGGTAAATATTTCTGCCGAATACATTTAATTTCTGTCAAGCAGCTCAAGAGATAGAGGTCAGAAATGGCATTGCTATCAGTCTGAAAGACAGACAACCAAGGACATAACTTTTGGTGTATATGGTAAAAATATGTTCTCCTTTGCTTTGTGCTCAGCATAAAAGGGTAGCTTGAGGACTCCGGGATGACCCTGGCTTAGATATGACTGGGTGTGGTAGCTAATAATCACATTTCTGAATATGTTTTAGGAAGGACGGACAGATCTGCTGCAGATGCTGATAAATGCAGAAATGGAAGGCAGTGATGAGAACTCTTGTGATGATAAAAGTTAGTGTAGATAGTTTGGTTAAGTATATATAACGCACCCTCATACATTGTCTGACCATCTTCCACAGATATTTATTTTAAGTTCTAGCATTTTCATTTCTTAAGTAATCTTGATCCAACTAGGAAACAGCAAAAGTCTCAACTAATATTAATTTAAGGCTGATAATGCATTATAAGTTATTGCCCTTGAGTTATCCAGAAATGCCAGATTTCACTTTATTTACACTGTAGTATTCATATTTATTTATTAGTCTTAATAAAACTTGGAGACATATCTATGGCTACAACATCTCACTCAAAAGCAATTATGGCAGATATCAGTCTATGAGGTTAGCTAATATTGAACACTTATGTCAGGAGTTTTGCCCCTTGAATTACATTAACCCTTTCCCTCATAGAGGACACCATGAAAAGACCTATGCGAACAGCATAAAACCAGATCAGCCTGCGAGTAACTCGCAGGCTGATCAGGTTTTATGCTGTTCGCTGCTCCTCAGTGGTCTGGAAATGAGGATTTTGTAATTAAATTTGGTAAGGTTTAACTGTGGTTTTCTGCAGATCAAGTTTTATGTGATACCTACTGAGTGCATCAAAATGAGTCTATATGAGGGAAAGGGTTAAAAAAAACTTATGCCTGATTATATTTCATTTACACTTCAGCAGCTGCATTTATTATAAAGCAATCTTTTATCAAACTTGGAAATAAATTTTATGCATGACCATTAAGGTCAATTATGGCAGATACTACACATTGGGTCAGGAGTTATGGCCCTTTAATGATAAAAATTGCTAGATTTCACTTTGTGTTCTATGTACTAGCATCTGCATTTATCAAGCAATCAAGGTCAAACTTACAGACCATTTTCCTGACTATAAATGACTTACCAATATAAACCAGACTATTCTAACCTTGCAAAATCATTTGAATATTCCAGATTTTAATTGATTTTAGTAACACATCCATTTTTTAAAAATAATTAATAATTTGATAATTTTTAGTTAAACAATTACTGAAATATATATATCATATTTCTTGCTGTAAGGATTAAACAAATTTTGGATAGTTTAAATGAATTTTAAGTCGATACAATGTATTACCATGATTTATTATTTTCAGAGCTAACATTAAATGAAATACTTGCCCAAGGTTTTATCGTATTCATTGCTGGATATGACACTCTTCACACCCTGCTCTCCTTCTTTGCATATGCTATGGCAATGCATCCAGAAATACAAGACAAATTGATAGAGGAGGTAGATGCTTCAGTCCCTGAGGTTTGTAACAAAGATTTTGACTGGATAAAGTTTAATCCTTTATCTTATAAATATTCATGTATTTTAACTATTGAACTTTAAATGGGAATTTATTTGAGACTCTGTAGAATCTGATCTAAAATATTGTATTTACAAACAGACGAGACCCTGATCAGACAGCTCCTGCCAAGGAATCAGAACAAGTCTTTTTTGCCGGTGCAATGCCTTTTTCTATACCGACCATTTCCATCACTGATATCTCTCAGCCTAGACCAATTATGAGGGCTTACATACAGCTAGAGTTTCGTAAGAGCACATAGAAACAGTTTTGTTGTGATCTGCCTTCAATAAGTTTTAATAATCTAGAGCATATTAGGCAGGTAAGAAAGATGCTGAAGAAAAACAACAGTAACAAAAAACCAACAAACAAGTAACCAACAAATTCATTTTGAATATGATTATTATGTGAACACAGCCTTTGGAATGCATACCACTTGTGATATACAGTGAATTCCAAAGGGTGGATATTAAATTGAATTGTTTACAGGAGGGAGACGTGAAATATGATGTTGTCATGGAAATGCCTTACCTAGATCAGGTGATCTGTGAAACACTAAGGATGTATCCACCGTTACTAAGGTAACAACTTTGTCTGTGTGTGTCTCTGTTAGTAAATCTTTAACAGTCATGAAATAACAGGTATCATTTTCATTCCATGCTTTCTGTGAATAGGCCAGGAAAAATTATGAATGATAAGTCAGATCATACACTATATTCATAATGATATTAGATCATACACCATATTCATAAATGATTAATCACATCATTCACCATATTCATGAATGATAAGACATATCATTCACCTTTGGAGATAAGATGCTATCATTTTTATTGTGATAAAATTTCATACATTATATAGTAATGTCACAATGACTATGTTAGTTTTAAAAAGATGACATCATATATAATTGAGGCTCCCCATGGGAAAATTTTAAAGACAATTAAGAGAGAGAAAAGTATGAAAATGGCATTAAATTAGAATGGAATAGACAGAGCATTTAACAATTGTATCATCAGGGTGCCTGGATAGCATAGTGGTAACACACTTCACTTCTCACCAGTGTGTCCCGGGTTCGATTGTTGGTCACGTACGTGAGAGGGTACATTGGTCGCCCACCCAGACACGTGGGTTTTCTCCGGTTTCATCCCACAATAATGACCACATTATTGAGATTGATTAATATAAGTTGTGAGAACTTGTTTCATAATTGATGTAAAATAAATAAAGTTTAAACTATTATAAGAGAAAGAAAAAAAAATGGTTGAGTACAGTAAAACCTCGATAATGAGACCGCTATTGGGTCCGTCTATAAGTGATTTTATTATTGAGTTGGTCTCATTATTGAGTTGGTCTCATTATTGAGTTATGGTTTTTTCATAAATATTTCATTTCAATGTTGATCAAATGCAATACTTTTTTTTTTCAAAATGATGGATGAAAAATAACATCTCTTGAATCAATTTTAAAAAACCTTTTTAAAACTTTTTTCACATTTAAAATTAAAATCTATAGTCATATCATGCCGATTAAAAGTCTACCCATTTTAAATTTCTCTATTTTTTTTCTATAATTATTAAGCTGATTGCTTATTTAATTGAAGTAATAAGCTTTTTCAATCATCTAATTGCCTCCGACTTTTCCCGTGCTGTTTTGAATCGAAGGCGTTTCTTTTGAATTTAAAGATCTTAACGTTTGATTTCAGTTTTTTTGGAAAGAGTTATGAAAGCAATTGACTAGTATGACGGGATATCTAATTCTATTTTAGTCTATGTTTTTGTGGGAAGTCTTTGTACCAATTAACGACTGTCAAAACATTAGACAATAGAAACGCGTCACGGCATCTGGACATATAGCAAATACCGTAATCGTTAGCTTGACAGGAAATACATCCGTAGATCCCAAGATTGCTCTCTGTTACGTAATATTACCCACCTCACCCATTGTTTTCACTCTCCATTGGATCTTATCTACCATGTTATCAAAACATCAGAATTACGGCATGTGCGACCTTCACCTGAACCAGAAACCAGGTGTCGTAAAATGACAACTTAAATCAACTTTTTCACAGGACCATAGTTTGCATTACTGAAATTCAAAAGAAGACTTATTTTATGATTTGGTCCGATTTTAGTGGTCTTTTTACGCAATTTTGAGTTGCCCACTTTAACGTGGTGAGCGACCATTGAATTATATAGTGAAAAATTTGTGTCCGATAAAATGTGCCCGTAATATTGAGTTGGTCATGAAAATGAGTTGGTCGCAGAGTGAGGTTTTACTGTAAATGAAACAGACAGGTGTGACTTTTTCAGGATGAATCGGACAACTTCTGCTGGTCAGGATGTGGAGTTAGATGGACACTGGTTCCCAGGCAATACTGGTGTGCAGTACTCTGTCTGGCAGATACACCACCAGCTGGGATTCTACCCGGAACCAGAAGTCTTCAGGCCAGAAAGGTACCACTTCTGATTGACCTTCTCATTTCCCTTGTATGAGATGCTATGATTAAATGATGGATACTAGTCTTTTGAGTTAGTATGTTGCATTTTTATGTCCCCACTTTGAAAGGAGACCTGGATGGGTTGGGGGTATTTGTCCTTGTCCATGATTCTGGACTTACAAGAGCAACATTATAGGGTCAGGGTTAGGGTTAGCATTATGAGGTTGCTGAAGTCTGTTTCGCCATGCTGGCATTTCTTTTGCATTAAAAGGTTGATATTTTGCATTATGGGGTTACAAAAGATCAAAGAGATAACCTCACAAAATTGCTGTGGTAAGAATGTCTGTCTGTCCTTCTGTGTGTAACAAATTTTACATGAGCTACATGAGCCTGAGAGTCATAAACTTTACAAGAATGTTCATAAGCATGGGGTTTCGTTGTCATAGCAAAGTTATGGCCCCTGATGTGAAAATTGTGCAAAGTGGGGGCATCCTGTGTCCATTTAACACATTTCATGTTTCCAGTGTGGTCAGTCAATGTCCGTTGTCCACATACGTCAGGATGTCCATCATCATTTCTTCAGCAGTCTTTTTCAAACTTAATAACAATGTTTATAAACATAACCTCCTGGATAAGTTTGATTTTGGCAAATATTTGGAGTTATGGCCCTTGAATGATGAAAATTTCCAGATTTCCCTTTGTGTACACTCTAGCATCTCCATTTCTTAAGCAATCTTCTAGAAACTTCATGATGAAGATTATGGCCATAATCTCTCAGCTATGTTTGATTATGGATGATATCAACATGACCTATGTATAGACTTACACAGGATTTTCTTGTCAGATACCTCAATGCCTGGAGTTAAAATATTTGGTTTGTAACATAGTTTTATCAATGCATATACTTTATTATGTTCAACCATTTTCTTTTATGTTAGTTGAGAATCAAGTTTGATCAACTTCTGCTAATCCCTGTTGATGGTTCTTGGGTTGGACTAGTACTGTGTGCCAAGAAAGATCATGAAAGAATTTTGGACCATTGCAACTATTATAAAGTTTGAGGTTTACACAAAGATTTGCTGTTTAGTTTAAACATTTCTTTTACATGGATTGGGAAACTAACTTTTTGCAAATTATACTCATCCTTCTCTACTGTTCCTGGGTTGTCTCCATGGAAACACAAAGAAAATCTCATTTTGGTCATTTCAAAGTACAAATCAATAAAGGGAAATTTGATTTCTATGTCCTCTACATGTAGCTGTCATGAACTTCAAAGGAAAACTTTTTTTTCCTGATAAACAGGGTTAGAAGCCATTGCAAGTGTACTTATTATTTTATGATTTGTCAGATTTTCCCCTGAGGAGAAGAAGAATCGAGACCCATTTGTGTTTATACCATTTGGGAACGGCCCGCGGAACTGTATAGGGATGAGGATGGCGTTACTGGAGGCTAAGATAGCTGTGGTTCACACACTGCGGGGGATGAAGTTTGTTAAATGCCCGGAGACCGAGGTAAACACTAGTCAGACATTAGATTAGAGCTATCACTGATGGGGATTTATCCACCCACAACACAACTTTACCCTAGCTCATGCATAGCTATCATTTTAAGTTTTTAATTTGAGAAGCAGTGACCTTGACCCCTCTCTTTTCCAATACAACTCTAAGCAACCTTTTGTGAGCTACCTGCTCCTAGATTCATATGGAATAGAAAGCTGCTTAGAAGAAATGAATGCAGCACCGTCCTGCTTCATAAAATGTTTTACAGACAGTTCTTGAAAATATATAATAGCTGACCTTAGGGCATGTATTGTCCCACTTTGTGGTGCTCTCATGTATAGCAATTAAGGCAAAGTCTTTGCTCATTAACCAACAATAATGTGTAAATATTTAGTTATTTAGACTAAAAATTTTGATTATAGTAAAGTACCACGTATAGTGTGCATTTATTTGACTTATATTTCATTTTTGAAAGGGTGGAGAGCACAATACACAAAAATTCAACTACTCATCCCACTAGAGGAGATATATCAGCAAAGTTTATGGTATATTTTATACTTCAAATTACTCTAATTGGTAAACATTTAGTTTTTGATTATGGTATTTTTGTTTCAGGAGAACCTTGAGCTGGTACATGAAACATTTCTTCGCCCAAAACGACCAATTAAACTTGGTATTGAATTGCGAAACAGGACCAGTGATTGAAGCATCATCATAATTATACTGGTACGCTATACCACTTAGACTATAATAATTTGAACATGAACAACCCTACATGGTGATCTGCACTCACAAGTACAGAAGATTTCTAACATCTGGCTAAGGAAATAAAAACATGGATTTCTACTACGGTATACAGTCCTTCAAGATGTGTAGATAATGCTGTTAACCCCGTCACCTTTGTATATATAAGTGCGTTAAGTCAAGTTTCACTCAAACCAGGGGTCTGAAAAAGATGTGACCCAGAGTGTCGCAACAAAGGCATCAGCAACCAAATGGCAGTTAGGTAGATTGTATATTTGACCAATGATGAGGTCATTACATGTATATAGTTATACAAACCCATGTGCATACCTGGTCAGTTATATTAATTTTACACAGGTCTGTCAAACAATTTATTGACCACATGTAATATAGACGTTCTTATTGTATGCAGTCAAAACAAAGACTTGTTTCATTACAGTAATGTCTAGGGATATCATGTTCACAGAATTTTGTAGAAGTTTATGATAAATACAAATTTATTTTGTTTAAATGTTGTTCAGTCATGTAAAGTGCCTGAAATCGCAAGACCCATCATGCAGGAGTTTTGTATCCAGGATTTGTAAACAGTTGCTATTGGGCCAACATTAAAAAATTGTTTGTAGTGCTCCGACTTTGAATTGCAGGGGTGGGTAGGTAGGTAATTTTTTTTTTTCTTTAATTTCAAATGGTAAAAATATAGATGAAAGTGACTTTTTTTTCTATGGAATGGACACAATTAATAATAAAATAAAAACCAACTCAAACACCTGAAAAAAAAAATTGAGTAAGGGCCATTTTGATTGGTGGTTTAATTTTGGCCTTGTAAAGGATTATTAATTTTAATCAAAACGGCACTGTTGATGTGTATAGGTGACAGCCCTATCAAATAAAACCTCAGACCTTGGTAAAAAAGTTAAAAAAAAAATATAGACTCATTTTGACACCCTCAATAGGTACCACATAAAGCCTGATCTACAGAAAAACACAGTTAAACCTTACCTAATTTAATTATAAAGTCCTCATTCCAGACCACTGAGGAGCAGCGAACAGCATAAAACCTGATCAGCCTGCGAGCTACTCGCAGGCTGATCTGGTTTTATGCTGTTCGCATAGGTCTTTTCATGGTATCCTCTATGAGGGAAAGGGTTAAATAACAATATAAGTGTGGGAAATTACTTTTTTGTGTACATACCGTAGTTCATCCCCGGTTATAGGCTATCAATAGTTGAGGATGAAATTATGCGTGTACCTTTATAAGTTCAGTAAATTAATATTCATCAAGTTATAAATTTGTACATGAATATTCATGAGGTAAAGGGTTAAACCTTGCATTATTCAGTTATGAAGATTTTTACTATGATGTACATATTTATTGTTAAACAGAGTATAAATTTCAATGATGATATTAGTGTATTTCTGAATATCACTTCCATTTTATTCAAGGTTAAAAATTGAAAAACATTTTCCTGTTGGACAATGTCACTCTCTCTACTCTCTTTATTGTTTCAATATTATATTGTTTTCATATTTAATCTTCATTTATGAATTCCAGCTATACTGTAAATAAATATGTAAAGACATGTCTGTGTTTATTCCTCAAAATGGTAAACCATCAGGTTTTCAAACTGTGCAAACTGTCCGCAACACCTATTCATAACAAGCTGGCTGTATTATCTTATACCTTCATTGGTCCCGTTGTTTTTCCTAGTCATACCCGTTTATAACCTGGCAGTAACGACACGTCCTACCTGTTAATCCACAGAACATTTAGGTCCTGTCCATGATCAATGCACTATAAATACACTGATTTATCCGACATATCTAAAATGCTGCTTTTGAAAACTCTTACTTTCGGTTTAAAGCAATTACATTTAAATGAATGGATTTTGATTTTGTATTGATTTTAGAAGTAGGTAGTACTTTTTGCATGTTTGATGGAGTAATTTTAATGCAAATTTCTCAAAACATAGATTTTACTGTGATTAACTACAATTAGTATATTTAATTAAAATGATTTGTTTTACAGAAAGCTACACTTATAAATTTTTTAATAATGCTACTGTAATATAATGTTTGTAAATATATTGGTATGTGCACATATATATATTACATGCCATATGGGAAGATGTTTTAGATTGCTTTTGGGGGTCAATCAAGTCAAAGTCAAGGTCACTGTTACCCCCCACCCCCCTCCAAAAAAAAAAAAAAAGACTTTTCACTGCAGTTAAATTATATCTTCAATCAGGATTGCTTCCAATTTTGAAGGGATTTCAGTTCTGAAGATTTCTTGATCAAGTGCATTACATGTTTTTCATATAACCCACTGAAGATGGACTTCAGGATTGAATTAGACATTTTGATGGTCATCTGGGTATGGGCTTCACTGGGGCTGTTCAAAGTGGATGGAGCCCAAAGGACCTCTAACCCCAATCTAGTTCATATCCTTGATGAGTCATCAAAATGTGTATTTACTTATTAACAGCATTCTTTTTTACTTATTAACAATATTGTTTTATTCCCGTATGGTAAAAATTTAAAGTAGATGAAAATTAACTGCTATGTTAAGAAGTTTGGTTGTTAAACATCCCATACACGCCAACGGAAGCATTGATGTAATGGCTGAATGATGTATATAGGAGATGCATAACCTCTATATTGTAATAACAACACATACACAGAAAATATCTCCTTTAAATCATCATTTAATGAAGCCTTTATGTTTTATCTCAATCTTCCAAGACTTCATTTAGATCTAATCTGAGATCTACATTAAAATTACAACACTCATCCACATTCAATTTGAGTTATTTAATTAGGTTGTCTGCAAGATTTTGGCAAGGTGCCAAAATGTTAACTACAATTTTAGTTTTTTTTTACCGTTCCCGGTAGCTGAGTGGTTAAAATGTCTGCCCTAGAGAGTGGGAGGTCATGGGTTTGATCCCTGGCTGCAACATACCAAAGTCGAAACAAGAAAGTCAGTAGAACTGACAGATGCTCCCCGAAGAACGTCATTGTTACAAATAAGGCCTTGGTCAATGGGTGGGAGGATATGTTGAAATCCCCATTCCTAAATCATATCTATTCTCCTCATCAGATGAGATGTTTTACCAACTCTAATTTGGAGACTTAGTAACAGTCTACTATTTAATATGATAATACGTGTTACTCATCAGATCTTTCATTGAATTTTTTAAAGTTTTTATACTACTAAAAATTAAGTCATACATTTCAATGTGTGCTCATATCAAAGAGGTTAACCAACACTCTTGACATATGACTGGATATTTGAAATAGTGTATAATGGCCTAAACAACAATTAGCTGACATGATTATCATTGACATTACTAGCATATTGAATTTTGTGGGGTTTTGTTTAAATGATATCTCCTGTTAAATTAGGCAAATGACAAGAATATTAGTCAACAACATGGTAGTAGGGGCCATAACTCTCTTAAAAATTGAGGAACCAGATCATGTCGACAATATGCATATCTACTCTTGGTAATAAAGCTTCCCATAAAGTTTCATTGAATTCAAGCCATTAGTTCCTGAGAAATAGCCCGGACAAGAATCATGCAACATGAACTATAGGCCAAAAAGTCAAGGGGCCATAACTCTGTGAAAATTTAAGGAACCAGGTCACGCCGACGATATGCGCATCTACTCTTGGTGATAAAGCTTCCCATAAAGTTTCATTGAATTCAAGCCATTAGTTCCTGAGAAATAGCCCGGACAAGAATCATGCAATATGTACTATAGGCCAAAAAGTCAAGGGGCCATAACTCTGTGAAAAATTTAGGAACCAGGTCACGCCGACGATATGCGTATCTACTCTTGGTGATAAAGCTTCCCATAAAGTTTTGTTGAATTCAAGCCATTAGTTCCTGAGAAATAGCCCGGACAAGAATCATGCAATATGTACTATAGGCCGAAAAGTCAAGGGGCCTTAACTCTGTGAAAAATTTAGGAATCGGGTCATGCTGACGATATGCGCATCTCCTCTTGGTAATAAAGCTTCCCATAAAGTTTCGTTGAATTCAAGCCGTTAGTTCCTGAGAAATAGTCCGGACAAGGAAAGTGTGACGGACAAACGGACGGACGGACGAAGCGGCGACTATATGCGTCACCTTCGGTGAGCATAAAAATGGTACTGTTATAGCTCCCTTGCTTGGTGCTCAGCATCTAAGGGTAGTTGCAGGACTGGTTGGCCCAGTGTCAGGATTATGTGCCATATGTCTACGGCGTGATTCTGCAGTGCAGCAGCACTATATCCGTCTAAAATAGACATTGTCTCCAAATGACTGAAATACTGTCGGTGGGACGTTAAACCCAACAAACAACAAACAAACAATTTGTTTTCATTGATTAAAGTGCTTGTATGCTTTGTGTTTTTTCTGTTTCTGGGTCACGTGATATGGTAGTATAGTTCATCAGTTTATATATTTGTCACAATAAGAACGCATTTGTGAATATTTACCTTTGAACTTACCAGTAAATGAAATCACTTTCATAACATTGAGAATATATGGATTTTGTGCATACAAACTCAACATTTGAAATGGCACCTAACAAGAAGTGTTCCTGCACACCTGCATCACCTGCTGATAGAATGGAAAAAGTTTGACAGACTGAGGGTGACAGGAGGACAGACAGACAACGGAGAAGAGATTCCTATGTGTTGCTTCTGCATACAGCATGTGACACAATAAATAGATCAAAATGAAGTGTATATATGCACAACATGATTTTTCATGACTGTGGGGGAAGCCATTGAAGAGTTAATGGTCCTTGCTCAAAGTCAAAATCTTCCTATTGACATTTTGAGTATAATGGAGTTTATGCATGCGACTTCTTATAGTGGGAATGTGACAAGAGACTATTAATACCCCTGTGTTCTTTTGTGGCTTGTCATGATACCCTGGTCTTACTACTGCATTATCTGGTAATTTAAGCCTTTACTTCATAAACTCATTTTGAGGTATTGGCAAACAAAGCGGACCCATTTAAGACACCTCCTCCTGGTCCTCCTGGTCAGGGTCTCCTCTGTTTGCTCATACAAAGTTTAGCCCAGGTTCTACCCAGTCTGAATTGCAGAGAAAAATCCAGTATTTCATATACCATTTTAGTTCAGACAATTAATATTCGTGAAGTCATAAATTTGTACATGAATATTCATGAGGATAAGAGTCAAGCTTATCAAGATATATCTTTTAACATTGGATGGACAATTTAGGTTTGATCTGAAATACCCACCAATATTAACCAACCGCTGATTTGAAAATGTTTGAATTTAAATGTCTATAAAAGGCTGGAATAATTGTTACATGTTGAATTAAATTTATTTCTTGTTACGTTGATTTGGATACAAGTACTTAGAACTTTTACTAATCCTTCCTCATGGTTCCTGGGTTGGACCAGTACTTTGAAACTGTGAAGGCCATGAAAGCTTTTTTGCCAACAATCGTCAGGCTCAGTTATGAACTCTATCACTGGACGCTGGGCCCTTGCATACAAGATATCAAGTTTTAACCTAGAATTAGGAGGAACAACACTGAAAATGGAATTTGGTAAGGTATTTAAGGGATTTAAAGAAAATAAATAAATATAATTTTAATATGAGCACATAATATGTACATTATATACAGCTGAATGGTTTAATGGAATCCCCGATTGTTATGAATCTGTTAATCATATCAAGGCTTCTGATTGGCTGGTCATACGGCAGTATATGTCCCCCTCCTCTCACAATCACCTGAAGAGTAGCAAATATAATCCTGTCAGTGGTGTAGAGAAATATTAAAGACAAAGGAAAGCTGCACTCAATTCTTGAATCCATTGTCTCAAAATAACAGTATCACACAATTTGGAAAGCATGAAATTACCTCATTTTAAAGATGGATTTTAAGAAATGGCAATTTTTCTCTATTTAAAATTTCTTGCTTATTTAATTAAAAGATAGAAAATTGGCATTCATGTTATTATGATAGTCATGTTCTTACAGTAAACAGTGCATCATCGAAAACCCACGGTATATATTCCGTTATCTCTTCTGTATATAGTGTGGGACCTTTAGCTGGCAAAACTTCATTTTCATGAATATCAATCAGCTACTTGCTGACTAATGAAATAATGCATAGCATTTTGAATACTCTTCATTGAAATTTACATAAGCAAAAGCTGACTCATTGTTCTTGCATGATAACCTAATGTTTAGGTGAGTAGTGTGACTTCAGCTCTACATGGTAGAACGAAACTAACTTTTAAAATCCCGGCGCCGTTTCATTGTGTCTCTGACACGGATCCAATGAAATGCCTTATCAATAATTCATGAGTAAGAAGTTCTGCTAACCAAGTATCCCACGGTTGATTAAGAAGCAAAGTGTATTGAGCGAACATGGATTTTCTGACAATGTAAATAGTGTTGAATTTCTCAAAACTTCAAAATACTTGGATATAAAATCAGAAAATTTTAATTTTAGAAAAAATCTCAATATTTAGGAGAATTCATGACAAGCAGTAACTGCTACGAATTCAATTCCCTTTAAAAGACATGAACAACTGCAGTGTATAAATATTGTATATAAATCTAGACCCAAGAAATAGCAATCCGATGGTATTCCCTTTAAATTTTAAGCTTGGCTTTAGCTAAGAATAACTTAGCACTAGCTATGGCTGGAGAAGCCGCCTGCCTGGTTTAAACCTTAAAGTCCCAGTATCTTATAGATGTTAGACCTAAATCTGAATTCACTTACAGAATATATAATTCTGTTTTAATTTCATCACTGAAAGACCTTGAAAAATGCCTAATTTACAGGAAAGATTCTATTTGAAAAATACAAACTGTGGCTGGCTTGTTCTATATTTAGCTCAAAACAATGATAGCATAAAATTAACATACAAGTTTTTTTTTCTCTCAGAATTTCGTAGATTTTCTTCCTATCTCCTCTACTACCGTGTATCAATATTTATTCAGTCTATAGAAAATGTCCATGAACTGCTGAAACACCCCATGTTTACCGAGACATCCGTGATTTTACTGAACAGTGTGTTTCAGAACAAGCTCCGCCAATTTTTCTCACTATTTTGCCCTGTCAGAACAACTAAGGCTTTTGGGTGAATATTTCATTATGTGGGCTTCATTAAACATAAAGAGATTAATCAAACATCATTTGAGACTTTGCTAATTAGAAATTTTGAAAAATATATTTTCCCTTGCA
>CM037794.1:24459056-24509056 GCA_021229015.1 Solen grandis
TTTTCAAAATATATCGTGTAACGTTTAGCTATATATTGTATATCAAAATGCCTAACATAAACAGATATGTCTACATAAGTTACTTAATGCCATTAATCTATATAATTGTGAATACATAAATAAGTTCCTTTTTGGGAAAACACAAATAAACTTTATGCATCACTTCATTAAAATATATCAATGTTATGCCGATATAAACTACGCAATAAAAGACAGCGTTAAGTAATATTGAGTCCTATTTTATTTTTGTCAGTTTTCAATACACAAAGGTTCACCTGGGGTTCGAACATACATTAGCACTTAAGAAATATTTTTATCACTTTTTAAGAAATATCATGATACTAGTATTATCTTGATTTCATTCAAGAGGATGATATTTACGCAACAAAAGTCGGGTTGTATGTTTGAGTACATATTAATCAAACCATATTTTTGTTCATAATGACTATAATAATACATTTTGACGTGGGAAACATTGGAAGAAAAATCTGCCGAATACTTACGTTTTAATTATAGTATTTTAAACTATGGGTACATTTATTGTGTGATATCTTTAAGTGTGTGTTGGAATGTCGGATGATGTGTACCCTTTTTGATGCTATGTTTTTAAAATTAACTTATATGTAGCATTAGAAAAAATGAAAATTTAAAACACTCATAATTCATTATTTCTTTATATTTTTTGAAGCGTCAATATTGTGTTCATAAAACAGTGTTCTTATTTCCGCGGCATAGGCCTGTGATTATTATAAGTACACGTTGTAAACAAAATAATGAAAAAGAAAAATAAAAATAATTAAATTCCCCAATTTACCGGAAAAATTTTTTTAAAAAATTCAGTCATATTTGTACTAGTACACTTACATTGAAGTAACTTCGATACAGCGTGATAATCAGTGCCAGTAAAATTATGATAACATTACATGTAAATATTTTGTATTGAACACGATTACATTTACACAACTTTGATGATCATCGATTTGTATATGTAAGTGTTTGTATAATTCAAACTATGTCACATAATGACAAAAACTAACAAACAATGGTACATGTATTTGGTATTTGATGCATATTTACAAGAAAATATGAAAAGAATCTGTTGACGTTTTTCTGTAAAAAAAATAAAAAAAATGTTTGAAAATGAAAATGATTTTCCCTTTCTTTCCCAAACAATCTATAGGTGTTTGTATATTAACGCTTATTCCGATATATTGAAATATCATGATTTAAAAATTAGTTTGTGTGTCTTCTATTTGTAGAAAGTATACTTCTTTTTTTTTTCTTTTCAATGAGAGATGCATATTTTAGCTATTTATTAGAAATTGTTAAGATGAGAGAGGAACATAATGTGTCAAACGCACTTAAGTGCATTATACGATATAACTATATTTCAGATTCATTTCAATGTAGAGAGTTTTATTACCTGTATGCTAACGAAACTTCGATCAACTTTAATAAATATTCCAGACTGATAAAATACAGATCTTACAGCCGCCAGATATGCTGATATCTTATAAATATTTTTATTTGATATATACTTCATGAAAACATAAAGCCAAAGTCAACGTGTCTTCCATTAAAAGTTTGAATTTTAAATGTAAGGAATAAAAAATAAGACAAATACAGAACGAAATCAATCGAATCGACAAAATCAATAATTTACGCATATGAACATCGTATTCTGCTTCTGTAAATAAGGTTCATGCACAGGTTCTTCCTATTTTATTAATAACAAGAAATATCTTCTAATAAAGAAATTCGGGATTAAAGTGATGAAAATGTTGGACGGATATATGGTGTACGATTTATTATCTATAAAGCATAGCATTCTTCGAAACCAAAAGAAACAAAGATATGAATTTCCTTCGTAAAGCAATCAGCGGAGAAAATATTATTGAAAATTAAGTGTCATTTTGTCTAACGGATATAGGAAGCAGTGTAAAAACACGAGTATATAGCTGATATCTATAACGTTCAGCCCGAAGAAGGTCTCAAGGTGCATCTAAGAGAAGTACATTTAATTTGATAAGATAATACATATGTCAAAGAAACTGTAATTTAGTCAGGATACTTTCTTAAATTTTCGTGAAAAAGAAGCATATATTTCAGACGTTGTCATTTCAATAAATAATTGTGTGTAAACCTTTTCCTAAGTATAGGCATTTCTTTATAATGAAAATCGTGCAAATCTTCATTTAGTATTGTCTTACATCACCATTCTTTAGTAGGGCAAAAGTGAGGTTAGACGGCTACGCCGAAAATAAAGTTTGCGTACGCTTGCCACTGCTTTGTTTCACTGTCAAAATGTCTGCCTAGGTATTAAAACCCTTATCAATGTAAATGTGATACCATATACTCTTTGATATAAAGTGAACTAAAACTAGTTTCTGACCAATCTGATTAAAATCAGCCCCTAACGTCACTTCGCTTTGCTACGCTGCAGTATGATCTGAACTCACCAACAGGAGGTCACCTTCTCGTAACCTTTTCAATCAGCCAATCAGCGTTTAGCTTTAATTTTTTTAAAGGTGAATCAATATGTATTTTTAGCCAATATTGGTTTCGTACATGAGTGCCTATATTGAATCAATTCATTTAAATTGAAGTATATTGAAATATATTTGGAACAGATTTTTTTAAATTTCAGCTAACATTTATTCCCAATAAAATAATAAAACTCCGTTTTAAATAGCGTGTTTACACTGTATGTCAACCCGGAAGCTGATTTATTATATTTTGTTTTTAATTTGAAATATCAAAATAAATACCCGTCATATGCTGTTCATTGCTTAAAATGAAATAAGATGTGGAGAAAAACAAAAAAGAACGTGTTTTGTCTTGTTTCTTGCTGGATTTCCCGGAAACGAGCCCCTTTTCGGTAATTACGGTACTTTTTACTCTTACGTGTTACAACTCGGAAGCGATAAGGCTTAAATGAAGGCTAGTGTTCATTTTTGGATAAAATAAATGCTGCTACATTATCAACGAAACATCCAAAGGATTTGAAAAAAAAGTTAAGTATGTCTTCATTAACTAGTTCGTTACAATAACTTGTATTACGAGTTTTATGTGTTTTTGTGAAGTTAAAAACATTTTTTTTACTGTGACAATTTGTCATGTTTTTCCGCGCGCACTTTTCATCGCACATGATATTCTTGTAAAATGTAAAACTATGTGGTCGTAATAGTTTATTTGATAGACATCCGTTTTTCTAATAAACCTTTTTATCTAATGAGAGGTTGAGCTTTTTATTGAGACGCATGCCATACGATTAAATCACCGTCGTTAGCATACACTCATGCAGACGACTATGTAAAGATTAATATTAGAGAATTATAAGAAGTTTTTAAATCTTTTTAAATAATAACTGGTAATTTTGATTTCTCACTTGCTAAATCATTACAGAATAAATTCCTTTTATCTGCCTCTTGTGTCAAAATTGTTTACAACATGTGGTGTTTTCTAATCCTTACTCATTGACCCCGTGTATTGAAGGAGGGTTGTTACAAAAGCGTTTTCTAACAGTTTACAGTACGGTAGACAATATCTAACATAGGATATCCTTAATACAATCACGTTTTCAATCTCATTTCATGATTATAATAATAATTATCCTCGTTTAGTCCACAGTGGATTAATTCCTCATAAAATAAATATTATTTTATAATAAAATGATTTTAAATAAAATATTTAGCTGTAGACTAATAAAACTAAAATGTACTAAAATAAACAAGTTTTGATAAAATTAGCATAATTGACAGATTTGCCCTTGACATTTATCTTTAATATTTGTGCTTATATTATAGCAGTACGATATTTGAATTTGAATCATATTTTATTTAGAAATGTAAACAGGCCTTTTTCCATGTGCACTTTTGTGAGATAATCTTAATCATTCCCAATGAAGAAAAGAAATTTGACAATCCATTCTTGTACCCAAATGATGTAGAAGGTTTACACACTAAGTGGAAAATTAATAGGAAATTTGTATAAATGAAACTTTATTAAGCATGTATTATTTGTTTCAGGTCCAAATCAAGGGTTTTGAAACAAAACAATGGTGCACATATTGCCACACAACAGTATTATGTGAAGGAAAGATAGAGTTGAGAAAATACATTTTTCATAGCAATGAATAAAACACTGCACATTCAAGTGTTGAACTTTTTTTAAACAAGTCTATAAGAAATGATTTAAAAATAAACAAGTTCTGTATTTAAGGCATGCATATGATTGTATACTATTTACCAAACTTAGGACAAAAACAAACAAAACTGAGTTGTTCCTGAAAAAGTGTTTTAAGGCAAGAGAAAAATGCTTGGATATATATAATATGCAAATTAGGGAAAAAATGATTTTCATTTAAAATTTAAAATTACAAATATCTGCAAAGCACACATTTGTCATTTGTACAGTGTTACTGTTAAGTTTTCTTTGTATTTGAAAGAGAAAAGATCACATATCAAATTCTAATTTACTGTATATTATTTTATGTGAAATAATATTCTGTGCTTGACAGAAAAAGTAATTCAAATCAACGCAAAGCATAGGTGAAACAAGCAGTGAGTATTATTTCTTCAGAAAAACACTTTCATGTTATAAAATACACCATTTGCTTGGAACCAGTGACAGTTGTGGACTTATAAAATTAAAAAGAAAACTCAGTGAATGATAATTTTGAAGAATTTGGAATTAATATAGTTGTGTTTGAGTTTATTTTTCTGTCAAATATCTATTTACTCTGAAGATGTGATTATAACTCATTTATCTGATAATCATTATTATTTCTTTTCAGATTGCAGAAACCAGATATGGGTCTTTACTCTCTTTTGATTTCGAAGTCAGACGTTGCTGAATGTTGAAATTATTTTGTGACATGTTATAAATGTAATCTTTAAAGAATATCAATAAAAACTCAAAACATATTGTGTTATTAGTGTGTGTGTGTGTGTGTGTGTGTGTGTGTGTGTGTGAAGTATCTAACGCCTTATTTGCTCCTACAAGTATACTGCAAGATCAAAATATTTAAATTTTCAACAAAAAAAAATCAAATTTAAATACTTTAATGTTCTTAAAAATAATCTGCCAATCACTTTTTTAAGCTGTATATTTTTTTCTATATATAAAATCTTAACATATCCATAGGTTAGTTAAATCTTATTTCATGTGATTCTAATGTTACACCATTTTAGGAACAAATTATTACAACCAGAGATGTGAATACCTACAAATCTTTATCTATTTACCTATTGTTCCTTGGCTACACCAGTACTTTGTGCCTGGACATAGGTTTAAAGCTATATATGAAAATGATAATTGTGGGCATCATTAATAAAAAAAGAAATGTTGGTCTACTGCAGAGCAACTGAACAACAAACAGACCCCTACTCATTTTAATAAAAAAGGGGGATATTATTTTTTTATTTCATTCTGATAATTTTGCTTATGTAAAAATAAATTGATGGCCTAATAAAAAAGAAATGTAAGTTGACAATAACCACGTGTGTATGTGTGTGTGTGGATAAAGATTATTGCATAGATAATTTATAGGAAATTGCCCTTTAAGTCAATGTCAGTTTACACCAACTTAAAACTCACAGATGCTCTCTCTATAATTACATTACATTCATTTGCATTGCTTTTTTATTGCTTTTCTAACTGCTTTTGCTCTTTTAAAACTTTCAATAACTTGTTTTATCAATGAAATACATGTGCATTTGCAGGTTTATATGTTATTCACAGACTGCACCGATATTTATATTGTTAAGATTCATTACCATGACATTTTAAAAGAATGATTCGAAATTTATTCCATGTCAGTGTAACGTAGATCTTTATCATAATACAGCATGTAAACAATATCACCCTCTCTTTCTCTTGTAAACTTTCACAACGCCCCTCATTAAATACACTTTCTGCTGACCGTGTAAATTTCATAATGACGCAGCTACAGTGGCTAAAGATAGACAAAGAGAACCTGATTGAAGTAGTAATTTTATTTTCTCGATTTGTGTATTGTTTAGTATGACGTCAAGTCAGGAAAATATCTTTCAAAAAGTGTTAAACAAACAATATGGCCGTCGTTATTACTGGTTTCTATCAGTAATTTCCGAAAGGGGAGCTGAGGCAGTGTGGATTGATAGATGGAAAAATCTTTTTGCACAGAATTGGATACGCCAAGAAAACATTTGATAGTCCTGAATGTACAGTTGATGGGGTAGTGACATGACAAAGCCCGTTCGTAATATGGCCAAGCAGTCCATTTGATTAAATATGATTCCAAAATTTCCTTTTGTTTAGATTTTAATCGTTCTAAACCATTTTTTTTATAACACATACTGAATGGCAGGTTCGATTTTCACGCAAAACTCCATGTTGATGAGTTCGCCTAATGTCGCCATGTAACCAAACGATTTCATTGGCTGGTTGTGGGCTTGCTATAAATAGCATTATCGGAAAAACCGGATCTGTGAGAAGGTGACCTTCTATTGGTGACGTTCAGACGTCCTACTGCAGCGTAGCATAGCGATTTTAATCAGATTGGTTTCTTACCGTCAAAGTGTAGTGAGACAATCAGTTGCTGATACCTGCTACCAAACGATTTCGCTTCCTATAAGCTTTCAAAGGGGCTCTGTATATACAGGGATACATGTATGTAACGTAACGCATGTGCTTACATCGGCACTATCCTCGCTACGTGCAGGTGTCGGCCATTTTGTTTGACCCATTTTTGTAATTTCCAGCCTTCACTTTTGGAAGATCACGGCACATTGTGTGTGAAATTTCGTTGATTCGAAGTTGAATATACTGTATTTGACGTAATGTAACTTTGATTTATGACCATGCTATGTTTGGTACTGAAGTGAAAAGAAAAAATATGAGCCTGTATATTACATGCTAGGAGAGCTCTTAACTAAAAGGGTTAAAAACAATCAAAACAAGATTGACATTGCCCGTTATTTCCAAAAATGAAGGCTTGAAACTTTTCATATATCATTCAAATTTTATAGGTCTGTCTTTAAATAATATTTAAATGGAAACTGATGATAATTTGACAATGCCAAGTCAAGTCATTCAACGAAGTAAAGTGGAAGAAATTAATCAAAGGGCCCTTAGTTGCTGTTGTTTTCTTTTGTCGGCAAAAATACAGTGTTAATTACCCAGAGAAACATTATTTTGAAAATGATCTCTATGAGGTTTATGTCCTGTAATTCACTTCCGGTAAAGTCGACAAACACCGCTACTTCATAGACCACTTAACCTCTACCAAGATAACCAAAGTACCCAAATGATATTATCAGG
Source organism: Solen grandis (assembly GCA_021229015.1). Lineage (NCBI taxonomy): Eukaryota > Metazoa > Mollusca > Bivalvia > Adapedonta > Solenidae > Solen > Solen grandis. The sequence goes on from CM037794.1 coordinate 24,466,359, forward strand.
AAACCTTGGTTATCTCCGTGAAAGGCCATGAGGTCCGAAATGGAGCGGAACCATTAGAGGGGCTATACCTTAACATAATAAAATTACCTTTGATAAGGAAGGCTTGCCCAGTTTATTACTGACCTGTCGTTGCTTAACCACCAACTGTATTTGTTCGAGTCTTGGCCCAAGTATAATAACCAAGTACTGTCGAATGGACTTACCGTAAAGTTTGAATATAGATTTCAAGAATTGTTGGCACATGCATGCAAGTGTTGTTTAATACTGTATGCACATATGAAAATATTGCATCAAAACTTTTTTATACATATTTTTTTTCAAAAAGTTATATGTTCATGTTGCTACATCTGCTAAATTACAAACCGAACTGTGAAGGCCAATATAATAATTAGACTAATAATAATAATTGCTTTCTGGGCATGCATCTTGTTAAATATCAAAGCAAAGTACAAGAGCAAGCAGACAATTGCTGATCAAAAAAGCTCGAAGTTGCCTGAGGCCAATCATATTGAACTTCGAGCCCCTGTGTTTCTGACTGGTTGTTCCTTCCCACAATTCATTAACAAATTGGGAAACCCGCATATGACGTTTACTCAAACGGATAATCTCGGCTGTCAGCCAAATGCAATATGTCCGAAATGTAACGAGAACAATGATGAAGGAATCACACATTCGAGTAAATTGATAGGGAAACAAACTCAAAATTAACGAAAATATCGAGAAACAAAAGGCGAAACATTATTACGTATTTATTTTCTCGTTTATTCCTCCTAAAAATGTATATTAATAAAACATTTTGCTTTCTAAATTGTGTCCAAACGCGCGAATGCGGTCACGTGAATGCCTCGCGTAGTCAAAGCTTGCATAAGATGTTTCTCATAATTTCTGTTTTGTAATAATATACATTTTAATTAAGTTTTCCTGTCTATGATAAACGATGTTGTCGTTAGGAAACAAATCACTTTCCATCATCGTATACCATTGATAGAGGTTTAGCATAATATACTATTAGATGATCTAATATGATATATACTTCATATCTATTTTATTATTTCTTGTGTTTGCTTGACGCTCGGCATATAAGGGTAGTTCCAGGATTGGCTGGCCTGAGACTGGGTGTGGTATCATGCCACATGTCTACGACGTGATTCTGCAGTGTGGCAGCACTATCTCTGTCTCAAGGGTTTGTTCCCATTTTGCCAACTTCACACCTTTTACTATTTTCACTTTGCCAACTTACATATTGTTGGCTGAAAGCTACCTGCATGCAGTTAAATGTGTCGGTGATGCTATACAATGTTCCCTATACAATTTACTCTGATCATTTAATTAGTGCCATACAGATAACATGATCCAAATTTCGTTGTTGTTTTTTTTACGTATTGTTTCTTTTTATTCTTTGTTTCTTTTATTGTTATCTTTTATTCTATTTTTGAACAGTTTTGCAAGAGAACATACAGAAAGACAACAAACCTAAGATCTTTACTCTTTTAATATAATAATAGATTAAAAGAGCAAACATACTGATATTAACAATTAACTGACCTTCATTAATAACATCATTTACACCATTTATTAATCAAGTGAGACATTTCTGGCCATAATATCTATAATTTTTCGCGTCGTTTGTATTCCCTTTTTATATATAAACACAATAACGCCTTTCGTCGATGATTAGGGATAAACCCTGTTATCGCATATCTATATATATATTTCGGGAGTGAAAGTAACACTTTCTTTAGAGTTAACATCAAATTAAAATTTTGATTTTTTTAAATATATTTCCAAAAAAGAAATTGGGTGACTCTTACTGATGCTAGCTTATATTTTTCTTTTATTATAATATATGGCCTATGCTCTTCAATTAGTTTTCTTGAATTATTTCTGGCAGTCTTGACTTATTTTCATCACATTTATTGCTGTTATATATTCCAAAATATCATCCTTTAAGTTATCACGCCAACTAGACTAATGTTTAATGTTTCATTTCCGTTGTACAAAACAATATAATGATATATCATAAAAAATATATAATAATAATAAAACAAATATGAATACATTAATCTAAAGAGCAATTTTCTGAATTCAATCAGTCATTCATACTGTCATATCTAGTTGTTAATTTATGAACATTTTCTAGAAAGCTATTAGATTCATCCAATATTATTTTTTCAATGGTATTGTTAGAATTAGTAAATACATTTTTTGCGCATAACCTGCTGAAATAAATAGGACAATAATCTAAAAATTATCTAGGACGGTTTGTTCCCATTTTGCCAACTTCACACCTTTTACTATTTTCACTTTGCCAAGGTGGGTTGGTGTGAGAAGAAAATTTGATAAGATTGTTTGAAAATCAATAAAATGTATCACTTAATTATACTTATCAACTCGATTATATTTGTATGTTTATATACAACTTGTACGTTGACAAAATTATTTCCATGTTGAAAACGTAACAGTCATTTTTTAATATGACACCGCACGCATTTAACACCTTTTCACTACCTGGTCAAATTCCCACTTTGCCAACTTTCATTTTAGTACCAGAATATAGAAAGTTGGCAAAGTGGGAACACCCCGTCTCAAGTTGACATAATCTCAAATGACTGAAAATCAGTGAGACGTTAAACCCAACAAATCAGTATTATATTTTTTATTGTATGGTTCTTTTCTTTGGATTATGTAATGTATTTATTCCATTCCTCCGATCAAGCACATCGTCAAGAGATTCGAAAAGTAAAATATATGACTTTTTTTTACAGTAACTCTTTTTTCAAAAAAAAAAAAAAAAGATTTTTTTCAATATGAGACTACGAAGGTCGTTAACAGATACTAATTTAATAAGGGGGAAGAGGAGAGCATGAGAGATACATCATTTTTATTGAGGTAATGTGGATAAAATAACGAACAAAAAATGATTAATAATCCAATGCACAATTTATTAAAAAAAAAAAAACAACAACAAAAAACAGAGATTGTACGCCCCATTTATCAAAGTAATTCTATACACCCCGTGAGTATACAACTGAACTTGTATTATCGATCATCTGTTTCAAGCTGTTAATTTCAATATGACCAAACTATTTTATTGTTGTATATATAAACTTCATTTAGCGGTCACCTCTGTTCAGCGGCCACTCATTTTTCCCTTAACTGACCGCTTAAGACTGGTTGGAATGAAATAATGCGGTGACTGGTTTCTTCGAAATCATTTGCCGAAGATTGGTCTAACCCTTAAGCTGAGGGTTGTTGGTTCGATCCCTACTGGGGTCGGATACGTTCTTCGTGATGAATGACTAACAATTTCTTTCTGACGGTCATTCGTCTTCCACCGTTGTATAGTCAAACTTGTCTTAAGCGATCAGTCAAGGAGACAATAGAAAGTGACCGCTTAACAGAGGTGGTCACTAAATGAAGGTTAAAGGTGCACCAAAATGCTAGTTTGGTAATAATAAAATTGACCGCTTGAGGCAGGTTGACCGCTTAATACAGGTGGCCGCTAGTACAGGTTCAACTGTACTTAGTTAACTACAGAGATGCGTGCTAAAGTTTCAGTAGTGTCAGACTTCCAGGAAAGACTTGTTAGGTGAACTGGCAATCTGTTAGCCTTTGATGGCATAAAAAGGCGTCAGATAATTTAAAAGGAAACTGTATAACAGAATTAAAACAAACTCTACAAGAATCACAAAAACAACAATAATCAAAAGCTGTCAGTAAGACAGTGCGCTCAACTATTTCAGTGATAGTAAAACGCAAATTATGAATCTTTGTATTATCAAAAAGTAAACAATGGCAATTAATAAGGTCATTAATGGTCAAATGACAGTGTTTCCCTCTTGCCTACAGTGGGGGCGTCTGTCATAAGAGGTACTCCAAGTTTAAAGTATTATCCCAAATGGTTCAGTGAAAAAAAAAAGTGGTATGCAAACCCAAGCCAAAATTCTAAATCGAAAAGGGACATAATTTGGTCAAAATCCATGACAGAGTTATGTACTCTTGCTTATAGGTGGATGTAATGGTTATATACATTACAAGTATTCCAAGAAATACCTCAAACGGTTCAGTGAAAAAGTGAGTAGTACAAAAAAAAAAAAAAAAAAAAAAAAAAAAAAAACCAGATTCTTAGTCATCGTCAAGATTCGAAAAATTAAATGTATAACTCTGTTACAGGCGCATGATCCAGAACTCTTTAAAAAAAAAAAAAAAAAAAAACGTTAATGACACTAACTTGATAAAAGGGGAGAGAAAAACATAGGAAATCAATCATTTATATTGAGATCGCGCGAATAAAATAACAAAAAAAAAAAAAGATAATGATTATCTAATGCACAATTTATTCAATTAAACAAACAGAGAGTGTACGCCCTCTTTATCAAACTCATTCTATACACCCCTTAAGTATAATTATGAGATGAATGGTCTTTTTAAGATCATTTGCAGAAGAATGTTATCCTTTAGTGGCGAGCTTTTTCTTTCTTTACAGTATGAAATTCTTAGAAGATCGTTTCATTTGTAGATATATAGCATGGTTACAACCATTTAGCAGTTTAAAGTTCTCAAACAAAACAATAAAATGAAATGATACAAAATGTTATGTATAATAAAATGTATATAACTGAATAACTTGTTATCGCCGGCCCAGGGCGACGATATTATACTTTCGAGCAAGAAAGCAACTTTTTACTCCCGCACCTCTGACGTATTTCGCAGCATCTCTGACTCAAAATGCGAACTGGTTCCCTAAAATTCATTTTTCTGTAACGTTACACTGATGATGAGGACGATATCATTTAATTGTCATTATTATAATGAAGACACATCAACTTTATGTTGAAATAATATTGCATTACGCAATCGATATATTTGAATGATAGTATTATTATTTCTAAGTTATTTACGAATACAATTTTGAAGTACAACATACAAACTTAATGTTCACTGTATATTCAAACGTTCAAATTTTCAATGAATAATAAACATTCTGAACAGAAGAACAAACGAGGTAAATGCCGAATTTCATTATATTTAAAGGATCCTAATAAGAAATAAAAACACACAAAAAAAAAAATCAGTTATATATTGGTCAGGAAAAATGATGCAAAATAAACAAATTCCACATATACGTGTACAAACGTTATTGTTTTACAAAGCTGTCAAAATTTCTCCATTAAAAGCATAATACGTATAAGCAATTTTTTTAACATATTAAAAATTGAATCTTATACATCTGTCAAGCCAAAATGTTTTCTGTGAAAATGTAATGTAATGCAGCTTAGTTTGATTGATTTAGTTCATTTGAATAATTAATAAAATGGCAGATTTAATGTAATATGATCGTATTGAACAAGGTTAGTATCCGATTAATACTGGTGATTATGTTTTGTATGACTGAGAGTATAAATTTATAAAATTTTGTTTTCTGTAGTCATATATTGACGCGAATAAACCATTTAACCTGGAAAACCTCTATGAATCTATATATTTTTTCTATGCATTGCCTTTGATAAATAGCCACTATAAAATTAATTAAAGGGATTTGGATTTTCAGACTTAGGCTTAATGCAGATTTATGTCACTGTTCATCTTAACAAGAACACCTTTTCTTCCTGGAATACAGTTCATACAGTGTATTTATGATAATAAGGCCCAAATTCTGTTTAACGTATTAAAACGTATTGCCGTATTTGACGGATGTTTTTGTCTAGGTATATTTATATTTGATTTATTACAATGCTATAACACTGCACAGACATTTTTATGATTTAATGGCTTACACAATTTTCTATTCTTCCAAAAAGAAAAAGTCACAGTGAGTTTTACTGTATTTCATCAATTGCCTCTCTTACATCTCATACAAAACAATGTACGCAATGGCGTAAAGTTAAATCCCATTTCTACGCATCATTGGATACCGATGCAGTTTTAACAATGAATATTTCAGTGCCATGCGTATCTCAGTTAATTGGTTAGCAACAGCTAAACGTTTATAATATAAACCAAGTAATTATTAATGACCACTTTAGACTTTGATTTAATAAAAATGGTACAGTAAATGAGAGACACACCTAGATAGTACACCATCAAAATCAATAATCCGGTCACGATAACCTGGTCATGATGACTGAGTGGTGAGAGCGTCGGTTCCGTAACCTGGAGATCGTAGGTCTGATCCCCGGCTGCAACTTTCCATTCAATGGGAATAGGCTCAGTGAACGGAAATTGTGACTGGGTATTGCACCAATGGCACCTCAGATCGCAGATACACAGCATTGTACATGCATCTGTCTGTAATACTGCACCTTGTACGTTATACACAAACTAACAGCCAAAAAAAAAAAAAAAAAAAAAAAAATCAATCATAGCAATATGAATAATTTTCTACAAATCTGGTAAATAATAAAAGAGAGTTGAAATATTTAATATCCATTTGATAATGATTCTGGAAGTCATTTAAACACAAAAAATGCTACACCCATTTAGTAGATATTTTCATCCATTCGTGTCAAAACAAAAATGAATAATTTACAAGGGAATATCACGACCTGACACACGCTTGTGTTTCTTCTGTTTTTGCCAATACCATTAATAATTACAACATCGAACTTCAGCATTTGTCATTTGCTGATTTTATAATCGATAATATCAGTGTATTGACCCTTTTGTGTTCATACCTTATTTGTCAGCTGATCGTATTTAACATAAAATGTTGATGAGCATACATTTTTCCAAGCCCTACTAAGTCCTATGCACCAAACAGGTTAACCCTTTCCCTCATTGACTGACTCATTTTGACGCACTCAATAGGTACCACATAAAGCCTGATCTGCAGAAAACCACAGTTAAACCTTACCAAATTTAATTACAAAATCCTCATTTCCAGACCACTGAGGAGCAGCGAACAGCATAAAACCTGATCAGCCTGCTAGTTACTCGCAGGCTGATCTGGTTTTATGTTGTTCGCATAGGTCTTTTCATGGTTTCCTCTATGAGGGAAAGGGTTATTAAAACACATTTCAATTTTCAAATGCATTGTCACTTCAAATGTCACGAAATTTATGTGTTTTGTTAGAACAAAAATAACTATATTGAGTTATCTACACCAGGTAGTTCACCTCGAAACATATCCTTACTGATGGAATGGGTATGTTTATGGTTTACCTATATCCTAAGAACATTAGTATTTTGAAAAAAAGTAAGCAAAAGTACTGCAGATTGGCACTCAAAGGCGCTGCATAAGTTGAAATTTGAAGCCCTACATTCTGACTTTCTTAAGCAGCCAGTAAAGGGAACAAGAAAAAGTGACCGCTTAATAGAGGTGGCCGCCATGTAAAGTAAAACATGTAACATAATTACAGTTATGCTATATCAAAATTGACCGCTAAATGCAGGTTGACCGCTAAATACAGATGGCCGCTGATACAGGTTCAATTGTATATCAATTTCATGTAGGTAAACCTCCTCATATTACTGTCGGTGGGACGTTAAACCAAAACAAGCAAACAAACAAGGTGCCTGGAGTAGTGGTAACGCGCTTTGCTTCTCACTAATACATCCCGGGTACGTCTCCTTGTCACGTGCATGATATGATGTAGTGGTCGCCAGTCCAGACACGCTGGTTTCCTCCCACAATAATGACCAAATACGCCGCCATCAGACACACCAAGAATGATTAATAGAAGCTGTGATAACTTGTTTCGTAATCGATGTAAAAGTGATAAAGTTTAAACTTAAAACAAGATGGACTGTATCAGACACATGTAGTACAAGCCAACTTACTCTTCTTGCAATCAGTGCATCATTTGCTGCCCCCTCCCACAAACTTGCATGTCTATTCACAGAGTAGATACAGATTGAGTATCAGAGAGAGAGAGAGAGAGAGAGAGAGACGTCCGCATCAAAGAAGAATCAGTTCAACTATTTTGTGACAGCAGGTAGAACTGCACCCACAAAATCATTTCGACCAAGTTCACTCGATGATGCTAAGAGATGTTAATTGATCCAAGACAACAGTTCACGGAAGAGATATACTACCCTTAGGCCCGATGTTTTGACTTGACTTGACTTGACTATTTGAGTTTACCGTCGCCTCGACAGTATTTCAGTCATAGAGCGACGTCCAGCTAATTACAGGTGGAGGAAGACCCCGAATCCGGGTAGAACCACCGACCTACCGCAAGCCAGCTGGAAGGCTTCCTCACATGAAAATCCGTATGACCCTGCCGGGATTCGAACCCACGCGGTGAGGGGCTGAGTCAGCGACTAGTAGTTATCGACGCTGTAAGCCGTTATCGGCCACGGAGCCGCCCCCCCCCCCCCCGATGTTTTGATTGGGTCCAAAAAACAAGAATGATAGTGATTGGACCTGCAGTGCCCCTGCAAGAACGAATTAAACTAGATTTACATACTGCAAATGCAACGGTTTTCGTGATGATCAACAGTTTCAAACCTGATCAGCCAAGTTAAAATTCCAGAAAAACAGCAAAATGCAAAATGCTTTATATATCTTAGTGTTTTTCTTCATTGGTGAATTCAGCTGTGACCAAGACTTAAAGGCATATCGAAAGGAATGGATGTCCCACTGAGCCAGGCCCCCATCTGCTGTGATCGACCTGCTAATTGCTGGTCATCACTGCAGGGAGTCTTTAGCCAATATAGTACCTATATGTTACGGTAAAACCTCTGATGGGTTGATGCATAACTAAATTACCAGCTACAATGGAAGTGAGATAGTAGGCTAGTTTTACACAAAGCAATAAACATTTAATGAATAATAGTGATAATATGTGGGTTGTTTAGTTTATGATCCCTTACATATTCTTTATTACATTTATTACTTGGAGTCAATTTTGTAACTGCATGATTATAGGATCATACGTCTATGCATTTATTTCAGAATTAAAGTTTTGATATTGAAAATATAGATACGCATTTTTGTAGTTAATTAAAATGAGCCTGAAGGACATAATTCTGAAAATGAATGATGTTGCTTTTGCTAGAAACGTTTCGTTACATTTTATTCAACAGAATTTCTTCTTGAATAAACAAGTAATAAAACATGTGTTGATTTCTGACATATAAACATGTGTTGAGGGAAGAAATGAGAGAATGAAAGTAATTAGTGATACATAACTTATTTCAAAAATTAATGTGCACAGCAACGGGCACGGTGCCATTATTACACCTGCTTCATTGTGTAGTATAAAAAAATGATTAGCTGGAGTGTTTAGACTAGTATATGATATTTCGACAGATCGGACAGTTTCTGTTATCTATTAAAACGCATGATGATGGAAAGAAAGGGATGCGTGCCATATTTCAACTGCAATATTTTCAGTAAGGATACCACTCGCAAAATAGGCCACTCACACTGTACTGGTGTAAGAATAGATATTGTCGTAATTATCTACTGAAAGAGATAAGAACATTCTGAATGTTTAACACTAGAATGATAAAGTTTAAAACCAATACTGTTGTCTTTTTTTTTCAAAATAAAGGTGTAATTTAGTAATTTGTTAAGGTATTTAATGATAGATGGAAACATAGTTAACCATGAATTCTTTTTTTCCTAAAGTCACTTTTTACCTACCTAAGGATGATGACGTAAGGCAGGGCCAACTGTTTATCTTTATCGATATTCATTGGTAGATATTCACGGAGCCATTAAAATTATCGAGGTTTTGAACTGTAAAATTTGAAATATTATGGAAACCATTTTACAGAGAGACAATGTAAATGACAGAAAATAATCATTTTTCTACAGTTATCATGGTACTTAAATCTATTATTTTCGATGTAAACTTAATGCCTACAGCAGACGCTCAGGCAATGTTTGACAGTTCAAAACGGTTTTTATATTGACCAGCAACACGTCAATATTATGAGTAGGAATATGTTTTTATCTGTTCAAGGCAGACTTAAAAAGCAACCAATTTAAAAATATAATCAATGTTTAGCTTCAAGAACTTTCATATGTGTAATTTTGAGCGAAATGTCGGTGCATTTAACCCATGCAATGCCGTGGGCTCCTTTGCGACTAGTACAAACAGATATCGACCCTGCACATCCGTGCAGTTTGATCATTGTCTTCACTATTCATTTTCAGTCAATAAATTTTCAGCAAGCACCCCATAAACAACTAATGGTACAGTCCAAAATGAAGATATAACAAGTCCAATTAAGAAATTTAGCATGGTGTGGGTTGTAGATTTCAGGGATGGATGAAAAATCAGACAATATAATTAAAATGAAAGGTCGTATGTCAATAGCCTTTGCACTGAACAGGATTCAGTGCCATACCAACAACCATTTGTCTGTAACAATAGAGGAAGCCTTTAGAGGATTTTGTGCGTCATCTGACAACGAAAATGACATTTTTATCTGAGATATTAGGGTTGGAAAACACAAGTGTTCAGATTGAATTCCCAAAAGAACATCTCTAGGCAGTTTTTTTTTATATTGTGAGGGTTTTCGTTTACATCCATCTTGTACGCATAAATTATGTATTAATATTAACTTTATTCTCTTTGTTCGTTTATATTCATGATATATTAATAACAGTTGAGCATTTCTATGATTGTTTTAAAATCCACTGCAATTTCGTATGTATGAAACTGTGGTATATTTATGTCTTATGTATTTAGTGAAAATATCTATTTTGAGGGTGCGGTGAACGTATGATTATGTACAAGCATTGACTGTGGGCAGGATGGAAACCAACACCTGTTTGCAGCGAGATTCCACTATGCTCTACCGTGGAACTGGCTTCGCCATCGAATTGGACCGATGATCCCTTTGTTAACAGTGCTTAAAGAATATTAATTTCAGTCTGGTTTCTTCAAATACAGAACTTGGTTACACTTGATTAAAGTACATATAATTATATTTGATGTGAGAATAATTAGAACTACTTTGAGTTTAAATATGTAAGAATCGAAAGAAATCATAAAAGATACTCAAGTTAATTTTGATTGAATAGATATTGAAGTAGTGACATAATAAGTATGCAAAATCTAAAATTACATGTATATTGGATAATCATCAAAAACATCATGGTAGAGTTTTTATATCCTGTTATAGATATTGAAATTCATATTTAATACGTAAAATGAATATGTGTGGAGTAATCACCTATAACACTGCAAAGAAGTTTTATCTTATGGTATAAGCTTTACTCTGCAAATACATGTATAACAACGTCGGATACCTACTTCTGTTAGACGTGGGATATTTGGATAGCACTTTATCGTTAAAAGGATATTCATAAGATGTACGTCTACCAGTCAAAATACTGCTAACATAATTGCGTACTCTTCAGTTAGAGATCTTAAATTTGTAAGTCGGTAAAGGTTTGTCTTAGTGTCGTAAGTACGAGAGTTTCTATTGGTCCAAAAATCCCCACTACCTAGCGGGGCTGCGAATAGAGGCGCGGCTTTTCAAATAGTCGATAAACGAGCAAATGCTAACTAAGAATCCCTTAGGAGATGTATGGAGTAACGAAATGAGTGCTTGTGGGTTTCCGACGCTGCAAGTATAACAGTAAGAACAAAATGCCCATTAAGAAGTCACCTATGTACAGCCGCACACTGGAGTACAAGTACCTTATCAATCAATTTTATGTAATTTTTAAACAACAAGGGAACCGGATAATCATCTTCAGCACTTTACAATTTATGTTAATGACACTTAATGCAATATTTAAAACGACACGTTCATTGGTTAATTCTACAGAGTTCTTCAACGCTACACTTTAGGATACATCCGGCGGACTACAAACACACTGTTGCCTTACAACGCACAGAAACTCGTATATGCGTAGAGACAGCTAGCGAGATATGATGAGCCAGTAACTGTTATCAGACAGTGGTGCAACGGATTGTTTGAAGCTGGGAAGAAACCGAGAGGCAAGTGGATAACAATAATGTGGCCTAATTAAAGGTATCTCTTTCGTTCATGTATAGATAATTATTAATTGGCAAGAAAGAGCCATTTTAAAACACATTAAATGAGTTTAAATCTTATTTTGAACATCATAAATATACTGAGTTGCAAAAAATGGTAGAACACAAGCATATGTTAATTTAAACGTATAATTCTTTATTAAATTTTCGAAATATCATATGTTTTCACATCTGATTAGTTATAATATTTGGTTTAACCCTTTCCCTCATAGAGGAAACCATGAAAAGACCTATGCGAACAACATAAAACCAGATCAGCCTGCGAGTAACTCGCAGGCTGATCAGGTTTTATGCTGTTCGCTGCTCCTCAGTGGTCTGGAAATGAGGATTTTGTAATTAAATTTGGTAAGGTTTAACTGTGGTTTTCTGCAGATCAGGCTTTATGTGGTACTTATGGAGTGCGTCAAAATGAGTCTGTATGAGGGAAAGGGTTAAAACATTTTGTACGTGAGATTTTTTGGCCGTGTTTTAAAAAAGCAGTTCTTATATCTGTTTGTTTTAACATATTTTTATCGGATATACACTATATTTGTTAAATACATATAGAGTGAATATTCGAAGTATTAAAAGAGACTGTATATTTCTTATATATTGTTTAACGCCTGTGAATGGTGTTATTCATGTGATATGTGCAATATATAAGGTGTAACATGAGTTGAGATGTTATCAGTGTAATGGCAGGCATGGTTATCATTTTATTATATGATATGTACATGTATATACTGTTTGTTAATGTAACCATGATGAGACTATAATAAAGAATATATCTATCAATGTTTGGTATAAAACTCTAAAAGTATTGATTTTTAGGGGAATGTCTTATAGAAATAATACGTTTGAATTAACGCAAATCTTTAAGATGAGTATATTTGTAAATTGAAACAGCATGTATCAGTCTTTTGTTGGTTATTTTTTCTTTTGATTTTTTAATATAGATGAAAGCAGCAAACAGGGTTTATGCTTGAAATAATGTAACTAAACAAAAGAAAATAAACTGCGTTATTGTCTTGAAGTTAAAGAAAGTACTTTTTGCACATTTAATACGCTTTTAAGATTGCATATGACGGATATACAGATAGATAGATTAACGACTTTCTTCTTTATCAGGGATCGGTGATTATTTTAGTTTAAGTTTTAGGTGCATTCTTTGTTTGAAACAGATCAACAAACTTGTGAATTATTGCTGACAGATTTCTACCAAAGCAATTTGACGTTTATGTGTGCAATCGCCGTGATAAAACAATTTCATTTTGTATCGGTCGCAATTTGTTGTCGAGTTTCCTGGGACACAACTAACATAAAAATATCGATTAATTATTTGGTAGAGTCACTGAACAGTAATTATAAAAAAAAAAAACGTTACTCGAGACTTAAGGAATCAAACAAACTACTGAAATAAACATAAACTACATTATTTTTGCAAGATCTAAAATGATAACGTTTGTCCACGTCATCGAATGTAACCAAATAGTACTGTGCATTTGAACCAACATTTCAGTATCTATGCAATAATGTTATTAGATTGAAATGCAGTCAATATCAAATTTGATGAACGATTTTGGATGGTTAAGTCGTTCTATTTAACTAGAAATTCAGTTCCTTGACATAAACTACAGTCTCAGTTGAAGGAATAGACCACGTTCCGGTCTCTGTAATGAAATGAAATTCGTTCGTGAAAACTACATGGGAGATACTGTGCTGCTGAGGTGTTGTAGTCACAAACGTACTTTCACTTAATCCCCCAACGCTTAGGGTTCGAGTCCCAACAGAGTCACTTGGAAGGTCATGTGTGGAAGCCATCCAGCTCATTTGCGGTACGACGGCAGCTCTGTGCTCTTTCAGTCTTCCTCCTTCTTTGATTAGTTTGAAGTCGCTATGTCTTTCTGAAATTCAGTCGCGGCACAACAAACAACAGCGACAAGACAAATGGCATGACTTGCCTCTGACAACCGATCAACCCTACCATTTACGTTAGGAAGGGAACAAAGTCGAACAAAGCACGTGTACGTTAGGAGGGTACCAATAGTTTCTATTCATCTTGTCAGTAAATGGTAATTTAATCACCTGTCCAAGAAGTATCGATTAAAATATCTGTTGATGAGTGTATACAAGTCATTCGTGTTTATATTTAAACAGGAATGCACGAAATCCATTGAAAACTATATGCCTCTCAAGTTAAGTGGTTAACATTATAGGATAGTAGATTTTAAGTGGCTAACATAAATATACCATGTGTGCGAGTGTGCGTGTGTTTTTGTTAATTGACATTATTAGAAAAACTCATAGATGATAAGTTATATGGTTGACGACTCCACTTGAAGGAGCAGTAATTTTCTCAACTTTGAATTAAGAGGATAATGATTATGGTCATGTGTTTTAAAAAAATGATGGAAACGAAATTCAAGTCATCCATTTATTTAAAAGAAAATGTATGGTTATTCAGTGAGAATATGCCTTTGTATAAAACAATAGAAATTTCAAACTTAAAATTTTCTATATCTGAAGTTCATTGTTCATCTGTAACATCTATAAGTAGATCTTGAAATGTACTCCGGAAGCCAATCTAAGCTGATTAGCATATTCAGCTTCGGATTCGCATAATTTGCATGAAAATGTAGAGAGTAATTCAAATTGTAGCTTCAAACCATAATGGTCTAAGTTCACGGTGAAGTACATTGTAGTAAGTGGTAACAGGGGGGCTTTAACGATTGAGAAATTTTGTCAAATCTGGAAAGCAAAGAAAAAAAAAAAAAAAAAAAAAAAAAAAGAAATAAGTACCACCAGTAATCCAGTAATCGATCGTGTGGACGTGGACTTTAAAATCTGAAGGAAATTTCTCAAAATAATTTGACACGTGATCATTGCGTATAAAGCGTGGGATTGGATACATAATGCATTTATCTCCAATCTCAAATATGGGCTGTACATTTCAAAAATGTCTAGGACAGATTTATAACAATGTTGAAAGATGCACGTATATAATTTATCCGATTACTGTGATGGTTTTGTTATCGCCCGCATCCACTCACGTATCTAGCCTTTGAACGCTTTTTCGGTATTTATCTGCATTATCCCACGATTTGAAACTCCAAAAACAGACAAAGTAGGCCAATTATTTAAACTGTTCTACCGAATTTTACAATATCTAGGTCACCGCGGCATCATGGGACTAAGCTCATTTAAAAAAGAAAGTGTACTCGTACACTTAAACAACCATATTGAATATTCCTTGATTTCGACAAGTTACATATAATTGTAAATCAAATGTTGATTTATGGTATATATACATGCAATTAAATGGTTAAAGTGTATTTGAACTGTGCTGAAAATTTGATAAATATTGGTAAATACGATAAAATGTCATGCACACGCTTATTTTTTCTAAGCATATATGGCGACATAGATTCTTCTGGCTCCTGTTCCCATTCTCCATGAAGCGTCTTCCTTTGCGACGAAAAACGATTCAGTCTATCAAAATTACCACAAAATGAATAGTTCAAAAGCGGACCATGACGGCTCAGTATGCACGATTCTCAGTTTTTTTAAGCAGTCTCATGTCATCTAGTCAAATTAACATCAGCATATTTTTTGAGAAACTTGATTTCTCCCCCTACCCACCCTCCCCTCTCTCTCTCTCTCTCCTCTCTCCTCTCTCTCTTCAGGTGTGGGTGCAGTGGTTTATATTTGTGTAAGTTTAAGATCACACTAGTTCGTTTCTATATCTGATTCATAACAGTTCACGAAACAACACACAGTAACGTTAATTTGAGTAAGAATAATTTAATCAATTTCTATCTATAAAAATATAAACTTTTTGATTCCATGGTTTTATTGCATCAACAACCAACGGCCGATACAGTGTTTCTATTTTAGCTATGTCAGGCATGCGAAGTTTGGGTACTTGAAAACAGCGAACCATCTTGAACCTTTATTGTGCAATGAAAGAAAGGATGTTACTGACAAGTTCTTTCATCTAAATGATAAATGCATATGTGCATCTGTTTTATGTCTATTTGTATTGTACAAAATGTATGTACAAATTTTATTTGTTTATAATTTACTGCTTTACAATAAAGGCTTACGCGAAACTAGTAAGTATATTATATATTTAGCTCAAGATGTTTTCCCATATATCCTTTTAATAAGCTGCCTTCTTGTGTAATTAAGTGTTCATAGGAGAAGAACATTGAAAGCTTTGCTTTCGTTCACATCCTATCCCAGTTACTTGATTGTTTGTATATTATGTTGTATTATATGATGGGAATAAATATGTTTAAACTAACTAGTAAGTACAGTCAAACATGTCTTAAGCGGTCAGTCAAGGGAACAGAGAAAAGGGGGTGGGGAAGAGGTGACCGCTAAATGAAGTTTAAATATATAACAAAATGATACAGTTAAATGATATTGAAATTGGTCGTTAGATATAGATTGACCGCTTAGTACAGTAGCCAACTAATACAGGGTCAACTGTATATACGATTAACTAATCATTAATATACACACGCATTATGGATATTAAGTGTTATTATCTAAGTGAGCACTGTGTTTGTTTATATATTTCTACTAAAGTTATTGTTATATGATCCAATAAGAAATTTAAAGCTAACTTAGCAAGAAAATCGGTAGACCTGACAGATGCTTCCCAAATAAGCAATATCTCTTTAGGGCTAATTCTTATATGTCTGAGTATAAAGAAAATGCATTATAAAGTATTGTAAAGGGGAGATAACTAAAGCTAAAAAGGAAAGTTGGTAGAAGTGATTGATATGGGAGGGATATCCGCCAGTTCATTTCCTTTTCTAATTGAGGTTTTCACAATACTTATTTCAAAATT
The DNA here is from genome assembly GCA_021229015.1 of Solen grandis. Taxonomy (NCBI): domain Eukaryota; kingdom Metazoa; phylum Mollusca; class Bivalvia; order Adapedonta; family Solenidae; genus Solen; species Solen grandis. The sequence continues at coordinate 24,483,153 of CM037794.1, forward strand.
CTTATTACATTTACAAGATGCTTGTTACATATTCAAAGTAGAAATCGTTACTTAAAATACACCGTTAATGATCGAATTCCACATTAAAAGTTTCGTAAGTTACAAATTCATAAATATGGATTGTACATTGTAGTTTTCACGGGCTTATTTTTACTGGTGATTTGCATTTAAGATTGAACACTTTCGTTTTTAAATTAAACGATAAGTAATGACTATTATCATATTTTAAGAAGAGACAAAGACATGCGATTATAAAACATAGAAAACAATTTTTTAAATTCATTAACGAAGGATAGAATTGTCATAGTGCAAACAAGAATGTTACTGGCAAATATTCCGCTCATCGTATTTTACCGATTGAGGGCGCTGCTACAGAACAGGTGTCAGAGCTATTTTAAAAACAAGTGAGCTGAGGTGTCACGGTGTGAGATTTCCACATTGCTGAAGTTTCCAAGAGTTGCACTGCGCATGCGTAATATTCGGAAGCCCGTCTATAAACGGCCTGAGTATTCCATGCGGGCTCAGACTTCTAACATATAGTATATGTGTAATATCACAGGCATATGGACCAAGTCCCGTTGGTAGTGTGAGTAGAGCGTCCGTCCCGAATCGGGAGGACATGGGTTCGATCCCAGGCTGCGATATACCAGTGTCGTGAAATGGTACTGGTATAACTCCTTTTATATGTTTGGTGTTCAGCATAAAAGGGTAGTTCCAGTACTGTTTGCCCGTGTTTCAAGAAAATGTGAATGAGTGTGCTATTGTCATATGACTATGGCGTGATACTGCAGTGTGGCAGCAATAAAATAGTATCTGTATCAAGTGTACTTGACAGTCTCAAAATGGGTGAAATAATGTTAAACGTTAAACCCAACAAAACAAACAAACGTGCCCGATGGAATCATAAGTCTGTCTAAAAGTGGGCCGAGATTTCGACCCGGTCTCAGATTTCCAACCTGAAGTATACGAGTAATATCAATACATGGTACACTTTTACATGGTAGAGATGGAAAGACCATCAGCCCGTCTATGAGTGAGCTTAGAATTCTACACGGGCTCAGATATGCAACCCAAAGCGTAAGAGTAATGCCCGAAGTATATATGAGATGGGAAGACAAACACGACAGTGTATAACTGGGTTAGAATTCTACAGGTTATAGGAAGCTAAGGAAAGGAAAAAACATAGCTAGCCCGTTTATTAGAAGGCTTGGATCTCCATCCAAGCTAAGGTTTTCAGCCTGGAGTACACGAATAATATCACAGGTATACATTTATTCATTTAATGATTATACTGAAATCAACAAGCCAGTTCAACACCTGTTCTGTAGCATTGCCCTCTATCGGTAATATACGAAGTGTAGAATATCCGTCAGTAACGTTCTTGTTTGGATTAGGTCAATTGTATCTTTCGTTGTTTTTTAAGAATTGTTTTTTTTTATTAGTTCTCTAGACATTGGTTTCAATTTACGTTTATTGTTGCAGTCGCGGAGTACCACTTTTTATCATTTAACATGATTTGTACTACTGCCTTGCGAATAGCAATAGATTCTATGTTTAGAACATTCAAACTTCGTTTTAACTGAAATTTATTTTATTATCTGCCCCAGTATACACAAAATGCCTTTATCGTTGTGTTTACTAACTTACTTGCGACTTACAGTTTTATAGATCTACACAGAATTTCCAGTAATATAGATACTATGTAAAAACACAAATACAACAGTCTGTTGGCATTTGCACAAACGAATTTCCCATTTGTCAGTTACATCAACCGATTCAATATGTAAATGTCCTTCCATAATACAGTGAATTTGTGGTGGGGTCAGGCTCTCTTATCAATTTATGACATTTTGGAAAAGTGCATTTTTACTTAAGGGAAATTTTCATATCAATTTATATAACTGGTTATTTACATTAATATTGGCAATAATACCAATCATCAACATTCATTGATAATGGCATTCAATTGATCTGCTTTCAAACGCATTTGCTAACCAACTGGGGTGTTTAATTTGTGCGTATTATACAATTTATATCAGTGGGCGAGTATGGGAAAGAGGGACAGCTAGACTGTTATAACTGCATACAGAAATAGACGGATTGGTTATGCAGTCAGTATACCGTGTGCATTAGAAAATAATAGTGACATTTTTTTAGTGGGTAGGGGTCCTTAGATAAACTGCGATTTATTGGACAACAAAACTGACTACAACACAAGACGTTACGGCCACGAACAAATTGAGGTGCTGTCAGATTTCCATACAAATGTTTATAAAGTTTTCTGCATTCAATAAAATTTGAAAAAAAAGAGTTAAATTTTAAACCTTATTAAAAATAAAGGTCATTTTAAATAGAAAAGTAGTCAGTAAACTTAATAATCGTGCAACAAGACATGTGTATCAATATAAGCAACAGAATTGCATTAAAAAAAGACAACTAATCTTGTGAAAATTATAGACCTACTTACAATAATTTCTTTTTTAAAGCGTATTGGTAACGCGCTTTGCGTCTCACCAATTCGTCCCGGGTTCGATTTCTGGTGCGACTTTTGCCTGTCCAAATACGTGGGTCTCTTCGGGTTCTATTGTTCACCTTCACAATAATGACTACATACGTTTAATATAAGTTGTGACAACTTGTTTCGTAATTAATGTAAAACAAAATTAATTTAAAAAGAATACGTTATTTCCTATTCTTTTCGAAAGAAACTATGTTTATCTTAACATTTGAATCTTGTATGAGTAATATAATGTGCAATTTTATTTTGAGGGTGGTGTTAATGGTTGATGCCAAACCACAATATGTTTCGAATGGAAATAGTGGTGCTTCAAAGTACTTATTGTGAAAAAATAAGTCACATGACATAGTTTTAATAATTCTATTTTTGTATATCTTGTTCTTTCTCTGTGTGTATTTCTCAGACGAAAACGAATAACTGCCATGGAACAGAAACAAGACTTCCTTTTTACATACAAACTAATATCAAAGAATGTTAAACAAATCAATTACATGTATTTTCTTTCGAGACATATACCAGTTTGATATATCTTTTACAGTTCATACAATACAATATGTGATTGGCACTTAGCACATGTGGGTAATATCAGGACTTGTTGGTCTAATGTCTGGACAATGTGACTGTGTGCAAGAGATATTTCCTCATTGTCTCTCTAAGAAAACATCTTCACTCGTTTATCAAAATGTTGTTTTTTTTTGTTGTTTTTTTGTTTTTGTTTTCTTGTATGGAATCTCCGACTGCTGACCTGTTGTCATTGATTAGTGAACGACAACTTTTCTCCAATATTTCTCACGTTGTCATCCCAAACTATATAACTATACTTTGTATAGCTCTTACTTAAACAGATCTCTATTACAAGTCTTCTATCTACTTAACGCCGATGGTAGACATCTAAATCAAATTGTCGAAAGTTTCTGCAACAAAGACTAAATATGATGCGTCACATGTTCCTAATGGATGAGATCACGTGACATTGACGTAAGGACACAGCTATTACTTTTGCAGTCTCCTGGGAACATTATGACGGATATATACCGTTCCATTACGTAGTTTGAAGCTCAAATTCAAAGCACTTGCGCACTGAACACTTCGGTTTTATTTTTTAAATAAGTTAAATAACTTAAATGTATATATGTAAAATATCGGTATTATTTATCCACATATAATACAGAGAGAGAAGGAGGGAGAGAGAGACCACTATAGCCGCCCACTGAAACATGAAATGTTTTATTAAATATTTTTAGTATCTGGGTCGAATTTCATCAACAATACTTAGTGCTAAGTAAAACTTAAATACTAAAAGGGCGATCTTCAGTAGTCTTCTTTCTCAAACAAAAATACCCAAATGTTTCATTCCTTAACAATTATTGTTATTAATTATTCAGTTATTTTGTTTAAGAATTAAAGATTAAGAAACTGAATGCATATAAAACAATTATTCTGTTGGCCCAGCCATTTTAATACTTAGAGAATAGCCAAATTTTACCAGTTAGAGTTTCGGACATGCGCGGCGAGGGCCACGCGCAGGGAGGGTCACGTGCACGGTGGGTCACGCGGAATAAGACCTACATTGGCAGCTCATTAGACTATCAAATAAATCCCTGTTGTAGATGTACTAAGCCCGCAATCATTTTAAAAATATACCAATATCAGATACAGCGTTTTCATATTTAATATTAGTTCAACATTTCGTAAGTGCGACAGTACAGTAACCGGATGCATTCTAGGAGAGAGTCATGGATATAAAACCCCGTGTAGTTTTCAATGCATCCATAAAAGTGAATGCCCATGCGTCAAGACTATTATACTTGGCTTTTTCTTTGTTGTCAAATTGATATCATTTCTGTCGCTCTGTCAAATTTTGAAAATTGAAAAAAAAAGAAAAAAAAAGATCCTAATTAATTTCAAGATTTTTTTAAAACAGCGCAGTAAAAAGGAAAAGTCAGGACTGTTACAAAAATGAACCTTTTTATATTCTGTCAGATAGACATATCGCCATATCAGTCCAAACAAATTACCGAAATGTAAGCCTTGGTTCAATTATGTTTGACTGTAAATATCCAGACATTGACCTACTTGGGACTAAAGGAAGCTCAAGAGGTCGCCAGTATGTTAAGATAGAGACGACTGATATACTAGAAACGACTGAATTAAAACATCGGAGTTCTCTTTTAGGAGCAACTAGGCTTGGTACATAAAGGAAGTTATTGACCTTTTCCCTCATATAGACTCATTTTGACGCCCTCAATAGGTACCACATAAAGCCTGATCTGCAGAAAACCACAGTTAAACCTTACCAAATTTAATTCTCAAAATCCTCATTTCCAGATCACTGAGGAGCAGCGAACAGCATAAAACCTGATCAGCCTGCGAGTTACTCGCAGGCTGATCTGGTTTTATGCTGTTCGCATAGGTCTTTTCATGGTGTCCTCTATGAGGGAAAGGGTTAATAGTGTATGAATATGAACTAATTCAATAGGGCATAGATTGGTATATCAAATCGGACGAGCCGCAAGGCGAATCCTTCGTGATTTTTCAAGCTATGTACGAATGTATCGTATTTCGTATTGTGTAAAACAATGTTAAATAACCTTTCTACTTTTTTTTTCTTTTTCAATAGTTCAGAATCTGACAACATTTAAACTGTCGATTCAGATTTTCATTCGAAACTTTTTCACAAAGGAATAAATCGTACATACAGAAATAAATAGATAACAGTACGCGCGTGCGTCCAGATATAAAAATGAATTGTACGATCACGTGATTAAAAAAGCGTCTCTGGTTGGACGTTAGAAACTGGTATAGAATAATCTATGTATTGTATAAGCACTTATATCAACAATACTTATTGATTAAAGCGCTTTATCCAGTTATCCCTACACACCTTTTTTGATAAACACGATTGCATTCAATCCTGAAGCTGCACTAGAGGTCAAGGAAAGATATATATTACAAACAAGCAGCTGCGGAAGGCTGAGAGTTCGATCCAATCAGGCTTAGCGTTTTTCAAGACGTTGTAAAGTACTGGTGCAGTACGGGTACCGTAGGTATGGTACATATATAAAACCTCATTTTTCAAATCGAAGTCTTAACTATAACGTCGACAGGTCATCGTACAAAACATGGTGCTCGTAGTTAATATAGATAGGATGACAAGAATTGACACTAAAGCATCTTCTTTAAAGTAATATCATGAGTTTGGCTAGTGTTTTTTTTTTCAATTAAGTAAAAGCCTCTTCCTCGTTAGAAGGAACTCGTGAGTTCAATACCCGGTCCCGGCTTAGTAAACTTATCAAAATTGTACTGGTATATTAGTAATATATAATTAAACTGGCTTGGCGGTAAGCATTTATAAGGGTATATCCAAGACTGATTAGTCCGGTTTTTGGATAAGGTAACTGAGTGTGATATCATGCGATTTGCCAACGGTGTAAGGAAGCCATATAAATGAGTCATGTAGAGAAAACCTCCCAAAATTATAAAAATACTGTTTATGTGACGTTAAACAAATACATGTACATACAATATGCAACGATTTTTTTCCCGCTTATCTTTGCCAGTCTAGATAAAAATATTTGAAATAGCCGAAACCAAAAAGCAAAAATTTCATTTTAATGGAAGCTAATGGAAGAAGAGGAGACATTATTTATCGCAGGATAAATCAGAATATTAAGTCTTTAAGAGCTTAATAAGGGTCAGGCAATAACAGGAGAGACCATGTCTGATATTTGTCGAAGGTCCAGACAGTGTAAATGATTAGGGATTACTTAACATTCGATTAATCTCAAAACCGTTTTATATCTGACATGGACAATCCAGCGTGTGAATTGCAATTTGTCTAGAAAGTATTATTACGTACTGAAAAGCATTAATTTTCGCTGACATTAAATTTCGTTATTTTGGGAATTTAAGGTTTTTGGAAAAGGCCTAAAAGAAAAGTTTTCGTGGGGAAAAAAAAAAAATTAATGTCCCATGAAAATTATTGATTTCACAGTAACAAGCCAGAGCATAGTACATTTATTCGTGGATCTATGTTTAGAAAACGTGATGTCTATATAAGAGACAAGTTTTCGGGGGATTTAAATTCGTTGATAAAACACACCACGAACAATACGAAAATTAGTGTCCCACGAAAATTGATGATTTCACAGTATGCATGGCAATAAGATATGTTTAAACCATGAAGCCACTAAAAGGTCCGGGTTTTCAACCACCCTCATTGTCCCACAATTTACTTCGGGGTCTTCTTTCTATTAAGCCATCGACTGGCCTACTCTTGATAGCGAAGAATGATTTCGACTAAGCTCTGTGCAATAATATCTGACCTAGGATAACGTCTGAGCCAAAGCCAAATGTGCAAATTGTTGAATTCAATCACCCTATTTTCATAAAAGTGTTTATATTCACTTTATGATTTCCAGTGCGCAACTACAAATGTTTCCTGCTGCACATTTAACAGTTAATCATGTCACTTTTTCCAAAATATTATTACTCATTTCATCATTTATTATTTCAACATAGTAGCAACATTATTCAAAGTGGGTTTGCTTTGGTTTTCACATTGTATCGGCAATATGTCATCTCTTGGGGGACTATTATCTACAGTGCTGCTTTTTAAAGATATCCCGCAAAAGACAAACAGCATTATGTCATACAAGGCCACATTGTCCTGACATTGAGCAAACCGGCCATAGATATACCCTGCTGTGTACAAAATAGAAAAGTAGTCAGTAAACTTAATAATCGTGCAACAAGACGTGTATCAATATAAGCAACTGAATTGCAGTAAAAAAAAGACAACTAATCTTGTGAAAATTATAGACCTACTTACAATAATTTCTTTTTTAAAGCGTATTGGTAACGCGCTTTGCGTCTCACCAATTCGTCCCGGGTTCTATTTCTGGTGCGATTTTTGCCTGTCCAAATACGTGGGTCTCTTCGGGTTCTATTGCTTACCTTCACGATAATGACTACATACGTTTAATATAAGTTGTGATAACTTGTTTCGTAATTGATGTAAAACAAAATTAATTTAAAAAGAATACGTTATTTCCTATTCTTTTCGAAAGAAACTATGTTTATCTTAACATTTGAATCTTGTATGACTAATATAATGTGCAATTTTATTTTGAGGGTGGTATGGTGATGCAAAACCTCAATATCTTTCGAATGGAAATAGAGGTGCTTCAAAGTGCTTATTGTGAAAAAATAAGTCACATGACATAGTTTTTAATAATTCTATTTTTGAATATCTGGTTCTTTCTCTGTGTATTTCTCAGACGAAAACGAATAACTGCCATGGAACAGAAACAAGACTTCCTTTTTACATACAAACTAATATCAAAAAATGTTAAACAAATCAATTACATGTATTTTCTTTCGAGACATATACCAGTTTGATATATCTTTTACAGTTCATACAATACAATATGTGATTGGCACTTAGCACATGTGGGTAATATCAGGACTTGTTGGCCTAATGTCTGGACAATGTGACTGTGTGCAAGAGATGTTTCCTCATTGTCTCTCTAAGAAAACATCTTCACTCGTTTATCAAAATGTTTTTTTTTTTGTTTTTTTTGTTTTCTTGTATGGAATCTCCGACTGCTGACCTGTTGTCATTGATTAGTGAACGACAACTTTTCTCCAATATTTCTCACGTTGTCATCCCAAACTATATAACTATACTTTGTATAGCTCTTACTTAAACAGATCTCCATTACAAGTCTTCTATCTACTTAACGCCGATGGTAGACATCTAAATCAAATTGTCGAAAGTTTCTGCAACAAAGACTAAATATGATGCGTCACATGTTCCAAATGGATGAGATCACGTGACATTGACGTAAGGACACAGCTATTACTTTTGCAGTCTCCTGGGAACATTATGAGGGATATATTCTGTCCCATTACGTAGTTTGAAACTCAAATTCAAAGCACTGGCGCACTGAACACTTCGGTTTTATTTTTTAAATAAGTTAAATAACTTAAATGTATATATGTAAAATATCGGTATTATTTATCCACATATAATACAGAGAAGAAGGAGGGAGAGAGAGAGAGACCACTATAGCCGCCCACTGAAACATGAGTGTTTTATTAAATATTTTTAGTACCTGGGTCGAATTCCACCAACAATTCTTAGCGCTAAGTAAAACTTAAATACTAAAGGGGAGATCTTCATTAGTCTTGTTTCTCAAACAAAAATACCCAAATGTTTCATTCCTTAACAAGTATTGTTAGATATTAAGGTAATAGTTCATTTCAGCTTATTCTTGTACTTGAATATTTCATAAAATAATAATGTAGTTTAAGAATTAAAGTATTACTTAGCGCTAAGTATTGTTGGTGGAATTCGAAACTGAATGCATATAAAACAATTATTCTGTTGGCCCAGCCATTTTAATACTTAGAGAATAGCCAAATTTTACCAGTTAGAGTTTCGCACATGCGCGGGGAGGGCCACGCGCAGGGAGGGTCACGTGCACGGTGGGTCACGCGGAATAAGATCTACAATGGCAGCTCATTAGACTATCAAATAAATCCCTGTTGTAGATGTACTAAGCCCGCAATCATTTTAAAAATATACCAATATCAGATACAGCGTTTTCATATTTAATATTAGTTCAACATTTCGTAAGTGCGACAGTACAGTAACCTGATGCATTCTAGGAGAGAGTCATTGATATAAAACCCCGTGTAGTTTTCAATGCACCCATAAAAGTGAATGCCCATGCGTCAAGATATTCTTAACTTATTCTGACATTTGCCAAGTTAAAAAATTGTTTACAAACTTTTTATAGATGTAAACAAATACTGTATAGATCTCTAAAATAAAAAATATATCGAATATGTTTATTTCACAACTATTATACTTGGCTTTTTCTTTGTTGTCAGAATTGATATCATTTCTGTCGCTCTATCAAATTTTGAAAATTGAAAAAATAAATAAATAAAAAGATCCTAATTAATTTCAAGATTTTTTTTTAAAACAAAGCGCAGTAAAAAGGAATAGACAGGACACCACATGTTACAGAAATGAACCTTTTTATATTCTGTCAGATAGACATATCGCCATATCAGTCCAAACAAATTACCGAAATGTAAGCCTTGGTTCAATCATGTTTGACTGTAAATATCCAGACATTGACCTACTTGGGACTAAAAGAAGCTCAAGAGGTCGCCAGTATGTTAAGATAGAGATGACTGATATGCTAGAAACGACTGAATTAAAACATCGGAGTTCTCTTTTAGGAGCAACTAGGCTTGGTACATAAAGGATATCTTAACCCTTTCCCTCATATAGACTCATTTAACCTTCCCTCATATAGACTCATTTAACCCTTTCCCTCATATAGACTCATTTTGACGCCCTCAATAGGTATCACATAAAGCCTGATCTTCAGAAAACCACAGTTAAACCTTACCAAATTTAATCCTCAAAATCCTCATTTCCAGACCACTGAGGAGCAGCGAACAGCATAAAACCCGATCAGCCTGCGAGTTACTCGCAGGCTGATCTGGTTTTATGCTGTTCGCATAGGTCTTTTCATGGTGTCCACTATGAGGGAAAGGGTTAATAGTGTATGAATATTAACTTATTCAATAGTACATAGATTGGTATATCAAATCGGACGAGCCGCAAGCGAATCCTTCGTGATTTTTCAAGCTATGTACGAATGTATCGTATTTCGTATTGTGTAAAACAATATTAAATAACCTTTCTACTTTTTTTTTCTTTTTCAATAATTCAGAATCTGACAACATTTAAACTGTCGTTTCAGATTTTCATATGGAACATTTTCACAAAGGAATAAATCGTACATACAGAAATAAATAGATAACAGTACGCGCGTACGTCCAGATATAGAAATGAATTGTACGATCACGTGATTAAAACAGCGTCTCTGGTTGGACGTTAGAAACTGGTATAGAATAATCTATGTATTGTATAAGCACTTATATCAACAATACTTATTGATTAAAGCGCTTTATCCAGTTATCCCTACACACCTTTTTTGATAAACACGATCGCATTCAATCCTGAAGCTGCACTAGAGGTCAAGGAAAGATATATATTACAAACAAGCAGCTGCGGAAGGCTGAGAGTTCGATCCAATCAGGCTTAGCGTTTTTCAAGACATTATAAAGTACTGGTGCAGTACGGGTACCGTAGGTATGGTACATATATAAAACCTCGTTTTTTCAAATCGAAGTCTTAACTATAACGTCGACAGGTCATCGTACAAAACATGGTACTCGTAGTTAATATAGATACGATGACAGGAATTGACACTAAAGCATCTTCTTTAAAGTAAAAACATGAGTTTGGCTAGTTGTTTTTTTTTTTTTTTTTTTTTTTTTTTTCAATTAAGTAAAAGCCTCTTCCTCGTAAGAAGGAACTCGTGAGTTCAATACCCGGTCCCGGCTTAGTAAACTTATCAAAATTGTACTGGTATATTAGTAATATATAATCAAACTGGCTTGGCGGTAAGCATATATAAGGGTATATCCAAGACTTGCGATTTGCCAACGGTGTAAGGAAGCCATATAAGTGAGTCATGAAGAGAATACTCCCCAAAATGATTAAAATACTGTTTATGTGACGTTAAACAAATACATGTACATACAATTTGCAACGTTTGTTTTCCGCTTATATTTGCCAGTCTAGATAAAAATATTTGAAATAGCTGAAACCAAAAAGCAAAAAATTCATTTTAATGGAAGCTAATGGAAGAAGAGGAGACATTATTTATCGCAGGATAAATCAGAATATTAAGTCTTTAAGAGCTTAATGCAACAATGGGAAGCATCATATATCAGGCAATAACAGGAGAGACCATGTCTGATATTTGTCGAAAGTCCAGACAGTGTAAATGATTAGGGATTACTTAACATTCGATTAATCTCAAAACCGTTTTATATCTGACATGGACAATCCAGCGTGTGAGTTGCAATTTGTCTAGAAAGTATTATTACGTACTGAAAAGCATTAATTTTCACTGACATTAAATTTTGTTGATTATGTACATGAGGGAATTTCGTAGGTACATTTATTCGTGGATCTATGTTCTAGAAAACGTGAGGCCTATGTAAAAGAAAAGTTTTCGTGGGGATTAATAGTCGTGGATAAAACCCACTATAAAATCGACGAAAATTAATGCCCATCTATGTTTAGAAAACGTGATGTCTATATAAGAGACAAGTTTTCGGGGGATTTAAATTCGTTGATAAAACACACCACGAAAAATACGAAAATTAGTGTCCCACGAAAATTGATGATTTCACAGTATGCATGGCAATAAGATATGTTTAAACCATAAAGCCACTAAAAGGTCCGGGTTTTCAACCACCCTCATTGTCCCACAATTTACTTCGGGGTCTTCTTTCTATTAAGCCATCGACTGGCCTACTCTTGATAGCGAAGCATGATTTCGACTAAGCTCTGTGCAATTATATCTGACCTAGGATAATGTCTGAGCCAAAGCCAAATGTGCAAATTATTGAATTCAATCACTCTATTTTCATAAAAGTGTTTATATTCACTTTATGATTTCCAGTGCGCAACTACAAATGTTTCCTGCTGCACATTTAAATATGTCACTTTTTCCAAAATATTATTACTCATTTCATCATTTATTATTTTAACATAGTAGCAACATTATTCAAAGTGGGTTTGCTTTGGTTTTCACATTGTATCGGCAAAATTTCATCTCTTGGGGGACTATTATCTACAGTGCTGCTTTTTTAAGATATTCCGCCAAAGACAAACAGCATTATGTCATACAAGGCCACATTGTCCTGACATTGAGCAAACCGGCTATAGACATACCCTGCTGTGTACAAGGTAGACGTCACATACAGTGAAACCTCGGAAAACCGGACCCCCAGAATACTGGAATTCCCGAAAACCGAACGATCATGCTGGTCCCGTTTTTTTTTCCTTCTTATTTTCATGTTTTTAAAGTCCCAGAATACCGGAACCTCGGAATTCCGAAATCCGAACGATTATCCTGTCCCAAAATGCACTTAAACTACATAAAATTACCCCACAAAACCGAACTGCCGAAAGTTGTTCACACGTCTAGTCTAATCGAGTGTCCAGCGTATCAAACTGGTATAAAATGGCACATTGTGTACTGTCAGTAATTGTGTATACAAGCTGCACTAAGGTGTCAGCAGAATAACCTCGCACGTGCCGTAACAAAGGGCAAATTTCAAACATGTTAACACAATTCTGTTTTGGACGGTTTGTTTTATTGTAAGGGTTTACTGTAATCAATAAGAAAGTGAAAACGAGGTGCGATAATTAGAAACGACGATTATAAAAGGTTAAATCCTTTAATGATGGACATCATTTGGTCTTAGCGGTTTAATTACGTAAGTGAAGTTAAATGTGTTAATTAGAATTTGTTTGGTTTCAGATTAAACAAAAGATTAAATGATTACGCCAGCAAATACAATACCATACATGAAGTTCAATCAGGGTTTAGAAAAAACTTATCAACAACTGATAACCTATTTATTCTTAAAAGTCTTATAGATATTGTTAACTCTGATAAAAAGAAATTATTCTGTTGTTTTATAGATTTCAAACAAGCATTCGATACCGTATGGAGAACAGGCCTCTGGCAAAAATTAAAAAAAGAAAGAATTAACGGAAAATGTTTTAACGTTATTATAATCAAAAAAGTTAAAACCAGTAAGGGAGAAACATCATATTTTAATAGCTATATCGGAGTAAGACAAGGAGAGAACCTTTCGCCATTTTTATTTAATTTATTCCTAAATGATCTAGACACATTCTTACAAAACAATGGTATAAATGGGGTCGATAAAGACACTACAATAAATAATGCAAGATATTTTTTAAAGATATTTTATTAATAAAGAGATGTTTGTAAGTAAAACACTAAATGAGTTAAAAAAATTGTGAAAATGGAACTGAAAGTCAAGTCACAAAAAAAATTTTTTTAGAAAAAATAAAAAAATGCATAAATTCAAATTAGGTGACGAAATTTTAGATGTAGTAAACGATTACAAATACTTAGGAATATTTTTCCAAAAAAACGGAAGTTTAAAAAAAACTAAAGATTATATAACAGAGCAAGCAAACAAAGCAATGTTTTCTCTACTAAAACAAATCAAAACTTTATCCCTTCCTTATAATATACAAATTGAACTTTTTGAAAAAACTATAAAACCAATATTGTTGTACGCAAGTGAAATTTGGGGCTTTGGAAACATTAAATCATTGGAAACAATACAACTAAGATTTTATAAGTATGTCTTCAATCTTAAACGATCAACACCAACAAATATGATTTATGGTGAACTAGGTATTACTCCTCTTTCAGTAGATATTATGAAACGAACTTTGTCATACTGGAGTAAAATAATAACGAATATACATAGTAATAATGAAATACTCAAGCTATCATCAAAAATGTATTTAACCATACACAATCTATACTTGCACGAATCTGTAAAATCCGAATGGATGAAATATATAGAGACATCACTGTGTAACTTAGGCTTCTCTGGTATTTGGTATAATCAATTTTTGCCAAACTATAAATGGTTCATAGCAGTAGCAAACACAAAGATTAAAGACATTTTTATTCAAAAATGGGGGGCTGAAATAAATAACCTTTCTAATAATAATTTATACAAATACTATAAAAATACCTATGAAAGAAGTAAATATATTAACATTTTATCAAATAATCAAACTCAATATCTTATTCGTTTTTTAACAAGAAACCATAATTTACCCATAGAAAAGGGAAAATGGCACAACATACCAATAAATGAAAGAAAATGTAGTCAATGTCTTGTACTTGGGGATGAGTTTCATTTTTTATTTAACTGTCCGTTATTTGAAAGCATGCGAAAAATATACATAAACAAGTACTACATAAAAAATCCAAGCATGTTTAAATTTTTGCAGCTACTTTCAAGCACAAATTCTACTATACTTGAAAAACTATGCATTTTTATTAAAAAATCATGAATTATTTTAAGAATGATGATAGATAACTTTATATGTAGGTAAAATCTCTAAGATAAGAACTCTGTTATTATATAGACAAGTGTCTATATAAGCGTACAAGCTTTATGCACTTTTTAAAAGTGTTTGATTTGCACATATGATAGTTTTATTTTAAAGTGAGTAAACTTTATATTCATCATTAAATGTTTTAGTAAGGAAATGTGTGTGTGTGTGTGGGGGGGGGGGGGGGGGTCGAATGTGAGATTATAACACCCTATACTAGTTCTTGGAAGCGGACTTATTACTACAAAGCAAATTTATTTATTTTAATTCTCCTCGCCCCATAATAAACTACACTGTCACATATTGTAGGTAAAAGTGCACATGTATTTTATCCATAATCATGGATTTGCAATTATGTATGATGTATTTACATTGTTAGTTATTTACATACTATATATTTAAGTATATATGTATATCAATTAAACCATCTCTACGTGAATATAAGTATGTTTGTGCATGTATGATGTAATTTATTTATATGTCCCTTTTCATCTTTTAGTTTCGCTTTCGGGAAAGATGAAATTGTCAAGGGATTCAATGTTTAGAATATGGTACAGTTACTTGTTTAACTATGTGAATATAAGTATGTTTGTGCATGTATGATGTAATTTTATTTATATGTATCCCTTGTTCATCTTTTAGTTTCGCTTTCGGGAAAGATGAAATTGTTCAAGGGATTCAATGTTTAGTATATGGTACAGTTAAAATACTTGTTTACCTATGTGAACATAACATATTAATATTTTGTGCCCGAAAAGTGAATGATTGTGTGGCCGTTTACCCTGTGTGCGTGAAATTATTATTGCATTTTTTGTATATTTTGTATTGCTTATTTTATTCACAATGTTTGTGAATATAAGCTTAATAATCAAATAAAGTTATGAAAAGATTAATTTATTTGAACTTTAAAGATGCACCGCATGCCAAAAGTATGTAACATATAGTTATCAAGTACGAATCGATGTTTATTTCATTTGATTTCAGACAACCACAAACATGGACCTACAGTACAACACCTCGAACTCTTCAAATTTGAACACGTCTGTAGCTGATGATGTGAAGTCTCCTAATTCATTGAAGGTAAATGTCCATGCTTATTTCGTGCTTTTGTTGAAAAGGCCGGAAAATATCTATGGATGATAAATCATTTATAATCACCGTAGGAATAAGAGATCTTATCAATTTCACTATGATGAATAATTACTGCAGGCATATAATAAATTTGTATGCTTTAAGTATGTACATTTATATCACGTTATTGACTAAAATATTTAATTTATATTATCAAATTTAAAGTCAGAAACTAAATCAAGGAAAAAAACCACCCCCCACACACACACACAAAACACAAAAAACACGAAAAAAAACAACAACAAAAAACACCAAAAAAAAAACAACAACAAAAAATAAAACACGAGTATGTATACACATTTTTATCGAGGAATGTTTATATTTTAATTAATCAATAGTAAAGCGTAAAGCTCTACATACAAGTGCAATTTACATCAGATACGTCTCAAACTTTTAAACTTTTTACAACGAAATAAAACAGAACTATTTATGACGTGAGTGACATAATTTTTCACGTTTGCATTTAAATGAAGCTGCGATGATTTTTAAATTAATTTCTTAGAATTGGAATAAAAAAAAACAAACAACCTTTTTTGTAGAAAATAAAACAAACAAAAGATTGTTTTGAATACGTTAACAATCCTATGTGTAAAACACACTACTCAGGTTCAGAACTGTAAACTCACGCGATGCTCTTTCTTTTTAAGGAATGCCTATGAAGTTTTCAAAGTGTTTGGATGGAAGTTATGTATTATCTTTATCACATAATTGCAGTTTTGTACCTAAATATACCATGTTTCGGTGCATATTCTTCTACAGAACTTATGTGATGTGTCACGTGCATTTAGATCATCAAACACGATTGTTATATTTTATAGAGCATAATATTTTAGATGTAGGGTTCACCTCACGTTTGCTAGGCCATGTTCAAAATATAAATGACGTCAAATCAATTCAATGGTCTGGATTTTGTCGACATCGTAAGGGATACTGAAATGTAGCACAAGATGGTAGTTTTTCCTTAAAAAATGGGTGGGGTAATATGTTGAGTGAATTGTCATTTGACTATGTTTATGCTTATTTCAAATTGACAATACAAGTCTTTCACATTTTACATCAAATATTTTAATATAAAAAAAATGCATTAACCGTTGTATATCATAATTTTATATTACAAAATAAGATATAAAATGCAACGAATGGAGATGATTGATGATGATGATAAAATGATTAAAAAATAAATATGTTTAAGATGAACAATTTTAACTCGAATTACGATAAAGAAAAGAAAAAGAAAAAAAAAAGTCTTGAATTATAGGCCATGACGAGGAAATTTAATGAGGGTGTTGTTGTTGATGAGTATGATGAGGATGATGACCATTGGAAAAAAAAATAAATAATAAAAAAAAAAAATGGTATAAATATAAATGTTTGTATATGTGTAAGTGTGTGTATTTATATATATATATATATATATATATATATATATAGGGTAAGATATATATATATATATATATATTTTTTTTTTTCATTTATGTTTTGTGTGCACATGTAAATATATAAATATTTGTTTTTTAGGTTTTTGAGTATTATATCTATGTAATATATGATATATATGTTCTCCGTCCTTTTCTTTGTATTTTCCTTCTAATGTGCCTCATATATCTAAGTAAATATTTGTTTCGCTTGAGAGGCAAGTTTTTTGTTTTGTTTTTTTCTTAAAACATTATACATGTTTCAACCATTTTTTTTTTCATCCGCATGAAATGTTTTACACAGATTTTGGAAATATGCTCCTGTACGAAACTTCACTACACAAATCACAAGTCACTTATTTCTCTCTCTCTCTCTCTCTCTGTTTTCTACTTAAATATGATCTTAGTTTCTTTTTATGCCCCCCTTCGAAGAAAAGGGGGTATATTGCTTTGCTCATGTCGGTCGGTCGGTCCGTAGGTCTGTCGGTAGACCAGACCTTGTCCAAGTGATACCTTAAGTTCTATTTGACCTTTAAGTCTCAAACTTCATGTGGTTGTTGCTCATGATTAGTAGATGACCCCTATTGATTTTGGTGTCATTACCTTAAAGGTCAAGGTCACATGTTGTGTATGTATAATACCAGACCTTGTCCAGTCTCAAACTTCTGTGGTTGTTGCTCAGATTAGAGATGACCCCTATATTTTGGTGTCATTACCTAAAGGTTAAGTTCTATTTGACCTTTAAGTCTCAAACTTCATGTGGTTGTTGCTCATGATTAGTAGATGACCCCTATCGATTTTGGTGTCATTACCTCAAAGGTCAAGGTCACAAGGTCACATGTTGTGTATGTATAATACCAGACCTTGTCCGAGTGATAACTTGAAGTTCTATTTGACCTTTAAGTCTCAAACTTCATGTGGTTGTTGCTTATGATTAGTAGATGACCCCTATCAATTTTGGTGTCAATACCTCAAAGGTCAAGGTCACATTTGTATATATGTTTGATGACTTGGCCTTGTTATTACTTAGATCAAGATAACATAATTTATGTTGTAATGTTGTTTTGTTTTAAAGTTTGAGATATTTGAAGGATGATGTATCATTTTCTTTCATTATTGTGGATGTTTGTGCTTATGGCTAGCAAGGCTGATTTGTTAATTTTTATAATAAACCTAGAGCACTAAGTCTTAATGTTTTGTTTGTTTATAACTGACAATGTTCTTTCACTTAAACCTTTGTGGACTTGTGAAAATATTTCTCCAGCCTATTTATTTCAGTAAATGTTTAGTTCCACATTTTAGCACATTATATTTTCACTCAAATCTTTGAAGTTTGAGAATTTTTTGTGACAATCCAACATTATGAAGGCAAACTCCTTGCATGTAATATAGCTATATACATATTATGGCATATGAGGGGGGCATATATGTTTCACAAACATTTCTTGTTTAGGTTTATGGATGTGGCTTGGTGTTACATTGTTTGGTGCACGGGATGGGGGAACGCCATGGTGGACTTCAGGTTATCAGGTTGCTGACTCATCTGTAACTTGATGGGAAATGACATTTTTGCCTGGAGATCTGCCTTAGGTTTGTTTAATGGTAGACTTGCACTGGTACATAGTAGTGTTAATGTTAAAGTTTCAATTAATGTTTTTGATCTTACTTTGAGTATTTTCTTACTCAATCAATGCTTACTTTAAATGAACATTTCAAAACTTATTTTAGCAATATTATTGGAATAGTAATTACTTTACTGTTACTGCAATCTGGTGATGTTGAACTTAATCCAGGCCCAGAATCCTTATATGAAAACTGTTTAATCTTTGATGCACTGCAATATTAGGAGTATAAGAAATAAATTTGATTTCATAAATGACTGTTTGAGTGATAAAAACATCTTATGTTTTACTGAGACACACTTAGATAACATGGTCACAACTGATAGTCTTCTTTTCAGTGATAATTTTGATACACCATATCGAAAAGATAGAACTAATCATGGTGGTGGAATTTTAGTTATATGTCAAAAAAATTATTACATAAAAGAATTGATACACTTGAAACTTATTGTAATGAGTCTATTTGGGTCTGTATCAAAAACAGATCAGAAAATATATTAATAGGTGTTTTTTACAGCCCAAGGACTGCAGACAGAAATTTCTTTGAAATGCTGAATCAAAACATTGAAGCAGCATATAATATTAGTAAAAATATAATTATTGTTGTGATTTAAATGAAGATCTTTTCAATCAGTCTTACTGTAATTTGAAAAATATAATGGTCTTTAACTCTATGCAAAATGTAATAAAGGAACCTACACGTCAGAATGCTCTACTTGATCCTATATTGGTACCTTTTGATTTACATTATCTTAATTCTGGTGTTATAGATATTCCTTCATATATTAGTGATCATCTGGCCACTTACATTATTATTCCATTTTCTTATGAGATTAATCCATCATTTGAAAGAAACATCTGGCTTTATGATAAAGCTAATTATGAACAATTAATGAAAAGATACAGAATCAAAATTGGCAGTTCTGTATGAATTAAGTATTAATGAGGCCTGTATTCAGTTTACTAAAATTTATATTAATTTTGTTAAACAATGTATACCGCAGAAAACAGTTTTAATAAGACCTGATGACAAGCCATGGTTTGATGCAGGATTAAGAAAATTTTGTAGGATTAGATACCGCTTAAAAAAGAAGGCAATTAAAAGTAAAAGAGAAAGTGATTGGCAAAGATATAGATCAGTTATGAATAAAGTTAATAATATGAAGAAGAGAGCAAAAGAAAATTTCAATGTTAACTTAGAAATTACATTAGAGGACCTGCACACTAATGATAAAAAGAACTATTGGAAATGTATCCGTCACTTGATTAAAAATAACAAATCTACTCCTATTCCACCACTTCATAAACATTTCAATGGACAAGATGAATTTTTTATTTCTAACCAAGATAAGGCAGAATACTTAAATGAATTCTTTGTATCTATATCTTCATTAAATGATGAATATGTTCAGTTACCTCCACTCAATACATATACAGATAACAGGTTGTCGCAAATCAATATAACAGAATCGGAGATAAGAGATATTATTGGTACACTTAATATAAATAAAGCTTGTGGACATGATCTTATTAGTCATAAAATGTTAAAGAATACAGCAAAAACAGTGTCAGAACCTCTATATATTCTCTTTAATCGTTCAATTAATGAAGGTATGTATCCTGATAATTGGAAGATTGCTAATGTAACACCACTGTTTAAAAAAGATGACAAATCTGCTGTTTCTAATTATCGACCAGTTTCATTACTTAGCTGTTGTGGCAAACGTTTTGAAAGGATTGTTTTTAAATATAATGTATAATTTCATGTTGGATAATAACTTACTATATAAATACCAGTCAGGTTTTTTACCAAACCATTCCACTATTACCAGTTAGTAGATATATATCATCATATATGTCAAACTTTTGATAATAAACAATTTTCTTGTATGGTCTTCTGTGACATTTCTAAAGCATTTGATAGAGTCTGGCATAAAGGTCTTTTGCATAAGCTTTCTGCTAATGGTATTGGTGGGAATCTGTTGAAGTGGTTTAATAGTTACCTTGAAAATAGGTCTCAACGTGTTGTCCTCCAAAATTCTCTTTCAAATCTCAAGTCAACTAATGCCGGCGTTCCTCAAGGATCAGTGCTTGGGCCGCTTCTTTTTCTCATTTATGTTAATGATATTGCAGATAATTTACTTAGTTTAACAAGATTGTATGCAGATGACAGCTCCCTATATTATTCTGCTTCATCCATCCAAGATATTGAAGGTATAATTAATCATGACTTAGCAGTTATATCAAAGTGGGCTAAGTCTTGGTTAGTAAATTTTAACCCTAGTAAAACAGAAGTTCTCTTCTTTAATCCAAGACAACAAGAAATATTACCCAAACTATTCTTTAATGATACAGAACTACAGTATGTTGATGATCATAAACATTTAGGAGTCACTATTAGTAAAAATGGCCAATGGAATTCTCATATTGACAGCATAGTATCTTCAGCTTCAAAAGTTATTGGATTAATGAGGAAGTTAAAATTTACTATTGGTAGAAAAGCTCTTAATCTGATTTATATTTCATATGTTCGTCCCTTGCTGGAATATGTTTCAATTGTATGGGCAGGATGTAGGGATCAAGATTGTGTATTATCAGAAAGACTTCAAAATGAGGCAGCTAGGATAGTTACAGGGCTAACAAGATCAGTATCTATTGAAAATCTTTATAAGGAATGTGGGTGGGAAAGGTTAAAATGTAGGAGAGAACTACAGAATGTTTGTTTATGTATAAAGTGAATAATAATATGGTTCCATCTTATATCCTTGATCTATTTCCACCTTGTAAATTTCATTGTAAATGAAAGAACAGAATATTTTTTAAGAAATAAAATGGAATTTTCTCAAATGTATTGTAGAACAGAACTTCATTTATTCCCTCTTCAATTGAATTGTGGAATAAATTACCTGTAAATGTAAAATCATCTGGATCTTTCAGTTCATTTAAACATTGTTTACAAAATTCTAATATTTACAAAGTTCCTAATTACTTTCTCTATGGTAAGAGACATTTATCAATCCTACATGCTCGACTTAGAAATAAATGTAGTAATCTGAATTGTGATCTGTTCAATAATCATCTATCAATGAATCCCAATTGTATATATTGTAATGTTTTGGAGGATGCAAAACATTTTCTCTTCAACTTTAGGCTTTACGATAGGATACGTTTTGATTTATTCATGCGGACCAGAGCATTTCATCCTCTCAATACTGAATTACTATTGGCAGAAAGTGAAATATTAACAGTTGAAGAGAATATTCAAATTTTTGAAGCTGTCCACCAATTTATTTCAAAATCAACCAGATTTAATTGATGCATTTCTATATAAATAATTGTATCCGTATTTTTATTATTTTATGCTAGTACCTGTGCAAGACTGCTGATATTCTTGGGGCAAAAACTTCCTTTTGCGTGCACCAACCACCAAGCTAGTGTCTGCTATATATTGTATATATATATATATATATATATATATATATATATATATATATATATATATATATATATATATATATATATATATGTGTGTGTGTGTGTGTGTGTAAAACAAACATAACTGCTTCTTTCTTTCTTTCTTTTTTTTTTAAATTTCTAATCCTTTTTTTTCATCTTACTTCTTTGATTTCAGATGTACATTTGTAAATATTTGATTATTTTCATTATTTATTCATGATATATGTGTAGATATGTATGTGTGTATATGTATGTGTGTGCATATGTATATATGTGTATGTATATGTGTGAATTTATGTGTGTGTGTATATGTGTGTATGTATATTTGTTTTTTTTTCTTTTTGGCTATCTATGTAGTAGATTTTTTTATTTTTTTTCATAATTTCTCAGTCTCAGCAAACACCATTTAATCTATTTAAAATAAATTCATTCTAAAAGGCATTAATTTATTTAATTTATTATTATTATTATTATTTTTTTAATTATTTTTGTATTTTTATTATTATATTTTATTTTCCTTCATGACTATGATTGAAATATGACGAGCTGTTTAATTTTGAATGTGGCTTTTTTTTTCTTTTGTTTTTTAATGTGCAGGATTTGGGTACCATACAAATTATGAAACATGTGACCTTGTTTATTGTTAAATAAATGTATAGGGGAAGGGCCGTAACTAATATTGCTAGAACTTGTGCCCGACCCCATTTCAATGTTTAATTTGAAATAAAATATGTTTAAACTAAACTATCAATTCAATGATATCGCAGCGTATATCAGATTCCTTAGTGGAAGAGAAAGAAAGAAACATATGAAAAGGCCGATAGAATAGAATATTGCACGTGCTGGTTCGAGTAAATTACACGCGTAAATGAAAATGCTAAATTATTATAGAATAAAAAGAAATCGACCTTGTCTTTTCAATTGTGTGTATCCTATTTGTACTCAGAATATTCGGTTTATGTTTGTTCTGAAAGAAGGAAATAGTAAATGTATTCCAGATGGCGTTTTATGTTTACAATAGCCCATGTCAGTGTATATTGATTGATGACAATGTTAGAGCACTGATATGATTCATGTCCTCCAATTATCCCGGTCATTTTGCAGGAAGCAGACCCATGTTTACAGGATAGAAGAAAAAATCATGGCTGATACTTTATCCTGACCTTTGTGGAAATGATGCAGTTATCAAGACAGGAGTACAAAACGCCACAAACCGCTATTAGATCTGATACAGTAACATAATTTAAATATGTTGCCGTTATTGTAATTTTAACGAGGCTGAAATTGTGTTTTATTATTGTCAATTATGTAAGTGACAGGAGATGTCCATGTTTGATGTAATGCACTAGACATGTACATGTAATATCATTTAGAGATAAAATGCGGTTGTCATGACAACATGTCAAGATATAATCATGTACATGTAACCGTGTACTAACACAGAAATACATCGCACAATATATTTTCATGTATTTGCATTTTCTGTTTTGGCTCTTGCCCGAAAAGGGCGGATGTTTAATATTATATCAAAACAGCATGTTCGGGGTATCCGTGATTGAGTGGCTAAGTTACCACCATTAAGCCACTCACCGCCTTGGCTCCAACCCCTGGTCTGGTCATTCGGGTTGTTTTATGTGAGGAAGCCTTCAGCCTGGCTTGCATCAGGTCATTATTCTACTCGTGTATTTCTGTACACTTTGGGACCGCCCTCTTCCTTTCAGTAGCTGTCGCTAGAAAGGACTAAATAATGTTCAGAATAGACTCCAGATCCACAACAATATCAAGCTTCAAGTGATAGATCTAGCAAGATCTAACAGCGAACAGTTACTTCATCTTCAGTTTAGTAAGCACATGTTATTGAGTATGAAAATCGAAAATGCTTATCTAAATAAACCATCTTCGAAATGATAAAAACATCATTATCAAGGAATAATTACGATCTCAAGTTTGCCTTTTAAAAATTCTATTATGTGAATTATTGCTCCTTTGTTTCACTTGGAGACATTATTCTTGTTCAAGGTAACTAAATTAATTTTATAAAAAGGAGAGAAAATAGTCTGTTAGAATGGCAATGGGGGAAAATGTTAATATTACGCGACATGAAACATAGCAGCAATAAATGTTGCATTCGTTGCAGATATTTTAACCGAGAATAATGTAAAGAACCTTGTTAAAGGTGTTTTTATCCATTCTAAATATCTGGAATACACAAGGGAATATATTAATGATGATATCATTTTAAATCAAGAAATATCTTTAAAAAAGATATCCGGCGTAGTTAAATAATTGTTAATTGTAACATGTAAAACAGATAAAAACTAGTATACATTTGGAAACGTTAGTAAACATGTTTTTAAATACCAAGATTAATGGAGGTACTGTGAATACTATACAACAAAACTTCATTTAATATTATGCACTTGCTGATTTTTTAAAGTAAAGAAAAATCGTTGTTGTTGTTGTTGAATTGGTGTTTACCGTCGCTGCGATAGTATTTCAATCATATAGCAACGTCCAGCTAATTACAGGTGGAGGAAGACCCCGAGTACACAGAAGTACCCGGGTAGAACCACCGACCTACCGCAAGCCAGCTGGAAGGCTTCCTCACATAAAAAATTCGAAGTCCCTACCGGGATTCGAACCCACAGCGGTGAGGGGCTGAGAGATTTGTAGTCCACGACTGTAACCGCTCGGCCACGGCGGCCCCCAAAGAAAATTCGTATATTACCAAGCGAAAACAAAAGACCATAAATTGCGCATATCCGATTATTATGTTTTCAAAAGTAAAAAATACATTAAACAAATTGAATGTAATTCACTTTCATTGATGGCGACGGTACAGATGTCAGTCATGTAGTTGCGCATTTTTTTTCTTGAGAAAGGCAACATATTGCCGAAACATTGAAATAAGAGTTAAATTAATTTAAAGTCCTAGTATCTTATAGATGTTAGACCTAAATCCGAATTCACTTACAGCATATATAATTCAGTTTCAATTTCCTCACTGAAAGACCTTGTGAAATGCCAAATTTACAGGAAAGATTCTATTAGAAAAATACAAATTGTGGCTGTCTCGTTCTATATTTAGTTCAAAACAGTGATAACATAAAATATACAAGTTTTTTTTCTTCAGAATTTCGAAGCTTTTCTTTCTATATCCTTTCCTACCGTGTATTAGTATTTATTTAGTCTATAGAAAAAGTCCATGAACTGCTGAAACACCCATTTTTCCCACTATTTTGCCCTGTCTGAACAACTATGGATTCCGGGTGGATATTTCATTATGTGGGCTTCATTAAACATTAAGAGGTTAATCAAACATCATTTGAGACACTTTGCTAATTAGAAATTTTGAAAAATATACTTTCCCTTGCAAATTCTGAGCTAAAACGCACTGGGGCCTTTTATTTGTTCATCCGATTATTGTTTCGAGATCCGCACAATAAACTGCACAAAACCTCCGCAGTAGTTACCTCCCTCGAAGGCCGAGTCCACTTTTACAAATAAGGGGGAAATTGTGGTCTAAAAATAGACATTCTCATGCTTCTTATTTGGTTGTTTTAAATCATATTGCCAAAGCAGCATTCCTAAATTGATAAGGAAGTGTTAAATTTTCATTACTGTGTTACCTTTCATGCTTAAACTGAAAAAGAAACTGTTATATCAAGTAGAAAGTTATATACAACCTGAAACCCCCATATTAAGTT
>CM037794.1:24509156-24559156 GCA_021229015.1 Solen grandis
TGTGATCAGTGGCAATGCTGGCTAAACACAGACATATGCAGGTGAATGTGTCTATGGGCTAAATACGCTATGTTTAAGTGACATCAGTAGCGACCCCCACCATCCGAAATTGTCAACATGTATTAGTTATCGTAAAGCTTTTATATTTTAAATTTTATGGAATTAGTCGCAAGCGTCGTAAAGCGGAGCGCTGCGATAAATTTATAAGCGATAACATATTTACAGTTTGTCACGTATGCCATACAGCGTCGCCCTTGACCTCTCATTCGTATAGATGACAGACAGCGCACGCGATGCTTACGGTTCAGAGTCATTGTTACTTGGTACATTTATATTTTAAGTAACACACCTTGATGTAGTCATTCGCCGCCGCATTAAGCTCCGCCCATATTGGCCTTTGGTCACGTAGATACCCTGTTTTCTCCATATAAAGATATCGAAGGTCATTAAATATGCAATGAACGAAATACAATCATTTCATTGGACGATTAAGTAGGACAAACTGTACATACATATAATTAATTCATTAGATTCATTAATTTTCATGGGAAACTAATTTTAGTCGATTTCGTGGACGGCTTTACCAACAAATATTAACCCCCTTTGCATTAAATAGTTATAAGAAGTCTTCATGCTGACTTCCAGTAGGTCGGTGGCTCTATCTGGTATCTCTGCACAACTATGATTAGTAGGACGTCTTTATATGACGGACATACTGTCGTCACTACGGTAAGCAAAGTGCTAAATTAAAATCCAAACCAGCCCCTCTTAGTTTAAACATCAGAGTTGAAGATGATATTGATTAATGTCTATCGAATACAGGGCACCATAGTCAACTTCGGACAGTGTGGCTTTCGGCTCGAAATTTTATGTGGATGACCAACCCTAACGCGAATTGCTTATTAGACCCAGGAAAAGTCGAGACGGATTGGTATAAGGCTAAATAAAACTTCCTTTTAAAAGAAAGGCATGTCCATTTTTTTTATCAACCAGTCGTTGCTTAAGCACCAGCTGATTTTGTTCGAGATTTGTTCGAGATTTATTTTTCGAAGAGTTAAACGTTGATTGATTCATCTGCTAAATTACAAACAGAACAGTGAAGGCCAATATAATAATTTGGTTTATTCCGGGTATGTATTTAGTAAAAAAATTAAAGCAGAGTACCAGAAGAAGCAGCATAAAGCTGATCATAGTGGTTCGAAGTTGCATGGGGCGAATCATATCGAACTTCGAGCCCCTGTGTTTCTGACTGATTGTTCCTTTCCACAATTCATTAAAGTTTGGGAAACCCGCATATGACGTGAACACAATCGGAAGATCTCGGCTGTCTTCCAAATGCAACATGTCCGAATTGTTACGAGAACAATGATGAGAGATTCACAATTGGGCCAAAATTAGTGCCAGTCGTACGATCTGATATTTCAATCTGGACAGAGAGAGAGAGAGAGAGAGAGAGAGAGAGCGAGCGAGTTCACGGCAAAAAGAATAAAAGAAAATCAGTAAAACTTTTACAGCGTGATGGCTGTCTGAAGTACTCCACTTCACAGCATTATTTCATTATCCTTGCCAACGTCAAGGCCTGACCGGAAATTGAACCCCTAGCCCTCTGTTTGTAACAAAGTATTTAATGGAAGCTTTCAGCGAAACTAACATTTGATGTTATTATGGCAGAGATATGCAATAAGATGTAAACACATTTTAGATGATGAACCCATTCGCAAAGGAAAACACCAACTGTGTTTTCTTTTATCCTGTCTTTCCTTTATTCAGCAGATAAGGAAATGATATATTCTGAAGCACTGTTCACTTATTTAACATTTTACAAGGCTATTTGGTACGTTTGTGAAAATAAAATGTGATTTGTTATTTAAATTGTGAAAAGGTTTTGTTCCTGTGCCAAGTGTAGCCGGTCAAGATATATCCCCATGCAGTATACCCAGATGCAAATACGTTCAAGACGTTAGGCAGTATACCCAGGTGTAGATATTTTCATATCGTTAATCAGTATACCCAGGTGTAGCCGATGAAGACATAATCTCTTGTCGTTTGACAGGTGAAGATATTTTCATGTCAATAGGCAATATACCCAGGTTTAGCTGTTGAAGACATATTTTCATGCCCTTAGGCAGTATACCCAGGTATTAATATTTTCATGTCGTTTGGCAATATACAAAGGTATAGCCGTTAAAGACATATTCTGGTCTCCTTAGGCTGAGTGTAGCCAGTGAAGACATGTCCTCATATCGTTAGTCAGTATATCATGGTGAAGATATTCTCGTGTCGTTTGGGAGTATATTAAGGTGTATATATTCTCAGGTCGTAAAGCAGTATATCCAGTTGTATAATCTCATGTCGTTATGCAGTATATCTAACGTATAATCTCATGTCGTTATGCATTATATCCAGGTGTGTAATCTCATGTCGTTATGCAGTATATCTAAACGTATAATCTCATGTCGTTATGCAGAAATTTATGTGTTATGCAGTATACCCAGGTGTTGTCGAAGAGGGTGTGTTTCCAACGTGTCGCTTACCAACAAATGTTATCCATAACTTGCCTTCAGAACACGTATTCATATACAAAAACGAATGTTCAAACCTACCTTTACGAACTATGCATTACATCCAAAGAATGAAATCGCTACCTAATTAATATATGATAAAGTTGTGTTAAAAATGATAACATATAGCTTTGCATCTTGAGTCAAGTGTCCACTAGGTATAGACAATGACGTATGATCTTGATGACAGAATTGTTACAGCATCCGATCCGTCACCGATGTCGCCGCAATGTACCTAAGTCTTTCAATTTATTTGGCGCTAAGCATACACGAATACCCGGTGTCAGGATAATGTGACTATGTAGTAACGAGACCGCACTATACCTGTGTCATGTCGACTTAAGTCCCCAGATTACTTAAATAACGTCGATTGAACTTTAAACCCATACAGCGAACCATATTCATATCTGCTCTTTTGAAACTAATTGATCCTAGTAACAATAACGTTACTGTTACATATATGACAACAACTATAACTTACCTTTGATTTAGGGGGATATCGAAGCATTCTAAGGTATTAGAGGATAATTGTTTTGGTGTAAGATCGATTAATATTTTTTTATGTTCACGGATGAAATTATACATCGATCTTTTACCAAAACAAACAATTTTTCTTTTTATTTACTGCTTTAATGGCCAGAAATTAGCTTTTTTATTCATAAAAGACGTCAAAATTGGCGGGATTACGTCGCGTGCGTGACGTTATTTATGACGTCATATCTTGCGTAAAACCCAGCACAAATGACGCTCCGATCAGTTTATAACGTAGGGTCGGGTTCAAGTTCCTGATAATTTCACTGTTTTCCTGATATTTTCACTGTTCAAAACAATGAAATTATCATGATATAATTCAATGATATTTCTCTATAAACCACCGAAAAGCATTATATATATATATATATATATATATATATATATATCAGGGTCGATATTTAGATTTTTTCAGAGCCTAAAGGTCGCCGGTTTAAAAATACAATCAGTCGGGCAGTCGGACCTCAAGAAGCACAGCGTTTGTCTTTTGTCCTTAAATAACACATGAAGAAAAAGAACGCATGAGAAGGCGTCTGTGGATGGGCAGTTACAGAGAATGAAGCAATTTATATGCAGAATCATGCTTCTTTAATGCATTGCCGTCTTGTGCATGTTTTTGCAATATTACCAGTGTAACTCCGCGTGACAGTTTTAGACTGGTTATCACTTTGTTGTATCAAACATGGAAGTAATTCCGCAATTAAAGTTGGGAATCAATCGTCTTTTTGATATAGAGACTAATGTCATTCTGAAGCAGTCGTTTTTATAACACAGATGAATATATACGTCTGCGGCGGAAATGCATAGTTGATATGCATGGAATCTGTAATGCTGCAAGTTGATCTTCGTAAATAATTTAAAATCGTGATATTTAATGCGCATTTTTAAAATTCAGATGTGCAAAAAGGCAATCTATATTGTACTAGTATCTGCGTGTAGGCAAGTCTGTCTGTCTGTCTGTCTGTCTTTCTGTCTGTCTTTTGTATGTATGTATGTATGTATGTATGTATGTATGTATGTATGAGAGAGAGAGTGAGAGAGAGTTTCTTTTAAGAAGCAGACTTCAATTTATAAGAGTCTGACACTATTCTATATGAACATTAAATTAAGCCAAGCTGACAGCTATAAATAAGAGTACTCGCATACGACAGTAAACAATATGAGAAACTAGGTTAATGACAATACTTCGCTCATATGACCAACACTGCAGGAAGTAATTTATAAAGGTAATAATAGTAAACAGGAAACGGATTTGAATTTGAGTGATATTCTTGAATAATCATTTGCAATGGTCCCTACTCTCGTAAGCATATTTACTATCGTAATTTTTAGTTGTGTGTGACGTAGTCACTCACAACTATAGTACCTACATTCTGAGTGTCCGTTTCTGTTCATTTAAAACCGAATAACTTTTCAATTTTGTATGAATGACCAAACGATTGAACAGAATTCTACAATACAGATATACTGAGATTCAGCCAAAGTAGTGAAAACTCAATTTTTATTAAAAAAAATAAATATTTACGGGACACAATAATGGTATGTAGTATAAAAGCACAGAAGAGCTATTTTCCCTAGGATGTTGTCATAAACCACGATGTTGACGTAAACCCATGTACAGCATAAGGAGCACGTGAACAGCATGCTATATGGTCCTATGACAACTCCATAGATGAATGTAAGCGACCGGTTGCATACGATTTGTCATACTGAACGTACGCCAGGTTTCGGTTATTTAGTGGTGTTTCAATGGTCCATATAGAAAGCTCTAAATACTACAAAAATCCGTATAACCTTATAATCACATCTATCTATCTCAGATACATCAGAGATATCTCCAGGGGTTATTTGTTGCTTTATAGAATGGCTGATACAGGTGTACGAAAGGCCACACGAGTTGAGTGTTCTCAGGAGTTTCTGAGTCTGCATAAAAAGAAAGGTGATCAGTTTTTGGACAATATTATCACGATGGACGAGACTTGGATATGGGATATGATCCTGAAACAAAGGCTGAATCCTCGGTATGGAAAACACCGAAATCCCCACCTCCGAAGAAGGCGAGAGTGTCCAAGTCTGGCGGAAAACACATGTTTGTGTTTTTTATGGATCGCCGAGGCATGTTGTTAGTGCACAGAGTACCAGACGGACGGACAGTCAATGCCTCATACTACGGCAAGGTATTTATTATACACGACTAAATAACTGGTTAAATTAGATTCTGTATGGTTATAAAATATTTATATTCCATACATATCTAATACGTTTATACAAATAAAATAAAAACATTGCAAATTATTCCAACTCAGCGACCGTTTCATTTGCACAGACCTTGTTTATTTACAGCTTTTGCGCAGAGATCTCGTACACGCCTTACAAAAGAAACGTCCGGGTGTCGATTTAAGTGACTTTATTCTTCACCAGGATAATGCTCCCCCACATACGGCTGCATCATCACAGTTAGAAATAGACGTGTTGGGGTTTAAACGCTTAAGACACCCGCCATATAGTCCAGACCTGGCTCCTATGGATTTTCGTGTGTTTCCGGAGATTAAGTCGTATCTCAGGGGCCGAAGATATGACAGTCCGCAAGATGTAATGGCGGAAACGCTGAAGATTGTGTCTTCTTTTGATAAGCAATTCTATGTAGACACTTACAACAAATGGATTATGCGTCACAAGAAATGTGTTTCCTGTGGCGGTGACTACGTAGAAAAAGTGTAAGGTGCGTTTTAAATGTGACGTCATTGTGACATTACGTGACGTTTTTTTGTGCGCCGGGTGGCATATAGTGGTAATTATTAATCATTTGAAACTTTTTATTCGTTCTATGTATCTTAATGAAATTTCACCATGTATGGGTCATATAAATGAAATAATATGCCACGAAACTTTGGTACTGAAATATTGACAAATTGCCATGTTATAGGGAAAGTCTACATACTTCTGGGACAACCTTCGTATATCTGCTATCCGAAGTTACTAAAAACACAGTAGAGAGCCACTGAGTTGCATCTGTAAATAGAAACTGTGCCGTCGCTCGGTAGAACAAATCAAAGCGCTGATAGTATTAAGAGAACAGAACTGTCTCATTTCTTTTGCTTATCACAGTAAATATAATAAACGGCGATCAAATTTTCATACAATAACCCCGCTTTAACGTTGCGTTTACATGGTCATTAGATGAACGAACCATTTGTTTTAACAGACTGATAACAATTCAAATAACACATTGACACTCTTACTCCCCCTATATTTCTATAGCCTTCAATCAAAATCTTTTATTAGTTTAATATAAGTTTAATATGTGGAAGAACTAAGTTACTCTGCATATTTGCAGCTTGTCAAACCCTCTTCCACTTGAGACACACACAACTTCAGTACCTTCAGCGCTTTGATTCTTTTTAGTATTTGGTAAATATATATATATTCTGATCCAAATTTGATTTAATTATTTTTTTTTATTATCACTATTGCTTAAAAGTAATCAAAAAATAAATATTAGATAAAACGAGATATCCTTGGTTTCGATTTAATAATAAACTGTTTATAATCCTCTTTCTGTCTTCGGTAAAAGTGCAACGAAATCGCTACCATGACAATTGGGTCAAAAGTTGAGAATCATTTTCTGAAGTTAATTCAATAAAGATGCCCGATTCCTAACTCTTTGCTCTTTAATTCTTATTTGTGTCGATAAAATGAGAACTCGTGGTCTCATTTGAGAAGCCAGTGAAATAATACACTAGGGTTTGATTAAATCGGATCTTAACTTGCATTAAATTGAGAAGTCTATAAAGTAATGATAATAGGACACAGTTCATTACTTC
Source organism: Solen grandis (assembly GCA_021229015.1). Lineage (NCBI taxonomy): Eukaryota > Metazoa > Mollusca > Bivalvia > Adapedonta > Solenidae > Solen > Solen grandis. The sequence goes on from CM037794.1 coordinate 24,516,073, forward strand.
TGGAACTTTTGTCTATCATAAAGGTGCGGTTTAATGTAGGATGAAGCTAAAATTTGCAAAAGTTGTTTCTGGTTAATTTTTATTCGAATATAACAGAATTTCTGAGATGGAATTCGTTCGCGGGCAGAACGCGGGCATCAGTGTAGTTTCTTTCTTTAAATACATGTCTTTCCATTTTATCTATTTTCACCATTTTTTCTTTTTAACTTGGATATTTAAATGAATTTCTTTAATCATCAATTCATTCGTACGATTGAAATACTCTCTCAATGTATATCATTTTATCATAAGATTATAATATTAAAACATACACAACAGTCATAGAAAAGATTAGGTCATAAAATTTATTTTTTTATCAAATTGCTTAAGATATTACAAAACATACTTTCTTCTGATAAATTCTTTATGCAAAAGAATCATCATTGACATTGTTTAAAATAAAATACGAAGAAATGTTAAGGCAGTTGGACCCTAATGTGCGCCATGGATACTAGGAAAATAAACAATAAAGTTGTGTTGTGTGTCTATAAAGACACATGTACGCAAAATTAAAACACAACTTCCCGTCCGGTTTTGGACAAATGAACATTTTTCTTCTTTAGAAATACAGAAACTCTATTCTCTTTTTGAAAGAAAAAAAAAGATGTCACTTTTGATTATCGTTAAGCAACAAATATGAACAGTTCAAATTCGCCGCACGGCCATGGTGCGGGCGCTGTGTGGTTGCCGCGGGATGACCGCACGATTTACATGCGACATAACGGGTACTGCACGGGCACATAGCGATAACTATGCGAGAGCCGTTCAAATGCCCCACGACTCCACAATTATCCTTTTTTGTTTTGTCAGTATTACAATTTTTGAAATTCATAATGGAAATGAATGGGTATGAATTATATATCATTGATATGTTTATTTGAGCACACTGTCACACATATGCCATATATGAGTCTATGGCGAATTAGAAAACTTACAAAATTGCGACAGAGATATCGCAGGAAGATTCTTGGTTCGAAACCGACTGTGGCAAAAGGTTTCACAAATAAAGCCTCTGCTTATCTTCAGGTGATAAACGTCATCAACGATCATGGTGGTCTAATATTATACAATACTTAAACGAAGTATCTTCCATCATGGAGGCCGTGGTCCATTGGTAACATATCTGATTACGGATCCGAAGGTTGTTGGTTCGATTCCCATTTCGGGCAAGTATTTTTCATGACCTCCCCAGGCGTGACTTACTGGAACAACCTAAGAACCGTTGAAAGGGATTTATAGGAACTTGTTGTTTCCCAATCGACGTAAAATAAATAAGCTTGCGAGTGACCTTTTAGATGTCGGTATGTGCATGTTATACGACTTTTAAATAGGATGAGCTTATATTAAAGTTTATTTTGAGTGAACATTTATTTGAGAGCAGTTTCCTGCTATAAGGATGAGGTTTAAATAAATTCTTATTAGAGGAAAGCTGCAAGTGAACTTTTATTGGAGAGGAAATTCAGGAGATATATATACAAAAAGAAGATTAAAATGAAATTTTATTTTAGGGGTTGATATATTTTAGTTAAATTTTATTTGAGAATGGTTTTATGTTTAAACTTTCATTTGAGTAATGTATTTATTCTAGGTCACACTGTCCGTGTTTTGCGTTCGCGTACGCCTACGCTTTGGTCCTGTTGCAAAAAAAAGGTATAATTATTTTTTCTACGTAGCCCGTGCCAAGGAGACGATTTTGTCATCTAATGACAGCGTTATTTATAAAATTGATCAATATTCGATATCGCTATTTTTAGATTTTATTCTTCTAACCATAGCACCACAACTTTGAAAATTTTGAAGTTTTTATTTCCAGTAAATGACTGCTGATGCAAATATTATATTTTGTTGTTCAATATCTGATGGAAAACAAGATCTTCAAAACTTTCAGTTACGGAATATCTTAATTTTGTTTGAAACATAGGCCTGTATAAATGTAAAAGAACAATTTGAGAACTGATTGCCTCAATCCTTCTAATCGGCTTTGCCTAGTCTTCATTTGTCATAGATAGATAAGCATTTTCACTCCATTGAACATATCATCTCAGGTAGGAATGCGACTTCTTTTTCATTGAAATCGCATATATACTCAAGTCAGTAACTCCTCGTCCGTCAAACTATCTGTTTTCTTCTTTTGTTATAAACATATATTCCTTTCTCTCAGGTCAAGGAGTTGATTTTAAGGGGATGTAACTTTTGCCAAGGAAAGAATGCAAACGAAGGGAAGAAAGCAGGATTCTCTTTTTTGCATATACAATAATGAGTTATCTTTCTTGATTACAACGTTACGGAAAAATAAATATTTATATAAAAATTGTATCATGCATCTACAATTGAGTGCTGAAAAATGTATCGAAATAAACACCTTGTAGACAATAATTTCACTCAAAAATATTTGATACATTATGTCTTGATTGATGTCCATATAAATAGCATGATTGTTTATTCATTCAAATTATCTTATAATTTTCTGAAAAAAAAAATCAAAAGTGGTTCATACTAGGTTTCGTACAGAAGGTTTTTTAAAATAGTTTAGGAAACTGCAACACTGACAGTTACTTGAATTTCTTTGCAGATTATTTGAACATGAAAACTACGTGTTTAATATATATAATTCCTTAAATAAGTAACACAATACCTGTGAATCTGTAATATATTTAGGTAAACGTCATTTCACATTTCAAACTGTTTTTATTCCTTAAAAATTGTTATTCACACTCTTCCTCCTAGTACTATATACCTCACCCTATTAACATATATTTAATTATAAAATACAGAACAGGGGTAATAATGTAAAGTGAATCTATTCATGTTTCAAACTTCATGAGTTTCCTATCTTGATTTAAATCTTCAACTTTTGTTTGTTTTGTTGAGTTAAACGTCTCGCCAACAATTTTGTTTTAGTCATTTGGAGACTATGTCTACCTGAGACATACGTCGTATTGCCACACTGCACTGCAGTGGTACGACGTAGACATATGAACTACTGTTATATGCTACGCGCAAAGCAAGGGAGCTACACCGGTACCATTATTTACGACTTTGGTATATCGCGGCTGAGGATCGAACCCACAGCCTCCGGTCTCCGGGGCGGACGCTTTCTGCCACTGGGGCCGGTTCAACTTTTTTTAAGCAGATTGGAAAATTAGACGTGGTTCTTTATATTCACTTATTTATTCTATAGGGGGTGAGAGGATTATAAACAATTTCTGATTTCAGTTTCTTTTATTTTTTCATTATTAAGTAAACGTGTGAGCTATTGTTGTTGCCTTCAATTCATGTTTGCAAGAGCATCTGTGTTGAATAGCATCACCTTAAAAAGAAAAGAAGACAAATACATGAGAGTAGGATGGTGCCGGACTTACAAAAATGATTATATGTCTTAGTGGAATGAGAAACATATACTTGACTAGACGAAGTATCTGAACAGGTAAGGGACAGAAGCAGAAGTATAGCAAGAGCCGTAACACTCAGTAATACATGTAATTACAGAACACTGAGAAGAACAGTATGACCTCAACGAACTGCACTTCAAAACATTGAATTGAAGGAAACCGGAAATGTATCTACTGGTTAGAGGTATGTTTTAAATACTTCAGAATCATAAAGTCATGTGTGTTGAATGTTAGAATAAGATGCCTTTTTTTTTTTCTTTTTTTTTTTTTTTTTTTTTTTTTTGGTTGGGTTCAGTAATTTAGAGAAGTTTGTCTTTATGAGACAGATATAGTACTGTCTCAATGTGGTATCACGATATAAACAATTGGCATGGCATCAATCTTAGTCACATTATCCTGATACTGGGCCAACCAGTTCCGGAACTTCCCCTGTGTATTGAGCGTCAATTACGAGATATATACCAGTACCATTTGTATTGATTTTTGAAAGGCACGGACAGGGATCAAACCCACGACCTTTCGTTTATGTGGTTAATGTTCTAACCACCTGGCTACCAGTGCGATGCCTTTATTAACAGAAATGAATCTTAAGAGACCAAAAAAGAAGGAGTAAAATAGAGAAAAGGAAAAGAAAGAATACTTACACCAGTACACGTCTTGTGGGCTAACCTTTATGGTATCTCGGACAACACCAGATATAGCGACGGTATCCGGAGTACTTACACTTCTGCCCGGGCCTCTCCCACCTGTAGCAGTAGGTACCGCACCGACAACTCCCGCCGCCAGATGGCCCTCCTATCGACATTAAATATGGTAAGTGCTTGATCTTAACGTTCACAGGAGTCAAAATAACAAGCAAATGCATGTGCTTCGGTGTACACCGTTCTGTATAGAATGCTACTCATACAAATTCTTCTTGGGCGTTTCTTAATGCGTTTCACGGTAGTATTTGCCAATTTATATTTTATGTTGCATTTAAAACGAATGATGAAATTATCCACTGAACTAGCTGCAACATGCACTTTGCCTGTAAACTATTATAGATTCTGACTTCATCACCTGTGTTTAAAATATTAAGATTTGTCCTTATTATAATCTTAAGGTTTGAGGATAATGTCAATGTTTTAAGTTGGCAAGGAAGTTTGTATATATATATATATATAATTCTACATAGCAAATGCAACACGATAGTGTTTTTCCTGATTGTTTTTATTTCTCTTTAGTGTCATTTTGTTATTTATACTGTTTAAATTATCACTCAGTTATATACGACCAATATACAGGTCCCGATGGACAAGTGGTTAGAGCGTCCTCCCCGAAATCGGAAGGTTGGGTGTTCAATTCTTTGCCACGACATACCAAAGTCATAAAATGGTACTGGTATAACTCCCTCGGTTGTTCCAGGGCTGGTTGACCAGATGTCAGTATAACGTGACTTCGTTTGATATTATGACGTGTCTACGACCAAACAAAACCATAAACATACAAACAAACAAAACAAAATACATATAAAGAAACAAAACCAAATACATATAGAAATATCACTTGCTTAGCCATATTTAGTCTTAAATGTTTATTCGTCTATTGACTGTATCCAATATGATAATGCACGGCTTTTGTAGTTTAAAACATAAACAGATATGCACGAAATCCGATGTTTGAAACCTTCTTGGGCGAGACTTCTCCTGGACCGTTGAGACGTTTTAACCAAAGTTCGGTCTGATTTTCCTCCACACGAGAATAATTAAAAATAATATTCCACTGTAACTAACATTTTTTCTTTACATTGAATACCTTTCTACGACGTTTCACACATTACTACTAAGTTCATCATAAATATTACCCTGTGGGGAGCCCCAAATTCCCTAAGTCGTATGAATCATAATTCGGTCTAAAAAAAGTCCAGTAAATGACTACAAAGAAAGCGTGTAATCAACATCTCTTTCAGGTATTTCATGTTTTATTTCAATGCAGAATCAATTATATTAAAATGCCTTGATACAATACAATAGTATATTTTAGTAGTCCCAATACCAAACAGGGAAAATAATAAAAATGGTAATTTTCACTGTTTGAAACAGTGAAATTACCATTTTTAATTCACTGATATTTCCCTATAACCCACCGAAAAACATTTAATAAATAGGTTTCCCCGCTTCTCATAGTTCTATTTTGTGCATAAAATTATCATGAAATAGTTACAACTGAAGCAACCCACCTACCTTCAACAATGCCCGGCAAGGTCACTGCTATCATCCCGACAATAAGGATAGCAATCAGAGCTTTGTTCATCTTCCAGTAGCGCTGCAGACAACCAAGTTAAAGACGAAATCCTTAACTGTCCAGTAACTGAAACGCCTCGTCCTTATATATGCTGTTGTCTAGACCACTCTATATCCGTGTTTTAAAATGATTTTGCATACATATGCATATGTCAGCGATTTCTTTTCATGTTAATATAATAAATGCATTAGATTGCATGTTCGTTTCAGTATTACACATGTTTATATTTTGACCAATTGACTCTTAAAGTAAAAGAACTTTCAAACGATTAGAGGCCCGTAAAGTCTGGTTACATTGTATTCACTATTGTGTATCAGATTCGATCTAGATTTACATTAGATTTATATCTAACTTTCTGATTATTTCTATCATGTTTTAATATTTTAATTTTTTTCTATTTAGTATCTACATATTTTGAATGCTTATGTTTTTGTCTGTGTGATTTGATATCTCACGATATACTACAAACATACTTTTATTTATATCCTATATAGTGTTGTATACATAATACATAATAATTATAGCAAAGTTCTCTGGATTCATCCTTCATCATTACAGACAACATTTCATGCATTTTAGTCCCGGTGGCACTGTGTCAAAATAGCCTGAATCTGTCTGTCTGTGATAATACGCCGTAAATAATAAGTATGATGTCACACCCACTTGCAATGGTACCAACATGACCTTGACATCTGAGAATTTGTGGAGCTCCATTTATTTTATAACATAAAACACATATATACAGGATCTGACATGAATTTTATTTCATATCAAATTTTACTAAACGAGTTCATGAAAAAGTTATTAAGCGAGCCTCTGGCGAGCTTAATAACATTTTCATAACAGTGCAGTAAATGCGTTATAACAACTAACAAACAAACAAATGAAGGAACGGACTGTGCACGAATTACTTTTGTAATCTAACACCAAGAAAAAAGTTTCAAATAATAACTGAAAATAACGATTTAATGTGTGTATTTCTCATACATTTTCAACATCATATGAATAATGAATCAAACACATTTAATCCAGCTGTTCAAGTTCAACACACTATGCATACTTATAAGAATACACGCGCGTGACGCGGAGTGATGTAATTCGGCCTAAAAGTTATATGTAACGTGTTAAATATAAGAAAATATGTGATGGGTATACAGCACCGGAAGCAGCTGTTTCAGCACAATGCCATATGATAAAATTTATTTTCAACACGATTGATATGTCGGAGCCGAACCTACAAACATTTTTTGGCGGACGCTCTTATCATTCGACCAACCAGACTGGTCTCCATCTTTCAAAGGCATGCAAGCTTATCTACCAAAACTTAATCGCGATAGTGCCAATTACGTATCAAGTATGTACATCCATATTCAATCTCATTGAAATCAGATTCAGTATCGGTAACTGAATCTGACAACATCGTATAGAGAGTCGTCTCAGATTTACCATTGTTTAAGATAATCAAATTGGCGCCTACCAAATCGTTAGGTATAACTAGAGGAGGTAACCGCACCAATGTATATGAACAAATAACAAGATGGTAGCTCAGTCGCCCTGAAAACAAAAGGCCCCATGTTCGATTCCTGGTCTTTCTGCACATTTTTCTCACCCTGTGACAAATGTTTTACCGAAGTCAGTTAGAAACGCGCTATTTAATTGGTTTAAAATCGAACACTTGTTTGTGCATACCAATTACTTAAAAGGTCAATCTGACGTGACCCCTAATGCGATGTTGTCAGATCCTAATCGCATATAGTAGGGGAGCGCAAATTAGGACATGATTTTAATGAGATTGACCCATATTATGACACCAACTAATCGAAGTTTCATCCAGGACGGAAATACCTGGTTGTTATATTTTTTACAGATTCTGGCAACGCTGTTTTCATTTGGTTCCATATGTCACATAACAACAAAGAAGATTTACCTTTAGTTAAAAGTTTATCAAGACATGAGACATCCTTTAATGAATAAGTTTTCTGTTATAATTATTTGTAACATAACATCAGCAATAACAATGACAACAACAATAATACTGATGATGATGATGATGGTGGTGGTGGTGGTGGTCTTTTAATAATATTAACTTTTTTACGTTCTTTTTTCATGCATGTTATACCGTACCTCCAATTTCAATATAAAGAAAAAAAGTGCAAAAGTTCATACTGGTACCAAACACCACCAGTCACTTAAGTGGCGCCAGACAAATTCACGTCCGACTGGGTTACAAAATATGTCATGTTCAAGAAAATGATTAACGATTGTAGAAGTTGCTGAAACATAAACTGAAATGCAAACGAAAATATTATTTGAAAATAACATTATTATCAATATTTTTCTCTTCTAGAACATGACACTTTTACAGGCCAATACATGGACATTTAATTATTGCTTTTATACAGTTGTAAATTTATCTAAATCAAGCGAGATTAGGTATCATTGTTTATTTTTGACTGTACTGAAAAACCTTATTTCAATATTGAAGAGATTGTTTTGCATCTGTATAATCTCTCTCTGTCTGTCCCTCTCTCTATCTCTTTCTCTCTGCTATATTGACTTTTTTGTATTCAATTTCTCTCTTTTGATTCAATTCTCTCTCTCTCTCTATTGATTTTTTTTCTTTTTTTTTTTTCATTTTTTTTCTTTTTTTTTTCTTCAATATCGCACTTTCCTATTTCTTTGATTAATGAGTGTGGAATGAATCGAGTTATGTTCGTCATTTTGCTCATTATCTGATGAATCTGCTATTACGGTTGCCAGGCAACAAACTTCTGAATATTTTACAGAAGATGGGTCTAAATACTTCAATGTTTACACTCTTTGACTCATATCATGCATAAAAAGGCGAATCAGAAACATCTTAATCTAAACAATTTAATCCAACATTAAACAAATGTTGCAATTTATCTGAATCTCTCAAGATATTTTCTAAGCTAATCAAATAAGGTAATTAGCATTTCGCTATGCTTCTTTGAATATCTGATTAACAAAAAGGATGTTTGTTTGAAGACATGCCGGTGTGAATCATTAGAAAAATGCATCACGTTGAAAATAGGGCAAATATATATATATATAGAGAGAGAGAGAGAGAGCGAGAGAGATCTGCATTTAATCGAAAACCTGTTTTCTGAAGTTATCAAGATTATGTCAGATTAAAAAAGCTGCTTCATAACTGGTAGCTTTATGATCAATTTTGTATATAAAAAAATAAATCCCATGTCATTTTTAGAAAGAAGAATTTCTTATCAGTTTTGTTCAATGCGCTTTTGTTGTTATAGTCAAAGAAAAAATAATACATTCTTACTCAAAATCAGTATTGTGTATTAGTTGTTACTAACCCTCAAGATGCGCCTGCGCGTGTTTTAGTGTTCCTACTCACATTCGTAAATATATAGGTAATATATAGGTAGCCCAGCATGTAGTGTATTTGTCTTATGTAGAATGCAAATTCGTTCCTCCAAACCAGTTGATTGCTTTTGTTTGTTCTTATTTAAGCTTTTCCAGGGAAGGAGCATGTATATTACGCAACTTGAGAGAAAAGTTACGTACATCACCTTGACATTTTAAAAAAATTCTATCAAAAATATTTCAACCAGAACAGAATAGAACAGAATATCGAAGCGAAACACGATTAAGGAAGAGTGCACTTACTTGCATAATTATAAATTGTATACGTATAAGCAATTCCAAAAAAGCTAAAAATCGCCGTTAGCGAAGTGAACAGAACGTTGCACTGTGACGTTAAGGGAAACTATACGTGGAAGTATATGCAGTTGAAGGAGAGGTTCATAGCTGATAATTGTTATAATGTTTGGTTCAGCATCAATCAAGGATGAAAAGAATATTGTTGGCTACAACAAAGCCTTGTTGATTTGTTAATGTCTTTAAACCGCACCAGAAAAGCAATAGTCCAATACTGTACACTCCATACCACACACACTGGAAATTAGACTTGTACAGACAATGACATAAACAACCACGTTCCTTATAGTTAAATTGCATGATACAATTACCCTTATAATAACAGATCATGTCTGTTTGGTTCAGCATCAAAAAAGAAAAAAAGAAAAAAATGGCAAAAACAAAGGGGCATACTCCAATCGAATCTGCCCAATTATGCATCTACCAGCTAGGCTAACACAGTCTAGCGACATGCACTTCCGGTAGCCTATTAACCAGTCCAGATTTCACACCGTTCAAAGCAGTTTCCCAGAGCCTGTACCCGGTAATCTGATCTGTTAATCTTTCTGCGACCGACCGAGAAGGAATCTGCTTGACTATTACGTCAGCGGTACGGGAGTAAAAGTTGCTTTCTTGCTCGATAGTATAATATTGCCGTCCTGGGCCGGCGATAATAAGTTGATGGAGATAAAAATAGAAATAAGCTTTATAGAAAACTATCATGACTCTTTTATAAATATTTGCCGGTGGCGAAAGCGAGAGGAGGCAAAATGATTATATTCCATCCAGAAATCTTTTATATATAATTCACGATATTTTACGTGTATGAAAAGACATAAGGTTTCAATACCATAAAAAGCGTGATCCGAAATTATCAGATAGCAAGCAATCAATAACTACTTGACATGAGAAAGAGAGAGGGAGAGAGTACACAGTATAGATAAAAGTTAAAATCTGTTTCTGATAAGAGAACAATCAATTTTCAGTTATTATATTATACCTAGATTGCACAATAAAGAAGATAGATTTGAGGAAGATGAAAAAGGGGTTGGGGGTGGGGGAAGAGATTCAATATCATACATAGATTGATATTGTTTACAATATTGATATAAAAAGCCAATAATTGTAAGGGAACAGTTCATTTTCAAATTGCAATATCAAAGTTAAGCACTTACTTAATTTCTTGAATTTATATCGTTTACAATAATGATGATAGCATTTGATAATATTTATGGAAAATTAAGATATTTTGATATGCAGATTAATTTTAAATTAGAACTGCTTAAGAGATTTTTCAAAAAGTTCGAGAAACCATTTTTTTTTTGGGGGGGGGGGGGGTATTTTGGTTTACGATTCTTTCCCACTTAACATCTGCCGTCTACATTACAACTACTGCTATTAATTAACACTAAAAACAATATTAACATTTTTTTAAATATTATTTTTTACAGCAGGAAGATAGTTGGAGTGTGTATTAATATGAGCGTGTCATTGATAAAGTTTCCCTCTGTCTTATCAGTATATCATAATTACCTAAGTTATAACTCTATTGCCGTTTTTGTCGAATTGCTGCATTGTGAAAAAAGTGTTAATTATACATTTATTTATATAAAACTCGTAACACAATGGGTCACATTTGTATTTTTAGGTGGTTTTATAGAAAGTTACGTAATGTTTTTAAACCTTTTCACTTAAGTTATGTATCACTGTAAAAGCTCCATACAGCGAAAATGCAATAATGTAGTGCTTTTGTACTTCTTCATGATTTTTGATAAAGCCCTGTGGGCGAAAATTCAAAAAAGAGTTGTTTATCTGTGACTTAAGTTATTGATTTTATATTTTCATCATAAAATTTCATTTCGAAAATATTGTTATTAATATCTACCGAACCTGCAGGTCGAGCCGTAGTGCTCATTCTAAAGACGGATACATTTAATCAACTTCATATTTTACAGTTCTAGTTTGCTATTACCTTTGTAAAAACAGATTACTCTACCGGTGAACCAGCAAATTAAGTATGTTATCTTAAACATCATATCGGCAATAAAACTCTCAAGAGATTTAATTAGCTGATATGCGCATGATCAAATAGATATGCATGGCGAAATAATTAAATGTGAAGCACAGACAACATATCGGCTATAATTTTTTCCAAAATATCTTGAAATAAAAAAAATCGAACAGCTCCTACTCTTGTACATGAATACATTCAGTGCAGTAGTCCGTATACGTAAATAACATCCATTGTGTTAACAATCAAGTGGCTCAGTTCTTATAGCTGACGCACTTTAATCAGTAGGTCGCGGGCTCAAGTTTTTGTCTGGCTGCACTTTTGTCTTACCTGGTTAGATTCGATGCTAAATGTGGTTTAGTTCTCCAATATTTATCATAGTGAGTTATTCAATATATATATTTTAGGGACGAATTCCAAATAGGCGCGTGTGTTTGTAACTGCTTATAATTGATTATTATTGTTGAGAGATTTTTGTCAGTTGTCTCGCAGCTCACCCACTATTTAGGCGAGGAGTCTCGGGTTCAAATCATGGTCAATATGCACATTTTCTTACTTGATAATATAAAAGCCTTTTTGTAACACTTATCGGTGTGACATAAATATAATCAATTATGTAGCTTAGTCTGTACAGCGCTCGCACTACATAAGCACATGATCCTGGATTTGAGTTCCGGTCCGGCTGCACAATTTTTTTTTCACCTGGTTATATCAGCTGCCAAACGTCGGGTCTTTTCAGAAACATTCTCCCGGAGGTATCGTCCTCGGGTTAGTCAAGAACATACCAGTTTGTTCTGTCCTGTGACTTCAGAGCCTAATTCCGAACTGGAAGTGAATGCAAGTTTGTAAATAATCTACAAAGTTTCAGCAAATCATTTGATTAAGCAGTCGTAACTCGGTATGTAGAGCACTCCCACTGAAATCGACTGAGGGGTCTTTGGGTCAAATCCCTGTCTGGAAGCAAAGTTTTTTTTCTCGAATAGATACATTACATTCGTATATTTACTGACATATCTTTTTTTTATTAACATTAGCATTCTAATAAAAGGAGCTTTATTCAGTGACGCCCAACTATATATTGTTGTACTGGGCAGTACAAAATTCAAAAGACGGAACTTTTAATAATATTCTTTTATTTATACGGTCAACCCGTGTTTATAAAAATAAATAATGAGCTATTTTAGCATCGCTATAGATAAATTCATTAAAAAATATACATTCATATTTGACCTTAATCTTTATCTTTTCTCCATTTGTATCTATCTTAACTATATCAATTTTGCATCACTCCTCCTTCTCTTCTATTTCAAAATCTGAGCTTTATGTACTTGTAAGTAACGTTTGTTTACATGACGTCATAAGTGAATTTAGTGACGACATATATTATTTTAAAACATATGAATGAAATAAACATTGTTAATACTACTTAAGGTACTTTATTGTTATATTGGTAACTATTTACTTCTAATATGATAACCTACGGATTGATGAAAAAGATGAATTGCATGACGCCCATATAAAAAAGTGGGTGAGATGTGAAACGGCCTATCAATATTATATAATATTATATAATTATAAATACATTCCATGCTTTACTAGCCCTATAGAACATAACATATTATATATAAAACATAATTAATAACAACATTTTTAGGAAAAAGTTTTTAGAAGAAAAAAAACGTTTCAAACATTCACCGACGCCGGTGATTAAGAACAATAGCAAAAACTATTATTGCTTTTTGTTTATGAATGTATGATAATGATGGGGTTATCTCTCTTAGCCGACATAGTTCAATTAACCCTTTCCCTCATATAGACTCATTTTGACGCCCTCAATAGGTATCACATAAAGCCTGATCTGCAGAAAACCACAGTTAAACCTTACCAAATCTAATTACAAAATACTCATTTCCAGACCACTGAGGAGCAGCGAACAGAATAAAACCTGATCAGCCTGCGAGTTACTCGCAGGCTGATCTGGTTTTATGCTGTTCGCATAGGTCTTTTCATGGTGTCCTCTATGAGGGAAAGAGTTAATGCTACTTTTTGACCGCATAGCTACTCCTGTGTTATAATACACATCAGTGTTAAAAATGATATGCTAAACCGTCGCTAACTGACTCATATCTGGTTATTTAAGAATGCTAGGCGTGTGCGCGCTTCGCACTCTAAAAAGAAAAAAAAATCGTGTATCCCTAATATGTACCTTTAAAAGTATAAACATAAAGTACTAGTGAGCTAGTGTTGCTTAGAAGATTGAATGTCATGTGATTCACCGTGTGACTTCCTAATCTGAAATCTGTTCATATTCTCTACAGAGATCTACAAAAAAAATAAACCTCAATTTACAATTTATGTTTTAGTAAATTACATAGAGACTTTTTCAGAAAAAGTCCTCGATGATCTCTCAGGCGTACGGTTAAAATTACACACGTAATGGATACACTTAAAATTCTATTTGTAAGATAATACACCAATTCCCGTGTTAGAACGGGAAATAAATGGGTAAAAAATAGCGTAGTTATTTTCTTGTCAAACTAGGCTACTGGCAGTTTAACAGGGATTTAAGCTGTAGTGGTTTCTTTTTTACGGTTATAAAGCTCTTTGCTTCCGTTGTGCTTGAGAGGCGGAGGTGCTCCGTGTCGTTAGAGGAGAAGAAACTAGAGGACTGTTTTGTCGTCCTACGTTTGTGGAAGATGAAGAAAGGGGACAAGATTGGCGATGCTGTTCCAGTTATATTATACCTACGGGTAGAATGTCCTGGTGTACAGTTGACGGAATAAGACACAGAACAGCCCGCTCCACAGACAAGAAAGAACAGGGGCCGCCGTGGCCGAGCGGTTACAGACGTGGACTACAAATCTCTCAGCCCCTCACCGCTGTGGGTTCGAATCCTGGTAGGGACTTCGGATTTTTCATGTGAGGAAGCCTTCCAGCTGGCTTGCGGTAGGTCTGTGGTTCTACCCGGGTACCTCTGTGTACTCGGGGTCTTCCTCCACCTGTAATTAGCTGGACGTCGCTATATGATTAAATACTATCGCAGCGACGGTAAACCCCAATACAACAACAACAACAACAACAAGGAAGAACAGAAATCTGCAGAACAAGCAGCGTCGGAAACCCACGCACGAGCGCTCATTCCGTTACCACATACATCACCAAAGAGATTAATAGTAAGCATTTGCTCGCTATCGATTATTTGAAAAGCCGCCGCCCCACTAGGTAGTGGAGATTTTTCGACTAATAGAAATTATTGTACTTACAGCACTAAGACGAGCCTTTACCGACTGACAGATCTCCAACTGAAGAGTATCGTTTATGTGGCGTTGTTCACAGACATCTTCCCAGTATCAGAACTATGTTTGGAAATATAGAAAGACAAAGTCGATGTTTGATTGATTGATAATGGGTCATTTAATCAGAATACCTTAAGAAAAACGTACAAAAAATATAAGTATTTAGATAGATATTTTCAAACCTGTCGGTATGAACCGCCAGTTTAAAACATGATCAAAATACAAAATAATGGGTAAAACATAAAGAGAAGGAGGAAAAGTGAAGACGAAAGATTGTTCGTTCACTGACAAAGCAGCCTTCCTTGTTCGCAGTTACATGGCTGCTGATTGGGTCTTTCGGAACACGTGATCAGTGGATACTGTTTTGATTGGCTGGTGGCTTCCAGCCTCCCTCCACAATGGAATGTAAATGGCCTTTCTTCATATAAGGTGTCTATACCTAGACATGAGATCAGGGCATCAATGTAACGATAAGCGGTTCACATCCCTATGGAAATTCAACCTTAAACATACTAGAGGCTTTATTACTTTAACACTTTGCTGCTTAGATTTAAAATAAAGGTTATCATTTTGTGACTTATCTAAAGTATTTTTTATTTTTACAATACATAAAAAAATCCCATACTCATTTCCCTCAAGAGCTTAAGATGCTTTCCAGTTTAAGAGATACAAATGTTTATCTAATGTAAAAATCTTGGGTTTTGCCTACTTTACTCCTCGGAGATGCAATCTCTTATTTCTCTAATGACTCGATGTCGACACGAAATGTTAATTTACTATGCTCTGGCTTGTTACTGTGAAATCATTAATTTTCATGGGACATTAATTTTCGTCGATTTCGTGGTGGGTTTTATCCACGACTATTAATCCCCACGAAAGTTCTTCTTTTACATAGGCCTCACGTTTTCTAGAACATATATCTAAAAATAAATGTACCTACGAAAAACATAATCAACGAAATTTAATGTCAACGAAAATTAGTTTTTTTACAGTATATTGATACTGTTTATTCATAAGTGGCTTAAATCACAATAAATATGTTAATTTCTTTTGTTGTTTCTGTTTTATATTTATCTTTGCAGATTGCCTAAATAAGACACCTTGTTATCTCGTAATTAAATCGCCGTTTATATATTCATTCATTGCTGTCTTATCATCCATAAACTAATCAGATTATTATATACATGTCTGCTTCTCGTATGTCAAGTAATTTGCGTAACATTTTCTTGCCATTGATGCTTCATAAACGATGGCCCGGTGTCTGGATAATGTGACTGGGTGTGGTATCATGTCACATATCTACGGCATGATACTGCAGTGTGGCAGCACTATATCTGTCTCAAGTAGATATCGTCTCCAAATGACCGAAATACTGTCGGAGGGACGTTAAATCCAACAAACAAGCATCATAAATGAGAAAGTATAACAAAAGGAGAAAGAAATTTATTATAAACGGATCAATTTTATTTAGCCTCTAATAAAATAAGGAATAAATCTCTATAAGCAAAGACGCTTTAGACATAAATGGTTTATTTGAGTGGCATAATTAATTGATTTTGTCTGAATTGTAATATCACTGCTTCTTCATATTTTTAGGTAATTTTATATTACACCATTCAAACTTACGTATAAGACCTGCCACAGCCTACGTGGAACAGAATATTGTTTTCGGCTATACCTTATTTTTTATCATTACGTCAACAGTTTGATCAAGCACTCAAAAGTTCGACCGGCATTTTCACTTTTGACAAATATTTGCGGGTAACAACTTGTATTTTTTTTAAATGAAAATGGTGATTAGAGGGCTAAATATAATATATAAAAATGTTCATTATATTTCTTTATTTGAAAAGGTAACTTTTCTGTTTCTTGAATTGTAACTGCCTGATTTCTTTTATGGATTAAAAATGGAAATGATTTGAATAACGGCCTTGCACCCATGTTCGTTACCTAATTCATTTATATTCTGTTACGGAAAAGAAAATGGCCAGTCAAAATCAACATGTAGAAAGGTTTCATTTTGAAATAAAGAAATTTCTTGGCTCATTTAACCTTGTATCACCATTTTCATAACAAAATACAAATTTTGCGTTACGGAAAGCAGAGAACGACGTGGATGCTGTGTAGAGATCAAATCTTCGGTAACCTTAAACCTACTCGTATATAAACCTACTCGTATATAAACCCTACACGTATATAAACCTACTCGTATATAAACATGGATAGCTGCTTGATACAATTCACCAGTTCAAATCAGTGTGGGCACTTCTTCAATCAAGCCTGCTGATTGATATTTAAGACTGCACATGATAATGACATACTGTCCTAAGGCTAATTAATTCAATGCGATGAGATAGTTCTAATTTGATGTTTTCCTAAAATAAGACAACAAAAATTCTAATTGCGCAAGACTGTTGCTGTTGCTGTATTGGGGTTTACCGTCGCTGCGACAGTATTTCAATCATATAGCGACGTCCAGCTAATTACAGGTGGAGGAAGACCCCGAGTACACAGAGGTACCCGGGTAGAACCACCGACCTACCGCAAGCCAACTGGAAGGCTTCCTCACATGAAAAATCCGAAGTCCCCCCCCCCGGGATTCGAACCCACAGCGATGAGGGGCTGAGAGATGTGTAGTCCAGGACTGTAACCAACTCGGCCACGGCGGCTCCCGCAAGACTATTTAACTTAAAATAAAAACAGTGGTTATGTTCTTTTTAATTAAAGATGATTGATTTGTGCAGGTAAGTTGATTTTCAGTTTCAAATTGACTAAAATGATTTCGAAAAAGACAGACTTAGCTTTTGAAGAGCATTTTCCCCTCGCATTGGCTTTCTTTACCATTTTGAAAGACATAGGCGGTTTTAAAACAGTTTGTGCTAACAGCTTAAAATATCCTGTCAGTGAAGTAATACTGTGAATCTGTAGATTTAATTGTTGACTGTCCGACTGTGCTCCGGTATCTGGTTAATTATGTTGAGGAACTGTAGGAACTCTCACACAATGACGAATAAGTCCTTTTGTGATTAATGAGATTTTATTTTCTTCTTTTCTTTTCTTTCTGTGGCAATCCACAAATTTAAATAACAACAATAATATAGTCCGTGAAAACACAGTAGTATATAATAATAATAATAATAATAATGGTGGTGGTTATCCACATAAATGTCCGTGAAATCAAAGTAAAAATCAATATCAAATATCAGTTAATAAGTTTCGTTAGGAAATCCTAAATAGAGGTCCTTCCTCTTAGAAAGCCAAAATTCGAATCCTTTTACTCTTCACAAAGAAAAGTTTCGTCTACCCGGGACGGGGTGACAGACAAGCCACTTGACCAGTTTAATACGATTAGCGATTAATTGCGCAATGTGTGAATTGCAGACACACTAAACATGTCATGATACCCTGGCGTTTTTATAACGCTTTTCTATGACAGATAGACAAACAATGTATCACGTGGCTGAGACGAAATGTTGAAAGAAAGAAAGTATGAATAAAGAAATGCTTAATTATTGCATCATATAAAATATCAATATTCCTTTCCGATTTTTATTATAGAAAAACAAATAATTGTAACAGTTTAAAGTACGAAGCTACTGGTAAAATTTTACCGGTGTAGCATTTGCGTGACAACCGGAGTATAAAGGAAAATACCTGAAATTTATACCCTAAAACTATTTACATGTCAGCTTCAATTGCTGGTCCGCTGTGATAATTTGTATCACATGATTGTGTGGCCACAAAAACATTTGGTAAGAACTTATGAAATTCGACCACGTATGTACAGTGTTGTTAAAGTGGCGTGCCTAAGAATTGTTATAGCATGTTTGCACAGATGGAAATAAATCACGTAGGCGAATCTTTTGACCTAGAACTACTGAACTACAATAAAATTGTATATCTTACCATATACATAATCTTTTATTTAAGTGTTTATAAAACGTAAAATATGAGGAAATCAAACACATAAAAGATCCACTCTAAACAAATCGCAGAAGTTCAGTAATCTAGGTTTGGGAGTTTATATATTAAGGTTTGTTACAGAACAAACAATGCTATTTTACGCTGACTATGAGTAATTCTTTTCCTCTATGAATTGTTACACAGTCATGTAGAAATGATTAAATAATATTCCAAAAAAAAAATGCTGTAAAACAATTATATATTCAAAGAGAAAAATACGGCAAATTTAAAAACAGCAAAGGTCATCACTGTCACGTGTTATGTAAATACATATGGCTAAACACGCACTTTTATTTGATGATTTAACGAATTCCTACATAAAAACAAATAGTATCCTTTTGGAAATATTGAATTCAAGTGAGTTACGATTGAGGAACTATTTAAAATACCTCATCATATTGATATTTTTGAGGAATAACCTGGCCTTTTTTGCTGGAATTGTTTAGACTTTATTTTTTTTGTCATTTACTATATTTTTTAAAGCATGATAATAGAAAATTATCGTCGCATGTGAAGTCAGTTTTCATATTTGTAATATTTATATGTACATATAACATGATAACATTTGTAAATGTAATCAGACGTCTATATGATTGAAAACATAATGGTTAAAAAGAAAAATAATAACTGAGGATTGAAACATTTTGCACAAGTTTTACGTTAAAAACGGTATTATGATGTCTCCTCAGTAAAATTTCCATAATTCATAAACAATGTACATTTACAGCCTATGTTTACTTATACTTGGGTCCCAAGATTTAAGACTTCGACTACTGTTCATTTATGGAAATATTATATACAGATTAAAGCAAGGATCTGTATCAGATTGACATTGGTCTTAAAATAATTTCGGTCCGTTATCGATTCAATACCATATTTTCAGTAACTCTTTCTACCAAGATTTTACACTCTTTTGAAATTCTCAATTGTTTTAACACTCATCTTTATTATTAGTTCAACTAAGCATTTGCCTTGCTTGCGATAGGTCGGTGATTCTACCAAGATGCCTCTGTGCATTCGGGGTCTTCCTCCACCTAATAATTAGCTGGACGTCGCTATATGACTGAAATACTGTCGAAGTGACGGTACACTCAAATAGTCAGGTCAAGTCAATTAAGCAATTCACCAATTTTTTTTTTCTTGTATCATATTTTATATTTCTTGTTTCTTTGTAATATTTTCCGAAATTATCACTCAAAATCTGTGATTCTTGATAAAAATTGATTCAAATATCATAATGTTTTTCATTTTGCATGTAAAATTCAAATCGGTCATAACAAAATATATGACAAACACTTGCTATTTTAATCATACAATATTTATAATCAAACAATTAAACTTCACTAATATAAACATTTCATTATTGAAAATATTTCACTCCATCAAAATGATTTAAAGTATGATATTTTTTTTCAAAAAAGCGACACAAAGTACACCAGATAAACAGATAAGCACTGATACAACATGGCTCACAAAACAAACAAAACTTACGAGAATTGATTATATCAAATTATATAAATGAGGTTAAAAGTCTGATGTTCTTAACCCTTTCCCTTATAGAGGAAACCATGAAAAGACCTATGCGAACAGCATAAAACCAGATCAGCCTGCGAGTAACTCGCAGGCTGATCAGGTTTTATGTTGTTCGCTGCTCCTCAGTGGTCTGGAAATGAGGACTTTATAATTAAATTTGGTAAGGTTTAACTGTGGTTTTCTGCAGATCAGGCTTTATGTGGTACCTATTGAGTGCGTCAAAATGAGTCTATATGAGGGAAAGGGTTAAAGTATAATTAAAATAAATTATTTGACTATTTCGTCAAATCTGACTATTTAGTTTAATCATATTTATGACTGTGTGTCGCTTTAGAGAACCATATTACCGTCCAATTTTTGTTCAAACGGAGAAAAGGGCATGTACAAGTCATACATAACCAACATCGACGGGTCCTGGGTTGGACTAGTCCTTTGTGCCCATGAAAAAGCTCTTGCCCCAAACGGGGGGTTGAATTCACAACCTTCGAATCCAAAGTCGGGTATGTTACCACTGGACCACGGCGTCCACATTAGAAAATACCTCGGTGATATAATCTTTGAATGTTTTAATTTTCTCTCCCGGAACTGCCATCTCACAATATACTATTTATGTTTCAGTTATATCATGGACACAGTCAGCTTAATATTGCTGATACGATCTCTCGTTGAAAATATACACGTAATAGGTAAACTTAACGTTCATACGTAAATTCCCATTAGGTCAAAACGGAAAATAAATGTCAATGGGAAATTTCATTTTCACAACAGTTTACGCCACAGTGCTGTTTTCTTGAATGCTGTGGAGCGGTTTACCTTCCGTTGTACATGAGAGGCGCTCCGTCTCGCTAGAGTAGAAGAAACTAGAGGACCGTTTTGCCGTCCTACGTTTGTGGAAGATGAAGAAGAGGATGGGATTGGCGATGCTGTTCCAGTAGTAGCACGTGACAAATAACATGTCCACGGGGTAGAATGTCGAAGTGTACAGTTGTCGGAATATGACGCCGAAAAATCCGCCCCAGGAGACGAGAAAACCTGCATAACAAGTTGCGCAAAGTGTATCAAGTGATGATGATGATGATGATGGTGGTGGTGTTTGTATAGTTGTGGGTGTTATGAGGGGAAATACAAAATCGTTCAAGATGCTGCTCCAAAATTATACTACGCATTCATATTGAAAAAAACAAAAACAAAAAACAAAACAAAAACAGTATTTAGATAATATTTACCGTTTGAATTAACCAAAATTATAATGACGGATGTCTGTCATAAGAACAGTTGTATATCAAGTAGACATAACATAATATATATAAAAAATTATGTATATATGGAATGCCACCACAACTATATAAATTGAAAACTTAATTTATTTACAAAAAGGTTTTTTGATTATATGGCAACATATGTATTATTTACATGAATATTGTAGAAATATATCTAATAATTATTGATTATCAAATATGAAACAAGTGGCCTTTGATTGTTTGTAAATCTCGTAAGTTGGCCGCACAGTGCGATCTTTAAAATCGCGTGATTTCGAGAAATTCAGATGCCAGACACGTGTCATTGCAAATATATAATGTTAAATGATTAAGAAGCTGCATGGAGACAATAGAACGAATAGAACGACCAATTTAAATTTGAAATACAGCTTGCATATCTCGACGAATGCATAATTATGCAAATCAATCTATGTTATGAATCTGCAATCATGGTTCAGTGATATGTAAAAAATACAACTGATTTCATTTGCGTTTCTGGTTTAATCCAAAACATTAATACATAAGTATAGTTTATGTATAATTAAAAGGTGTTTTGTTTTTGTTTTGTTTTTCTTCAAGAAAACACACAAACACACACTTTTGTTTTATTTTTTGCAGACAAAACCTCTTTAGAACATATCCTTACATTCTCAACCAATGAAATCACTGAATGGGACCCATTAAGAGCTGCACTTAAAGGCATACGTGCAAAATGCAGTTAATATCTAAACAGACAGAGAACGAAAATAAAAACTAGCCATTAGTATTTTCTAAACATTTGCATGATTATAGGAATTACATTTGAAACCATGGAAAAAAGTGGGGATCACCGCTCTACTTTTTGAGTTATCTGCCCTGAAAGTGATTTTTTGCTCTTTTCTGTCATTTTCAAAGGCAGATAGCTCAATATTATGGGCTAACATCACCTTATTTAAGTTCAACTCAACTCAATGTTTGGTACTATATTCCCGTTACTGTGTAAAAGATTTAGAAAGTCTATGCAACAGATTTTATACTATAGTCGCATATGCGAATATATAGAATTTTTTTTTTCAAGAAAAAACGCAGTATGTTTATTTGCTGAAGCTTAGTGAAAGATATAAACTTTGCATAATGACTGGAAATGAACCAGCAAACAATAATGTGAAATAAAATAAGGTATCGATAGGCTAGAATTTGCGTTATCTGCCTTATTAAATGACAGAAAAGAGCAAAAAACTTGCATTAAATTTGGCTCCAACTTCTTAAATTTGGCTCTAATTTTTCTCATTTGGCGAATGTGTTGGCGCAAACATTTTTACAGCCAGGGTGAGCCCTGTCAGTGAGTCTGAAAATACGTTTTATTTTATGGATATCTGATCTCTAAATTCTCTGATGACATAACATCACCATTAAATGTAAATTTAAGCACGCGTATCTTATTCAACCATCAATTGACTCAAATCACGTTTCATACTGTGGGTTATTTTTTTATCTTTTTTTTTTTTTTTGTTGAGTTAGCTTCAATTATGTATGAAATTTGTCACTGAGGTAGGTCATGATCAATACATGTTCAAATATTCAAAGTTCAAAATTCAATCAAAATTGGTGTATGGAAATTGTATCTGTAACCAGGGACCTGGTCATCGTATATTTGTCCCGATAAGTAGCAAACTTAAATCATGGAAATGAATTATTCACTTAAATAGCTATTGTCTTGATCGTTCAACTTTTAAGGACGCCGTGATTCAGTGGTGAGTTACCAGATTACGGATCCAACTGCTGTGGGTTCGAGCCCAGGCTTTGCAAAGTACTGGTCCAACCAAGGAACTGTCGAGAGGGATAAGTATAAATTGCAAGAGCTTGTTTCCCAGTCGACGTAAAATATATTAATTTAAACTCTTGAACCGTTTGTATCAAGAAGCGGTACTTAAAAATGAATCAAAATGACATGAGTCAAGGTGATATGAAAAACGACCTTACCACTGAGACCGTCACGTTCATTTATTAAATACTACTTTATCGTTTTTGCTATTTTCCCATTAATTTGAATCATTGTAACTCCTACGGGGATTCTCTTTGAACTCGGCTCAGTCAATGCGACTGACGAACAGTGTGATGAGACTAAACATTTCATCTCGTCGTGTAAACGATAACGCCTTATCAATAATGATGAAACGATTTTTCAGTCGTTCATTTTTTGTTATGTGTGACGAAATCACTCACTTTTACAAACCCATTTCTGAGCATTCGATTCTCTATCTTGAAAACCACAGAACCTCTCAATTTTGTAAAAATGATCAAACGATTAAACATACCTGTACAACACAGGTATGTTGAATTTAAGCGAAAAAGTTGAAACTCAATTTTGTATCAAAAATAAATATTTACGGGACAAACTAGTTGTCTGTGGCATAAAAGCACAAAATAACTAATTTCTCTGTGATATTACGTAACTTTCACCTCATGTGCGCATTTCCATGCGATTTTCGATTTTGGGTCTCGTAACTGATTTTGGATAATAAATATGCAGGTTTCCGTCATTTTATGGTGTTACAATAACCCATGTAGAAAGCTTGAAGTCCAATACAAATTCACGTAACATACTAATAATCGCATTAGTCTATCGTACATAGATAACGCCAGTAACGAGCCCCTTTGCCTGTAACACTGATCCTTTGCAGCAATCCTTTTGCATAATTACAGCGGAGCGCTCGGCGGGTTAGATAACATATGAGTACAAATCAAAGCGCTGAGAGGACAGAGTTTTAAGTGATCAACTTAATAACCGAGGATCAAACTTGCATGCGATGCCAATAAACTACATAAACCTGTTTTAACCTTGCTTTAACAAGGTCATTACTGGAAAAGATGACCACATTATTTGCTTTCAATGGTCTGATAATTAATAGCAAATCGCCACTTTTACTCTTCCTATTACTCTTTATAAGTTTTATATAATTATGCATATCTGAATCAAAAGAAAACAAATCTAAAAGAACAAACCTTCATTATTTTATTTAAGTTTGTAATATATGAAGAAACCCTGTTCAAAAATTAAGTTTCCCAGCAAATCTGCAACTCGCCAAACCACTTTTCTCTTGAGACACGCACAACTTCAGTGCCTTCAGCGCTTTGATTTGTGATAGTTTGACCTACGATCGCTCTATTAAAGCTATATACTATAGTAAGTTACTAATAAAATTGCAAAAGCATGGACATATATAGAAAATATATCGTATTTGAAACGTACTCAGAACTATTCCGAATGTTAGTTTAATGCTTTTCACTTTTGATTTTGGTAGCCCTTTGTTGAACACTTGGGTAAAACTTGTCTGTCCTTTGTATCCTTGTATACCTAAAACACATGCAAAAATAGTCAGGTATTTTCATGTTCATATAGGTAAATGATTGGAACAAGCAATTTCAAAATGAAACTTATTTCGGAGAGTTTCGTTACTGTGTATTTCTATTTAGTACAATGTAAGACATACATTGACATGTTTGTTTAAGAAATATATGAACGTGCTTTGGAAAATCATTTGTTGATTGCTTTTAAGGTTACTGATATTACATATATAGAACTTTTCGAGGTTTTCTTCCTACTGTAATTAACGGACGTCACTAAATGACTGAAATACTGTTACAGCAAAATAAAAAAGCTAAGAACTACATCTGCTTTAAACATTAAACTTACTGTTTCTAGACGTAGAAGCCCGCCGAAAAATGAAGACAACTAGGATACTGTAGCTAATAACGATGATTAGGAAGGGTAGAACAAATACAAACAGGAAAAATACGTGGAAGAATTTCTGAAACAAAATTAACAATTGTTCAGTATGAAGGATTTTTAATACCACACTTCTGAAAGCTTTGACGAAATCATCTTGTATCGTGTGACATATCTATTTTTTTCAAAACTAATCAATGAAAAAAAAAACACGCAGAAAAAAAAACATGGAACATAGAAGGACGTATATTGCGAAATGATGAAATATCGTCAATTGTTTAACTCAGAGGTAAAAAAAACCTGCTTGTTCACATTCAACATATATCTTCTTACAGATAACGAGATTGTATTACTTGGAAAGATATTATTGTTTGGTACAGGTGTATAAATATTCAAAGATTCATACTAATTTAATGATTTTCAAAGCAAACAGACTGTATGGCTTTGTACCAACACTACCTTCATGTGCACTATGTACTTGCAAACTGAATATGAATTTGAATTTAGTTAAACTGTACCAGATGTTCTGCTGTAATATGTCATTAAGTGTTACCTCCATATTTTTAGCTCGGTCTTGACCCAGGTCCATCTCGCACACGCTCAAGGCGGGGTCTTTCGTGAGCGTTCTGACCGACATAATGTACAGAAGCGGGCTACTGATGACAGCACTCAGTCCCCAGCACAAGACAATCAGGACTTTTTGTACCATCCGGCCTGAATGATCAATCTCATAGACATAGACATTGTTTAATTCAGATTTGACCTATACAGACCTTCATCTCATACAAAGGATAGACATAATATGAAACTATGACATTTCTTATTAAGCATTCACATAAGTATACAAACATTTCAGAAGACATTTAAATATTTTTTTTTCGTTCTTTCTATCTTTTTTTTATCATCACCATCATCAGTACCATTGTGATTATGCTTAGAATCATCACCGCCTTCACCACCATTATGATTGTCAGGTTATTGACACATTAATCATGGTGAGGTAGGACCCTTACCGAAACATAGAAAAATTGTACGTTTTATTAGATACAAACAATATCAAAACTCATCAAAGTTTGACATAAATTATGACATAAATGAGATACATATAAGATGCATTTAAGACAGATTTTTCAAAACGGTTACTAAATAAGTTAATTATAATATTGTGTTGTTTTGACAGTCTAGAAGTAAGGGCTAGGCACCAAACAACGAGTGCTGCTCAATGTTGTCTATGTATAATTCTTTATTGTCTGGCAATATTAACCTGAGACATCTAAATATTCAGTGACCTTTCTTCGGCAACTGTCGGTAACCGAACTCTAACACGTATATGTATTACGTAGAAGGATATACCATCACAGCCTTGCTAGCCTCAATGATAATGTGCTTGATTTCGGGGCTGAAGGTTGTGGGTTTGAATCTAGCTCAGACCATAAATATGTTTTATATTTTTAATGATTTGACCAACATGTTTAATAATGTTATACATGCAAATCACAAATACATAGCACGATTTGATCAAATTTTATGTTGAAGCCTTTAGATGGTTTACTCAATACTCGACTCCTTATATAGTTAAAAGAAGAAGACAACAAATAAAGACACCAGCAATTCAACCAATTGTTCGTTCATTCTCTCACACAGCAAATAATCAAAAGAAAAACTAATAAGTAAAAAAATATATTAATTTACAAAAACAAGTTATCTGCATTATAGATTCGAACCTGCCACTTTGTGATTACAAATCCGTCGAACTTACCATTAAGACACTCGGACTTCTTCAAATTGCAAACCATACTACTATTAAAACAAATGGTTGGACCGTAATAATTCACGGAAACTAACGAAGAACATCTTGAAAATTCTCTGGTCAGTGTTGACAAACAATATCTTACCTGGTTGAAGAAATTGGAAGTAATTGTTTTCCCAAGAAATTGCTTTAAATAATTTAGTAAATTTTAAAACAGCGAAGGTCGTCTATTTCATCTAAACTAATTCCAGCCCTTGAAAATTCCAAGTTAAATCTTGCATTATCAAACCCTCCGCCATTAAGATCTAATTTTCGATCTGGTGAATAGTTTAATTAAATTTTAACACCCGATTAAGCTGTCGTCTGCTAAAAGATATATTGTTAAATAAGAATAGCTTTTCAATGAACAGGAATATAATTTACTCCCAAGGACGCATTGTTAGTGTATATTTACTGGTCCCTGAGATATTGTCGCAAATAAAGAAACAATATATGAAAATCAAATTTCATCCATAAAAAAAAAAAAAAAAAAAAAAAATGGCCCTGAACTCGCTCACCTGAGAAATATTCCCCTTCATTGATGTAAAGAAATAATGAAGAGTTAAAAACAGCAAATATGTGTGATGTTCTTATATTTCAAGAGCCTAAAATATAGCTCTATCAGTCAAATATTAGCTATAATCGAACCAAACTTATGCATTTTTGTCATTATCATTGTGTATTGGTTAAATGATGATTGCTTAAAAATTGCAGATGCTAGATTGTACAACAGTAGAATATGGCATTTATTTTAAAATTCAAAGCCCGTAACTCCAGACCGAATTGGCCAACACTAGCCATAATCAGACTTGTCTGAGAGATAATGGCCATAAATAGTGTCATGCGGTTTGGAGATGATTGCTAAAATAATGAAGATGCTAGAGTCTAAACTAAGTGAAATCTGACATTTCTATGTCAAAAAGGGGCATAACTCCTTATCGAACTTGGCAGAGATTTATGGTTATAACCATTGTCATGGGGAAAATTAAAAAAAAAGCGACTAAGATCTATGTTTACTGGCCACATGTGCTCAGGTGAATTGGAAAAAAAGATATGTATTATATCATCCAGACAATCCCCCTCCCCACTTGTTTAAAATTAAAAATATTGATTTGATAGGCAATTGTTCTACACCTGTATATATCACTGCAACATTTGTTAAGAAAGATGTGGAGCAAAACAGAAAAAAATGGATCTACCTCTGCGCATACTGGTCATAGGGTTGCAGATTACCAGGACCCGGTCAATACTTGTGGCCGCCAGTATGTAGTTTGAGGCCATTAGGGTCGCGTTGACCACCGTCCTCTGGATCTTGCACATCACCAGGCCTAACGGCCATATCATCGTGATGTACTGATGATACAGACCTAGAGATCTCTCCACCGAGTGAGGGAAGGCGTCGAGCAATCCCGTTAGTAAATCTGGGGCAACGAAACAATATATTCAGGTGTAAATGAAAGGTATACACCCAAGTTCTCGCTATTTTATTGCGATACATGTAGTTGGTTCCTTCGTAAATATGTCTTATTTAATGACAAGTATTGTGAGTTTTTTATTTTTAATGTAATGTGCATTTTTTAATATTTCGAGAGTATTGATATTTTAGGGGATTACGTGCAACAAGAAAAAGGTAAGGCCCAGAAGCAATAGTAATAGCTAAGGGCCAAATTGCACCTAATTCACATTGCTTGAAAATGATTAATACAAGCATAATTTAAAGGTAATGGACGTATTGGTTCATTATCACTCACATGGTTTACATGAGCCTGATTAGAACCATAATGGTCACGTGTAAGATACTGAGGCTGTTTCCTAAACGACGACCAGATTCAAACTTGAATAGAAGTCTCATTTGTATAGGGCATCATTTCCGATTTTATTATGGATATATAGATAATCAATGGGCCAAATATATTATGTTCTAATACGGCCTTCCCAAAGGAATATTTTTTTTTATATTTAAAGTGTTCCTTAAAATGTTTTGGTGTCCATGCCAAATGTCGTGAAGCACTGCCCTGGGCTTATCTATGCCAATTGTAATCACGGAGCTGTTTCAGAGGAAATATTAATGCCAATAGTTGACGACAAATGATGACGACGTTAGATAATCACAACTGTCAACTTGATCGATCACAATGTGCTCGTGCTCACTAAAAGTGTCAAACTAGATCAAAATTAATGCCAGTTGCAATTTGTATTCCCGAGTATGATTTTGCCGCAACAAGAGCAAGGGTTTAACTTGATCAGAATGTAACTAAAAGATCAACTGATACTAATATATGAATCTGAATGAACTGATTATCTCGTGTTTAACTGACCCAGGACATTTTACGAGAATAGTCAACAACATCAGTTCTTCATTGCTGATTAACATTTCATGTTCCATCTCTACTACCAATGTATAGGATTATTTTACTCACTCTAAATGTTTCAGTAATTCAAGACTCAAGACTAAACAGATACGCTGTAGCCTCAACTCTTGTTAGTGTCGGCGTCATAAATGATACATAAATAGTGAGTCTCATATTTCATGTTTTCATGTACTGGATGAGATAATGTTACTTTTTTGTACATACATATGCGATACAACAGTACGCATTTTATATGTCCACGAGTATAATTCGATATTTGTTATATGTACCATTACGTTTTGTTGTTTTTTTTGTTGTTGTTGTTGTTTTTGTTTTGTTTTGTTTTTTGTTGTTGTTTTTTGTTTTGTTTCTTTGTGTGTGTTTTTGCTTTTTTTCTCTTATGGGAAGAAGAAAAAAAAGAATTAAATAATTTAAAAAAAATGCGACAAGCAAAATGCCAACCCATCTTTAAGCTGTCTATAGTCTACTTTCTTGTCTGTGTTTTACTGATCTCAGAAATTCCGTCATTGCTATGTCTAAATTTCACGTAAATAAATCGATAAATCGATAAGTCGATAAATCTGAACTTGAAGATTACGTTTCTGATTGATAAATAAATGCGAATATACATCTTTTATAGGGAATTATTATCAAAAATAGACGAGGGTGTGTTAACTATCACTGGAGCTGTTGAATGCAGCTATTCTGTAATGCACAATTTCAACATAACTTCTAAAAGTCGACTAAAAGTCGGTACTAGGACTGAAACGAGTAAACCAGTTACCCGCGGGTCAGGTAGAAAATCGCCGGTATCCAGGTACAAAATTATAACCCGTTACTCGATGTCGGCCTTTTCTATCTTGATACTTACTCCATGTACTTCATTTCTTTATATACGTCAATAGCCAATTCGTAATGATACCCTTCAACAGACTTCTACACTCTGTCAGCATTCTTAAAGATGGGTGTATTTTGTATGTACAAAGTACTTATCGTATCAAAATGTGTTATTACAGGTGGCATTTCAATATTATTTTATGCATTTACTATATCTGTACTGGCACACGGGTACCCGTGGGTAATAGTATAACAGGTACCCGATTAAGATAATTGAACTCGTTTCAGCCCTACCCCGTACAACATCCTTGTGAAGAGCATACACGAACCGGGAAATTTTGTTGATTTTCAATTCTATTAAAATTATCTGATAGTTATTGATTTTCTCTTCGTTTACTCGCAACCATCAAACAAACATCAATAATTCATCACGGATTTTACTAAATCGTATTAAAATGATAATAACACATTACCTATCACTTACTGAGTGTTGTTAATTGTTAATTAAATGACAGATCCCTTTGGGTATACCACCATTATGTAATAAAATGGTATAGCTGTAAAATCAAGAACCGCAATACGCACGGAATTGATGTGTTACGTCTTTAAACAATGACGGTAATAACTTAATTAGTGCGAGGCATATGCTGCATAAATCCTGTATTTCTGCTCAAGATTTTAGAGTAACGTAGATAAATCAATTTTCTTTGACCACCAGTAAAAGAAAATGCGACCTTTTATAAATGTCAACAATTATTTCGTCGTTGTTTGCGTCTATTTAATGAGTATATAATGGTCGCTTCTTGGAAAAGCTCGGGTGTTGGCATCATAGTTTGCCTTTGAGAAATATCACTATATTCAGTATGTAACTGTTACATATATTCTTATTATGTTGGGGCCTCCGTGGCCGAGAGGGTAAAGTCGCTGATTTTAACACTCACTCAGCCCCTCACTGCGCCCGTCACCGCGTCGGTTCGAATCCTGGAAGGGTCATTCGGATTTTCATGTGAGGTAGCCTTCCAGCTGTCTTGCGGTAGGTGGGTGGTTCTACCCGGATGCTTTCGTGCATCCGGGGTCTTCCTCCACCTGTAATTAGCCGGACGTCGCTATATGACTGAAATACTGTCGAAGCGACGGTAAACTCAAATAGTCAAGTCAAGTCTTTTTATATTCTTTCGTATTGTATCAGCAAAAATACATAAGTATACATTTATAAAAATAAAAGCTTAATATTGTGCAGAATTATTTTTCACGGATAGTGTCCGCAAGTTGCAATAATGCCAAATTAGATTCAGCAAAGTAATGATAGTATCGAAATAATGCAATAAAATGGCATTACCTGCTATGG
This sequence comes from Solen grandis, assembly GCA_021229015.1. NCBI lineage: Eukaryota > Metazoa > Mollusca > Bivalvia > Adapedonta > Solenidae > Solen > Solen grandis. The sequence continues at coordinate 24,547,564 of CM037794.1, forward strand.
CCAAGTTTAGAAGGAGAAAATACAGCTTTGATTTCTTTTTGTATGTGGCAATAGCCACTATAACTGCGATATTGAGGCCGATCATGAGGGCAGCGTTGAGCCAGGAAAGCCCCAGTGCAACCACAAACATGGTCTGAAATATAAAGTGGACATCTACAATTCGGTCTCTATTTCAAAACCGTTGACCTAGCTATATGCGATTATATAATATAACTGAATCGAAATTTAAGAATAAAAGTACTCAATTCGTCATTAGATAATCAAGAAAAAACGTACATGTATCTAGATTCATAAACCATGTCATAATAACACAATTAACCTCTAGAAATCATAAAAAATAACGAGTGCTTACATAGATTTCCATTAATTTACATGAAAAGTGAGAACATCTGTCAATTGTGCATAAAATGGTGGGCATAAAATGATTTATCTTTCGCGCGAAATCAAGTTGGTATACCCGGAAATATTCGATTACGCACTAACATGAACAAGAAAAGCAAACGATGAACGATATTATTTCCTCAACATTATATAGGAGTCAGCTCATCCGTAAATGCCGGTACAGTTATGGCCCCTTTTCGACTCAGTTTTTCCCGAAAATACATTGTACGATCGATAACTCATCATAGGCTTAATGGATTTAGATATGCATTTTGATACATATTTTCGTTGCAATGAAATGACAATCAAGTTTGATTTGGGGAGAAAGTCCAAATATTTTTGACACAGTCATGGTCAGTGTTTGATCGGTAACACATCATAGACATAACTTTAGATAATTACGTATTTTGGTACATATGTTTATCGCAATAAAATGACAACCAAGTTTGATTTTGGGCAAAATCCCAAATTTTTTGACGCAATCATGGCCCCTTTTTTGACTTTTAATAATATACTAGAAATTAAGGTATGCTATGCTTCATATGCTATGTCTAAACGCTGTGTTGGGGTAATGAGCACCTTCAGGGATCATTCTACATTTTATTTACAACACCTTTTAAAGTTGTTGACATTTTATTTGACCGTTGGCTGATTTGCTTACACCTGAATTTCCGGTCTAAACTTAAAGGTAAAGGTCACAACACAGTTGGTAAATACTGTAAGTTTTGATTGGTCGACTTAAAAATCGTAAGTATCCCTTCGGAAAAGAGATCAGCTTGTTCGCATTGTATATACAAACCCAAAACCTCGACAGAAATATATTAAAACGTGTCTTAACGTTCAAATTATTAATTCAACTACTCACACAAAAAATATATCTAAAGGATGAAAAACACATGTCGGATTTGAAACTTCAATACTATACGGTGGATGAACTCCAAACATGTCTTGTATAGTGATAAGTATACTTTTGATCATTTGATGTTCACCCTTTCTCTGACAACTGCTGGAATGCAGGTGATACAAGTGTTCCGAGGAACACCCGTCCAGTTGTATAACTTGAAAGGACGTATTGCGTTGTGAACTGGTCGTTCGTCTGTCCGATCGTCAGCAATTTCATATCCGCTCTATATATTTAGAACACTTTAAAGACGTCCATATTACTTTGGTCAAATGTCTTATCATCAAGATGCAGAATAAACATTAAATTTAATTATTACAAGGCGGCCGTGTATCTTTTTTAAAGGATCTTCTTATTTTCTCTTACACCGTCTAAACTGTTTAGGTTACACTAAAATAGACGAGAAGATAAGCCAAGAGTTTCCGTTGAAAATCCCCTGCTTCTTAAAAGTAAGGTTACCATTATACCCATTACCAGTCTTAAAAGTAAGGTTACCATTATTACCATTACCAGTATTCTTATTTTCTCTTACACCGTCTAAACTGTTTAGGTTACACTAAAATAGACGAGAAGATGAGACAAGAGTTTCCGTTGAAAATCCCCTGCGTCTTAAAAGTAAGGTTACCAAAACCTCTTTTATTATGAAAATGCTAAAATCATGTAAACATATTGTGCGAAATGTTTATTTTGAATGCGTTACTGAAGATTTTATTTACAATCTGTTTACAATCTGTCTTATATTTTTAAGAAAAAAATACGTTAATTATGCCCTGCTGGATAGAGATTGATTTTCCCGTAAAATGCAAGGCATTGATAATACTTGTACAGGCGCCAGAACCGCAGAATTACCACATGCATTGGAATCTTGATTGCACAATTGAAAGAAAATATAATGTGTATTAAAATATCAATTCTTATTACTCAAAAGGATATTATCGGCGTATATATTCTGCTGCAGTGAAATAAAGCTATCTTCACCTGGCATTGTTGATATTTACAGCAAGTATGCATATGTGTAAACGTTCTGCGCATGCCTACCGGAAGGCGAAACCCGAAGCGTTGTCATTTTCGTTATTTCGACTTTCGCCTTTCGAGGCGAAAGGACGACAACACTAAATCTGCAACATTGTCGTTATTTCGCCTTTCGCGTTTCGGGGCAAAAACACGAAGACACGACAAACAAAGGGCGCTAACACGAAAGGTTTCGACCCGCGGACACGAAACATTCAAAGGCGAAACTTTTCGTCCTTTCGCCTGTTAAAATTTCGTTATTTCGCCTTACATGTTTCGTGTTGTCGTGTCTTCGCCCCGAAAGGCGACAGGCGAAATAACGACAATATGGCATGTTTTCGTTATTTCGCCTTTCGAGGCGAAGACACGACAACGCGAAATGGCAGAAATTAGCCACCATAGTTACACTATCAACTTCTGTTTATTTTCGATCGATTTTCAATCCAGCGATATGATTGGACGATGTGAAATTGACATCGTTAGATTGTGGGAAATTGCTTGCGTAGATGTATTACGTCATTCAGTGGAAACTGCCAAAAAAAAATCCGGAAGTTGAGATTGGAGCAGATTTAAAATTATGTACAAATTTTGACATTTCGCGATATTACTTCGTTAAGTTTGCCGTTTGACAATGATTCGTTATATCATGCGTTAAATGAAGATCAAACTGATCGAATCGACCTCCGTAATCCAGAGATTCCGTTCCTTAAAATGTTCATAAAACAGTATATAGAGGGACAAATATCGTAATTCTGCGGTTCTAGTGCCAGTGTACCAATCCAGCAGAATCTAGTCTATATTTGAGACGATCGAGGCTTAGATTTCATAGCCACTTTTGCTAGGTTCATATCAACTATATTGTAGCTTACAACTTCTGGCTAGATAAATAACTGTGTCGGAACGCTGTCAGATAAGAATTATACAATTGATACAACTTAATTTACGTGTGAAACTGAAAATACATACTTGAGATAAGAAAATACACAGGCTAAGTGATGTCGAAACTGAAACTTGAATACCTGAGTAAAATTTTTCATTTGATTTGAAAATTGAAAATAAAAATCTTAATAAAACTTGCCATAAAAATAGAATAAGATAAGTCAATATATAGTCATACAACATAATGCCCATATAATCAGATTCAATAAATATCAATCGCAATATACTTCTGCAGAATTATATTCCTGTCTGCACTTATCATATACACAAAAGTACAGACTGCATGCAAAGACTCAAAAACAACTGAGAAAAAAAAACAACCATGAAAGCCTGATTCAAAACTTCATTTTTTTTTTCAGTTATATCAAATAAATGTGAGTGGAATATACATATAATCGTTGATTTCATTTATTTCCTCGTCTATGTTAGTTCGCATCTCTCGATGTGCCATTTAAGAAGCAAGCTTGTGATTGGTAGGTAGATCTACCCGGCTGCCACTTGTGAACTCAAGTTATTCCCCCATCTTTAAATAGTTTGACGTCACCGTATGACAGTAAACTCTACAACAACCAACAGCAGTATCACATTTTTATCATATGACATTATGCTTAAACAGCTGTTTCAGGTTTCGTATAACAATCACACATTTTCTTATGTTTAACACGCTACATATAACTTAAAGGCCGAATTACATCACTCCGCGTCACGCACGTGTATTCTATATATATGCATATTGTGCTGCACCCAAGCAGCTGGATTACATGTTAATTGATGCAACTGACTTTGATTAAAAAGATGCATTATTCATATGACGGTGAATATGTATGAGAAATACACACGTTAAATCGTTATTTTCATATATTATTTAAAACTTTTTTTTTTTTTGGTGAAAGATTACAAATAGTGATTCGTTCACAGTTCGTTTATTCATGTTGTTTTGATTATTTGTTGTTTAAATCGCGGTTTTCTGAGTCTAGGTCATAATTAGGATAAGAATAATCTGACATAAATTGTCGTTTCATATAAAATTTTACTAAACTCGTTCATAATAATGCTACTAAAATTCATGTCAGAGCCTTTATATATTGCCTTTTAAGTACGCTGATGTAGACAACACGATTACTATTTAAGCATATAAGATAAAATAAAATTCGGAGATAAATTGAGCAACCAATCAACACACGTACGTTGTCTGCAATACATATCCCTTATTTTGGCGCCAAGCATTTATGATTGATTCAGGAGAGGCTAGCCTGGTATCAATATAATGGGACTAAGTGTTTACTGTTTAGTAGAATGCCGCTTGTTTACGGCGTGATAGCTCTACGTCATCAGGTTCTTGTAGTAACATGTCCCAAAATGGCTGAATAACTCAAACCAACCAAAACAAACAATAAGAAATGACTGCTTTGTGTACAGGTACACTATTGTACATGGGCAACCATACCCGATCGCTATTTGGTGTCGGTTTATAATTGTACAAGGATAACACATGTCACAGCTTGCTAGATTCTAATGTTACTGAAATGAATTGAAGCAGAGAAGACAATGTCCTTCATTAAGAAGCATATCTCGTCTATGTCAAGACAAATCAAACCCATCAAAAATGTCAGGTCAAATTAAACCCATCACAAATGTCAGGACAAATATAACCCATCACAAATGTCAGGACAAATTAAACCCATCACATCATCGCATATTGTTAGTGACAGAGGATATTGCCATGGGATTTTATACTGATTTAAATCTGACATTTGCCACGAATTTAATAATGCTGGGAGCTTAGTGAGCTCTTAAATGTAGCAAATCATACACAGATGAATTTACAGTAATTTAGGTTTTAAAGTGTACATATAGCTTATTCAAATAAATCGTAGATTTAACTAAAAAAAAAAAACAACACTTCACATTGTTTTTGTGTTTGTATAAGAGCTGCTGCAAAATTTAATATAACACGAACAGCGATTTTTCCAAACGACCCTAAGCACATCTTTTATACAAATAAAGCAAGGTAATTTATGCAGAAGTACAAAAAGATATAGCGGCTTTACCGTTCTCTCTCTCTCTCTCTCTCTCTCTCTCTCTCTCTCTCTCTCTATATATATATATATATATATAAATATATATATTTATTTTTTTCCCCTTAAATTGGAAAGTCTTAAGTATGACAAGTTTTTTTGTATACATTTTTGTGATCTGTGTTTAATTTTAATGATTATTAAGTGAATTATAGTTCAATTAAATCCGGTATAATTTTTGTTGACTTTTTTAACTATTCCTTATACATAAATTTTAAACAAAAAATGTTTTGTTTCTTACAGATATTCTTATGTCATCGTAATAGCTTTAGATTTCACACAATGAAGATGAAAAATGCGACTGCAGCGGCTATTCAAAACGATTCTTTGAAACGTCCATTGCCCCTTAAAATCTAGAGAGTATTTAAAAGACAGTAGCTGAAACAAAACAAAAAACAATACGATTTAATGATGAGATCATTTCTCTGACCACAAAATAGAAATATTTTGCTTTTTAGATTGAATTTCCACGTTATCTTTTCAAACTTCGTAACTTCAGGTATATGTTTTGTCATGTTGAATTCATATAGCATATTCCGAACTAATATTTACAATTCACATTAATTAAACATGTATACAATTTTCTCTAAATATATAAAGTGTCTTTAAAACTATGAAATATAATGAAATTATTTCTAAGTAACATATACATGCATATACACCTGAACTTGTATTAGCGGTAACCTGTATAAAGCGGTCAATCTGCATTTAGCGGTCAGTTTTGACATTACCAAACTAACATTTTGTTATATGCGTAACCTTCATTTAGCGGTTATCTCTGTTGAGCGGTCACTTTCTCTTCTTCCCTTGATTGGCCGCTTGAGACATGTTTGACATTGAGCATTTCTATTTTCCCCTGCCATATGTGCTAATCATGATTTGCTAATGATATTCATTCTCACAATATTACTCTATGTAATACTAACCCGCATCATCTAATTACATTAATAACATCATACATACAAATTGCAATTCGTGCATTACATATTACTTTACTACATGACTTTCCAAAGTCCAATGTTCGAATGTATCAACAATCGAGAGATCATGTTTATCAAACAGAAAATTGAATCAGATGTTGAACATCACATTGTACATAACACTGTTTCGACAGAATAAATTGGTCTAATAGTCGCATATTATCTCAGTTAATTAGTCCCTTGATAAGACAAGGCTCAGTTGTTAATACGGGGAAGATTTACACATTAGGGTGCACTTGTGGATGGAACATAAACTATTAGACAATTTGATTTTACTAGATATTGCCTCTAAATTAGGAAGAACATGTTTTGATCTTGTTTACATTGTAGTTGTTTCATTTAGGGTTAATCTTAACTATTTCATGTATATACCAGCATTGTATTACTCATCTCATTGGATGGAGTGCAACTGACCTTAAAACTGAATATATTAATTGTGAGCAAGTCGATGTCACACGAATGGTCATACGACTGTGCAAATAATATGGAATTGTCTTTAATGTAATTCAATTTATTGCAACGCATTTAAATCAAAACTTTTATATAGATAACAGAAATACAAGCTGTTCGAATGAGCGCCATGCCCCCAGGGGGCCTTAGGCAGTAGGGGTCAATGTTATTTTGAAGGTCAAAGTCGCCTGGCGGGTAGAGCTCATCAAGGTGCATGTACCTGTGAAGTTACGAGGCTGTGGGTGAAAGAACTTCCGTGTTATGGTCAAGGTTAAAGTTTTGTGACAAGCAAACAGACAAACAAACAGACAGACCAAAAACAATCTGCATTGATATATCGATCCGGGGGACATAGAAATTATATGTGTGCCGTTATATGTACATCTAATTGGTCCTCCCCGAACTTTGCACCTAATCCTGCACCTAATGTTTATATGTTTGCTGGGTTTAACGTCCCAACGACAGTATTTCAGCCAATTGGAGACGATGTCTACTTGAGGTCACACTGAAGTATCACCCAGTCACATTATCCGGACACCGGGCCAACCAGTCCTGGAACTAACATTATATGCTGAGCGTCAAGTAAGTAATCTATATCAGTACCAGTACGACTTTTGTGATCCCGTTACACTTACGGACGTGGAGAAGAAAGTGTTAGTTTGAAAATTTAACCAATGTTTCATCATTTATGTTTATGGCCATACACAACATGTGGAGCATGTTACAAAGAATATTAAATGGTTGTATACCGCTTATAACGATATACAAGATAAATCTATGCATTGATTCGAATACCTTATACAGGCAACCCTCATACATCGTGATAGATTTATTAATCTCTTTACAACAGCAAATTTGGCTCCCGGTGCCGGCAGCAATTTTCAATGCATCAGGGAAATCGAGATTTACAAACACTGCCGGTGTATAAAGGGTTGACTGTATATAATTTATCCATTTGACAACATTTTTATGCCAAATTGGATTAGAATCACAGAATATCACCAGTTGCGTGAGGGTAGAATCCATGCATCACAAGGGGAAGGAAGTGGTTAGTCGTCCTAAACAGAGCTGACAACAAAGTGAATATAATTCTAGGAGAGTTATTATGAGTAATTTGTAGTCTTGTGCAGAACTAAACTTTTGTTTTGTAAAAACAGTCGGCACTGGAAATGAGTTACGGATATGTCGATCGAACAGTAATTGAGGAATAGAAAAAAGAGTATCCTTAGAAAAAAAGATGTCATTAGAAACGACAGCTTTATTTCCTAAGTGTCAGACACAATGGAAATGCTTGGACAAGTATATAGAATCTATCGTATCCTGAACGTGAACTCTGTTCCATTTTTATCATAGCAGGCAATACAAGAAATAAAGAAATACGATAATACTACAAAGAGAGAGTATACACAAGTATTAGCATTTCAAACAAGAAATATCTTTAAAAGAGATAGTCGGCCTTGGTAACCAGCTTGATGATTAGTGTCTGAATGCTTTAACAGGCAATAATTTTGTTGTTGGTTTAATAGTTGTGTCATTCATGTGTCAGTGCAGCTATTTGAAATACTACGGATCTAAATAATTTGTACAATCTTGGTAGACACATACAGCCTTAAAACATTTGCGCATTAGACTTCGTTTCGCGGGCTACAAAACGAAACCGGATGTTACGTTTTTGTTGAATATGGGATCTGTCAGAGTCGAACAATCAATTTTGAAATCTATGTGTTTCCGACTTTTTAGCGTTCTACTCTTCCAGTTTACCTTTAAAAGGTGCAGTGACTTACTATTCGGGACAAATCGTTCGCAGGAGAAGAAAACTTCAACTTTTAAAACAAACAGAGATCTAAAGAACTCGTTTCCGCAACTCCTTTCTTTTCTTTTGACTAATTTTACAATGACCAATGGGAATTTAACAAAGTTTATCATAACCAATGAAAAGCCTTATTTTATTCCGCTTCATTACTGTGTGTTTCACAGAAAGTCAGGGTGAAAATAAACGGCCTGACGGCCGAAAAATTGCTAAGAATCGCCGTTAGCCAAGTGAGCAGAAAGTTACACTGTGACGTAAAGGAAATTATATGTCGAAGTACTTGCAGTTGAAGAGAGGTTCATTACTGGGAAATGGTATCAAAGCTTACATTTGAAATATTCTGATTCCCCATTTGTGAAATAGGAAGCTAAATTTGTAACTACTTTACATACATTAATCAGATATTGATCACTTAAGACATGGATATGAACGACATCAGTTTGATATTTCCCATTTTGTGCCCCTAGCTGTAGTCTTTCTTCTTTCGAACAAAATTATGAATAGTTTTCGTGAAGAAAGACTAAAGCTTGAAGCTACTACTACTTGCCAATAAGAAAAAGATAAGCTGCGCAAAAAGGGAATGCAAAGAACAAAGGGGCACACTCCAATCAAATCTACCCAATTATGCGCCTACCAGTCTAGAACCGTTTAGCAACATGTACTTCCGGTAGCCTCAAACACAGTCCATATTTCTCAAGCGTTCAAAACAGAAATTTTGGGGAAACCCCCAGAGCTTGTTCCCGGTAATCTGATTTGTTAATCTTTCGGCGACCGACTGAGAAGGGGCCTGTTTTTTCTATCACGTCAGCGGTGCGGGAGTAAAAAGTTGCTTTCTTGCTCAATTATAATATATCGCCGCCCTGGACCGGCGATAACTACGGGGTGCTAATCTTTGACAGGAAGCATGTTCAATATTTCTTTTATTGTTATGTAATGTATGTGGTGTTTAAGTTAGATGCTAGCATATGTTAATTTGCGGACATGATCAAGCGGTTTCTTTAACAGTGAAAACAATATTGTTTTTAATTGTTCGCTTGTTATGTATAGTGAAAAATGGTGAAAAACATCTCAATTTATAATCGTTGCTTGTCCGCAAGTTACATCTACGGGTGTATTACTTGTTTGGTTAAATATTTTTAATATAAATTATATATTAATTCTAATTTTTTTTAAATTGTTATTATTCATTTTAATATTAAAACACTGTTTAATATTTGTATTGGTCTAAATGATTATTAAATGATAAAGATATTTAATCGTACTCTCATCTGCGTTATCTGTAGAAAACACTTTCTTGTTATATGAACAATTTGTCAATATTCTTAAACCATTTATTTTTAACTTTCATTTTTTTTTTCGATTATTACCGTAGATAAAGCTTCTGAAAGTCGTATGTTCCGTCCCAGGCACAAATCAGAAACGGTTGAGAAGAATTAATAAAGATGGCTGCAAATGTAATGAATTGAAACGAACCTTCTCTATTCATCGCCTTTATTATGTATTCTGAGTAGAAGGTTGGTCTGTTTGTTAAATCCATCATATCATCCAACCTCTGCTGGCAAAACTGTTTTTATTTTGGCACAAGTAAGTGATGACATCAGCTTTAGACTCTATGGAGACTTATTCAATCCTGTTGCTGTCATTGAAGGAGTCATAAACAGCAAACTGCCAATTTCTAGCACAACAAAGAGCAGAAAGCCCATGCATATAGAAAGGCTTCTACTTTGAATGCTTAAACTATGTCACCAGACACGCACGATAAGTGGAGCCATGATGTATTATGTCCTTCATTTCCACACAAAAACCTCGAATATTGTACATATAGAAATTTGCATTTCTGACTACTTTCAAACTAGAGCTTTGTGAATCTGTCCCTGGTACGATGCTTGAAGAACACTTGCTCACTTATTCGTTTATTAATGCTTTCATTGATTCCGTATTTATTAATGTTTTATTTTATCCTTCACATTCCTGCTGGTTAATCTAGCTTACGATTAAGATGTTGATGATGACGATACTTTTGAAGAAGATAATTATGAAGAAGATGATTTTGAAGATGATGATTATGAAGATGATTTTGAAGAAGATGATTATGAAGAAGATAATTATGAAGAAGATGATTTTGAAGAAGATGATTATGAAGAAGATAATTATGAAGAAGATAATTATGAAGAAGATGATTTTGTAGAAGATAATTATGAAGAAGATGATTTTGAAGAAGATGATTATGAAGAAGATGATTGTGAAGAAGATGATTATGAAGACGAAAATAAACAATATTCATTTCAATATTTATTTCAATCTCACACATGTTGCAGCTTCATTCTCCATATTGTTCGTGGCACAAAACAATTCACATATGTTGCAAATCTTTGCATTAGGCACATGGATGATATTGCAAAATATTGCATCAAAGAGGTGCATAATCGCTAGTATCTAACATGAAATTTTGTAATTTAGAAATTATTCATTATGTTTAATTTTATTCGGTTATTTGTTCAGAGTTCTGATGACTTTACATTTTTATATCGACAGTTTAAACTCTGATTTAGGTTTCCGGTGTATAAGTCATATTTGTAACATATACCCAGTTTAAATTAAATTGGTTGTAATATGAAGGATGATAAAAGATAATGCCGAACTCCCCGTAAATCATATGCGAAAGAAGGGAATATGCATGTCGCACAATAAAATGCATGCACAGTTTGATACTCTTGAACATAAAAGCATCAACATTTTTTCTGCCTGTCTGTCTACAAAGTTCACACGTGTCCCATGAATTTATTTTGTTCATATTTTATATAATTTTGGTCCAGAGAAAAATTAAGCCATACCGTGACAATACATGTAGATGTGTGTTTATGTGTCCTTAAGAAGTGTTGCTTGTAACATCTATAATTTCTTTTTCACTCAATTTTTTTTTTTCGGCGTAGCTGTATAAAATTGATTTTGACCTTATGCTTGAACCAAACATATTTTGGTATGCAAATGAAGTAAATGCAATTACAACTTTGGCTTGTATAATTTAATTTTAGGATATTTC
>CM037794.1:24559256-24609256 GCA_021229015.1 Solen grandis
GAACAAAACAGACACACAAGACAAGAAACTTTCAAAATCATTGCAAACTTCCAAAGCAGAGATCTAAGAAATTATATTTCCCATGAAATTACATTTTGTCCTCTTGCCATAACAACCTCACCTTCTTGTGCATGCACAAACTGCATACCAGCTTTTAGTACAAAACATATTCCTGGTTATGTTTTTTTCAGTACAGTATAATAAAATAAATATCACATCCCTCAGAGGGCAATGGAACTCAGCTAATGCCTTGGTTAACATTATTTACAATATACACAGGCAGACTTTTTTCTTACACTTTTTCCCCTGATAATTCAAGTTTGTAGAGGGGTGTGCCTTATATGATGATATACAGGTTATCAGGTGTTTTTTTTCCTATCACAGAGAAGTGAAATTTAATGGTATATGATGTTTGAAAATGGATATACTGAAAGCCAATTAATACAATAATATGCTGTAAAGTCTATACAAAAACATAATATACAATACTAGGTTACTGCTTTTTATTTTATTAGTTATCCCACAGGTATATTTTAAGACAAAATGATACAAGAAAGCGAAGCAACATGATGGGAGCCATTTTTTATACAATAAGTTTATTTCATCGGACCTCATAATGTACAGGAGAAACTTGACAGGTGGCAGTTAAAACGTAATGTCTGTTAGTTGGGCGAAGTTTTACAGGTGACATTAGTCCCCAGCCTGTTACTTAGAATGCAGGGACACGTTTGAGTAATGCCATGTTATGAGAATGTGTCACCTTTACCCTACGTCTACTTAATGTAACAGTCTACCGGTAATTTCATGCCATGTAAATAAAATGGTTCACCGAATGATTAGCCATTGTGTTATACAGAAAGCTTTTCAGTCTGACAAAATGTCCAATTTCTCAAATTTAAAACAAGTATTTTGCCTTATATAATGCGATAAGCGATTCTTTTTCCAGTAAGTTACCCTATAAATTATATGTTGCTGCGCCTAATCTGCCAGTGTATACTGTACTTTTCTTAGGTGAGCATTATGTTTTATCGCCCTATGAGGGATGTGATATTTATTTAAGGTCCACATGAGTTACAGACAGACCAATCAATTTGGTTCATTTCAAATTTTACTAAAATATCCATTTTTAGGCCTACCTTTCTTGTTTTTTGGACAAGAAAGGGTCCACAATAAACTTTTTCACACAGAAGTAGGTCACAAGTGGTGCTATAGTGCCATAGAATGTAGCAACAGGCAGGATTTCCTCAGACAAACGGATTGGTACTATCACCGTGTGTTGACCTCTATCAAATCTGAAAAGGGAAATAACCCATCAGCTGGAGTATTATTTACAGAAAATAAATCTTTAACTTGGCAAAAATATTATCTTTGGTTTAATTATGATCACTTAAATAAAACATTAATAACATTTACAAAAGAAATGACAAAAACAAAAACAGGTTTTGTGTTACTTCCGGCAAGCACCATAATATAGTATTGAAATATAAGGATTTTTGTAACTTACCTTTCAAAAAATGGCTTAAATAAGAAAAGATATGGACCTGCTCCAAACATATTAATTAGTATATATAATCTATATCACAATTTTTGGCATTTCCTGACCATACTTGCAACATTTCTGCAAGTGTTATGTATGCAAACGAAATAGGCTTGTTTTAGCCAATTCTCATGGGTAAAAGTTGAAAATAAAAACCTGAAAATCTTGATTTTAGAAATTTTGTATATATAGAGAATACTAGGTTAGTGTTGGATAAAGATAAGTTTATCCTGCGAGGCCAAGAAAATATAAACCGCGAGCCTTGGCGAGCGGTTTATTTTTTTCTTTGCCAAGCAGGATAAACTTATCTTTATCCAACACTAACCTAGTATTCTATTTATCCTATCATTCTAACTAATAATCTGATAATTTTAAATTAGACACGAAAATAAAAGAAAAAAATCTGGATTCTCCCAACTATCTGCTCTTTAGTATCCTTCTGCGTAGTGCAAGCAAACAAACCGTTCTGCGTACACACCTAAGTAGTCCCAGGATTTAAAAAAACGGTTATAACAATTCACGAACTTTTCGAAACTTTTTATTAAGCATATGCGTTAAGCATTTTCAACTTTCAAATACTCGACAAGAAAAAAATATATTTAAAATGTATAGTATCTTACACGGTTGAGCCCAATACACAAAACACATTTGAACGCAAGAAAGTAGTTCCGATGACGTCAGAGTATATAAAATTTCACGAATGAGTATAAAGCTAAGTTTATTCGATAGGCAGTTTATACCACGATGTGAGTCTGATGATAGGATAAAGTTTTATAAAGAATAAACAGCCATTTGGCAATGTCAAAATCCTGAAACTCAGGAAAACTACTGAAAATTTTTACCCATGAAATCTGCATACAGGGCAGTACTCACTTGAGGCGGAGTGTGACCCCGGAGACTAGCCCCAGGGACACGGTGGCCCCCACCGTGCTGAAGGAGGACACTTTCTTCTCCATCCCGTACTCCAGGCTCATGTCCAGTGTACCCACCCTGTAACACACAGGCCACCTTAGGTTAATCATACAAATTCAAATGCACCTTTCCAACTTAAGCGGTAAATATTTAAAGCATACTTTTCTCATTCAAGGTCAACTGCTCCCAACAGTATCAAAAAGGTCAACAGTATCAAAACAAAACTATGTTTTCTTTTGTGATAATCAGGTCAACCATTGACTACCTGTCATATAATGGATAGCCTGTAAGTCATTCTGAATACATATGTAAACAGTGGAACAAGTGCAATCATAGAAGTTAATGGCTAATAAACAACTGACTTAAAATTATGAAGAAAAAAAACAACATGCTTGTGATTCTTTGCCTATTTCAATTTTTAGCAGGGATAAATAATATATATTTCATGACTGACCAACGTCCAATATTTGTGATAACATGATAATTGTAATAGCAGTAAATCTACTTAGTATCACATTGGAATCATATTAGCATGATCTTCATTTTTTCAAATTCAAAGTACATGTCAGATACAATATTTTGTGCAAATTTAAACCAACTCTGTTGGGAGGGAAAGCTGCAAAATGTAGCAAAAGATCTTATTCTAAATTAATCGCAAGACAATATAGCGTCAAAGTTTGTGAGTGTCCCCAGCCACCCTTACACTGCTATGGTGCTGAATGTGGTGGAGACAGTTATAACATGTGTAGGATATAATTTTGATGAGCATATTCAAGTCTTGTTATAAAATATAGGGGAAGGTACAACTGCTCAAAATGATATACAGAACAGCTCCATTATAACACATTATTAGAGATCCAAGTATTGAAACTGAGTTCTATTGGACCATATCATACAAAATACAGTTATAATCAACCTACTTCACTGCAACGTTAGCAGCTCCCTCCCACTCCAGGAATCTTCGTGTATATGAGGTGAATACAAAGCTGGACCTAATACTGAGCTGAAACCAAAACCAGGACCTATAATACATGTCATGTTATAATGAAAAGAATATAATTCTACATATACAATTCATTATCAAATTGCTACAGCTTATATTTCTGTATGTTATTTGTCTTTCATTTTAAAACCATCTTTTGTTATACAGTTTGTTCCTCAATCTCAAATTAAATTAATAATTTGATGTGCCATCCCAAAAGACCTTACTTCTTTGTGGTTCTTTACAACTCAGTTAAGCAATTTCAAAATACACCAATTAAGACATAGCAAATTATGCAAATTTTGAGTTACTTAACTATTTTGGCCATATCAATTCTTGTTCTTATCTATAATAGTAGTTTTTCTCCGAAACTTCACTTGCTTTTATTGACTCTTGGACAACATAGGTGATACAGACAGTTGATTTTACCATTCCTGATTACATAGGAAATCAAGATCGGACTGAGATCAATTCTAAGACTGAATAGCAGTTTTTGTTTGTAAACTATACATTTTTTATCCATAACTTGTACAACAGATACTAGCATGTTTTTTTTTGTTATTGTTTAGTTTGGTTTAAAGTCCAACCAGCAGTATTTCAGTCATTTAGAGACTATGTCTATTTGAGACAGAAATAGTGCTGCTACACTGCAGTATCACGCCCTAGACATGTGGCATGATACCACACCCACTTACATTATCCTGACACCGGGCCAATTAGTCCTGGAACTACCCATTGCATAATTATGTTCAGCGCTAAGCAAAGAAGCTATACCAGTACCATTTTTCAAAACTTTGGTATGTCATGGCAGGGGATCACACTACCTCCTGCCCCAAAGGCGGACACTGTAACCACTCTGCCACCGGGTACAGTATAGCATGTTCATTATCATGTATAAAACAATATCTGACGATATGACACACACTATTTATCCAGGGTTTCAATTAACAAATTTAACAACTGATTTTTTTTTCCTCAAAATAACAGATTTAACAGGGGTCACCAGGGACTTCAGATATATTGCCAAAATATGGTAGATTTTTATGCAATTTTAACTGATAATTTTGATAGGCAATTGATTATTAACAAAAAATCCGGTTAAATGCTGGCTTCATATGACAAAACTTTTTTTTAGCTCTATAGTCAAATGAATATCTTTTGATATAATTATTGATTTCTGGCCACGTGCTAAAGTAAAAAAAAAAATCCTTGCCAAACCTATACACTTTGAAATTTTACAAATCAATATAAGACTTCAAGTCTAATATAGGTTCAGGTAAAATTACTGGGGAAAGAAGGTAGAACGTACCATGACTTGGAACAACACTTGCTGGCTCTCTGTGTTATACACCAGGATGCTACTTAAACTAGAGGGGTTCAGATTGTACTTGATTCGACCTTGCCAATTCTTGTCAAAATTATACACGAGTCCTGTAAAATGAAAAAGACAAATATATTTGCTTGCATTTCAAACTGTTTGGAGGTTGGATTGTTCTAATTTGAAAGATTAAAAAAAGTTCTTGAATAAAGCAATTTATGGAATCTATTTTAAGCACTTAACAGAATGTGTTTTAAGAATTACAGTAAAACCATTTCATTATCCATAAAAAGAGATAAATGTTCTTAAATATCATGCAAGGAAAGGCATACAACAATGATCAAAGTTTTCAAATGAATCAAGAACTATCACTGAAGATGACAAATACCCCCAGATACCGCTTTGTCACAGTTACTGTTACCATGTCAGAAAGTCTTAATATAACAAGGGCCATAACTCAATCAAATGCCAACAATATGTTCAACTAGACTTGGCACTTATCAGTCCTGTAAAGTTTCATAAAAATTCAACCAAAGGTAGCCGAGAAATAGGGCGGACAAATCTCGTCTACAGACAGACTGACTGACAGATCGACCAACGGATGTGACTCTACTATAGCCCCTATCATTCTTTGTATCAGGGGGAAAAATAAAAACTAGAATGTGATGAATACCCTGCTTCAATGCATAGACTCAGTAACATGAAATGGTATTAAATTCTTGTAATCAGGTTGTGACCATTTGCAACAAAACAGTGCATATGATTCCTAACCCTCGATAACCCACGGTATACACTAGCGTAAAATACCTTCGGCAAATACACTAAAAGCCTTTGTAGAGGTGTGTTATAAAGCCACCAATCTGATTGGCCGTTGCCTTTTTTTTGTACAGGTAAGGTGATCCAGTTGCCAACAATTTCATTGGCTGATGGGAAATTATTATCATTGACAAATTTTGAAGACTTTACAGTTTATCTAGTCTAGACCTTTTAGATTACTGAATAAGGTCCCAGGGTATTAAGGGTGGTGATTCCTAAATAGCCCCCACTTCACTTTGTGAGGTAGGGGTATAACAAATAAATGAGTCCAATCTTATGCTGACCTAGATCTGCCTTGGGAAGAAGTCCTCGTCCGGACATAATGAGTTTTCCTGAACAGTTACCTATACTGCAAAAAAAACAACCAGAAAGTTGTATCATGAATATTCAAATAGTAGGGATTAATTACATATTTGACACATCTTTGAAAATACTCATATTTCTTTATCAGCTCTCATGTCAACTCGTGCCAGAAATTATCTTTGAATATTCAACAACAGTCAATCTGTATTCAGAAAATATTTAAAGAAATAAAACTGAGACAGACAGTCAAACATAAAATAGTAGGAAAAATGATATTTTAGTGTACATGTATTCCTCAATTCTTAAAATCAACTAGTGCCAGTGATTACCCTTGATTAACAATTTATTTAACCCTTTCCCTCATATAGACTCATTTTGACGCCCTCAATAGGTATCACATAAAGCCTGATCTGCAGAAAACCACAGTTAAACCTTATCAAATTTAATTACAAAATCCTCATTTCCAGACCACTGAGGAGCAGCGAACAGCATAAAACCTGATCAGCCTGCGAGTTACTCGCAGGCTGATCTGGTTTTATGCTGTTCGCATAGGTCTTTTCATGGTGTCTTCTATGAGGGAAAGGGTTAAGAAGACCTGATGGACAGGTTTTTTCAGGCTTTCTTCATCAAAAGAAGGTCAAAGGTCAAGGTCAACTGAATAATAAAGAGGTCCATCTATATAAGCACTGTCCAAGTATTGAAGCAATCCAGTGAAGCATACAGATGTTATAGCAGATTAACCAAAAGGTAAACCTGTCCAGACGCCAAAACTAAGAATTTGTATAGCTCAATTCACAACCTAAATACATGTTGTAAGAGTAGGGTAGAACTGCTTTTGTGATGTCCAAGTATACAGCTTGCTTTGGTGACATAGAATTTTAAAATGATAGTTCTACAACAAAAGTAGGAGAATAGAAAATTAAGTTTTTAAGTGTGAAGAAGCCAAAGTTTTAAGGCCTGGGTATTTTATAGACTTCAAAAATAAAGACAGCAGATAAATACACTTACCACCCTTTCATTAAATGCCGCGAAAATCTAAGTGTCATACCAGAATTATGACCATATGCCGTTTCAAGCTGAAAAGAAGAAAAAATATTCAATAAACAAAGGGAAAAAACTCTGATTTGTTCAATAACAAGAGGGCCATGGTTGCCCTGGGATCACTCACCTGAGAACCAGAAATTAGTGGGAAGAAAAGAAACAGCAAATATCTTATAATACAGTCGAACCCCGGTTACTCCACCACCTCTCATTCAAATACCCGGCGTCATTCGAAATACTTCGTTGGTCCCGATCACTCTCCTTCTTATTTCTATATAAAAATATTTGGGTTATTCGAATTTGTACCATTCGAATACCTGGCCTCATCCGAAAAGATTTTTTGTCCCGTGCCAATCATTTCGTATGATTTTCGCACCCCCTTATCCGAAGTCGCTGACGAGTTTTAATTACCGGCGACATTTTGAAAACAAACAATGGAAAGGCGCGAATGTCAATTAATTGCCGAAATGAGTGGGAGACGGCCACTTACAGTTTGCAAAAGTTGTTAATTGATTGGATGTTTGTCCAGCAGATCAATCATAAAGGTAATGATTAATGATTTAGATACCTGTGCAGTATTTCGGATACGCTGGAAAAAGAAGATTTACACAAGTGTAACAAGCAGACCACGATTACATCTTTTTTTTAAATGAACATTTCGAGACGACGTTGATATCACGTGTATACATGTAGCTCCTGATGAATGATGTATGTATTGACGTATGCATTGATTGTCTTTTTATCGATATCTTTTATGGATAAAAAGATGGAAGTTGTAAAATAAAAGTTAATTAATCCATATTCGTTTTCATTTACGCTGCTAAATCATAATACCATATTTTAATGAGAGTACTTTATATATTACGTTCACTGCATGAAAAAGTGGGTGGGTGGGTTTTTGTTCCAACGGTCGACGTGGTTTGGGTTATTCGAAACCATGCCTTACTCGAAATAAAACGCCAATCCCCAGGATTTCGAATAACCGGGATTCGACTGTATTATGGAAAATGGGCTCTGCCCCCTGCCAGCCATAAATCCAATGAGCACTTTTGGACAAGAAGAATTTTCAAATTGTACTATATACATATAAAGAAAATGGGCTTCTACCCCTTGCAGCCATGTGTTTTGACCAATCCAAATAATTTGAACAATCTTGGTAAAGAGTGACCCATAAACATCTGTGCCAAATAACTTTGAAAATCGAGCCAGTACTTTTAGGCAAGAAAACTGTATGCATATCAAAGAAAATGGGCTCCGCCCCCTGGCGGCCATGTTTTTCAACAGATAAAAATAATTTGAACAATCTTGGTAGAGAGTGACCTAAGGAACATCTGTGCCAAATAACTTTGAAATCCAGCCAGTACTTTTGGGCAAGAAGATTTTTCAAATTTGTACTATATACATATAAGGAAAATGGGCTCCACCACCTGGCAGCCATGGTTTCAACAGATCAAAAATAATTCGAACAACCTTGGTAGAGAATGACCTAAAGAACATCTGTGCCAAATAACTTTGAAATGTGCTCAAGTGAGCTAAAAAAAAGGGGATACAACTATGACTATCAATAGATATGCTGAAAATCTCAATAAATGTGTTCTGACCAACTGAGTGATACAGAATGTTCAGTATGATATATAATATAAAATACATGTATTAAATAAAGCACTGGTCTAATGGAAGGACAGGAAATTAATACTTCTCAGTCTTAAGAAATTTACTATTTTCTTTTTCATCTTTACACTTAATTTTATATGAATGAAATTTAGGACAGGACGGGGTGTGGTATTCATGACAGAACATGACTAGTGCGATTCCTCTACAGCCCCCCCTTCTATGAATGTTCTTGATAATTCTGATATGATTTTAAACAATCTTAAATAATGGCCTAGAAATATATTTGTTGGGTTTAACATCCCACTAAGAGCATTTCATGGGCCTAAAAATACTTTTTTTCTTTGATGATTCGATTAAAGTAACAATATAAAATCTGATCAGATTAAATATCATCTCAAGTTTTCTAATCAAACTGATCTCTTTATTTCTTTACTTTGGAAGGAGTGATATAGGTTAGAGAGGACTGAATAAAAGCACCTGTTCAATGATAGTCACTGACTAAGAATTTGATTTTTAACTATATGGTTGTATTACACCAATGATTACAACGCATTGTCACCCTTTAGAAACATTCAATGGTTGCAAAAATTAAAAAAATTGGTGTTTCTCCATCACAAGCAATAACGTCAGAGACGGTATTGAAACTATATTTAGAATGATAAAACCTTTATTAATTTTCTATTTTCATTTGCATCACTTAACTGATCACATTCACTCTTCCTGCATCCGCTCACTTCACAGGCTGAACTTACAAATGAGCTACCCAGAACTAAGATGACATTTTGAAGATTGTGTCACATGGTACCACAAGCAATGGAGTATTCTATATTTAAACTATTTCCCAGAAATGACATTTGCAAAAATAACATTTTCCAAAGTAATGTGACCTACACTTGCTGAGTTTATTTGTCAGGAGACAAAGACTTTATCAACATAAACAAGGGAGAGAAGAAAATCTTTTTTTTCCCATATTTTCCAATAATATGTGAACAAGCTGATTTAAACAAGTACCTCCATTGTTGTTCTATTCTGGAACCAGCGTTTCCATGTGGCAAACACAGTGCCAACTCCACGGCCATTTTGTGTGCCAAGGTTGCCGCTGATGATGACAGTGTTCTGACTAGTGATTGGACATTCCACAGACTGGTGCATGCTGAGGGAGCTGACCTCAATGTTCGGTATACGGCTGCAATTACAGGGGAACCAGTCATAAATCATTTAAATATACTCAATAATAATCACTTCTATGTTGTATATTGAAGATCAAAAAAACTAAATGATTTCACCTCTGTAAATAAGAAATAAAATTACTTTGCAAAAAAAAAAAAAAAAAAAAAAGACCTGATGGTATTATGGATGTCTGGATTTGTTTTTTTTTTCTTGTGTGTGTGTGTGTGTGTGTTTTTGTTTTGTTTTGTTTTTTTCCATAAAAGTAGATCAAAGTCAACTGCATAATGAACATGCCCATCCATTGAAGCAACTCTTCAAATGTTGAAGCAATCCAATGAAGCACACAGAAGTATAGCAGATTTAAAAAAAAATCAACCTAAGCAGACATCCAACGACAACACCCACCCTGTCATCATCAATTTAAAGAACAGTATTAAAGGAGTCAATACACACATTTAGAAAAACTTAAAACTTTCAAATATATATGTAACACTAATGATACTGGCTATAGACACAACTTTATAATGAGTCTTGAGATCAATATGTTTTCTCCCAAAGTATAAGAGGAAAACAGGAGGGGACTTAGATCCCTCGCATGAATAACTTTAGTTTAAATAAAACCATACAGTTTACTCCGGATTTACAATGGACATTAGCTGGTCAAAATAGCTCATCTGGAGCACTTTGAACTCAGGTGACCTAAATTATTATACAAAAAAGATGTGTTCGGAAAACACTATGCCCCCGTCTGAGCAGGTCAGATGTCAAAAAATTGATGTCAACTGAAAGCCATTCATGAAAATATGACAAATAAATAGACTTTACTCCTTATAGTAATGGAGTAATGCTCAAGACAAAAAAAAATCATTAAAAAATAAAGGGAGCTAATTTTAAAAGAATAGAACCCAATAGAGTTCTGGTTCATAATCATTTTATTTCTACTACTCACTATCAATTTATATTTTAAGTTTTAAATCGATACCTCAAATAGTTCAGAACTAATGTTCTTGACATAAAAAACAAGAGCTGTCCATAAGACAGCGCGCTCGACTTTTCTCAGTTGCTAAGACACAGTTTTATGGATTTTAATAGTATGGTACATATCAATGATGATATGTTCTAGTTATAGTAGAAATTATTCTATCACCTCCAATAAACAAATATGCTATTTGTAAATACAGCCAAAAAATATCTAAGTATAAAAGGGTAAAATTGAAAATACACTGCATATAGGATTATGGGCCCTGCCATTAAAGTTGAGGTAGTGTGGGTAAACAATAAATAAGTATTCCAAGTTATGGTGGAATACCTGTGATAGTATTGAAAATATACAACTTTGTAAAAAAATCAACCATGATTTCAGCTGTTTTCTAAGTATGAAAGGGGCATAATTCAAGAAGTAGTACAGCCAGGGTTATGGGCCTTGCTAGTAAGGCTGAGGTAGTGATGGTGAATAAGTACTTGAAGTTTCAGTCAAATACATGTGAAAGTACAACTATGTAAAAAATTACCATGATTTTGGCTGTTTTCTAAGTATGAAAGTGGCATAACTTAAGAAGTAGTACAGCAAGAGTTATGGGCCTTGTTAGTAAGGTAGAGGTAATGATGGTGAATATGTACTTTAAGTTTCAGTTGAATACCTTAGATAGTATTGAAGATATACAACTTTGTAAAAACTTTAACCTTGATTTTGGCTGTTTTGTAAGTATGAAAGGGGCATAACTCCAAAAATAGGGTAGCCAGGGTTGTGGGCCTTAGAAGTAATGTAGAAGTGATGATGGTGAATAAGTATTTTAAGTTTGGGTGGAATACCTTTGATGTTTGAAAAAAACTTTAACCTTGTGTTGCAACGCCGACGCCAACACCGACGCCGACGCCCGAGTGACAGTATAAGCTCTCATTTTCTTCGAAAAGTCGAGCTAAAAATGATATATAAAATAAAGGAAGATAATCAGAAAATCAGAAAAGACAGAGTTATGGTTCTTGGTTACTGCACTGCTCCTACTGTTATCATATTATGTTTCAAGTTTTAAGTCCTTGCAGTCTTTTGCTTATGAGTTTTGCTCCCAAAAAATAAAAAATAAAACTAAAGGGAAACAAGAGGGCCAAGATGGCCCTGTGTCGCTCACCTGAGTAAGATGGCTGTGTTAGGCATAATGACAAAAAATCTGGCATCTAAAAGTGTTTTTCTAACATTTGACTAAGTGACCTACATATTGATCCTACCTGAATTTGCACTCAACTGGGAATTCATGCAGTCATCATTCATATTAAGTTTAATGAAGACTGGGACAAAAATGTAGGCCTCTAGAGTGTTCACAAGGTTTTTCTTAGATTTGACCTGGTGACCTAGTTTTTGACCTCATGTGACTCATTTTCAAACTCATCCAATATATCAATTAGACAAACATCCTGACCAAATCTATTGAAGATTTGGCTAAAACTGTGGCCTTAAGAGTTCAAAGGTTTTCCTTAGATTTGACCTGGTGACCTAGTTTTTGATCCCACATGACCCAATTTCAAACTCATGCAAGATATCATGTAGACAAACATCCTGACCAAAATTTATGAAGATTAGGCCAAAACTGTGGCCTGTACAGTGTTCAAAAGGTTTTTCTAAGATTTGACCTGGTGACCTAGTTTTTGACCCCACATTACCCATTTTCGAACTCATCGAAGATATCATGTAGACAAACCCTGACCATTTTATGAAGATTGGGCAAAACTTGGCCTTAATTTTCTAAGATTTCCTGGTGACCTAGTTTTTGACCCATGACCCAATTTCGAACTCATCTGAGATATCATGTAGACAAACATCCTGACCAAATTTTATGAAGATTGGGCCAAAACTATGGCCTGTAGAGTGTTCACAAGCTTTTTCTAAGATTTGACCTGGTGACCTAGTTTTTGACCCCACATGACCCAATTTCGAACTCATCTGAGATATCATGTAGACAAACATCCTGACCAAGTTTCATGAAGATTGGGCCATTACTGTGGCCTGTAGAGTGTTCACAAGCTTTTTCTAAGATTTGACCTGGTGACTAGTTTTTGACCCCACATGACCCAATATCGAACTCATCCAAGATACTAGAGTGTTCACAAGCTTTTTCTAAGATTTGACCTGGTGACCTAGTTTTTGACCCCACATGACTCAATTTCGAACTCATCGAGATATCATGTAGACAAACACCTGACCATTTCATGAAGATTGGGCAAATGTGGCCTTAGAGTGTTCACAAGGTTTTTCTAAGATTTTCCCTGGTGACCTAGTTTTTGACCTCATGTGACCCAATTTCGAACTCATCCGAGATATCATGTAGACAAACATCCTGACCAAGTTTCATGAAGATTGGGCCAAAACTGTGGCCTCTAGAGTGTTCACAAGCAATTGTTGACGACGGACGACTGACGAAGCACGACGGACAAAAGGCGATCACAAAAGCTCACCCGAGCACAAGTACTCAGGTGAGCTAAAAATCAAATCTGACTTGGTAGAATTATGGTACTCAGTCACTGCACTATTCTTAGTTGTCATCTACTTGTATATGAAATTCCAAGTCATTACCTGGTATAGTTTACAAGTATATAGTAGCAAAGTTATACTATGGACAGAAACTCATTGTAAAATTAAATAAAGGAAGATCATTCAAAAACTGGTCCATGTAGAGTTACGGTTTTTGATAACTGCACTTCGCAATCTCACCATCTATTTATATTTTGAGTTAAACAATACCTTGTTTAGTTTATAAATTATGCTCCCAACAAAAATTGAAAAAAAAAGGGGGGGGGGGCATAATAAAAAAACTGGGCCAGGTAGAGTTATGGTTCTTAGTCACTGCACTTCTCCTAGTTGCATTCTATTCATATATGAAGTTTCAAGTCAGTAGTACCTTTTATAGTTTTCAAGTTATGGCCAATGTTAAAGTTGCTGACATACAAACAAACAGACAGGGCAAAACAACATGTCCCTGATAACAAATCTCAGGGGCATAAACATATATCAAAAAAAATGCAGGTAATAAAAAAACACAGAACAAAAATCCTAACAATAACAAATAAAACCGATTAATCAAATGATAAAAAAAAATACTCAAAAATGTTCAACAGAATAAAGCAACAAAAACTGGTCTTTATACTTAAAGAATCCATCATGAAAGATCACAAAGTTTGCGTCAGCGAAGTTCACATCATAAAAGTATCCAACATTAATGAATTCATCATCTTTGTTCTCTGCACTGAAAAAATGATCATCAACTGGATAAAGGGGAAGCTACACATGAAGCCTGGTCAAGTGGTACAACCCAAAGGCAGTAGGTTCAAACCCTGTTTCAAGCAAGGCTTTTCATGGCCTTCCCAGACACCAAGAACTGGTCAAACCTAGGAACCATTGAGACGGATTAGTATATGTCGTAAGAACTTGTTTCCCAAGTACAAAAAAAAAAAAAAACATATGAAGCAAAGCTTAACAGTGCCTGTTATCTCATCACTTAACAGATCGTTCTAAAATGGTCCAAGTCCTTTGGTGCTTTCAGTCAAGCGAACGTTCGTTAACGGTTGCAATTTGGTACCTTACATTCTATTCACAGCGATAAAACTGGTGCAACTGCTCATGTTAGTTCCCATTGGGCTCACTGTACACACGGCTGTTATGTTGGTGTCAACAACGTATCAGAGTAACAACAAGATGACTTAATTATATCAGACTTCAAGGATTTAACAAAAAGTAAGGAGACAAAGCTCCCTGGCACAAAGACTCCTCCACCCTGCCCACGAGGAAATCTATCCTATTTTAGGAACGTGGAAGCGTACATAAAGCTTCCTCTATTCTCCAAATTCAAAAATCTTTTTCATGCTTGAAATTTCTAGAATGGTACCCATGACAATGTTTATAGTTTTTGAGTGTTATTTCATTTTTCTTACAGACAAATTCTGTTTGAATACATGTACTATTGTGTCATATATGTAGTAAATATTTTTACTTTATGTGGAAAACTTGTTTATCAGCCTTAAATAAAGCCTTTACTGACTGACTTATTTACAATACCAATCAAATTCAATATTTGACAAACTAACTTTGATGTTCAGGCCTAAAAAAAATGTATGTTTAGAGCATCAGTCTCAAAAAAGTTTGGTTGGATAGAAATTGAGGTTTTTATTTTACTTCTTTTTTTTTATAAAGTCCAGTCATAATGGCGGCTAAAAACTTTAGGATCAGCATGTTTTGCTAGGTAGGGACAGGTTGCCCGAAATTTTTTGAGGCCTAGTCACATATGACCAGCGTCACCTACTGGACACATCATTCCCAAAGGTATCATTCTTGCTTCAGAAATTTTCCTTGAGCAATGAGGTGACTATGTTATAACCAATGAATTCTATCCTGAAACAGGTTCAGTAAACTAGATGTGGGTGTTCCTCGGAACACTTGTGTTGCCTGCATTTAAGCATGTTTGATGAAAGAATTGACTAGAAAATCGATCTTTTGACAAATTATTGATAAAGCATAATCTATTTTGTGAGGTACAAAATAACACCAAATCACACACACACACACACACACACACATATATTTATATATTTCTTATTTGTTCATCAGAGGAGTGTCAGAATGACTATGAATTCAAAACATTAACTGTAAGAAAAATTATGACGTCATTAAGCACTTATGACGTTAATTATATATATGTTGCAAGTTTGTAGTCATCATTATCATTATTGAGTTATCATTCTTGTGTACTGCACTCAGACCAATGAGATCTATGAAGTTTCAAGTCAACACCTCAAATATGTTTGTTATGCCCCAGACAAAAATTAAAAAAGGAAAAAAAGTTATCATTCTTATACAAATCCATGAGATCTTTCCATCTATGAAGTTTCAAAGCAATATCTCAAATACTTTTTGAGTTATGGTCCGGACAAAAATAAAATCTCAGAATCAACAATGGGTAATAACTCAGAAAATACGAAAGTCAGAGTTATCATTCTTGTGCACTGCACTCCACCTCAATGTGATCTATCCATGTTTTAAGTTTCAAGGTGATACCTCAAATACTTTTCGAGTTATGCTCCGGACAAGAAAGTGTGACGCCGACGACACCGACGCCGACGACAACGACGGACAAAGTGATCCCTATGTGTCTGCCATGCTATGCAGGCGACACAAAAAGGAGTTTCTACATATCTTATAAAAGACATCAAATACCAGAATATCTCAAGAATACAGGGCTTGATTATTGACAAATAAGGGGAGATAACTGTGCCCACCTGACTGGGACGGGACCGCTGCTCTCCTCATCCTCGTCATCCTCATAGTCGTATGTGTCAAACAAATCTGTCGCATTCACTTCCACCACCGAGCTGGTCTGAAAATATTATAAGACTGTAAATGTACACCAGTGATTTGATTTACCTTCATGACATTGATAGTAACACGGCTATGATTCAATTGTCAACGTATGATCATGGTTAACATATACCATAGCAGGCAGACTTCAAATCCCTCCCCCCACCCCTTCCCCAATTAAGAACTTTTTGAACATCACCATAAGAGCCATTGCGGAAATTTTCATAAACAAGATCAGGGGTCGTATTCATAAAGCTCCTTAGATTTTAAGGAAAAAAAATCCTTCCTTAACTGGAATAAATCTCCTTAGGTGTTTTATATATAAGACTAAAGGAAATCCTTAATACCTAAGGGAAATCTATGTGATTTTAAGGAAAATCTTAGAGACTAAGGGAAATTTGTTCCTAAGGAGCTTTATGAATACGGCCCCAGTTCTTGTTCAATTGTTTAAAATATAGGGGGTTTTTTTGTTGTTGTTTTTAAAGATACTAATAATATAAAGCTTAATATTCATGAAATTTGAATGTGAATCACTGAAATATAAATTGTTCTGATTTTCTCCCTAAAATGAAACTAAATTCTGTGTGAATACTAGTGATATGAAAAATTGTGGCACTACTGGTACAGATAATGAAAATCTTCTTTACACTGATATGCCACTACTCTTTTGAGGGACCAAAAAATCAGATTAGATTCAGATATCTAGTACGAGTAATAATGTCTTAATAATGGTGTCCTGAGTAACAATAAAAACATAACCAAATCACCCTACATGTAAATCTAATTCAAAATTCGAGAACATCTGGTTTTAATCTGACAGGATGAATACACTTTCTATATTGTATCTTTCCGAGACAAAAATTGTTAAAATGTTTATTGGCTTTGTTAACAATAAGCTGTGATTAAGTTGAGCAATACATTATCAAAATAAAACTTTAAGAGGAGATATATCACTTTCTCCCCTTTGCTTCTAGTGGCTTTTAGTCAGTGTACATAAAAATAAATACAATCTGCAAAAAGTATACATGAAGTGTATACATAAACCTGCTTAAAATTGAGCCTAACCAGGACTTGAACTGCAGACCTCTTGAAAAAAAAAATTAATATAACATAAACATACGTAATACCATATAAATAACATATTGTCATACACAGCAGACCAGGGTCTTCTCTGTTTGCTCATACAATATTGTACTAAAAAGGATTGATAAACCAAAAGTAGCAGAGTTGTGATAGAGGCCGTACTAACCCTGGGATTGGTCCTTTGCTGTAATCTTCGTTCTTCTTGTTCTTGTTGAAGCTGCTCATAGTCTGCGATGATCTCTGCAGGAGTTTTGGTCCTGGACACAACCTGGAAGTCACACCAGTCACAATAAGCATCTCAGGAATATGTACCCGTACTGAGTGAAGTTAGATGAATTATTTGAACATGGACCTAAGAGTTATGGCCCTTGATAAGAATGTAACCCTTGTGAAAGTGAACAAGTATGTGACAGAAGCTTTACTAGTTTAGAAATTATGGCCGAAAGTTAAAGTTTTTCACGACAACGACAATGCCAGGGGCAGCCAAAACGAAGCCAGGGTGATGACAATACCTTGACTCTTTCTCTTTGAAAAACAGACATGCTTATGATGACCTGTTAATGGTCAAGGCAAAGTTACTGGTTATTAATTCAAGATATATAGCCATCTATCTATCTGTACCTGAGAGTGTGTGTGAGAACTGAATATGTCATGAGCTTAACATAAATGAAGAAATAACTTATTAAAAGAGGGCCAAGATGACCCAGTTTTGAACTCATCCAAGATTTCATGAAGGCAGACATTCCGACCAAGTTACATGAAGGTTAGGCCAAAAAATGTGGCCTCTACAGTGTTCACAAGGTTTTTCCCTGGTTACTTTCTTTCTGACCCCAACTGACCCATTTTCAAACTCCTACAAGATTTGCCCTGGTGATCTACTTTTTGACCCCAAGTGACCCCATTTATAGCTCATGCAAGATTTCATGTAAACAAACATTCTGACAAACTTTTATGAAGATTGGGCCAAAACTGTGACTTCTTGAGTGTTCACAAGCAATTGTTGACGACAGACAATAAACGGTGCACGACAGACAAAAGTCAGCCACAAAAGCTCATCCTGAGCACAAGTGCTCAGGTGAACTAATAAAACCATGACAAACATGGTATGCCAACTCTAATGCTATGATTTTCCTCATCCCCTCAAAATTAATATCCATACGCTACGTTTGTTGTTAGTTATGAGAAAAAAAAAATCTTGTTTGGCCAAAATAAATGAAAACCTGTTTTCATGCCCTATGTGTAACTGGTTTACATTTTTATAAGTGGTTATTTTCTCATTTAGCAGATTTCATTGAAATTTTAAAAGAAAACAGAGAGAAAATCTCTCAAAACCTTGCCCCTGAATAATTTTAGGTCATGAGAAATCCATGTCTTACCTCAAGTCCGTAACTTTCGAGACCCTTTTCTCCATATAGATTATAGATGACCCTCTTGTGTTCATCCATTAGGACTAGAAAAGAAATAGAAAAAATGTTAGGGAAAAAAACTTAGGAAAATGAAAGCTCTGAAGGGTCACAATTGTATCATGCATTTAAATTATCGTTCATACAAATTAAGATTTTCTGAAGCAAAATTTAAGGGGCTTCTTCGTTTTTTAAGGCCTCAAATTCAAAATTAAGGACTTACATAAACCACAACTTATGCTTTAAATTTTAAGCCAAAGGGATGAACCTCAATTTTTAATCAACTTGATAAACACTTATTTATTATCAATATTGCAATTTCAAATTCAATGGTTTTTCAAGACCTTTCAGTTAGCTTTAAGGGTTTTTTCCCAAGGTTTATAAGGCCAAAATGTGATTTTCAAGGGTTTTTCAAGACAGAGATCAAAGTCAAGGGTTTTTCAAAACCTGTGCAAACCATGTAAATGTTTAAAATACCACAAAATAGAGGGTAATGGTGAAGAAAACTACATTTTTTTTCCGGCTTCAACAAAATATATCAAGAATTAACCAAAGTTCCTTGGCAAATTATTTTCATGTACTGGTACCCCATATGAAATGATCCCTAAAAATTAGAACCAAATTAAATATTGCAAAATTTATTTTATATTTCTTTTTGATCAGTTCTATACACAAAAATAACTTATTTCAAATAAGGCCATTTTGAATCCTGCCTATATTCATTTTCCAAAAAGGAAGACACTTACAAAATCAGTCAATTCAATAAAGGTATGTTGTGACAGTATTTCAGTCATAACTCATATTGCAAATTAAAGATAATCACAAGTGGATGAAGCCACTTGTGTACAGAGGCACTCTGATAGAACTACAAACTTGATGCAAGTCTGCCATAAAACTTCCTTACATGATTAATCTGTAAGAACCTGACAGGATTTGAACTCCAGGCCAATGAAGAGACAAACAGTATTTGTCAGCGACTTTACTCGCTCCGCCATCCTTTAGTCTCTAATGTTGATATAAGTTGATTTAGAAAACAATGTGACCATGTCAGGATCATCACACTATCAGCAAAACAATAAAATTGAAATCTTATTGATTCATTCACTTAACCCGATCTCATTACAACGATATCCTCTCATTAGGTAGGATCTGATGACATCGCATTAACGGTCAACTCAAATTTACCTTTGATTAGCCAATCAAAATTGATGGTATCAAAATGCTTCATGAATATTCCCAAGCAAACGGCAGCATACAGAAATTTTTATTTTGCGGGTATCACCAGGGTATTCTGATTTTCAAATTAAAATTGTTTTGAAACAAAATCCTATTGGATATCATTTTAATAAAATTCATGACGTAAAGGTCAACTTGAGACGACATTTCACGGAATGTAGTCAGATCTACATACCGTAGAGTATCGGAGCTTAACCCTTTCCCTCATATAGACTCATTCTGACGCACTCAATAGATATAAAGCCTGATCTGCAGAAAACCAGTTAAACCTTACCAAATTTAATTATAAAGTCCTCTTTTCCAGACCACTGAGGAGCAGCGAACAGCATAAAACCTGATCAGCCTGCGAGTTACTCGCAGGCTGATCTGGTTTTATGCTTGTTCGCATAGGTCTTTTCACGGTTTCCTCTATGAGGGAAAGGGTTAAACTAAGAGCTTATTTTAATGAGATTTCCACTATTAAACCTTGATTGCAAATAGGCTCCTTAGAACTAAGTGATAGTAAGTTTGAGATTATAACCACTTAGCCATAGAGGCTCCTTCAAAAGAAAAATATCTTAAACTTACTGCTATGAGCTTTTTTCAGCTTTGCAAACAGGATGTCAGCATTTTTCTTTCGTAGAGGGTCCTGATGTTTATCCGGGTGATAGACCTTGCTCAGTTGTTTGTATGCCTGGTTAATTTCTTCCTTAGTGGCCTTGAATATATATTTCATAATCAGTGATTACATATTGTTATATTTGTAGCGAAATTTATATTTGGCTCCTTCGGATGTCAACCTAATATGACTCTCATCTCGGTGTGAGGATTTCTCCTGGGTATCCAATCTATGGAAGGTTTGCCAGATAGAGTCGTACCTTGTTTTCCATGCTTATTATACTGTTCATGTTTTTCACATGTTACATGTTTTTCTTGTTAAACATGCAATTCGGAGCAAGGCTCCTGTATAAATACTCTGGTTGGAATGAAAAGAGCGTTGTGTACCTCTGACTGAAGTCTTGTTCAGATCAAGTATGATTAAATTATTGATGAAACACAGGTTTGTGTTTTTTTATTCACCCAGAAACACATTGTTTGCTATATTGGTGGCAGCGGATAATGTCAACTGCCAGATCAGAGTTGCCATTACCCATATGTTTCCCAGGCCAATTCTCGGGTTGAGACTTCTCGGAGGGGAAAGTAATGTGATGATGCATCGTCATAAATATCTATCTATATATATATACTGCACAAACTCCCCTTTCGGGTATTACTGGCAGGTAAATATAAATGCAATCTCTGACAACTATGTCAGGGAGTCCACTCTTTGGCTCAGTGGTTAGAACATTGGACTTTCACGCCAGCAGACCAGGTTCAATCCTGGGTTGGGTAGATTTTGTTACATATTCCATAAAATCTAATCAAGACCTACTAGATGCTACACCATATACCAGTAGGTGGTATATTTTCTTATGGATTTCAGCACTTTGGTTTTAAACCAGTATGCAATATGATGATAATTTTTTTTTTATTTATTTTATTTTGACAATGTTAGGTTTTTCTTTTTCTGCACGCATTGCTACGCAAATCAGAAAAAGTATGCACATGCACCAGGTGGAACCACCAAAATCCTGGAAACAAGATTGTTATGCTTGTCGGCCGTAGCTGACAGTAAAATTATTAAGTTTGAATTATTTCGTCCTTTGGAGTTTCATCATTTTCTGTAGTGATGGAAATGCTCATTTTAATCATTTTTAATGCAAGGAATTGGTCGTGAACAGAAAATAATTAATCAAATACGACAGACACATTAATCAGATTAATGAATCTGGTGTGTACCTCTTTAGAAACATTTAAAAGTGAATAAAAATCGTCCTTCACGTCTTCCAAATCGTCCGCTTCCAAGGGCGCCGCCATTTTTATATAATCAATTGTCTTCACGAATAGCCAGTTTAATTTTATCATCGTCTCGTTTGATTTTTTTTAACTATCTATCTATCTTCCTATGATGTCAAACCCCTGTTGGGGACCTAGACATTTTGCGCGTCTAGCTGCAAGAGTACACCAAATTTTGCTTTTGTCAAATTTCCAGAGCAGTTAAAAATGTATATAAATCCAGATAGACAGATATCATTCTCATATATTTATTGCTGTATCAGTGATTGGACATAAAATATACAACATTATTTATTTAGAAGAGTGAGAAGACACCTCTTGGTCTCTCAGGAATACTTGTATTTATTTTTTTCCCCGACGCATACATATAAAATCATTTCAAAAAATTAAATTATTCTAACAGAAAACATCCATCTGCCGCTTTAGAAATATGATTTATAATTTAAATTTAAATATAAATACAAAACTACACAAATTAGGTTTCACTGTGTCTCCTAAACACAGTCCCTGTAGATTTTTTTTTTTTTTTTTTTAAATGCGTTTTTTTTATGTTTGTTGGGTTTAACGTCCCATCGACAGCAATTCAGGTAATTGGAGATGATGTCTACTCGAGACAGATATAGTGCTGCCACACTGCAGTATCACACCGTAGACATGTGGCATGATACCACACCCAGTCACATTATCCTGACACCGGGCCAACCAGTCCTGCAACTACTCTATATGCAGAGCGCCAAGCAAAGGAGCTATAAGAGTATCATTTTTACGACTTTGGTATGTTGCGGCCGGGGATCGAACCCACGACCTCCCAATCCCTAGGCGGACGCTATAACCACTCGGCCACCGGGAACGATTCGTGCGGTTTTTAAATACAATTAAGAATGATAAATATTTATTTCATGTTCTTATGCAAACGACTACGAAATATAACAAAAGATAATAATAAATAATAAAACGCTGTTTTTGCTCAGGTTGGTTTGTCCTGCTTTAATAAATTTGTAATAAAGTTTAAACTTTATCTATTTTACAAGTTATCACAACTTATATTAATCACTCTCGATGGCTCTGGTGGCGGCATAAGTGGTCATTATTGTGGGAGGAAACGAGAGAGCTAGGTGTCTAGACGGGCGACCATTGTACCCTCTAACGTACGTGACCAAGAATCAAACCCAGGACGCATTGGTGAGAAGCGGAGCGCGTTACCACAACGCTATCCAGGAACCCATGAAGTTGTTCCAGTTTAAATTAAATTAGACTACCTATGTTAATGATGAAAAAGCTCTAGATTCAGTATGTAATTTACTTTTTAAAATGCTGAATAAGTATTACGGTACCAATACATATATATATGATATCGTCATTATACTCTTGCTTTTGATTTACTTGTATGTGTAAACTATTTATATTTATAAGATGAAAACTAAGGCGATTATAAAAATTTAAAACATCCGTTAATTCATATTTATGCGTTTTTAACCGAAGCTAAAAAAATGAACATGTTAAAAGAGAGAGAGAGAGAGAGAAAGAATAAGAAGAAACGAACAAAAACATTTGTGCTTTTGGCTTCTTAGTGCGTATAAACAAGTTTTAAAACAGTTGGTTTTTGGTCTTTTGTTTATTTTTTTAAGAAGAATATGGGTGAGCACCCAGGGTCTACACACACACACACACACACACACACACACACACATCATCGTCGTCATCATCATCATAATCATCAACATATAGAGCCATTATGATGTCATATTGACGCTGATAATATTAATAAACAGAATAATATATACTGACACTA
Organism: Solen grandis; assembly: GCA_021229015.1. Taxonomy (NCBI): domain Eukaryota; kingdom Metazoa; phylum Mollusca; class Bivalvia; order Adapedonta; family Solenidae; genus Solen; species Solen grandis. Next base: position 24,582,682 of record CM037794.1, read on the forward strand.
TTTATGATGAGTGTGACAGTCATCAATAATGTTTTAGTTGTGTCATTATTTATTTATATTGTGCTTCACACCGTTTTATCTTATAAAACATTTCTTCCTTTTCTTTTCGCCAATTTACTTGACCACATTAAAACATTTTCGCACACTTCTTCACCGGTGGCTTGGCCATTCATCTGCGTATTGTTTTGGCTAATGGCCTTACAATATGATATTTATACGCACTGTGTAAATATTCTCACCAAACTATATGATTATCAACGCTATATTATGTATATTTTATGGCTACTAGTAGTGAGGTCGCCGGTTTGACGCATTATCATGTAAGGGATTTAATAAAGCCCTTTATTTGTGCATGGCTGCATGACATGTTATTTGAAGTCGACAAAAGAATTCATACATGTGCGACCAGAGTCTTTTAATAATGTATATATAGAGACCCTGGAATAGCATAGGGGTACTGTCAGTGGAACAAACATACAACACAGAGTGGGCATTTTCATAAATCAGGACAAAGGTGTCCAGAAATTAACCGTTATGTCACCCTTTCTCTCTCAAAGTTTAGTTCTTCTCGAGTTAATTTGTTTAACGTAATATATCTACACACGGGAAGAGAAAATCCGTGGCCAAGAGGGTAAAGTCGCTGACTTTAACACTCACTCAGCCCCTCACCTCGTGGGTTCCAACCCCGGCAGGGTCATTCGGATTTGCATGTGAGGAAGCCTTCCAGCTGGCTTGCGGTAGATTGGTGGTTCTACCCGTATGACTCCGTGCATTCGGGGTCTTCTTCCACCTGTAATTAGCTGGACGTCGCTATATGACTGAAATACTGCCGAAGCGACGGTAAATACAAATAGTCAAGTCAAGTTAAAATAGTCAGAACATTATCTGTCCTTCATTCTAGACTAAGATATAATTGTAGTAACTTAATTAATGATAAGTTTAAAAAACACCTAAGGGATAAGCATAGTTGTGATTACGAAGGAAATTATCAGAGATGCTCAACATCTTTTTTCATTAATCCACCTTTTATCAACAAAAGATATAACAATTTTTCGCGCAAATAGAAATTTTCATCCATTGAATTTACAACTTTTTGTTATTTTGGTTATTTGAGAGTAACAGAATGATCTCGTTGGAGATGTAGTTGGAGCTGTCCACAACTTTATAAAGGAATCTAAACGGTTTGATAATAATTAAATATTTTTTATTCCCCGGGATCGATAGATCGGGGAGTATTTGTTTTTGCTCTGTCTGTTTGTTTGTCACAAAACTTTAACCTTGACCACCTACAGCCTCAAAACAAAAAGTGACCTTGACCTTCAAATGACCTTGACCCCCCAAAGTCTAAGCCCCCACCCCGGGGCATGGCGTTCATGTATATATCAATATATCGATATGTGGATCGATATATCTACAGTATTTCTTTTTGTATTCTGACATTTGTTTTTCTGTCTATCTGTCTTTATATTGTGTTTATTCTTTTCTTATGATGAAAATGGATTTTGTAAAATTTAAGGGGCGACTGTAAGCAAGTTGTTAGAGCTTGTGGTCCAATTCCATTTCATCATGACATTTTGAAATTAAAAATGTTAAAACAAATATAATATATCTTTCCTATTTAATGTATACGGTTCGCACCTTGTGACGTAATGTGTCCACCAGAACACGTGACAATGAATCAACCAAAATATAGCCATTAACATTACTGCCATATAATAATAATAATAATAATAATAATTTCTTTGAAATTTTTAAACAACTCGGTGTACTAATTCAGAACACCCTTTGGTTTAGACTCGCAGAAATAGCCGAGATGTTCTGATTGTCTATCCAGAGTTGAATTGCAACGCTGACAGTTCTGAGAGAACAGGGTGTTTTTTTGTTATGTAATGATGTTGCGTTTCTTTTGCTCATCAAATTATATTTAATAGACGAGGATAAGATTTTCAAGCGATGCCAATAAACCCTCTTTAACATTGAGTAAACACGACCGTTACAGGGAAAGATGAAAACATAATTTGTTTTAATGGACTGCTTAAAATAAACACATTGACACTCTTACTCTCCATATTTCTCATAACTACAGTGTATAAGATTAATTCACTAAGTTTATCAAAATCAAAAGGAAGCAAATATGAAACAACAAACTTTCGTTATTTTATTTATGTATGGTATTTTTCATTTTGTCGTTTTATATACTTAATATAGGTAAATTGATAACATTCAATATTATAAAATTATAAAAATATATATTATATATTTACATATATATATTCCATATTGCAAAACTATTTTAAAAAAGGTAAACAAAAATAATAATCGAGTTGGTATCGAACCCGCAACTTTCTCTTACAACACGTTGATATTAATTATCCCAGGAGCTATAACGGAGTGTATTATCTTTACATGTGAACTGGTGAAATTCAAGTGTCGATCATTGATGGTTAATAATATCTCCGAATGAATTGCGATTGACTAACTTGCGTATTTTCTTTTTAAATACAGTTCATAAAACACGTTATCTAACTGATTATGGACATATATTAATTTATTTTGATTATGAACATATTTTAATTCAGTTTCGACTTCTATATATTGCAATCGTATTTTGATAGATTTAAAAATTAACACCACTTAGTGATAAGACAGAAAGAAAATTGGAACTCTATCTCCGAGTATTAGAAGGAAGGAAATTGTGTCTAAATATAGCTCCAAAATATTGAATCTTGAATCTAAATATAGCCCCGAAATGTTGTCCGATGCAGAAATGTATGCTACCTGCACCCCTGTTTAGTGTATCTCTGTGAAATATTAGTAAACTCTAGTGGGCAAATTGAACTGCAAAATATTTTCAGTTTTTTTTAAGAAGTACAGATATAACGAAAAAGAACTCGTTCTAAAATGTCACAATAGAGTACGATCTTTTTATATACATACATACTTAAAGAAAAGAGACACTGACTTTTTAAAACATAAACGATTACTTAATCACTGGTATAGTTTACTTTTAGATATAATATTAAATATCAGCATTTACAAAATGACACAAACGGTCAAATATGAATTATATTGGCATTTATTTCAGTTTTTTCTACCAATCACCTAAAGACGGTCATTGCCGTAAAATTTTTAGTTCGATTGTGTATTATACTTTGCCTACCAATGTAAACTTCCTCCGACGCATGCGTACTTCAATGGAAATAAACAAACCTGCAGTGTAAAATTATTAAGAACCGACTTTCATATACTATTCCTAGCAGAGGAAAAAATATACATTATTGTACAAATTATTGAGATACAAAATGACAGTGGTACTCAAAAACATCATTGCATAAGTAAGTAATTATTGTATTTCCTAACCTACACCCGTAAATAGCCGTAAGTCTGAGGATGTAATGCAATGGCATCTTCCATCCGCTGGTATCATTTCGCTTTTAAGAGAGGTTTATCTAAGTAACCTGCAGTTATCAGAACTGGTTTTAATCTGTGTCATCTTTAAGACAGTTCACTTTTGTGGTATATTGTTTGAATGTTCTAAGCATTTAGATTTTTTTTTTCACACGGGGCCCTGTGTTTAAAATGGACTCACCTTATCCCTTCTACCGTCTCTCGAACCCCTTATAATTTAGACATTATCATTTTGATGGGAATTATTTGAATAATATTAACGTAAATTGATATACAAATTGAAACAATAATAAAACAATGTTTATATTCTTATATTTTTTAGTCAAATGATTTTAAAACAATTCTCTGTATTTCTTTACATTGCTTATCGGCAACTGTCAAAACAGTTTAAACCATTATAATTTATATATCTCTATGACTGTTTTTATTAGAACAGAACTTGTTCAGTTCTATTTTTTATCAGTGTCATAATTAAAAGACTGATGAAGCTTTGGATTCACAGTAATGTGTATAACCAGTATATATATTGTGGGTCTTTATAAAAGATTCATAAGTTGTATATTGTGTGATAATGTATGCCCAGTTAGCTAAGTCAGTAGAATAATAATGATCCAGCAGTCATTGAATCCAACATTTGGCATATTGTACACAGGCAGTACATTTATGAGTAGTATTAGAATTCAAGTTAAGACTGGACGAGTGTAACGGACTGACTGAAATTTCCACTGATCTGAAGTTTCCAACATTTTGTTTTGTGCATGTGCAGTATTTTTTTGGAAACTTCAATATTCTCCATCCAGGCTCAGATTTCCAACCTGTATCATATCATATTTCATTTAATGTATAATAATAAAGATGGCAAGGAAATCAATTTTGACTTCACATATACTGTCTGTATAGAACCATGTGTTGGAAAACTGTGCTGGATGAGATGGTTAATAACAGTCTTCATCAAGGATCCTAAAAACCGATTTTTTACCGGTTTTGACCGATTTTGATCTCAATCGACCGGTTCAGATTTCAAAAAGTACCAAAAAAATCGGTCGAAAAAAAATCCATAATCCTCGTCTAAAACTTTCAAAATCGGTCCAAACGGTTCATAATAGTCTCTCTTACACACCAATTGACCTACTTCTTGAATTTCCGGTGTGCCCTCGGGGCAGGTGTCAGTGGGGGTCAGGCAGGGACACCCGTCTAGGTCATTATTGGGCAGTTAAGATGAATGGATTGACGGTTTGTACTTAGCGGTTATTTGGACGGTGCCGTGTACTTATCTATGCCGTAATAATGGACCATTGCTTGTTTGCAAACTGTAACCGGTCGACTTTTAAATGCGGTAATTAATGACAATATCAAAGGCTAATCAAAATGTTTGATCTCCTTAGTAATTTGTAAGAACAAAATAAAAGAATTAAAAAAAACTGATAACTGTTTGGTGTTATTACTCAACTTTATATTTGGTATATAAGGGGATGGTATCAGTGACAAGGCTGCATTTCGTTGAAATGGCTCAGCGCAATAATAATAATCACAAATAAATAAAAGTTATTGACAAAAAAAATATATAAACACAAAGGCACATAATAAACAACACCAAAACGACTGTTTTAAACAATTTATTGATTCGTTAGAGTCATATACAGACCGTCATATACATGCACTTCCGGTAAACAAACTTTCGATTTCGTAGAGGTAAATATTGCAGAAAAATACCTTATTATGCCAACAGGATGCTGAAATATAATAAAAGATCTATTTTCACACTGCAAATGATTCAGGGTATGTTGATTGAAAATATCAATGTTATTTTTTTTTCGTTTTTTTTCGGGGGGGGGGGGGGTACGGAACGGAATTGTTGTAAAGGGGGGGGGGGGATTTTGCCGTCGACCGGTTGAGATTCCAAAATTTTAGGATCCCTGGTCTTCATACTCTAATGGCATATAACGAACCCTTATCCATGAGAGATTTGAGTAAGCGACCTGGTAGCTCAGTCGGTAGAGCACTTGCCCTGTAAGTGAAGGGTCCTAGGTTGAAGTTGAGGTCTGATTGCACATTTTTCTCATCTAGTTACATTTGGTGCCAAATGTGGGGCCGGTGAGAGATTTGTGTTAGCTTTCTAGTAGCTCGGTTGATAGAGCACTTGCTCTGTAAGTGAGGGGTCCTAGGTTTGAGTCCTAGTCTGACTGCACATTTTTTCACCTGGTTACAAATGCTTTATGGTGCATGCACACTATAGTCATGGAAATTTCAGCCTGGTGTAAATCTAAGCCCCTGACAATGGCTCCTGAAAGTAAAGAAAAAGGGAGGTGTTGCAAGTTTGGATATCTATCTATCTTCCTTGAAGTCAAACCCCTGCTGGGAACTTAGACTTGACGCGCGTCAACTGACAAGAGTATTAGTATAAAAGAAAGATCTAAGATAAAAGAATAAAAAGTAATAGAAATAAGTAGGTATGTTGTTAAAAGCAGGTTAAAAAGCAGTTTAGCCGTTTAGGGAGACATATATCAGTATAGATCATAGATGTTATTAACTAAAGGGAAAGGTTAGTATGTGTTTTAGTTTGTGAGGCAAATAAGATAGTGACATAATTAAAATCAGACAATAGTTTAAATCACAAATAGTATTAGATAGCTCTGGTGTGTTTATTTTTCACATTTCTGACTGAGACATTTTAGTCAAGGTATTTTACTAACAATTGAGACAGAATGCTTAAATTCTGTTCCCTAATCACAACTTGTGAAGTTATTTGATATTTATTTGGATATGAAAAATAATTTGCCAAAGGAAAAGATGACTGCATGATTACTCAGTTTAAATGATCCTTTTTTTATTTCCTTTTCAAACACAATTATTATTATTTTATCCCAAATTTACAATAGATATATAACAAACTCAATATCCTGGATACCCAACCCTTTACGTCATTAATATTTTGAAGCCTTGGCAAGGTCTGTGAGAGTCTCCTCTGTTTGCTCATTTGTCAAAGTCATAAAGTCTAGAAGCTCAGATCCTACACAGTCTGCATGGACTTGACCTTCCTTTTCTTCATATACCATTTAATGCTAGTAAAAGTTGAATTATAGTCATGAAATAGAGGAACAGTTCTTTAAGCCTTGGGAAAAATTGCTTGAGTCCTTATTAGGATTAGTTTTTGCTGAAATAGAAGATTAACCCTTTCCCTCATAGAGGACACCATGAAAAGACCTATGCGAACAGCATAAATATAACTCGCAGGCTGATCAGGTTTTATGCTGTTCGCTGCTCCTCAGTGGTCTGGAAATGAGGATTTTATAATTAAATTTGGTAAGGTTTAACTTTGGTTTTCTGCAGATCAGGCTTTATATGGTAGCTATTGAGTGCGTCAAAATGAGTCTGTATGAGGGAAAGGGTTAAAATAATTAATTTCTCTTTTCAAATTTCAAATGGTTTCTGAAAACTCTTGGTAAATAACCATCTGTCTCATAAACTGCTTGTATGTAAAGGTAACTTTTAAAATACTGTTATACTTTTCCTATCACTGCTAATGCTGGGTACTTGATTGAAAAATGGCTGGGCAGATGTTTTGAAATATATGCAGAATTGTCAATTTGAAATCTGGAGTGATTGATGGTCACCTTTTTTTTCCTTCACTTTTTGTCATTGGATAATGTCTTAAAATAGGAGATGTAATATTCATTTGACAAAAAAGCCTATCTTTTCCTGTGATTTATTCCAGCTTCATTTTCATGATTTTGTTTTTATTGTTACAGAATTGATCTGCATTGCCTCCACTGAGCCAAGATATGAATAGATATGATACATTTGTATAATTGAGTATGTTTAGTTATTTCATCTGATTAATTTGCTTCAGTGTTTCCTCTTGGGGTCCTCCCACACATTTGTAAATATAGTACAGACTGATAACCTCTATGTCTTGTGTTAATTGCATTAGTTTCCTGGTTTGTTAGTATTCATTAAAACACTTCTCCTCTTGAATCAAGATATGTAATACCATTGGAATCCTGGTCAGATTGAACATTATTTTTTATTTGATCAGGGCTGTCGATCTCAATTTTTAATGTCGACTGTCAATATTCCGCACCATCCCCAAGCCAAAAAGTATGTCCCCCCCTCACACACTCACTTTCAAGCAAAATTCCCCCTACAATTGAAAATGTAAGAGCTCACATATGTAACAAGAATGGTCAAGTGGTAGATTGTAACAAGAATGGTCAAGTAGTAGATTGTCATACTGAATACCATTTAATTTCCATTTCAGTTTTACGCAATAAAGCTACTAGACAGGAACTATTTTATACATTTTATTAATATAATTACTGTATGTATGAAGAGCAAAAATTGCCTAAACTTCCCATACTGGAAAAAGGACATATATCCCCCTCCTGGTGGTAGAGGTACTATTTCCCCAAAACAGAGAGAGAGAGAAAGAGAGAGAGAGAGAGCTGTTTATTTTCCAGCCTGTCTTAGTCAAGTTAGTGTCCTGATAGCATCAACTCTGTAAATTTTAATTCGGAGGCTGTGGTTCAATATATCATACTATATTGGATAAAATGGTATTGGTATGTCTTTGTATTGTGTAATAATTTTTTAAACAAGTCCATCTATATAAAGTTAAAAAAATCCTCTGGAATGCCTAACATATTTTTAAACCATAAGCAAGTGTTTAAGTTACTTTAACAAGTTTATTTTACTTTTTCTTTTTTTTAATATCAAAGCATTTTTTTATCAAAACTTTTTGCTCTGTCTATTAAAGTCCCAGTATCTTATAGATGTTAGACCTAAATCCGAATGCACTTACAGCATTTTTAATTTCATCACTGAAAGACCTTGGGGAATGCCTAATTTACAGGAAAGATTCTATTAGAAAAAATGCAAATTGTGGCAGTCTCATTCTATATTTAGCTCAGAACAATGACAGCATAACATACAAGAGATTTTTTAGAAGTTCATGGGTTTTCTTCCTATCTCCTCTACTACCGTGTATCAATATTTATTCAGTCTATAGAAAAAGTCCATGAACTTCTGAAACACCCCATGTACACCAAGACATCCGTGGTTTTACTGAACAGTGTGTTTCAGAACAAGCTCCGCCCATCTTTCTCACTATTTTGCCCTGTCTGAACAACTAAGACTTCCGGGCATTATGTGTGCTTAATTAAACATTAAGTGGTTAATCAAACATCATTTGAGGCTTTGCTAATTAGAAATTTTGAAAAATATATTTTTCCCAGCTAAAACACACTGGGGCTTTAAAGTTAGTAATTCTAATGGTTGCAAGATATTTTTTGCCTTCATCTTATTTTAAAATGAATGAGTATTCATCAAAATTTAAAGGTAAATACCCCAATACTCTTCTTTAATATCTGAAGCTGTGGCAATTAGTATCAGTATTATTTTTTTGTTTCTCTTGCTTTTCAAGAAGATGCATATATATATATATATTTAACCTCTGTTTTTTGTGGGGTTTTTTTTGGTGGGAGGGGGATATTTCAGATCAAATTTTGATAGGGCAAAAATGCTTTAAGGTTTTGGAAAGTTTATTTTAGGGAGGAAACCGGAGACCTCTTCTTAAGCAATTTGTCATTAAGTCCTCATTAAAGTGTATTGTTAAGTTTTTCCTTCTGGTTTTCATGATTCATTTAATCTCCCTGTTGTCTATTGATTCTCTGTGTCTGGTTTGTTTCAGAAGCAGGGATGAAGGTATTCCTATCCCCTTAACCCTTTCCCTCATAGAGGACACCATGAAAAGACCTATGCGAACAGCATAAAACCAGATCAGCCTGCGAGTAACTCGCAGGCTGATCAGGTTTTATGCTGTTCGCTGCTCCTCAGTGGTCTGGAAATGAGTATTTTGTAATTAAATATGGTAAGGTTTAACTGTGGTTTTCTGCAGATCAGGCTTTATGTGATACCTATTGAGTGCGTCAAAATGAGTCTATATGAGGGAAAGGGTTAAACAATGAAGGAATTTGACTCTAATACCATCAGACGAAATTACAGTTTATATCTTGATCAAGTTATTCCAATGTCTTCAGACTTGAGTCTGAAACAATCCAGTGATTCAGGAGATTATTACTGATTTACCCAGAACTGTCGGATCAAACAGATAGGTTTACTGCATCACTGTTAGAATCATAATGAGTTACTTATAAGCCAAGTAATATGGCTAGCCACTTCTTTCATCTGCATTCTTATTAGCAGGTACTGGGAATAAGTCTCATTTGAATATGCCGTTAAACTAGTTAATATGGCAATTTCTCCAACAAAGCATGTATTACACATTTGCATCTTTTATGCCCCCCACATTGTTGTTTTTGGTCTGTTTGTCTGTGTCTGTTTGTCACAAAACTTTCACCTTGACCATAACACAGATGTCCTTCCACCTACAGCCTCCAAAGTTCACAGGTGCATGCACCTTGATGAGCTCTTCCGCCAGGAGACCTTGACCCCTAAGGTCTAAGGCCCCAGCGGGGGCATGGCGTTCATTCGAACTTAGCGCTTGTTTCTACTTTTATAGTATGTCTATAGTATTTCTGTGTGTTCAAGTTGTACTTTCAGAAATTCAGATAGATGAATACCGAACTGAAGTGATCTGCGGTGCCAAGTACATTATCCTTTTTTATTTTATTTTTTTTGCTTTTAATCTGGTAATGGATGTCCTATACTGATATGATTTTAATAATCAATGATGAGTAATCAGACATGGCAGATACTTAAACTTTTTTTATATCATCTAATGATGAATCATTATAATGTCATTGGAAAATCAGTTGTAGTTGAGAGGCAGGAATGTCTTTTGGGAGTAGACAGTAAAGAGTCCCCAGCCACAGAAAACTCATGTCATCAACGCTATACCTAATGACCTAATGACTTATATATAAACAAATTTAATATGATTTGATGAATATCAATGAACCAAACTTAAAATGGTATTAATGAAAAAGTGGATTTGTTTTTCCCAGGCAGACTCGTGCCTGGATTGCGTAGTGGTAACGAGCTTCACTTCTCATCAATGTGTCCCAGGTTCGATTCCTGGTCACTTACATGAGAGGGTACAGTGGTTGCCCGTCCAGACAAGTGTGTTTCCTCTGGGTTCTCTGGTTTCCTCCCTCAATAATGACCACATGTGGCACCACCAGAGCCACAGAGAGTGATTGATATTGGTTGTGAGAACTTGTTTCATAATTGATGTGAAATAATAAAGTTTAAACTTTTTATTTAGAATCTGAGTTGCAATACAGAGCAAACAGTGGAGATCCTGATCAGACTTCAGATTTGGGTTGGCTCTGAGTTAGGTGCCTAAGTATTTCTATATTTTGGAGAATAAAAACACTATTACTTGAGTTTAGGGACAGAAAACAAGGGGTACATTGTAATTTTGTGAAAAATTGCATGACTTTAAGGATATTTTCCATATAAGGGTATTTCCAGGACTGATTGGCCTGGTGTCAGGATGATGTCACTTGGTGTGGTATCATACCACATGACTACGGCGTGATACTGCAGTGAGGCAGCACTATATCTGTCTCAAGTTGACATCATCTCCAAATGACTGAAATATTGTGGGTTCAACATCGATTCCAACAAACAAACATGAAATATTTTCAGAGGGGAAGACATTATGATAAGCAACCCCATGCCACAGGTATTCACAGTATGATACACTGTCAAAGATGAAGCACAGTTCCTGTGAGTTTTTCATGTAGGTGGGGCCCACAAATGATTAATATGGATAATATTCTTTAGATGATATTGAAGTATATTGGGAAATTGAAGCCAGTAGAATTTCAATTATATTCCATTAGGCTGTATTGATCATTAATAGATGAGGAATCATATTCACAATGCAGCTTGTTACCTGGTTGTTTATACCTGTAGCTCTTAAACACTGCGGTTATTACAGGAATCAATCAGGTATTTTCATAAACATCATAGATCCTTCTCATCAATTTCACACAAGTCTAGGGGAGATGAAGAGAGTTTCACCTTCTAATTAAACTTGACCTCTGACATAACTCTGGTAGATTGCTGGCTTCCTCCAGGTAGTCATCAATTAACATTCATGAGTAGACTAAAAGTTTGCTTGAAGTTTATAAGGTATCTAGAGATGTGAGTAGGATTCGTAAAAATCCCAGAGAAATTAAGGAGAAGGGAACATGCACATGCAGTGTTTGGAATGGGAAGGAACTTAGCTTTGATTTTATTTGAAGGAAGTAAGATTAGCTTCAAATTAAATCAGCAGTTGACCTTGAAATAATGGATTTTTCTAAGCCATGAGGACTGTTTAGCATCTGAGCTACAATATTGTAAGAGCAATCGGAGCATCTGAAGGAACTGTCTGATCTGGGTCTACTCTGTTTGCCTTGTGTTGAAACAACGACACTTTAGAGTTAAATGGCCAAAATAGACTGAGTGGTGGCTCAGTAGTATTGCGCTGGAATGCTAATCCAGAGGTCCAGGATTCAAATCCTGGTAGAACCTTGGAAACTTTCATGGACACTCTTCAGTGTTCCCTGCCTATTAATTAAGGGATTAGCGCTGGCTCATCCAGACAGTAGTTAAGGGGCTTCGTATGTATCAGTGCTATACACCGGGCATGTTAAAGAACCAGAGGATCTATTCAGAATGAGCTTGGGTAGCGCACCCAGATCCCTTTTATCGACATCTGTCTGTGTGTGAAGGTGCACCTGTCTAGATGTGCTTAGGGAGGGTAACCCTTACAGAACAAGTCCATGAGAACCGAAGTCAGAGGTGCTGGGCCTTAAAGGCGTTCTCTATCAAAAACCGCAACACCATGCACAATACACTTGAGGGCAAATGCTAAAAACAATGGCCAAAATGGCTACATCCCTTCACTGGCTGTTTAAACCTGATTTTACTGCATAGTAATTAATAAATATATTTTGAAATGGATAATACTGATAGGCAAAAACTAAACTTCATTTTTATAATTGTATGTGCCACATCAAGTTAATACATGAACTATTTAGAATATGCAGTACATTAACAAATAACATCTGAAATATATTTTTTTACAAAATGACACATTGCAGCATTACAAATTAGATGTGCCTGAAAGATAAAGTTCATAAACAGAGACATACAAGCTATAAATGCAGTCGTCAAAGTTTACCATTTTGCACATTTCAATTGTAAATAAGAATTTTAAAACAGGTTTTTAGTGAAAATCCTGGTTATTAGAATGGGTACGTTGTTGAGCGAGTGGGCGACAAACTGGTATTTTCTGTTGAATATCTCTGGTTAGAATAAAGATACAGTTTTCTTACTTTGAAGGTAGATACCTCATGGGAAGAGGAAAATGGAGGTTGATTTGCAGGATGATAGGGTGAAGGTCAAGGTCGCTGTAACTAGAATTTTTTTTTTTCCGTCAAATACCTTCTTTTAAAGGGGTGAGGTATGATGATCAGATTTAATAGATATCTTATGGGAAGAGGAAGATTGGTACACAGTTACTAATAAATGTTTTGATTTACTTGAAAACCTGGATTTGCATCATTTGATGTGATTGTTGTTATGTTTAGAATTAATAGAGGAATTAAGCTTCACAAACATATTTACAATAAAATTTAAAAAAAGTCTTGTACAATAATCATCAATTTCTTATAGGTGTTCTTGCCTGTCTTTAGAACATACAAAATAATAAATTGTTCAGTCTCAAATTTTACAAAATCCTTATGTAATCATCTGTGGATATTTATAAAAAAAAAAACTGACACTGTTGAGATAAAGAGAGGATATGTATTACTCCTCAAAACTAACAGAAAAATGTGATGCTATTGATTGGCTAAATGCACACCCTAGAAGGTAAACATTTGAATGATAGTTTATACAAAAACTGTGCAGTTTGTTTCTTATCTTAACATGTAATACACCATTTTGCCATTTTCTTGCATGCTTATGTAAATAAAATTCCACTAAGCTAGTCTAAATATTTGAAACTTGATACAAGGAAATGATCTTTTTCACCCAAGAGGATTTTCCTTTATTTGATTGCGCCATAAATCCTGCATACTACAGTAACTTCATTTCATTGCCTTTGATGTTAATGGTATTGGACATCTAAACAGTTCTTGGCTACATTTTCTTCTCTTCTCATCACTTTAAAACTACCAGGGAAGTGACCTATAGCTATGAAATGGGCTTTAACTAAGCACCAGCCTGCTAGTACATGTACTTCCAGACTTGACTTGATCCTGAGATTATTTTTCAACTGCTGCGGGTGTCCCAGGTTCTGCGGTTGGAAGCAGGTAGCTACAGTTTCTAACTCTCTCCAGCACAGTGAAATTTCACCCTTTACCCCTCCAGGGTTCAATACCACAGGCATTGCACACAACATTGTATTTAATTGACCTTTTTTTTTGATACATGAGTTTTCTTCGGGCACTCCATATTCCTCCTGTATTAAGGACCATGCAAATGCATTAATTATCTCTTCCAACCAGGAGATTGTCATAAGCAATATCACCTTTTTATGGTAAAAAGATTTAAGTTATAATTTTTTTTTCAAAGCCTGCAAGTAAGTTGAAGGAGGTCAGATTGTATAATGGTTGTGTCTATTCAGTACCTTTGAAACTAAAAGAATATAAACACTGTAAAATCTGTTTGAAATGAGAGTGGTTTCGCAGAGAAAACTCTGTAAAGACATCTTTTATGTGAGAGAGGAAACAGGAATAACTGTTACAAGGAAATGAGTGTGTAACCAAATACTATTTTGAAACAATGTAGAATCAAATATTAGGATCAAAACCGTGTATCTCCAGGTACTGAAAAGACTGGGTTGACAACTATCCTTCCTAGCACATTGAAGCTTTCTATAATGTCTCAGCATCCATTGGTAGCTTTCCATAATTATTTCAGGAGTTTTAGTTTTTCTGCTTTAATGCAATTTCATGTCCTTAAGATAACTCCAGTTTGACTCATGCTATTGGTATTAAATTTCATTTATGGAAAGAAATTAATGAAAGAAAGTGTCATGCACAAGGTTCATAACTCTGGCCTCAGTACTTTTGGAGTTATTCTCCCTTTTCACAATTTCTTGACTGCAAAATAACTACTTATGTTCCAGTTATGGAAAGAAATTGATGAAGGAAGTGTCACACACAAGGTTCATAACTCTGTGCGCAGCTTTAAAATATAGTCAGCCCTTTAACTTAAACTATTTGTATATGGCACTGTTTGCCTTAGTGTATATGTGTGTGAGAGGGGAAGGGGGTGGGGGAGACATCAGTTTTCACAAAAACAAATCTCTAGTTATGTCTGGGCACCTAGTGGTAGCTTTTCATACTTATGTCTGGGCACCTAATGGTAGCTTTCCATAATTATGTCTGGGCACCTAATGGTAGCTTTCCATACTTATGTCTGGGCACCTAGTGGTAGCTTTCCATAATTATGTCTGGGCACCCCATGGTAGCTTTCCATACTTATGTCTGGACACCTGGTGGTAGCTTTCCATAATTATGTCTGGGCACCTAGTGGTAGCTTTTCATACTTATGTCTGGGCACCTCATGGTAGCTTTCCATACTTATGTCTGGACACCTGGTGGTAGCTTTCCATAATTATGTCTGGGCACCTAGTGGTAGCTTTTCATACTTATGTCTGGGCACCTAGTGGTAGCTTTCCATAATTATGTTTTGGCACCTAGTGGTAGCTTTTCATACTTATATCTGCCTTTCTGGGCACCTAATAGTAGCTTTCCATACTTATGTCTGGCCACCTAGTGGTAGCTTTTCATACTTAAGTCTTGGCACCTAGTGGTAGCTTTTCATAATTATGTCTGTGCACCTAGTGGTAGCTTTCCATAATTATGTCTGGGCACCTAGTGGTAGCTTTTCATAATTATGTCTGGACACCTAGTGGTAGCTTTTTAGCTCACCTGAGCACGTGTGCTCAGGATGAGCTTTTAGGATCGATGAATGTCCGTCGTCCGTCCGTCCGTCCGTCCGTCGTCCGTCGTCCACAATTTGTTCGTTTGCACTCTAGCATCTTCATTTTATGAGCAATTATCTTCAAACTTTAAAACAATGTTTATAACCATAAAATCTCGGCCAAGTTCGATTATGGCTGATATCGGAACATTAGGTCAGGAGTTATGCCCCTTTTAAAATTCAAAAAAGCCAGATTTCACATTGTTTGCACTCTAGCATCTTCATTTTATGAGCAATTATCTTCAAACTTTATATCAATGTTTATAACCATAAAATCATGGCCAAGTTCGATTATGGCTGATATCGTACCTTTAGGTCAGGAGTTATGCCCCTTTTAATATTCAAAAAATGCCATATTTCATTGTTTACACTCTAGCATCTTATCTTTTGAGCAATCTCTTCAAACTTTATACATGTTTATGACCATAATGTCTCGATTGAGTTCAATTGTGGCTGAGATTCATCAATTAGGTCAGGAGTTATGCCCTTTTAATATTAAAAAAATGCCATATTTCACTTTGTTTACACTCTAGCATCTTTATCTTTTGAGCAATCATCTTCAAACTTTATTACAATGTTTATGACCATAAGGTCTCAATTGAGTTCGATTAATGCTGAGATCCGTCAATTAGTTCAGAAGTTATGCCCCTTTTAATATTAAAAAAAATGCCAGAAATCACTTTGTTTACACTCTAGCATCTTCATCTTTTGAGCATTCATCTTCAAACTTTATGACAATGCTTATGACCATAAAATCTCAGCCAAGTTCGATTATGGCTGAGATCAGTCAATTAGGTCAGGAGTTATGCCCCTTTTAATATAGAAAAAGCCATATTTCATGTTGTTTACACTCTAGCATCTTCCTTTTTTTAGCAATCATTTTTAAACTTTGAGACAATGTTTATGCCCATAATCTCACAATCGGGTTCAATTATAACTGATATTGACTTGTAAATTTAGGAGTTATGCCCATTTCACATAAAAAAAAAGCCAGATTTCACTTTTACACTCAAGTATCTTTATTTTTAAGGGCCAAGGGCCTTGGCCTTTCATAATTATTCGCACTAGGGTTTTTATGTCGGTAGCCTGTGGTAGCATTCCATTATTATAACAGATACCTTGTGGTAGCATTCCATAATTTTTAGCAGATACCTTTTAGCATTCTTAATTATGGGCATCCAGTGTAGTTTTCTGGGCATCCAGTTCTGCCTTTCCATAATTACCGGGTATGTCTGGGCACTCAGTGGTAGCTTTCCGTAATTATAATGTCACCCTGTAGCATTCCATAATTATGGGCCCATGAATATGCCTACGTCAGGAGACCCAGTGTAGCTTTTCATAGCTATGTTTAAGCACCCTGTAGCTTTCCAAGATTATGTCAGGGTACTGGCTTGTAACTCAGGTGCTCAGTAGAGCTGGTTTATAATTTTTATTGCAGCAAATGTTTGTTCTACTAATTTTTATAGCTCTTTATTTGAGAAATATATGGCAGAATATACAATCAACACTAAACTATTGATTCATAAATAACGGCATGTCTGTGGCAGATTTATTATTCGAAAGGTACAGCTCTATCCCGAGCGTGGGCAATTTTTCAACAAGTTATAACTTAGGATTTAAAGTCACAAGTAAGCCAAGGAATTTTGATCTGAGAGGAGTAGTGAAATTATAGAACAATTAATCATAACATCTGGTCAGTCATTATGCATGCCAGAAAGCTATGTTGGAATTAATTGTGTGTATTTTTTTAAGATTCAAGTTTATCGGTCATATTTTTCTAACCCTTTCCCTCATATAGACTCATTTTGACGCACTCAATAGGTATCACATAAAGACTGATCTGCAGAAAACCACAGTTAAACCTTACCAAATTTAATTACAAAATCCTCATTTCCAGACCACTGAGGAGTAGCGAACAGCATAAAATCTGATCAGCCTGCGAGTTACTAGCAGGCTGATCTGGTTTTATGCTGTTCGCATAGGTCTTTTCATGGTGTCCTCTATGAGGGAAAGGGTTAAACAGAAAATGTTGTCGTGTTTTTTCATTACTTAATAGCAAATCTGTTATGGTGAAGATGGAAATTAAAAAGGGAGAAAGAGAGAGGGATAGATACAATGTAGTGAGTAAGAGTGAGAGAATTTAGAGAGAGCTATTCTAAAAAAAAAAATTTATATAGGATTGCTGTTGAAAGCCTAATTAGATTCCAGCTTACAGCAGATAATGAAACTAGACCCAAGAAAGGAGACAGTATAAAAATAATGCTGGTTGGTTTGATGGATGGATGCCAGGACTCCCTGTAGTCTAGCCGTTGACCGCGCCTAAGCTGATTATAGCAATAGCATCAGATTTGCAATTGTTCAGCCGCTGGCATGGTCTGTGTGTCTCTAAATTATATGTGATTCTGTATTGTGCTTGAATCTAATATCGTTTTACCTGATGAATAACAAACCATCTCTGCAACAATAAGCTTTATCGCATTCGCCCATTGGCTTCAGACGAAATCATTTTTTACCTTCGATTTATTTTAGACCTGTTATACTGATAAGTTTAGGCCTATGATAGAAAGATAGCGAATCTTTGCTGATTGGCAAATTTTGAGCAGATTCGCTGGTTGTCTTGAGGATCTGATTTCAGATAAGACAGGATTATTGATTAGGCCTGGGTTTTGGTAGAAGGTTTCCATTACTTGGTGATTCAACTGTACATTGTAACTGTGTCAGATGTAAAGTTAATGAATTGTTTTAAACGAGAAGGAAGTCAGAGGGAAGGGGTGTGTCTGTGCATCTGTTGCATCTTTTAGATTTTGAAGATAGTTTGCTTGTCAGGAAATATATGTACATTTCTGCTTTCCGTTTGTGGCATTGGGATTGCTAACTAGTTTATATTTAGATGATTATACTATCACATGGTTGTCATCAGAACTATATTGCTGATTGAAGTCATTGGTTAAAATTATGTAAAAATCAGATGCTTTTCATTAATATTAAAAAAATGGGTATGTCCAAAATCCCTTTTGCTTTATTTGTCTGTTACAAAACTTAAACCTTGACCATAACACAGAAGTCCTTCCACCTACAGCCCCCAAATTTCACACTAGGTGCATGCTCCTTGATGAGGTCTACCTGCCAGGTGACCTTGACCCTCAAATGACATTGACCCCAACGTCTAAGTCCCCCTCCCGGGGTCATAGTGACATAAAGCTTGTTGTTTTTTTTTCCAAAAGAATCTGTAGTTATATTTTTTCTGAAAACCAAGCATCATCTTTAAATTTGCTAATAAGAAAGAAAAATGGAAATCAGAAGATAACTCTCAATGGAAGGTTTACATGATTTTTTTGGTAATGTATAACACACTAGAAAACAATGTAAATGTATTCAAAAATGAACAGTTGGGATCATCCAGCTGTGTCTGCCATTATGTGTTGTTTAAAGTCACCCCTATTTTAAATCAAAGGGCAGAAATTTATGAAACTTTACATGGATGGTCCTAAGGTTAACCCTTTCCCTCATATAGACGCATTTTGACGCACTCAATAGGTACCACATAAAGCCTGATCTGCAGAAAACCACAGTTAAACCTTACCAAATTTAATTACAAAATCCTCATTTCCAGACCACTGAGGAGCAGCGAACAACATAAAACCTGATCAGCCTGCGAGTTACTCGCAGGCTGATCTGGTTTTATGTTGTTCGCATAGGTCTTTTCATTGTTTCCTCTATGAGAGAAAGGGTTAAGTAAATCCCAAAAATTACTGTTTAGTATTATAATTAACTTAATGTTAAAGAGAATAACGAAGGAGAACTCTCTTATATCAGTGGTTAGAACTGAATTTGATGAAGCACATATTATCAGTTCAGCTAAAAATTGATTAAACAAATTGATCCTTTAGTAGAAGAGGCTCCCAAGAGTGTGGGCTGGTTCATATTTTAACCAGTTATTGCCCCTTTTTGACTTTGAATTTGCCAAAAATAACTTTTTTGATCAACAACTTATCACAGGTTTAGATAATTTTGTTTGGTACACATGTTAATCTTAATAAAATGAAGGCCATATCAGACTGTTGGCAAAATGAATATATTTTTTACACAGTTATTGTCCTTTAATGACTTAGAATATGCCAAAAATACTTTTTCCACCAAGATAATTAAAATTTTTGATCATTAACTTTTAAGATATTTAGCTTAACAGATTTTAATAATATTAGGTACACATGTTTTTCTCATACATTGAAGGCTGAGCTAGACTTCAGACAAATCCGTAAATGACCCATTTGCTTAAAATTCCTTGTCCATCTCAATAAAATGAAGGCTAGGTTCGAGTTTGAGCAATATCTGACACGGTAATTGCCTTTTTTTGACATTGAATTTTAAAAATTTACCTTGTCTGATTGATAACTCAAAGGCTCAGTGGATTTATGGTAGGTAATTTTAGATACAATGGAAGTGTATCTCAAAAAAAGTTTGACTTATGCAAAATCTGTAAATATTTGACATATTTATGGCCCCTTTTCAACTTAGAATTGCTAAGAAAACATTGTTTGAATCTTTGATCGATAAGACTTAATATTCTGTGTCAAAGCACTATGTTGGGGTTTCGATAAACACTGTGAGTGATATTTCTAGTATAAGGTATGGAAAACTTTAAAATTCTTTTCCTCTAATATCATATATCCAATTTACCATTCTTTAACATTTATTTTTTTTATTTCAAAGGTAATGGAAATATGCACTAAAAATGCTGCATTCTTATGAAATAATATACAAAAAAATCATGATTTTTTAGCTCACCTGAGCACTTGTGCTCAGGGTGAGCTTTTGTGACCGCTTTTTGTCCGTCGTCCGTAATGCATCGTCCGTCGTACATTGCCCGTCGTCAACAATTGCTTGTGAACTTTCTAGAGGCACAGTTTTGGCCCAATCTTCATGAAACTTGGTCAGGATGTTTGTCTACATGATATCTCGGGTGAGTTGGAAATTGGGTCATGTGGGGGTCAAAAACTAGGTCACCAGGTCAAATCTTTGAAAAACGTTGTGAACACTCTAGAGGCCACAGTTTTGGCCCAGTCTTCATGAAAGTTGGTCAGGATGTTTGTCTACATGATATCTTGGATGTGTTTGAAATTGGGTCAACTGGAGTCAAAAACCAGGCCACCAGGTCAAATCTTTGAAAAACCTTGTGAACACTCTAGAGGCCACAGATTTAGCCTAATCTTCATTAAATTTGGTCAGGATGTTTGTCTACATGTATTGATGAGTTCAAAATTAAATACCATGGGGTTAAAAACTAGGTCACCAGGGCAAATTTTAGAAAAATCTTGTGAACACTCTGGAAGCCTACATTTTTGTCCCAGTCTTCATTAAACTTGATAAGAATGATGACTGCATGAATTCCCAGTTGAGTGCAAATTCAGGTAGGATCAAAATCTTGGTCGCTTAGTCAAATGTTAGAAAAACATTTTAGATGCCACATTTTTTGCCATCATGCCTAACACAGCAATCTTACTCAGGTGAGCGACACCAGGGCCATCTTGGCACTCTTGTTTTTAAATCATATATTTTTCTGGAAAAAACAACAACAAATAAACAAAAAACTCCTTATACCAAACAGATATTAATTTTCCACATTAAGAAATTGATATCTACATACTGATGAAATTAGATCCTTTAAACTGATAATTACTCTATCAGTCTCTAATTATTCATTTTAAAGTGAGAAAATAACTGAAGACACTTTGAGAACATAACTCTTTGAAAAAATCAATGATTTCTATCTGCCTGCCCACGTGAGATAGGAGAGAGAGAGAGAGAGAGAGAGAGAGAGAGAAAATTGGGAGTAAGATATTTAGATTAATTTGTATCGGACAGGAATGGTGAATGGCGATTTGCATTATCAAACCCCAAAGGGTTTCTGGGTCTTGTTCGCAGCTTATTACTATATTATTAATTTGACATCAGGTGCCGTTATACATGTATATAACAACTAATGAAACTGGCCAAAATATATATCTACAGAACCCTGCATTTATTTTCCCCAGTTTTATTCACACATAGGTTTTTACCTCTTACAAAGAGACGACACAGACTGAGCACCATAAAAGCATACCATAAAACACGGATAATCTCACGGCATTTGTGTGAGATGTTCCAGGAGAGGATAGTAAATCCTTAATATGGCAGAATCAATAGTTATCTGTGTTAGAGACAGGCTAAGTGTATATAGGAAAATCCACGCAGGCGTCGTCAGGCGGATGTTTGCAGTGTGTATGAGATGAAAATTGCCTTTATTGGGATAGAAGCTGGTGAAAATGGTCAAATTTGGGAATTTGGGGATTGGGATGGATGAAAGTTGCCAAAATTAAGGGAAACGGATGAAAAAATCTATGGATTGGGTAAACTTGATACCTTCTTCACTGTCCATGGTAGCTTGAAGTCAGCCCAATAGATGTGAAATAGTGGGATTGATCCCCAGCTGCATTGGAGTTGTTCAAAGTAGCATTGGTATAGCTGCCTTGCTTGGTGCTCAGTTAATAGATGGTTAGTTTATTGGTCGGATTGTCAGGATATTGTCACACGGTGGGGTATCATGCCACTTATTTGAGGTGTGGTATTGCTGAAAGGTTGTACTGAATTATTCAGTCTCGTGCAGGAAAAAGTTGCCAAAACTACCTAATAATTGATGTAAATCAAAGTAAACAAACTAACAACTATTCTAAAGCTGTTTTAACCCTTCATGCACAAATTGATGACTTGATAGATATTTATTTATTTTTTAAATGGTATGTAACAATGGATTTTCTTTGCCGTGAAGGCTCGGGTCTGCTCTGTAATTTGCCAGTGCATCAAAATGAGTCTAGATAGGTAGAGGGTAAGGATAAATGATACAAAATTTTCCTACTTTTAGTGAGACTGAATTTTATTATACCCCTAGATACAAAGTATATGGGGGCTATATTGGAGTCACGTCTGTCAGTCTGTCTGTAGACGAGATTTGTCCACCCTATTTCTCGGCTACCTTTGGTCTGATTTTGATGAAACTTTACAAGACTGATGAGTACAAAGCTTTTTGCACATATTGTCAGCACAACATGATTCGCTTGATTTTGAATGGGTTATGGCCCTTTGTTTTATTTCTCAAAACTATCTGACATGGTAACAGTAACTGTGACAAAGCATTATCTTGGGATATTCTTCATCTTCAATGATTATTTTTGTTTTCGCAGGTGTTTGGGTTGCTGAGTATTTTAACCCATGAAAATTAAGGGATGCACAAAGAGTTTTGATTGCAGTGGATAGAATTAGCTTAACATTTGCCCATCAACAGTCTACACTACTAGGTTAACCTCAATTTACAATGTCAGTGGAATTTTCTTTCTACCCTAAAGTTAATGCCAGAGAACCTAAAATGACTTTTATTAGCTCACCTGAGCATAGCTCAGGGTGAGCTTTTGGGATACTTGATTGTCCGTTGGCCGTCGTCCGTCAACAATTTGATGTTTACACACTAGAGGCCACATTTTTGATCCAATCTTCCTCAAACTTAGTCAGATTGTTTGTCTTGATGATATCTTGAATCCTTTCGAAAATGGGTCAGGTTGGATCAAAAAGTAGGTCAGTAGGTCAAATCTTAGAAAAATCTTGTATCCGTCAACAATTTTGATGTTTACACACTAGAGGCCACAATTTTGATCCAATCTTCCTCAAACTTGGTCAGAATGTTAGTCTTGATGATATCTTGAACCCTTTCGAAAATGGGTCAGGTTGGATCCAAAAGTAGGTCAGTAGGTCAAATCTGAGAAAAATCTTGTTTACACTCTAGAGGCCACAATTTTGATCCAATCTTCCTCAAACTTGGTCAGAATGTTTGTCTTGATGATTTCTTGAACCCTTTCGAAAATGGGTCAGGTCGGATCAAAAAGTAGGTCAGTAGGTCAAATCTTAGAAAAATCTTGTTTACACACTAGAGGCCACAATTTTGATCCAATCTTCCTCAAACTTGGTCAGAATGTTTGTCTTGATGATATCTTGAACCCTTTCGAAAATGGGTCAGGTTGGATCAAAAAGTAGGTCAGTAGGTCAAATCTTAGAAAAATCTTGTTTACACACTAGAGGCCACAATTTTGATCCAATCTTCCTCAAACTTGGCAGATGTTTGTCTGATGATATCTTGAACCTTTGAAAATGGGTGGGCGGAGAAAGTAGGTCATAGGTCAAATCTTAGAAAATCTTGTTTACACACTAAAGGCCACAGTTTTGATGCAATCTTCCTCAAACTTGGTCAGATTGTTTGTCATGATGATATCTTGAACCAGTTTGAAAATGGGTGGGGCTGGATAGAAATGTAGGTCAGTAGGTCAAATCTTAGAAAATTTTTGTTTATACTCTGAGGGCAACATTTTTGGTCCAATCATCCTCAAACTTCGGCAGAATGTTTGTCATGATGATATCTTTTGTGGATGGGGTCAGAAAATTCCTGAACATTGTTTAACCTCATCATCTTAATTCTAAAGCAATCTGTTTTGTACAGGCAATGAATGATACTTTTCTCAGGTGAGCGATCTAGGGCCATCTTGGCCCTCTTGTTTCTTTTAGTTCTAGCAATATTTTATTTAAATAATTATTGACATTTACATGCATGGCTCGGATTCCTTTTGTATGATTTATTGCAATGTTAACATGACCACTTAATGGCTTTTAATCGACCGAAGAAAGTGAAAGCCTAGGTAGATGTCACAGCTGGACTAAATTTATCTGTACATATGGAATTGATTAATATCATTGTATATCAAGCATTGTATTTATACTTAAACAAAATCAATTGTCAGTGCTTTTATACCATGCGGGTTATGTGTGCAAAGCATTATAGCTGTTTATCATAGTTTTTGAGATAGGGCACTCAGTTTCCCTTCCAATTATTTATTTGTGAGGATATCCTGAGTTATGAACGTTTGTTGGTATTTCTTGATAGCACAGGAATAGTCATGTGAGTCAGTGAAGCTTTGATTTGATCTACATATTGATACCGAATTGAGTGAACCGTATAACTCTATATATTTGGTCATACATTTTATGTCTGTGATACTCAAGGTCATCAGAGTCTAAGGTCATGGTCAGATTAATTTTGACCTTATTAGGGTTAAAGTCTCAAGGTAAGCAGTCTGAGAGACTCCAGAATGCGCTATGGTTTGGCCCACAGTCTACCATGGATACCAGTGCATTTTCCCTCTTGGTCCATTATGTTCTTAAGGGATTCCTCATGTTTCTCATGTTCTTATCAAGGTCTGCCCTATGTTTCTGATGAAACATGGACACTGGGCAGGTTTGGAGAAAGATTTTGCCCCTGGTATAAAAAGAGTGAACATTGTAGCCGGATATTTCAGAAAGGAGAACATCATGAATACTTTTGGTCGTACTTCAGATGTCCTCCAGTTTTGATACGGCCTATTACATACTGTCAAGTTGCATTTCCCTTTTTTCACTCAGCCTGCTAGGTTCCTCATGTGCACCATGACTGCCGTGGCAAATATTTTGACTGTTTAAAAACCTGGACTGGCATCAATGGCAATTATGGCCTTTCGGGTTTGCCCATTCCATCATCCCCATGTTGTTTTACGTCCATCCTGTTCTGAGACTTGATTGAATTGTTTGCTGGGAACAAATAGTAAACCTAACATTACAATGATGATGGGTACTAGGTCATTATGAACTACTTACTGGCAATTTTTATCCTCAGCATCAAATTCTTTTTGCACTTTTTTTTAAAATGTTTGAGTCTTTGAGCAAAAAAAAAATATTCCTTTTAATTATGGCATCAAGATAAATGCACTCAAAATGCAGTGTTTTTATGCCCCCACCAAAAATTGAGGGGTGGGGAGAGGGGGGATAAAGATTTGCCTTTGTCCGTCCGTCCCCATAAATCTTGTGACACACATAACTCTGAAAGTATTTGAACAAAAGAACAATAGCAAAGTAAATTGAGGTCTTTTTTTCAAGATTAAGTGAAAAGGGCCTTTGATATCATGTTTTATATAGGAAAAATAGGTGATTTCTTTGGAAAGAATTATTGAGTTAAATGACATAATTATATTGGTGGAAAACTCTGAATTTAAGGACAGTTACATACATGAGGACACCTGATACCTGGTCCCTGATAAAGAAGATAAAAAAAGCTCTGCAGGCTTAGAACAAAAATGACAATCATGCCATATATATGGAGAAAAGTAGTGAAAATAAAAAAATAAAAAGCGTGATAATTTCTGTATGGAAGCTGTGTTACATTATAGTCACTGACAGTCCCCGATCCTAATAACAGCCATTGTTACCAGTGAGAATGTCGGTGGCGTATTGATCTCGTCTGCTTGTAGACTGGTCCACTAATATGGTTTATTTTGATGCCGTATTGGTCTATGAATGAACGGCTCTTGGTACGGTTCAAAACTTTACACTCAGCAGAAAATCATGTTATCTCTCTGCCCTCACAACTCATTAATCTGTCGATACTATTCTTGTATGGGCTCAGTGAGAGGGGGTAGGAAGCTTCCCAGTTAAAAAGTGCTGAATTTGATACTTATATATTAATGACTGCTGCTATTTGTACGGATCACAGGGAAAGTGCTGGTATAGCATTAACTGAGTGTATACAGCTTCGTTTCTGTGAATGCCAGAGCTTTTATGGGAACAATTGAAATTGATTGACAGCATTGTGGTTTAAGGATTATCTAAGAGTCATTGATTCTGCAGGTAAATATTATTTTATTCTAAAATAAATATTTTATAATTGTCACAGTTTGGTCATGAAAGGTTGATAATTGGTAGAAATGTTTAGAACGTAGTGTATCAATAAAGACCTACTGGGCACAGCTTAGTGATGGTATCCTAGGTTGAAATAGGAAAGAGGTCATGGGGTAAAGAGAGTCTGTTTTGTTAGGATATAACTTACATATTATGTCAGTATCATTGTATTGCATTCCAGAAAAGTTAAAACAGTGAATATTTTGTTTGGTAGCACTGAATTGTTTGGTAGCACTGAATACTTGTCACCTGTCATTGTAAATATTTTATGAGAAGTATGTAAATTTTGTTATGAAAACAGTTTCACATGAGAAAATTGAATATATTTAAACTAAACAGAACAAAACAACGATAAATAATAATGATAATAAAAAACATGAAGGATAATTATTTTACTTCAAAGGTAATGGCCCTTCTACTTTTCCGATTTATT
>CM037794.1:24609356-24659356 GCA_021229015.1 Solen grandis
GGTTAAATAAAGGTCATAGGATTCCTACAGTGTACTAATTACATAGAAGATATTTGTTTGCTTTGTGTGAATATGGAATATTTATTTAATGCTTTTCGATGGATTACCTAGATATAACAGTGGATAATATATATCCTGATAATTTCACTATTTTTGGACAATAAAATTATCAGGAACTTGAACCCAAAGACCTATAATAACAAAGATTAGCAAGTAATCAAAATCACTCAAAATCACTCGGCAGATTGTCCAGATCTTGCAAATTTCTGCTATTCTTTTTGAGATATTTGAAAGTAATTCAAGTTTTGTAATATAACAATACATTACCTTCAAAATGATGCCTAATATATTAAAATGAGTAAAGAAATAAAGAAATGTTAATGTAAAATTCAGAAGCTGCTTCTTGAACAAAAAAAAAGTAGACTTTTTTTCTTTTTCTGCTACACTGGTTGATTTAAATAAAATACTTAATGATTTCAAAATTAATTAAACTGAAAATATTTTCTTGCCACTAGAAAAATGATACTTTTAAAAGATTTTCTTTCTGTGATTTTTCCATATACATGTATTTTAGACAGTCTGCAAAATTCAGTGACCTGCCGCGTGACAAAATAATATTTTCCACTGTCTGTTACAGGAGTTTCGTATCTTTGTTTAATAGGTATTTGTTGAACCCGACCATACGTTATAAACTGATCGGAGCGTCAATTGTGCTGGGTTTTACGCAAGAAATGACGTCATAAATAACGTCACGCACGCGAGATAATCCCACCAATTTAGACGTCTCAGCTAATTTCTGGCCGTTAAGGACGTTTGCTACAGTTTTCTACATCTTCTATACATAGATCTACAAAGAAAAAAATTTAATTCTTTCATAGATTTTTTTTTAATTTTGCATGATTATAGAGAATCATAAAAGAAACATTTTTTATGGATTGTTTTGGTTTAAAATCGATTAATGATTTCACTGAGTGAACATAAAAAGTGATATTTTCACGAGTGGCGAAGCATCTTTTTATGTTCACTCAGTGAAATCATTAATCGACTTTTCAACAAAACAAACAATTTTTCTTTTTATTTAATGCTTTAATGACGTTTGTTGCAGTTTTCTAAATTTTCTATACATAGAAGAAATTTTTTAATTCTTTCATAGATTTTTTTAAAAATTTGCATGATTACAGAGAATCATAAAAGAAACATTTTTATGGGGGGGGGGGGGGGGGGGGGGGGGGAATGGGCAGATAACCAATATTAAATAATTCGTCTGTAATGAAAAAATTTTTTTCCCAAAATTTGAAGAAATTCTGTGTAACAAATTTTATAATATAATCACTCTTGCAAATATATATAAATTTTCGTCAAATTATCTCTTTTATTTTTGCAAGAAAAATGCAATATACAATTTTGAACAAAGCAGAACTCCTTTGCGATCATTTGGTTTCAAATTTTGCCTAATGACTTGAAATAAAATAACAAACATTTATAAGAAATAATATAAGGTATCAGTGAAATTTATTTTGAGTTATCTGCCCTTGAACATGGCCTCAAAGTGCCAAATTATCACATTCAGGGGCAGATAACTAAAAAGTTAGGTCGCCCCCCCCCCCCCCACACATTTTTTCCATAAAAATGTTACTTTTATGATTCTCTTTAACCATGCAATTTTTTTTTAAAAATCTATGAAAAAAAAAATATTTTTTTCTTCTTTGTATGTATAGAAAATGAAGACAACTGTAGAAAACGTCCTTAAAGCATTAAATAGAAAGAAAAAAATGTTTGTTTTGGTAAAAGGTCGATGTATAATTTCATTCGTGAACATAAAAAGATGCTTCGCCACTCGTGAAAATATCACTTTTTATGTTCACTCAGAGAAATTATTAATTGCCGTCCCCCAGCCTGTTTGAGTCACCGAAGTTCGACTGTATATGGATCAGAGGTATGGGGGTTTACAATTATATTGATGCTGATCGGCTACATTTTAAAGTTTTAAAAAGTATTTTATGGGTACGTTGACAGATAGATACTGTCGCAGTATATAGAAAACTGGTTAGACTACCATTATGTATAATAGCTATACTAATATCACTGAAATAGTGATAAAATATTTCCTACAACTACATAATAATGCTTCTTTCAATGGTCAGATCGACAATTATTTTCCATGATAGTTGCTGGATTAGTGAAATCAAAAGAACATGAATGGGCTTGTTTTTTTTTAACCTTTGGTTAAATGAAAATTTCAGAGTAAGAATACATCTGAAATTCTATGTGTTAAAGGCAAATTCATACAATCGTGTAGAAAGCAGTCTCTGGCTGTAGGTAATTAGAGTAGTATTACGTTATATTTAAAATAAATTTTGATTTTGAACCATATCTTTATTGATATTAAGAATAATTTGTTGATAATATCTCGTTTAGATTAAGTTTTAATGGTTTAGTTATACAGTCCGGTAGGTTTAACAAGGTAAACAGGGAATGTTGGATATGTTTATTGTACAATCAAAGACAGATTGAATCGGAAATACCTTTTCCTACTAGTATGCCCTAAATAAAGGGATATAAGGGATACTTTAAGTTAACATAGATCATTTCCAACAGTTCAGAGTTTTATAAATAGAATGTCAAAAGAGTGGAGAAAAATATGTTGAAACCTTGTTAAACCTGTTAAAAAGCAACTAATTTTAGAGCATATAAAGTAAGTTTTTCATTCAGCATTATATAGTTTATAACTCCATCTTTTTTCATTTGTATCTATTCTCGAAAAGACCTATAAGCATAAATGTCGGGTAAATTATTTGACTATTTCACATTGCCTTGCTCATGATTTATTTGTACACATAAATATGAACCATGTGTACAGTAGGACTTTTTTTAAATAAAGGAGCAAGTCCTTGTGATTAATTTAACTTATGGTTTATTTGTTTGTTTGTTTGTATGGTGCCATGGGCTTATGTATCCTGTATGTGAGATTGGGTGAATGGCATATGCCAAATTAGCTGAGTTGGAGTTGAAAAAAAATAATGCAATAGGTAGTAGGTTCGAAATCATCATACCACGTAAAGGGAGCTTTTTATACATTGCGTTTTGAAAGCAACATTCATTTATGTACTGACCTTTTATCTCATAATTATATATATATTCGTCCTCAAATCTATGACTTCATGAATAGGTTTGACAAATGTACATATGTCGTAAACATAGTTTATTTATATCCTCGGATGTACAGATTTCACGCCATCCATGTTCAATTTTCATTGTATAATTTGCACGATTTGGTGGAAAAAAATATGATAAACATCCTTGATTCTGCATGGAATTTATATGGTTAATCAGGTATTATTATTAATTCATAGTACATAAAACATTGGATTCTTCATTGCCCCGTAACGGTCAAGTGACACGGATTTCGAATGAGGGCTGGCTTGCGGTTGGTTGGTGTCGTTAGCTTCCATGAACACACTTTTTACCCAATTTTGGTCAATATTTTAATTAACGTATCATGCAATGTGCGTAAGAAAGATTGGAACTTGTTCGAAATAATCACCGTATTTTTTGGCACTTACTATATGCTCTTTGGGTGGTATCTACACAGAATGTCAGGAATTTCAGATTGTTAAAGAATTCAACTCGTCTGGTCTCTAGTGAGATTCTTTATTTAATAAACCAAATGCGGTTTAGGTCCAAATGTGTTGTTACGGCAATAAGAAAATGTAGATATTTAATCTTGCGTAGCTAATTGTTTCACCATATTCAATAAGTAAACTGATGATGACTGATTAACATTTGTTCGTTTAACAAATTTGGGATAGATCTAAAAAAGACGCATTAACAATTGCTAGCTATAGCTGATTTATCATAGTGCTGACCTATAGGAGGTCTCTAGATGAGAGACCAGAATGGTCTTCCATACATGTATGTACTTGAAATGTCAGTATTTAGTACAATTTATACTAACAGTAAGTGTAAGCACACTTGACATTTGGAGAACATCTATTTCCAGAAGGAGGCATTCCTAAACAGTTTACAGCTTATAGGGATCTATTGTTTAAACTGGTAGGACTTTGTTGATATAGCTAGGTGAACCTGACCTATGGAAATACAAATATCCAGTGATACTGCAGAATGTGGCCGTGGGTGGCACAATATTTCATGTAACGTTAAGAAATAACAAAGTTCTGAATTTAGCTGACTTTAAATTTTAAGGTGTTTTCTCAAAATTTCGCACTTTCTAATTATGATTAATTCCCAGTATTGAGGATCCAAAAGGCTTATTTTTGTAACTGGTAGTAAGTTTGGTACATAAACAATACTTCTGCATAAAAGCAAGATTTGTTTTAATGTAAGATTTAATGTAGCATGCCTTTAAATTCGCTTGTCTAAGCATAAAACGCTACGGGAAAATAGCGGATGGTGCTTAGCAAACTTTGAGTAGTATATATTTTCAATAAAACAGGACCGGGTGGGGTGTAGAAGATTAACACTGAAAATGCATGAAAGATACTGACAAATAAAAACTAAAAACTAAATGAAATAATTCGTCACTTAATATAGATTGTGATTGTAATGGGTATGTTGCGGAATCGCATTTCATAGTTTAAACATACTTTATTGCCATACATACATACATAACAAGTAGAATAAGGCAAACGGGTCAAGCCACAAGTTCAAAAATTTAGTTACGGCTCTCCCCCCAAATCGCATTTCATATAATCAACATCAGGGTAGGGCTGGTATAATTTTATAAAGTGAATTCGTAATATAAGTCTTTATTTAAAATGGATAATATAAATGGCATGAACCAATCTTCCATATGGTTCATGCTAATAACTGACTTTATTTATTATTATTATTATTTGTATGTGTTTATATCTTTGACGACAAATTACTTTCATTTAGCCCCACGCCACTGTGGGTTCAATTCCTGGCCTGTCACTGGGATGGGTGATGTGTTACTGTCCTATCTAGTCTGGTTTCCGACTTCTTTTGGTAGGCCCCCATCCGGGTGCTCCTTGTGATCCAAGTCAAATTACCCGCTTCACTTTATTAAAAGAAGCATTAAAAGGTTAAGGAGGCTGTCTACACAGCATATTAGACCCTAATTCTTGTTATCTTTACAGAGAGACTGGCAAAAGTCAACCTAGATTAAAATTTTAACTCTTGCAACCTTTTCTTTCATCTTTTTATATTTTAATTGCTGCATTTAACACTTGATTTACACTATTTCCCTTGACAGCGCCTCCCAGTCATCATTTTTATTTATTGATTGTTCGGGAGTAACAAGAATAAAAAAAAAAAAAAAAAAAAATAAATTTAAAAAAATAAATAAATAATAAATACATTAAAGAATCCGCAAAATAAACCTATCCTAACGGATGAACCGGACAATAAACTATCACACTGTTTACAAAAAATGGCGGCGGTTGCAACGGGAAGGTCCTGGAGGGACTTTTTCGAGAAAAATGTGCATTTACCCGCAGCATTTGACAGAGAGCATGCTGCACAGACAATTTCAACACCAATATGCATTGGGCTGACATCCGTTGAAGGCATCATACCGAAGGTTGGTAGAGAATCAAGTAATTATTTTGTCAGTTGCATGCCTAAGCTTGTTAAAATTTTTCAATTCAAATCTGAAGTCGTAGTTATAACGATTTAAAACCGATTTGTTTTCATTCGATTGATTGACATATCTCGTACTTGTGAACATTTTATTCAAATTTCGATCAAATTTTTACTAATTAAGGAAACCTGTCAAAATATATACATAAATTTCCAGATATGATTGACTTAACAGTTTTCTTGGTTGATAAATAACAGTTTATGGGCTGTTTACTAATTACACGTTGCTTAAGTGTTTGTCTTGTCCATTTTCATATGGCCCTGCAACACGCAGCTTTTTTATGACCTCTGAATTCACCATTTGACTGCCTTTTCATCAGGTCCCAACCTTTACCCTGCCATTTCAAATCAACAGGCATATCTAAGGGGGTATGACTAAAACAAGAAAGGAACGAAAGGAACTTATTAAAATGGTATTTTCAAGAGAAAATTGTTAATAGTCATGTTTTTATTGTCGATTGTTAAAATACTAAATAATATTTATAAAATTCGTAAACTTTAAAAGTCCAGTAGGTAATAATAATAAAAAAAAATTCCGGGGCTCAGTGGATCCGCAGTATACACTTAGCCGTTTCGTGCGAAAGGAATGTTTTTCTTCCAGTACATTATTCTAGGCGTTTATCTTTTTCATGTATCACGCTTACTTTTTCATTACTTTGCCAAATATTACAATAAGATAAGTGTTTAAGTAACATATATCGCATTTGACGACAACAGTTACAAAAAATACACAAGCCTTCTTCAGTAGTTCAATAATGAGTTCCTTTCGTAGCGAAAGGGATACAGCAGGCATATCTAATATTTGTAATAATAGCTCAAAAATAACATTTTATCATCAAATTTTATTAAACATGATGGCTTTTCATATTTCATAGATCAAAAACTAAAGTATTACATTTTTGTTGTGATAAAAAATCACTTTCATGTTTTTTGTTAGTTCCATTCGTTCCTTTCGTGTTTTAGTCATACCGTATCTAAGGGGCTCATTTCTTCCTACAGCAAAAAATGCAGTCTTATATATATTTCATTCTCTGTCTAGTGTCCACACATTTATTACTTATAGCAGAGTTGCAGATTTTGAGGAGTGTAAGTTGGCGCAAAGCAATGTCATATCGACAAGTCTCAAACATGCAATTTTAATCTAAAATGTGCCAACTTCTTACACAATCATGTACATCATGATATGAGCTATGTTTATGCAATTAATGGCTGTGAGTGTGACCTTTATTTCATAGAGGTGAGCGATATACCGCGGTATACTGGTTATTGCAGTATTTTCTATGAAATATAATATCGCAATATGATTTTTCAAATACCGGTATTTTAAATCTTTAGATAAAATGTACAAAAACTGCTCTTTTGCTGCGAAAATTTGATTACAAAAATATTTTTTCCATTGCCGCTACAATTAGCAGCCTGGTTTCAAAATGAAAAAAAACTTTCCTTGTGGGATGTGGGACCCGGTAAAAGTCTATCAGTATCATTCCAACTGCCAAATTTTCTGTAGTTTTTACTCAAAATATTAATTTAATAATCTTTTCAGACACTTAAGTAAATAAATACATGATGTAAAATCCCAAAATTATCTCGTCTCCTGTCACCCGAAATCTAAAGTTTCTCACCACTGATAAAACGCAAGTTGGTAGAGAGCGTGAAAAATGTAAACAAACATTATAAACGATACCATCTGAGTATTCCGCATTTATTTATATTTAGGAAGCATTAGAATGCCTGTTGATTAAAATGACAACTGCGCCCCTTTTTATTGATTTTCCATCTGCCCCCAGCATGTGTTTTCCTTTAATTAAAATTTAGTTTAGAGTGATATACATTTATCGGCAACTGAACATTATATTGCTTATAGGCATATACAAAAATACGATTGCTAAAAAAAGTATGCACTGGAGGCCCTGACATTGATTCATGAATTGTTTAAACCCCAACAATAATGATATTTGCTTTATTGTTAGGTAGGTTATGCATATTAATAATCTTTTTGGCATATTTACACAATAAGTTTTTTCTGCAACCCGACTATGACACAGTCTACTCTCACTTTTGAATATCTGGTGTTAGTCACTGATGTAGACTGATGAGTAACAGTGAGTTATCTAGTGAATTAAAAAACTTGAATGAGTGTCCTGTTTATTTTTATAATTATTTTTTTTCTCCTGTTTTACATTTGTGCACTATGTCATATAAAGTCACTGGGCACTAAATAACTGGTCTTTCATTTCTTTTTCCCCTTTTTTTCTTTTTCTTTTTAAAAAATCATTGTCATAATAATTGTAATATATCGCACAAATGAGTGAAATATTGCAAAAATTATATATTGCAAAATGATTTTTTTCCTGGCCATACTCATCCCTAATATTTCACGGTTGGATGAACATGGTAAAATTCATTGTTTTACTTCAGGTTTACGTTTGATTTTAAGCTTTTTTTTTCTATGAAGATGACTTCACATCATCATGAAGTTTGATACAAGATATAAGCCTTCAAAAAATACAAGTGAATATTTGGTTCTGAACATCTAATGCCAGCGAAGCATCAGTGTCACAAAGACACATTTCCTTGTTTATTTTGATAATTTTGTAGATCAGTTGATCACTATCTACATATAAAGGTTGATAAATTGATGATGTTTGCAGCATCCAGGGTTTGAATTTAGACAGATTTTGCACTTGCTGTTTTTAGCAAGTGGTAAATACTTTTACTTGCTAAATGAAAAATCAACTTGCAACTTTAAGGTTTCAAATTCTTTACTTGTAAAGAGTCAAGTGTCAGTTTTAACAACACAGTGCAAGACTATGGTGACAACAAGCTGAGTATGTAATTTTAGTTTTAGGCCCCATATGGCAGAGTGGTTAGTCTTTTCTGTCTCTCTCCAGACATTCAACATTTTGTAACTGTAGGTTTTGGATGATAGTTTTAAACTCAACATTAGTTACTCTATTTCCACTCACACAAAAAAATAGCAAGTACATGAAATTACCATTTGCATTTAAAGATTTCCACCCGCAATTGGCAAGTATGCAAGCTTAAATTCAAACCCTGGCATCACTACTTGACCAATCATCAATCATTTTTAATGTTGTCAATCTATTCAGTTTAGGTGTAAAAAATAAAAAGGTTTGTTTCTGGTTACCTGACCGACCCATTATTTTAACATTACTTGAGCAGTCATCTCTACTTTCACCCGAAAACGATAGTTTCTCACCGAAACGTAAGTCAATAGAGAGCGAATAAAATGTAAACAGATATTGTAAGCGATATTATCCGAGTATTCCGCATTTATGCATAATTAGGATGCTTAAGAACGTGTGTTGATTGGATAAAATGACATAGGTGACTGACTCCGCCATTTTTATTGATTTTTCATCTGCACCCAGCATGTGCTTTCTAAGTAATATTACTGTGTACATGTACTGGCAACCAAGTTCTCATTTGAGCTGAATTGATTGATGTTTAGTACAAACTAGAAAGATTTTTTTTCTGTAAAGCTGTGTGAAATTGCAAAAAACAGTAAAAAGTAAATTTTCATGTAGCATTTTACATTTTCCACATTAGGTCTAAGCTTTCAACAAAAAAAAGCAGAGTGACTGACCCATTTTTTTCCAGCATGTAACCAGAAACAAGACTAATTTTTTTTTACGCTTATGTTTTGAATTGTAAATTTATTTTCTGACAGTACTGTTTTATTTACGATAATCAAGTACTTCAAATACTCATCTGAAAGAGTCTTGTGACAAACAAATTTCAAGTATAAGGTCATTAAGGAGTCTACATTCAAAAGAATGATTTAACTATCAACAATCATAAGCATGTAATTGCTTGTTGATACTAGATGTGTGAATAATAATTACAGTTTTACATCTGACATGCAAAGGTTGTCACTCATGTGGTTAAACTGACGCAAGACAGATGACAGCCTCCACTCAAAGATAGGATATGTATTATAACAAGAAAGTCAGTAGAACTGACAGATGCTCCCCGAAGAACGTCATTGTTACAAATAAGGCCTTGGTCAATGGGTGGGAGGATATGTTGAAATCCCCATTCCTAAATCATATCTAATCTCCTCATCAGATGAGATGTTTTACCAACTCTAATTTGGAGACTTAGTAACAGTTTACTATTTAATATGATAATACGTGTTACTCATCAGATCTTTCATTGATTTTTTTTTAAGTTTTTATACTACTAAAAATTAAGTCATACATTTCAATGTGTGCTCATATCAAAGAGGTTAACCAACACTCTTGACATATGACTGGATATTTGAAATAGTGTATAATGGCCTAAACAACAATTAGCTGACATGATTATGATTGACATTACTAGCATATTGAATTTTGTGGGGTTTTGTTTAAATGATATCTCCTGTTAAATTAGGCAAATGACATGAATATTAGTCAACAACATGGTAGTAGGGGCCATAACTCTCTTAAAAATTGAGGAACAAGGTCACGTCGACGATATGCGTATCTACTCTTGGTAATAAATCTTCCCATAAAGTTTCATTGAATTCAAGCCATTAGTTCCTGAGAAATAGCCCGGACAAGAATCATGCAACATGAACTATAGGCCAAAAAGTCAAGGGGCCATAACTCTGTGAAAAATTGAGGAACCAGGTCACGCCGACGATATGCGTATCTACTCTTGGTGATAAAGCTTCCCATAAAGTTTTGTTGAATTCAAGCCATTAGTTCCTGAGAAATAGCCCGGACAAGAATCATGCAATATGTACTATAGGCCAAAAAGTCAATGGGCCTTAACTCTTTGAAAAATTTAGGAATCGGGTCACGCTGATGATATGCGCATCTCCTCTTGGTAATAAAGCTTCCCATAAAGTTTCATTGAATTCAAGCCATTAGTTCCTGAGAAATGGCCCGGACAAGAATCATGCAATATGTACTATAGGCTGAAAAGTCAATGGGCCATAACTCTGTGAAAAAATGAGGAACCAGGTCACGCTGACGATATGCGCATCTCCTCTTGGTAATAAAGCTTCCCATAAAGTTTCTTTGAATTCAAGCCATTAGTTCCGGAGAAATAGCCCGGACAAGAATCATGCAATATGAACTATAGGCCAAAAAGTCAAGGGGCCTTAACTCTGTGAAAAATTTAGGAATCGGGTCATGCTGATAATATGCGCATCTCCTCTTGGTAATAAAGCTTCCCATAAAGTTTCGTTAATTCAAGCTTAGTTCTGAGAAATAGCCGGACAAGAAACTAGGCCGAAAAGTCAATGGGCCATAACTCTTTGAAAAATTTAGGAATCGGGTCATGCTGACGATATGCGCATCTCCTCTTGGTAATAAAGCTTCCCATAAAGTTTCGTTGAATTCAAGCTGTTAGTTCCTGAGAAATAGTCCGGACAAGGAAAGTGAGACGGACGAACGGACGGACGGAGGAAGCGGCGACTATATGCGTCACCTTCGGTGAGCATAAAAAGGAAATAGGCTTTTTTCGATCTTTTTAATCTCAAACTCAGGGTGTGCTCTTAAACATAAGTGTGCACATATTTTTATAATAACACTATAATATATACAGGACAAATATTCTGTGTTGTCACTCGCAGTAATGATTCCAGGGTAATTAGGGGAAAGAATGTTGATTGATGTTACATAGTACACTGGTTTGTCAAAGTGTCAGTAGTGTTCCTGCCATACTGTAGCTAGTTGCTGCAGCAGATAGAGTATATACTTCAAGCTATAAAGGGGTACATATCTAGTCCTACACCGTCCCCGGTGGCCAAGTAGTTAGAACATTTGCTTCGGGAGCGTGAGGTCGCAGGTTCGATCCCCGACTGCGACATACCAATCACGTAAAAAATGGTACTGTTATACCTCCCTTGTTTGGCGTTCAGCATATAAGGGTAGTTGCAGGACTGGTTGGCCCGGTGTCAGGATAATGTGACTGGGTGTGGTATCATGCCACATGTCTACGGTGTGATACTGCAGTGTAGCAGCACTATATCTGTCTCAAGTAGACATTGTCTCCAAATGACTGAAATACTGTCAGTGGGACGTTAAACCTAACACATTTATCAGTATAAATCTGCTTCACATAGTGAAATAGGGGGATAAACATATATATAGCATACACGTTGTCCTGTCATATACATGTATAACAGGTTGTCCTGGCATGCGGCATTGCTTTACAAAAAGTTCAATACCTCTTAATTGTGTTTATTGATATGCCAGGCAATTATACTTGTATCATTTATAACAATTTTGATATGACACAGATGAGGATTAAAGTATTTACTAAAGATCTACACAGTGTTTTGTATGTTATGACCCTCGCCCATGTAATAATAAGCAAAATTTGAGATATTTTAAACAATATTCCATGTAATAATAAATGGTACAAAGTTTATTTCACTCAGTCATTATGAAATATAAGATATTTTTACTTAACTGGTCAGATTCTCTGAAAAATATAATACTGCAATTTTTCTTTTCCTTCTGTTTTCATGTGCCAATATCCTTCATTATTCACCTTAGTTTGACATCATCACTTCTTCAAGCTCTATTGTGGGTGTCATTGAAGAAAGGAACAGTTACATTTAAAACCCTTTCCCTCATATAGACTCATTTTGACACTCTCAGTAGGTACCACATAAAGCCTGATCTGCAGAAACCACAGTTAAACCTTACCAAATTTAATTAAAAAATCCTCATTTCCAGACCACTGAGGAGCAGCGAACAGCTTAAAACCTGATCAGCCTGCAAGTTACTCGCAGGCTGATCTGGTTTTATGCTGTTTGCATAGGTCTTTTCATGGTGTCCTCTATGAGGGAAAGGGTTAAACGACGTTATAAATCCTGCCCGAATGTTTTTATTATATCATTTATCCCATTAAGCGACTTTTTTATTATGCGACCAGCGACCACATAAACCAAGTCCCAGCATGTAGGCTGATCTGGTTTTATGCTGTTCGCATAGGTCTTTTCATGGTGTCCTCTATGAGGGAAAGGGTTAATGCACTTGGGGTCTTGCAGCTCCATGAATGAAAACTTAAAATTTCAATAGCAGGTTTAAAGGGAGGTAACCACTGTACATTAAATGGCGGTGCCATTTTCAGTTGTCTGCCTTGTACTCCAGACTAACACTACAGTCAATTTTACTTTATGTTCACAGGTACTTGACATAATAATACCTCTATTTAGGCCTTATACACCTTATATGTAGTATATACCCCAACAGCAGCGTTTATTACCGACCTTTTATCCAGGTATACTGACAGAATTCAGGAGTCCCTTCTGGAAACAAAGTGTCCCTGTCATGTCATTCAGACATATGATGGCTTTATTCACATAACAAATGGTTAAAAAGTCATGATTCATCAAAGAGGGTTACTAATAAGAGTTTTATGAAGATAATTACATAGGTTTTCAACAAATAAAGCTGATCAATTTACTTCAAATTGGAAAAATTAGTGTCCCAACAGAACACCTAGCATGTCTTAATTCTGGAGTCCCTTCCCAATTCTTGGTGTCCTCGGGATCCCGGAACACTGTTAGTGTCAACCCCTGAACAGATATTTATTTAAGATAGTATATGTTTCTTTAAAAGCATATACACAAACGACATTTTCTTCAAAAGGCACATGCTTAGCATGGCTAAATGGCAGCTGGGTGCCGTGCCCAGCTATTTCAGGCTAGCTAGGGCACTGAGTTTGATAATTTTATTGTTAATGTAAAAACATTTTCATTAATATCTTTTAACTTCCCATTTTTTAGCTAACCTTAGCACGTGTCCTCAGGATGAGCTACAATGTACGACAAAAGTACTGTTGGTAACACGTTTAAAGCCAACCAAAGAAGCATTATCATTGCCACTTACAAAATGTTAAATACTTTAAACATTACATATATACATAAGCTTATATCTGTCAAATGTAAGCAGTGCTTAACATAACTGGATGGAAAATAAGTTTCAACAGAAGCATTTCATTTTCTTGTACAATAGAAGCTCCTTACAAAATTTAGTTTAGCCTCATGAGATCATTTGTTTACTTATATTTACTAAGCCCAACTTGTCAGACCAGGTATGGTGTCAGCTGTGATCAACCAATCAAATCAGAGGTCATAAAATATATTGATTTCAATTTGCATTTACATAACCATAGTTTAGGGCCCATAACTGGCCCATACACCATAGAATCTGACATTGAATCAGCAATAAATCATTAGAAGAGTTAAGTACAAATATTAATAAATGTTGTAATATATTCAGATGATTTGTCTATATTAAATGGAACGGTTGTTGACTTTTTTATCATAATTGACAGCAGATTTTAAAGAAGAAATTTAAAGCAAAAAAAATGTCAAATCCACAGAATGATCTCTGATGTAAAATTATCGATATAGGAGAACAATGGCTAATAAAACAGTGTCATGATATAAAAGAAAAACTTACTAGACTCAAAGAATTCAACTCACAGGAAGTTTTTGTATTATGTTAAATATTGACTTTTAAGCAAATATCTTATCAGTTGTCTTTTTTGAATGGGCTTTTTTTTCAAATGCATTCTCTTTATTTTTTAACTACTCTAAGGGGAAGGAAAGTCAATATTTTTAATTAGTTTTCAAGTTTCTATGACTGGTTATTGAAATATATTTTCATCAGTTGATGACAGCTTCCAATATCAGTGTGCAAGGAATTCAGCAATGTTGATATAAAGACACTTGAGGCTGCAGGCTTTTTCAGCATCAGCTATACAGTACTAAGCTTTACAAATAAAAATAATAAAATAAAAACAGATAAGAAGGTATAACAAACAATCTAAAAGGCAATGGGTTGATGACAGAATTTATTGTCCAACATTTCGACCATA
Source organism: Solen grandis (assembly GCA_021229015.1). Taxonomy (NCBI): domain Eukaryota; kingdom Metazoa; phylum Mollusca; class Bivalvia; order Adapedonta; family Solenidae; genus Solen; species Solen grandis. The sequence continues at coordinate 24,623,823 of CM037794.1, forward strand.
CATTCTAAAGGTCTTCATCAGGGTTAAAAAACAGATTTGAATGATACACTAAAGTAGAGAGAACTAGGTACAATATACTTTGAATGACATCATTGTGTCCAAAAATAGAAATAATGAAAAAATTGAACCAATCCTGATTTGACCCTGAAACTCTCACTCATAGTTTTCGCATCTAAGCTTTCGGTGATTTATCAGTAAATAAGGGGCATCCATGCATAACTGAGTGGTTATAGTTCCTGACTGAATTAATTGCTATCATGTAGTGCTTCACTGCTGTGGGTTTGAGTTCCAATCTAGTTCCTCAGGTTTTAGCTCATCTGATTTTTGAAAAAAAAAAAAAGGTGAGCTTTTGTATACAGACGACACTGTATTAAGAGACCGCTCAAGGGACTGCAAAAAGTGGTCACTTAATGAAATGATCTCTTAATAGATATATTTGGAAATCTGGGCAAATAAGTCCTATATATACAAACTGTAAGCTAAATTGTATCATAACGTTATATTACAACATGAATACGATGTAAACTACACAATGTTTTCTTGTTTTATACAAATAAACATTAACATGTTTATTTTTTGTCATATCTTTTGATTTTTTAGCTGTTATGTTGGAATAATACCTTGGATCATTGGCTGAAGTTTGCAACAACATTTGACATCAAATTCATGGATTGATTCGGACAATTTCAAGAAAAAATATTATTTAGCAGTGAGATTTGTTTTTGTCTCTGTCTAACATAAATCTAGAAACCCCCGATTAAATTTATTTCAACATTGCATCCTGGTCGCGTATCATAAGACGCAATATACATACTTATGGGTACAAATTATTAATGGTACGCATTGCATCTGGAAGTATTAATTTACCTTATTCCCAAATATTCTTTTACCAAAATCCGAAGCATTCAGCATTTGGAGGGAAGGTTTCACTTTTGTTATGCTTAGTAACTGTTGAAACGGGAACCAGGAACTATATTTAGAATTTAGTTGCACATGGTGCAGTCATGCGTGGTCAAAACAAATTGGTTTCAGGTGAGCACTTATGATCGGGATAATTGTTTGTTTGTACGGATGAGTTAAAGATGAATATACACATGCTCCAGCATACACAATAATTAGCAACGGAATCAAGCACGATCGCTCAAAATAGTTGATTTTGTGCATAATCTTACGTGCTGGGACTTGGTTTATGTGGTCGCTGGTCCCATAATAAAAAAATGGCTTAATGGGATAAATTGATATAATAAAAACGTTTGGGCGGGATTTATAACGGTCGTTTAACCCTTTCCCTCATAGAGGACACCATGAAAAGACCTATGCGAACAGCATAAAACCAGAGTAACTCGCAGGCTGATCAGGTTTTATGCTGTTCGCTGCTCCTCAGTGGTCTGGAAATGAGGATTTTATAATTAAATTTGGTAAGGTTTAACTGTGGTTTTCTGCAGATCAGGCTTTATGTGATACCTATTGAGTGCGTCAAAATGAGTCTATATGAGGGAAAGGGTTAATAAAAAATTTGTTTAGTACACTGTTGACTGTATATCCTGGAATTCATGAAAAGAGTATTGAAGTGATCATTGATCTTTTAAATGCTTTTAATTATCTTTATAATATTGTAAAAGCCTATAAAACCATTACAACAATACATGTATTAGCAAATTATGGGAACTAATTGAATGTGCTATGATTTTAACATGAAAACAATAAAATAACCTAAAGTTAATGAGATCAGGTATTCAAACATGACACTATTATGTGCTTAATCGATGTATTATTTTGAAAGTGAATAAACATACATTAAAAGTGTGATATTATGGAAATAGTCAATAGTCGGTATTTAAAAGCCATTAATAAATGGCAGTAATAATTGCACGATTCTAAAAGTTGACAATTGAATGTGTGTACATGTCACAGGCTGTGAGTATAACATAGCTAAACAGTGTGCCAGTGATATATGGTTTGAAGTATATATATGGAGGTGTGAGAGCGAAACTAGACTAGGTGCACATATATATATATATATATATATATATATATATATATATGCCTCCGTGCATTTGGGGGTCTTCCTCCACCTGTAATTAGCTGGACGTCGCTATTTGACTTAAATATTGTCTGAGCGATGGTAAACTCAAATAGTCAAGTCAGATCCCTGGCGGACACATTTACCAGGACTAGCACCTGGTGTCTAGATTGTGTGACTGGGTGTGGTTTGCTACTTGTCTAAGGTAGGACGTCACTGTGAGGCAGCCCCATATCTTTCTCATGTAGACAGAGTCCCTACATGATAGGAATGAGGTCAGTCTGATTTTAGAACAAAGGAAAAAAAAAAAAAAAACGAGCAAAACAGTTGCTCTTTATCTAAATGACACTATATGATATAATGGTTTTCAAAACGAACTTAAGCAATTACTGATTTTTTTTAAAAATAGTACCTGACAATATGTGTAAAAATCTGTGCCACAGAGGTGTTTAAGTAGACTTGTGCACATAAATAATTCCTTAAACAGAACGTTCTAAATCTTTTGGATGAAATGATTTTATAATCATTTTCATGTGTTTTTTCTTGTTGCTGTTTCTATTAAGTATAATTATATACGAAACATAGCTAAAAAAAATGGTGAATATCTTTGAAGTTTAACTTTGTGAGTTTATTATTAAATGGAAAATTGTGTCTGCAGAAAATTGTTTACGACTAAATACATACTTATGTTCCAAGTGGTGTTTACCATACCTGGTTTTTAACCATCAAGTATTGACTATGCAATAAATTTGAGAGGTATTTAGTCTGATTTAAAACTTGGTATTTTCTCAAAGCTAAAGGACAGACTTTATAAGGTCTGAAATAGTCTGAATTAAACAAAAATATATCACCATGATATAAGTTTACATTTATTAACAAATAGGCTTGAATCTTCGTCTGTAAAGGAAGGTTTTGTGTACCGTGGAAATTGATTATTTGTAAATCAGAATGTGGTTATGAGAATTGGAAAATATTTTGTGATTTCTACCAAGTAATGGACCAGTGTGGAGCTTTAGAGAATAATCTCTCTCTTTTTTCTTGATCCCTGTCTCTATCTTTCTTTAGTTCATCTCTTTCTCATTCTCTTTCTCACCATCCCTTTAATTCCTCTCTCCAATTATTCTCTATTTTCTTAAATTCTCATACTTCCTAGAAACCTCACCCCTTCAACAAAGGGAGAGTCAGACACATTGTTTTTCTTCTTCCAATGATTTCATGTCAGAAGCATAACTTTCATAGGCTGATGATATTTGGTACATGTATCATGACATTAAGATGATTTGTTGCCAAAAAAACACACACAAAAAAAAGAAAACAGCCCTTAACTTTTGTGTCTCCTGCTGTATGCAGAGGTGACACATAGGGATCACTTATCTGTCATCTGTCGTCTGTCTGTCAGTTTGTCTGTCGTCACACTTTTTCGTCACACTTCAGTAGGTCTTACAAAGTTAGTCTCCTTTGTTGAAAGATTTTGTCCACAGCAACTGTTATGATACAGGATATTTTCTGAATCAGTGTACAGTGACAAGAACTTTATTTATTTCACAAGGTCCCTCTATGCTAAGAATGCTCTCTCCGTTTATTGAATCCATTTATTGAAGGGGAGACATTTGTTTTACTTGCACTAAAACAAGACATTTTATTGTTCTTTCTCTGTCTATCTGTGCTTCTGACTCTCTGTCACTCCAATCATCCACCCTTCTCTCTCTGACTTTCTATCAGTCTTTAAATTCTCATCCTCTTCCCCCCCCCCTTTTTTTTTTCTTCTCTCTCTCTCACCTATAATCTCCTCCCCTATTTCTCTCTTTCATGCTCTCTCTGTATAGTAGCTCTCTCTGACTCATTGTCATAGTATACTCTTTCCCATCGTCTCTCTCCCATCATTGTCATTCTCTTTCACTTCATTTGCATAACTCTTTCTCTCCCTCTGTCATTTCCATTTCCCTTCTTTCTCCATTCTCTATTTCTTTCTCTCTCTCTCAAGACACCACTACCAGGAGCTAAAAATCAATATACATGTACTAAGAGTCCAGGATAAAGCTCTATTTTCCCAGACTAGTTCTTATTGATGCAATCTATTTACTACATTTTTACCTATTTATTTATTGATTCCTTGCTAGGTCAGCTATAAAAGACTAATTGGTATCCAAGGTAACCAATCCTGTATTAATGCGGATATAAACATCTGTTGATAAGTAATGACATTCAAGATAGCGGTATTCCTGGGTTTCAGCACGGTGCTTGTGTAGATCCATTTAATAGACTCTCGATCCACAATATGATGTTAAACTTGGATTTGGACTAAGTTACAATGCAGTCCAACATAAAGGTGTATCTAGACATCAGGATCCAAGTTACAGTGTTACATTATTGGACCTTGCGATGTATGTATACTACTGACAGTTTGATAAGCACCACCGGCTTTTTTCCCCATAGAGTCACATGAAAACACATGCTTAATGTAATGCTATGTACCTGAAAGGAAGGCGTTAGCTGACCATCATTTTTACGCGTAGTTTTTGTCAAAATGATAGAAAAGAGACTCAAAAATGAGTTACAACGATTTAGCCAATTCCTGTCATTAGTTGGCAAATTCACAAAAGTGTGTTTTTTTTGCAAGAAATGGCATTTTATAAATTGAATTTAAATCTTGTTATCAATACAGAAAAAAATGACCATGAACAGGTCAACATCGTCACAAATATCCTTAAAAGTATTTTATTTAGAAAACAGGAATATTTGAAGATCAAAGTTCTGAATTTAGCTGACTTTAAATTTTAAGGTGTTTTCTCAAAATTTCGCACTTTCTAATTATGATTAATTCCCAGTATTGAGGATCCGAAAGGCTTATTTTTTGTAACTGGTAGTAAGTTTGGTACATAAACAATACTTCTGCATGAAAGCAAGATTTGTTTTATTGTAAAATTTAATGTAGCATGCCTTTAAAGTTGCTTGTCTAAGCATGAAACGCTACGGGAAAATAGCGGATGGTGCTTAGCAAACTTTGAGTAGTATATATTCATTTATGAATATTACTTATTTTGAATCCCTCTGGAATTGTTGGATTGTTGCTTAAATGGGCAAGTAAAAAGGAGGAAAAAAAGAGCCCTCCCCACCTCCACGTACAGTGATTAATGGCTAGATCCACACATGTCCATATTGTCTCTTTGTGAATAACCTCATAATGAGATTTCATTTAAAAGTTCTTCTCAACATTGATTCCTATAACATTGAATATGCAGTCATTACCTGTGCAACATCCCGAAGGGTTTTATTCCATTGAGTCTAGAACCCTACCTTCTGTGATGGTGGAACAACAGTGCATGTTCATGTTCCACTGTTCCTTGGTACCTGGCTTCCATCTCTGTAGTGGCAACATGTTTTGCTTCTCATCAATGTGTTAAGGGTTTAATTCTTGGTCATTTACATGAGAGAGTACAGTGGTTGCTCGTCCAGACACATGTTTTTTGGGTTCTTTGGTTTCCTCCCACTAGACCAAATACACTGCCACCAGAGCATTAGAAAATGATTTATATATTAAGTTGAATAACTTGTTTTGTAAGCAATGTAATAGATAAAAAGTTACAAAAAAAGTTCCAGCTCTGTTGCTCACATTTGCTTCAGAGCCAGCTGGATGCACTGTCCACAGACTTCCCAATTGTCTGCACTGCAGCTTTCCTTTCTCTTCCAAACATTCCTGGAGAGCTCAATGTTTTCCAAACTGATTGTACAGATAACCTCCAGTTGGAACAGCCGCATGTTCCATCCCTTTTCATGGCATGACTCCTTGAGTTCTGTTTAACCCTTTCCCTCATAGAGGACACCATGAAAAGACCTATGCGAACAGCATAAAACCAGATCAGCCTGCGAGTAACTCGCAGGCTGATCAGGTTTTATGCTGTTCGCTGCTCCTCAGTGGTCTGGAAATGAGGATTTTGTAATTAAATTTCGTAAGGTTTAACTGTGGTTTTCTGCAGATCAGGCTTTATGTGGTACCTATTGAGGGCGTCAAAATGAGTCTATACGAGGGAAAGGGTTAATTCTGTTGTTTGGTTTCAGCGCTTTTCCCAATGGTACCATTAGTTCAACCTTGATCAGCTGCTTCTCTTGGAAAGACCACAGGACAATATCTGGGTGTGATGCGGTCTAGACAGCTGGTATCATTCTATGTGAAAGTTTTCATATCATTAACTACTGTATACAACATGATGCTGATGATGATGATGATGATGATTATGATAAATACACAGTAAATTTTGGTTGCTGAAGAAGATGATGATAAAGCGGGATCATGGTGATGGTTGTTGTTGCTGATGATTTTCAAGCTTTACAGCATATATGCTAGTCATATCAAAATAGTCCAACACTGTAGTTGCCATAGGACTTTTTCCTGAAGTTCTCTTAACCTTTTTAATCAATTAGAGCAAACATTGATCGTTTTCAGAAAATCAATTGTTAGTAAGAGACATCTTGTGTCTCAGGGATAAGAATGTTTTTTCATTGACAGGCTTCAGGTTCAGGTTTCTTCCTTTAATTGTAAACATTATTGATGAATCATAGGCTAGCAGTATTGGAAACCAAAAGAAAGTAATTGTACATGAATATTCATGAAGCAAAGGGTTTATTAAATGTCAGTGTGTAAACCTCAAATGAAAAACTAACACTTTGTAAAGTAAATTGAAAGAATATTCCCAACGCATGCAAGTTAGAGATTAAACAGAATAAGCCAAATAAAAAAAACATATTTGTTATAAAGATTTAGTTACAAATATGTGAAATTGATATGTCCCATTGTTATATAATTTGGCATTAAATAATAAAACACCAGGTAGCATTTTCTACATTTTTTTAGCTGTTGCAGTTTTAAAAAAAAATCTTTTCCCCTTGGTATTCTGTATATAGATGTCCATGTGGAAGTCTTCATTTTGCTGACATTTGAATATATAAAATTAATGCCCTTATATTGATTGATCATGAATTGCTCCCTCTCTTTGCTGTGAGAGCATAATGACAAATTTATGTGGAGTGCTTTTGAAAGTCAGACCCTCGCGTTTAATGTTATCTTGCACTTAAATGTACATTTTTAAAGGATAGTAAAGCACTGTTGCTTGGCAGATATAAGCAGACGGCATTCATGGTTGTCATAGTAACAAGTTATGCACCTCAGAGGTGAGGACAAGACCAGTCAAAGTGTCTGTTACTGTAATTGATCTTCCGAGTAGGATGAATTAATCTATGAGGTGTTTTATTAAAGGCTAAATATATACTGGCGACTTGTTGCATCAGTGAAAGGCAGATTTGGGATAACATTTTCATACCAAGGATTTAGCAAATTATTCTGTTCCAGATTGACAAGTTTGTGAACCGGTGATCCTTTTGTTAAACTGTGCATGGATTATAATTTTGTGATCATTTTCTTGGAACTTAAATCCTGTTAAAATCTGTGTAGCTGGTACAGGTATTTGGTAATAAATCAATAGGCAAGAAGACATGTGGCTTGGTAGCTTAGTCGGTAGAGCATTTGCCCTGTAAGTGAAAGGCCTGGGTTCAAGTCCCGGTCAAGCTGCACATTTTTTTCACCCTGTTACATTTGGTGCCCAAAGTAAATAACCTACTATCTGATATGGCTACTGCTTCGGCACCTCAAGAATGTTTTCACAATGTTCTTTGTCTCTAAGAATTTGGGAGAAATTCTAAATATGGAGGGGGTATATGTAGCCGGGTACAGGTATTTGGTGATAAATCAATAGGCAAGAAGACATGTGGCTTGGAAGCTCAGTTGGTAGAGTGCAGAAACTATATTTCTGAGGCCCTGGGTTCAAGTCATGGTTGAGCCATTGATTTTTTCACCACCTGTTAAATTTGTTTTTACAAAAGGTTTGACTTTCAGTATAAGTAGAGTGCATCCCATTACATATAACTCATCGCATTAATCTAGACCAGATCTTAACAGCATCGATTACAGACTGGTTGCCAGTCTTACCTGCTCAATTTGAGTTGTACAATTGATGCTCCTATCTGGAGTACCAAAAGAAAATTTAATGCACTAGAGGAAAGTAATATAATAACTTTTATTTGAACAAGTCTGACTGGATTGAAAAGTTGAAACATAACCTGATGAACTACATTTTGCAGGGGCTGTGTTCTTGAAAATATTTAAGTATGATCTCAGGCTCAAATTTGAGTATTATACTCTACTCTCGGTCTGTCTGCAGACGAGATTTGCCTGGGCTATTTCTTGGCTACCTTCAGGTGGATTTTAATTAAACTTTGTAACAATCTTGAGTAGTAGGTACAAATGTACCAAACCTAGATACACATATTGTTGGCACATCATGATTGACTTGATTTTGTTATGGCTCTCTGTTATATTTACTTGATATATTTTGTCATTGCAATTTCTCGGCTTTATATAAATTATACTGATTTTGAAAGTTATTAAAAACTATAATGGTATGGTATGTACATGTATGTATATATACTTAGCCAAAAAAGAAAGTATCCATCCATCATACATTTCTATCTATATACTTTAAATTAGCATATTTTCTGATTATTTGTTCTATCTTCCTTTCTGACATTACTTGAAAATTTGAGTCGCTGTGATATTCCTTTCATTGAAACATTTTAACAATATGAAAATGACACATGCTTCAATAAGACTTCAATAAGTTATACAGCATTTACTTAAACATGAAACCTGCATTTAATTAACATCTCAATAGCTTGCATGGTTCTTCTTTGATCATTATTCAATCTTGGCAAATTTATTAGACTCAATTTTGTGTAGTTTATTTAATCATGATTTATTTCTGGTCAGTCGGTGCATCAGATATTTCCACCGGATATCGATCTGAGTGCTGCAGAAAACGCACATGCAAAACGGCTATATTTGATCTTTAACCGAATGGCTAGTTTACTACTGATAAACTAAGTTCAACATGTACTCCAACGATTACATGTACATTGTTTATTATTTATATCTGTGTTAACATAATATTAAAAGATAATAAGAATTGAAAAGAGGGGACTTTCTTTTCTGGCTGAGTATAGATTTACAACTTTATTGTCTTTTAATAGTCCTGTCTGCTTGATTATGCAGCTTCAACTAGTTTAAACTGAATTCTTGAATGGTAACTAACCTAACACCTTGATGTTGCCTTAAACAAGAACTGTAAACTTATTACAATTGTATGAGAGGTATTGTTATGTAAGATTTTGATATGGGAGGAATTTAGATTGCATGTCAGTTGAATTGGAGAGGGATTTTACAAAGGGTTGTTGTGTAATAGATTTATAATGTTTTGAATTGAATCTTGGCCCTCAAGTTGATGTTGACATTTAATAACGCATGCTTGTGGTTTAATTCAATAAAATTATCAGTGTCTTCTGGATAGCACAGCGCTATTCAAGTAAAGGCTTGTTATAAATCAAGAAAAATGTTTCATGAATCCAGATAAAGTTATACACAGGAGCTCAATTGTAACACTAACTATATTGTGCGTCAAAGTTTAGGTTAGACTGGATTCGAATCATATGTACTCTTTAAGTCAGTTAGATAAAACACAAAACTTGCACTATATATTTTCCAAATGACTGAAATACTGTAGGAGGGAAGTTAAACGTCACAAAAAAAATGCATTTCTGCTTATAAAATAAAAAGGATTTTCTTCATATTGGACTATGAAGGATTATGGTAGGCCCAGTGTCTGGATAATGTGACCCAGGGTGAGGCTATTGCAGCGAGACTGCACTTATGCCCGTCTCATGTAGACAAAACTGAAATAAGGGCATGCAGTGAGTGAGTGTTAGTGGGATGTAACGTTCAAGCAAACAAGATAAGTTTTCAAGGTCATCAATATACAAGTAATCTATATTTGTTGATTTTGAATTGGTGCCTGTGGCAGATTGGGGTGTGATATTATGCCACACGAGGTGTGATACTGCGTTGTGGCAGCACTTATATCTGTCTTAAATAGACATTAGTCTACAAATGAATGAAATACTGTTGGTGGGACATTAACCCTTTCCCTCATATAGACTCATTTTGACGCCCTCAATAGGTATCACATAAAGCCTGATCTTCAGAAAACCACAGTTAAACCTTACCAAATTTAATTATAAAGTCCTCATTTCCAGACCACTGAGGAGCAGCGAACAGCATAAAACCTGATCAGCCTGCGAGTTACTCGCAGGCTGATCTGGTTTTATGCTGTTCGCATAGGTCTTTTCATGGTGTCCTCTATGAGGGAAAGGGTTAAACTCAGTAATCATAAACAATTTATGAATATGAATATCACAGTGCACTTGTTTTACTTCAAAATCACAATGTGGTAAACTGATATTTGATCAACATTACTAATTGAAACATTTTGCCAGCAACTCTTATCAATTTGGATCTTTTATACTAGTTCCCGTATCTTTTTTCAATGGTAGTGGGGATCAATATTGGATAATGGATCAAATGAAGTACACACTTAGTCTGTACAAAGTTCTGTTGCCCTCAATCGTTATGAACTTTTTAAAAACTCATGGTCTTTTGATCTTGATTACTTTGCGAGTGAAAAGCAAATATGCCAGTTGCGTATATCAAAACTGGGTAATTTTAGCCCCATGCATGAGAAATTAATGAAAAAAGGTGGTTTCTGAAAGAGTTTATTTTTAGACTGTGAGGCATGATTTTGAATTTATTTTTGTGAATGATTTTATGATCAGACCATGTCGTGGATTGTTATGAGGGGAGTGTAACATGGTGTAGGTAGTGTGACTATACTGAACAAGGTGGAAATTGTTGGTGATCTGTTGGGATTTTTGTTAGTTAAACTTTGGATTTATATACATATAAAATAAATGTTGTTTCGTGTTTAAAAGAGATCTAATATAAAAAAAAGATATGTGATCATTGCTTTGGTCATTTTTTTGTCAAGTCGCTATAATTGCTACAAATTGTTCTCATGGTGCATGTGCTTTTAAGTGCGTCATTGAGCATGATAAGCTTGTTCGGGCTGTAACTTAGATATGGATGGCAGGATTTTCAAATAACTTGGCAGTTAAATCAACCTCAAGGAGATGATGTGTCACAAGCAAGAGTTGGTTCCATAGCTCCAAGGTTAAGGTCACGCTTAGATTAGTCAAAGGTTATGGATCTGGATTTGCTTGTTTTGGCTGTTACTTAGACATGAATTGCAGGATTTTCAAATAATTTGGCAGTTATATTTGCCTCAGTGAGATGAAGTGTTATGCACAAGAGTAGGATCCCTAGCTCCAAGGTCAAGGTTACACTTAGAGGTCAAAGGCCATGGTGAGGGATTTGCATTTCTGGGCTATGATTTAAACATGGATTGCAAGATTTTCAAATAATTTTGTAGCAATGTACTGCATTGTATGCCTACATGAAACAAAGTGTTGTGCATAATAAATTTGCTTCTGTAATTCGCATCGTGAATTGCGTCATTTGAAAAAACCAAATGTTGTGATAATAATAATTATTTAAAGTGACAGAAAAAGGCAATGCACAGCCCTAATATAAATATTTCATAAAATCTATTCGATACTTTTGATGTATTCATGAATGCAATTTTATTGATTTAAAGTGCATCACAGAATTTCCATGTGCAATGTGTTATTGGATACTGTAGCTCATTAATTTTCGTTGACAATAAATTTCGTTGACTATTATTGTAATCAAGGGAATTTCATGGGTACCTTTATTCATGAATTCATGTTGTGGAAAAAGTTAGGTAAATGAAATGAAAGGCTTTCATAGGGGTTAATGTTTATGGATAAATCCCTCAACAAAATCAACGAAAAATAATATTGCATGAAAAGTATACATTGATTTACTGAATTTTTACTTTTAAGGTTTCCATATAAGTCTTTTTTGGCAGGTACATGTACTCGCCATATTCCCCTTCTAAATTACTAAATAATAATAATAATAAATATAACAAAAGAATCATACAGATTTTTAAGTGAATTATGGCCCTTTGATATATTTATTGAATATATTTTATCCCCAGGATATCTCAGCTACCACTGGTCAGATCTTTATTTAACTTCACACCAATTTCAAGTACCTAGCCTTCTTGTGCAATTATTTGTAAGCATGCATGATTCAGTTTTGACTGAGTTATGCCCCCGTGTCATATATCTTGAATATATATTCACAGAAACTGTAATTAAACTGTATTAGAGTGTTATCTCCAATGATTCTTGTTTAATTTGGATATATCCATAGATATTGGAAATAACATTCCCCCTAGTATCTCTCCTTTTTATTTACCTGTGGAATACATACTTTTTTTTTTCTTCAGAAATTGTAAAGCCCTTGTATCACTTATCAGGGATTAACCGTTGTGTTTTCATAGATGTTACTTAAGTGCAATACAATTTTTGGAGATGTCACTTTAGTGCAATACCCTACCAGAATATCTTTTGGTTTACAATGCATTACCATTGATGCTATTAAAATCAATGACTAAGAGAATTTCAAAATAAATGTTCATTTCCCTTTTATCTTATTCTATCATTTTGCAGTTTTATTTTGCCTGTGTCATTTGTAGTTGAATGTCAATAACCATCAAAACAGTTCAAAACATACCTCATGAATATTCCTGTGCCTATTAATGAATTAATTATATTAAATTACTGAATTTTAATGGTATATGAAACAATGGATTTGTCTATGCTGTGCAGACTATGGGATTTGAGTTATAGTATTGAATGCACAAACAAAGGAGATACTGAGTGTCTAGATCTGGATCTGTTTACCCTTTCCCTCATATAGACTTATTTTGACGCACTCAATAGGTACAACATAAAGCCTGGTCTGCAGAAAACCACAGATAAACCTTACCAAATTTAATTACAAAGTCCTCATTTCCAGACCACTGAGGAGCAGCGAACAGCATAAAACCTGATCAGCCTGCGAGTTACTCGCAGGCTGATCTGGTTTTATGCTGTTCGCATAGGTCTTTTCATGGTTTCCTCTATGAGGGAAAGGGTTAAGCTCACCAAGTCTGGCCTAAAAAAGGGGGTTTAATGTTAAAAGCATTATGAAGAGATTAGAGTTTTCACTGATCATTCTGCTACGAGGCAGATTGCAGTGGATCATAAAATAACATTTGTGCACTGAAATACAAACAATAATGTAGCTGTCCGCTCAGCACTGGTTGGTACTGGATGTGAACTGATCTTAAGTTACAATAATTAGCTCAGTGCAAGTCATTGATTGCATATTTAGTCATTAGTGGTACGGTTGTGTGGAATAGATTGTAGTAAGATTTACTGATTGATTGAATAGTGGAATAGATTGTAGTCAGATTTACTGATTGATTGAGTGATAATGGAATTAAAAGCAGTGTTTTCTCTTTTTTAGTTATTGATCATTAGTTTGTTAAATTATTGTATAAACTGATGCAGTTAATTATACTATATTGTATTAAAAACAGAATTCAGAACCTTAGGAAATATAGATCTTAGTTGTTGTTTTTTTTACTCTTATAAAAAAATTAATTTATTAATTTTGAAAAATCAAACAAACAAAATGGAATACAAAGTCATTGAACACTTGAAAATTAAAAAAGTTAAATACCATCAGATATGAAAATACTAAGAGTCATAAAAAATGATGAGTATTCATTTAACTCAGAAAATATAATTCAGAACCAATTATTGTGATTCAGTTGACTGAGCAAATTACTTTAACCTGATAATATTATAAACCAGTGGGAAGGAAAAATCCCTCTGTATAGTTGTTTATCTGTTCAAACAGCAAAGTCACTTGGTAATTTCTAAACATTTCTAATATCAAACAACACCTGGTATTCATGATTATTGTCAGGGGCAAAAAAAAAAAAATGGTATTGGTGGCAAAGGCATTAAAGTAAACAGTGTCACTAGGTAGGTTCCTTTCTTTCTAAGATAAATAAACATGTTCAGGTAGTTTTTGCTGTATACTGTCCGATTTTCTTAACCCTTTCCCTCATAGAGGAAACCATGAAAAGACCTATGCGAACAGCATAAAACCAGATCAGCCTGCGAGTAACTCGCAGGCTGATCAGGTTTTATGCTGTTCGCTGCTCCTCAGAGGTCTGGAAATGAGGATTTTGTAATTAAATTTGGTAAGGTTTAACTGTGGTTTTCTGCAGATCAGGCTTTATGTGGTACCTATTGAGTGCGTCAAAATGAGTCTATATGAGGGAAAGGGTTAACATGTCACAAACCCATATATTTCACGGTCACTGCACAGAATATATTTATTTTGGTTCAATTCTCGATATATTCTGTACGGTTTACGGGAAAAATTAGTGAAAGGAAGAGTATATTGTTACAGAAGCAGTACATCTGTGACTTTCTGATGTGGCATGTCAAGTTATGCCATCATTAGTTAAAATTATTTAGGGGTGCCTGAATAACGTAGTCATAACGCAATTAACTTCTCACCAATGGGTCCTGGGTTCGATCCCAGGTGACGTATGTGAGAGGGTCCAGGCTTGCAGCTTTTTTTTTTTTTTTTTTTTGAACTTTGTTTATTTTACATTGATTATGAAACAAGTTATCACAACTTATATTAATCACTCTGGATAACTGATAGCCGCATCATGTGGTCATTGTTGTGGGAGGAAACCCAAGATCCCAGAGAAAACCCACGTGTCTCTACGAGGGACCACTGTACCCTCTCACTGCATGACCAGGAATCAAACCCAGGACGCATTGGTGAGAAGCGAGGCTGGGTGCTCCAGTTTCCTCCCACAATAATGACCAAATACGCCATCATCAGATCCATCAAGATTGATTTATTTAAGTTGTAAGAACTTGTTTTATAATCGACGTAAAATAAATAAAGTTTAAGTTAAAAAAAACAAACAAAAAAAACTCAGTGAATGACCATCTGTGAACGAGCTGGTTTAGATGGTTTAATTGTTAAGTCTGTCTCTCTGTACTTATTGTATTTTTTCAGACTTAGTTATTCTCTGACTTAAAATTATTCAGTTCTCTCTGCATTTGATTAGATCACCTATTGAGGACTTTCACTGGTGATGCCATGTTTATGTTTGTAATTTTCTACACAGTTTATTCAGACAAAATAATTACAACTGTCTGGAACAGCCATTAAATATGCATGTTTACTGGAGCGGAACAGTTTTACAGCTTATCAGTGGTTAGGAGCTGTTCCTGCAATAATGAGCTTAGAACAGCTTGAATAAATAATTTGAGATGAATCGCAAGAAATGTGACAGCTTTTTGAGTCTTGATATTGGAAATGGATTATCTCTCGTGCAAAAAAATATATTACTCTCAGTAGCGTGTTTCTTGGCTGCAGTTTTCTTATTTATTGGTAATAGTGAATGCATTAAGCGTTAGCTTTTAATTTCGGAATATTGTGAGATTAAATGGATCGAAGTACAGGGATGTGTCTTTTTGTTCTGACTCTGTTCATTTGCAGTTTTGAATATTATATAAATGGAAATAACATAATTTACTGGTGTATAGATGTAATGAAAGTTTTATTGTTTAAAATAGGGATTTTCTTTTAGAATGTTTTGTTCCAAATAGTCCTACATATATTCATGATTTTGAAATATTATCATAAAAACCTTTTATTTTCTTTCATTAATTCTCTTACTTAGTGTTGAAAATGTGATAGAGCGTCAAAATTTTCTATAGATTTTCGGAGGATTTGGAGAATAAAACACATTGCTTATGAGAAGCAGGACAGAATATTCCTCAAATTTTTTTTTTAATTATTGATGAAAAATCTGTGCGTTAATGTACATCATAACACATTGAGTCACATGAGCTTAACAAGTAACAGTGTTACAGTGTCGGGAAGAAATTATTCCATCAAATATTCATGGCTGATTGGTAACATTGAATCAATACAGGAAATATGAACACCACCTGGAGAAAGTATGGTGTTCAAGGATGGACACTTATCAAGTCTTCGAGAAACTGTGTCTAATTATTTAAGATCAGAAAGATTTGAGATCATGGTTGGAACATATTCAAATTTAGATGAAGCTACAGTGAAAATAAAGCAGAAACTTGTGGAAAATGGCAGTTTGCCCCACCCTAAGGATTTAGTAGAAAATGGGAGTACAGGCGTGTCCTTGCCCGTGTGTGTTGGTTTGACCAGCGTTGAGAACATCATCCAGCCTTATGGCTTCTTTCATCAGGTAATTTCATGAATATTCATTGATTGTCACGAATATTCATTGAGATTTATGAATACTCAATCATATATATTTATACCCCCCCGCAACGAAGTTAGGGGGGGGTATACTGGAATCAGGTTGTCCGTCCGTCCGTCCGTCCGTCTGTCCGTCCGTCTGTCCGTCCGTCTGTAGACACAAAATTCTGCGGACTACTCCTCCTAAACTTCTGGAAGGATTTTGATGAAACTTGCTGGCAATGATCCTTAGACATTGTATTAGCGCGTTATCTATATAGCATTGAGTTACCTCCCCTATTTACCAAGTTATGCCCCTTTGATGATTTTTGCATTACAAACTTCTGCGGACTACTCCCTAAACTACTGGAAGGATTTTATGAAACTTGCTGGCAATGATCCTTAGACATTGTAGCAGCGCGTTATCTATATAGCATTGAGTTACCTCCCCTATTTACCAAGTTATGCCCCTTTGATGATTTTTGCATTACAAACTTCTGCGGACTACTCCTTCTAAACTACTGGAAGGATTTTGATGAAACTTGCTGGCAATGATCCTTAGACATTCGTTATCTATATAGCATTGAGTTACCTCCCCTATTTACCAAGTTATGCCCCTTTGATGATTTTTGCATTACAAACTTCTGCGGACTACTCCTTCTAAACTACTGGAAGGATTTTGATGAAACTTGCTGGCAATGATCCTTAGACATCTATATAGCATTGAGTTACCTCCCCTATTTACCAAGTTATGCCCCTTTGATGATTTTTGCATTACAAACTTCTGCGGACTACTCCTTCTAAACTACTGGAAGGATTTTGATGAAACTTGCTGGCAGTAATCCTTAGACATTGTATAAGCGCGTTATCTATATATCATTTGGTTACCTCCCCTATTTTCCAAGTTATGCCCCTTTGATGATTTTTGCATTACAAACTTCTGCGGACTACTTCGCCTAAACTACTGGAAGGATTTTGATGAAACTTGCTGCCATTCATCCTTAGACATTGTAGAAGCATGTGTTAGTTATATAACATTGGATTACCTCCCTTTATTATAGTTATGCCCCTTTGATGATTTTTGCTTTACAATTTTCTGCAGACTACTCCTCCCATTGGATTACCTCCCTTTTTTATATTAATGAAACTTGCTGTCATTCAACCTTAGACATTGTAGTAGCGCTTTTTCTATATAACATTGGGTTACCCCCCCCCCCCCTCCCCCTGTTTTAAAGATATGTCCCTTTGATGGTATTTGTTTTACAATTTTCTTCCATTGATAGATTTCAGTGAATCTTAATGATATTTATCCATAGACATACATATACCCATATGTATGTAAAACATAGGATAACTAGATTTCTAGGTAGTTGGCACATATGTCCTCTGTATATTAAGATGGAGTGTTGCATACAAGAATTCTGATTTCATGCTCCAAAGTCATGTTTGACAAAAACACTTGCGGGGGGGTATTAGTAAGCCCTTAGGCGACAGTTCTAGTTTTATCTGGTATCATTTATTAATTTTCTTTTGTATATTATTTGTATATTCATTGATTGTCACGAATATTCATTGAGGTTTATGAATACTCAATCAAATACACATTTTTATCTGGTATCATTTATTAATTTTCTTCTGATATATTATCTAAGATGTTTATTCTTAGTTAGTCCCCTACTGGCATCGCCAAAGGGGACTATATGTTTGCACTCCATCCATCTGTTAGTCCGTCAGACACACTGATGTTTTCCAGACTTTTTATCTAAACACTTATAAATATTGATCCAATATCTGTTATGTGAGTCTACCATCATGAGTTACAGATCAAGTTTGAGTTTCATTCTGGGTCCACTGATTTTTGACGAAATCACGGGCCTGAATTGGACTTAGAAAATTTCTTTAAAATAGCAAGTTTCTGGACTTATATTCTAAACGCTTGCAGATATTGATCTAATATTTTGTATGTCAGTCTACCATCATGAGTTACAGATCAAGTTTAAATTTTGTTTTGGTTTGCTGATTTTTGAAGAAATTAATGTACCAGATTAGCTATTCAGGTCTTAGGAGCCTTAAGAGTTGATATCTATTGTCATTTTGCTCGACTGAGGATAATTTGTATGATGCTATGTGCCCATGCTCTTATGCCACAGTTAGACAAAACATTACATGTTATAGGCAAAACATTACATGTTATAGGCACATTAAATGTTATTTGTAGACAGAGTCTCCAGGGAAGACTGAAATATTGGAACCAAGCAAACAAAGTCTATTCTTTTTATCCTCATTTATTTATCATAAAAATTTATCAAAATAAGGAATTTCTCAATATCATTCATTATTATTCTTCATTTATATAATTGTAATACTATGTATTTAGTATACATAGACATTTCTGTTATCATTTATAATACATCACACAATTCTTTTTAATGATGTTACATGTACACAGATATGAAAACTGTTGAAAATGATGACATGAAATATTGAATCGTTCTGAAAATCACATCTGATTAATTACTTGAACTACTTTTTAATCTCATATTGATAATCACTGAATCTGAAATTAATGTGCAAACTTACCGTTGTGTAGTTTAACCCTTTACTTCATATAGACTCATTCTGATGCAAACAGAGCAGATCCAGATCAGACAGGCCCTGTCAGGTGCTGTCTGATCAGGATCTCCTCTGTTTGCTTATAAAAATTTGTAGCTCAGATCCTACAGTCAGCATGACAATGAAAAATCCATTATTTCATATACCAGTTTTAAGTTCAGCAAAAAAAGGTAGAGCCCCTGTAATGGTTCTGCTATATTTTGGACCTAATGGCCTTTCACGGAGATGACCAAGGTTTCCTAATGTTTCATTAGGGTACCTTGGTTATCTTGGTAGAGGTTAAGTGGTCCTAGAGGTAGCAGTGTTTGTCGACTCTTCCGAAAGTGAATTACAGGGCATAAACCTTGATATTCACCAAATCATAGAATTGGACATGAATATTCATGAGGTAAAGGGTTATGGCACTCTCAAAATCTCAAGCTATGTTTATAAACAACATCATTATTTCATGCAGTTTAGTGACTAAACTGTCTTATATAGTACTCTGTCAATTCTTTGGGCCATATTACAAGCAAGTTCTGTCATACAGAAGCACAGTAACACAATCGTAAAACTTTTTTTTTTATCTTAAGGTTATACAAGGGTTTAAACCAGGTTGTTTTCAAGGTTCTCTCACGACCTTCCCAGGCACAAAGTACTGGATCAAACCAAGAACCATTGAGAGAGATTAGTAGGAAAGCTGTAATTAAGAACTTGTTTCCCATTTGATGTCAAAAGAAATAGTGTGGAAAAAAATCAACGACAACACGTAGGAAAAATTATTTTTTGTTATAACTTCAACGTTTCGGCTAACGCCTTTTTTTTTTTTTTTTTTTTTTTTTTTTTTATGTTAAAAGAAATAAATTTCAACCTGTTCTTCAGGTTTGGAGGTTGTACACCAAAATTTTGCATTGAGTATGCACTCCAATATACAGTTTGTCAGTTTCTTTACAGCAGACAACAAATTCAGGTCGAATAATTCCATCTCCAGCGTTGAGTATAATGCTGCGTTTTTCCAGGAATGGTGTCAGCATGTGGATGTTTTGGTCTTCTTTGCTGCTCACGAAAACATTGCCGAATTTGTCCAAGGTTACACCCGTTGGGCATCCCAAATTCTTGTCCTTGTAGTTGGTTAAAACACCATTGGTCAGTTCTACACTGACCACTGTATCACATCCCCAGTTGGAGACATATATTATTCCCCTGTATGGGTTCAGGGTCAGAAAGAAAGGTTTAGAAAACGTAGGGTCTCCCTCAGTTTCATTTACAAACTCTCTCAAGACAGTAGCTGTTGTGTAGTCCAAAACCTGAATCTTGCATGGGTTCTCTAAACTGATCACAATTATGTGGGAGCTTACAGCTATTCCTCTACAGCTTCCATTAACACTGATACTTTGATCTGTGTCATGCAGGTGGTTGTCACCCACAGAAATGAAGTGCAGCTTGTTTTCAAGTGGCTGAGTGACAATGATCAGGTCCTTGCTGTACTGGGCTATCCCCCAAGGTGGAGTTTCTAGCAACACATGACTTTTGATTTCTTTACGAACAGTATCAATAAGTTCTGCGCAGCTTGTATTTTTATTGCAGATGGCCAGGAATCCATTGTCAAGCATTATTCCACCTGTAAGCTCTAACGAGCGAAACATTTTGGATGTGTCAACATTAAGCTCACTTCTCAAGTGAGCTTTTTGGTAAGACTTAGGTCTGACAGAAAGTTCACCCAATGATTTTATCTCGTTTCTCAAACTTGTGAGTTTTTCACATGGTGAGAATTTAGTGGCGATGATTTCAATTTTAACTTTGGAAATGCATTTTATTTGATTTTCCAATTTTTTAGCTGAATGCTCAGCTTTTTTCATCTCTATATATAACTGACTTTCATGTTTATTAGCCTTTTGACGGTCAAGTTCAGTAGATAGCTTTCGAAGCTCATCTTCCATGACATCACAGTTTTTACCAACAGCTTCCATAGATTTGATATTTTGCTGCTTTACCTGCTTAACACTTTCGTCAAGTTCTTCTTCCAGCTTTTTTATGAACTCATGGAACTCCATGGCAACTCTGCTGATTTCAGCCTTTGCTTCTCTGTAGAACTCCCTAGCAAGTGACTTGTTTGTGTCTGTCAGTTTTCTTAGATTCACAACAGTATCAAGAAGAACTTGCAGTTTACATCTGGTGTTTCTATAGGCTTCACTGTCACTTGTACCTTCAGCAACTTCCTTAATGATGTCTACTTCTCCACAAGTTGCATGATGCATCTGCTTGCACACGATGCAGATACACCGATCATGTGGCCTGCAGAAGTATTCGATGACATTATCCTTATGGTCTGGACACTTTACCATTTCTTCCTCTTCATCCAAGGCCATCTGCCTCATCATTTTCTTTGCCATATTTGGTTTGTATTCACATCAGTTGCAAACTTCTACCCAATACAATTTACTGGCTCTTTATCAGAATAAACATGTACGAACTTTTCCTCAGCTGTGGTTCAATGACAATTAAACCTTTTGAAATCCATTTCCCACCCACTTTTGAGTAACTAGAATGTTCCATCTGAATCTATTAACAAAATCACCTCTATTTTCTGAAGAATAATATTTTAAGTATCACTTCATGTTTTTGTTTTTTTGTCAGTATTATGCACTTCACTATCCACTCATCTTAATGCTTCTTATTTGTGCATATGTCTGAACTGTTACAAAGTTTTAGGGATGTTGATGCACTTACTGTTATCATGTAGTTTATCAGATAGTAGGTGTGTTCCGGTTTCGTATGATTAGATGTATGTATATATAGAAAAAGTTGTTCTGTGTGATTTATCAAGATTGTGTTGACTGATCTTCATATGATCTAGGGTCAGACTGATAAAGTGTTCATGAAATGACAGGACTTGTAAAAATCCGGATGTTCATTGATACGGATAGAAGAATTTTTATTTAGCTTAATTTATAGTTTTGATACATGATGATGAGTATGAAAGGTGGCAGGTAAACCCATGCTCAGTGATTTTATTTTTTTTAACATCCTGTTGCTTTTTTATCGGGAAAATTAGCTTTATAAATAAAAAATTTGAAAATCATAAGAAAATAAAAATGTTTTAAATCAACAAAACAGTTGCCAAATTATGGTGGATATGTCATAGAAAGATTCAAATCAAACATTAAAATTATAAGAATAACATGGATTTCATTAAGATTCCATGAATTATTTCTTTTGATGAAAACAGCTATTTCATAGGGAAATAGGTAGTTATTTTGGGAAAAAAGTCAATGTTATGGCCCTTGATTAGTTATACAGTATGTATACAGAGTAACATTCGTTTCCACCTATTTCTTGAACTACTAACTGAATTTTAAGGAAACTTCATGGCAACCATCATTACCTATATGAGATAAGCATATCCTTGGCATGTTTGAATCGGACCATTAATCCAAGAGTTAAGGCCCTTGATTAGTTATGCAGTATGTAAACAGAGTAACATTCGTTTTAGTGCTATTTCTTAACAAAGGTTTACCGGATTTCAACAAAACTTAATGGGAACCATTAATATCAATAAGAGATGCACATATTATTGGCATGATCCGGTTGGACCCTTCAACACAATAGCCTGCGATTTAATCCTTAAATGGTGCTGAATCATATTGTTTCCACTGAACTGACCAACCCACATGTACTACAGCACATATCATCATTTTTTGCCATCACACAATTTTTAGATCACCTTAGCAAATGCTCAGGGTGAGCTATTTGGATCGTCCAGCCACCTGATTTCTTCCCACTTTCTTTTTATGCAAATTCTGACTAAACCCTTTCTTCAAACAAGTACATGTACCGATCGGCAGGGGATATACTGTCTGTGACAGAGATGCCTTGTGAAACTTTGAAAAGAATGATTATAAATGGCTTTTTTGGTAACAGATTTCTGATGTGACATATCACAAATTCTCTTAGATTAAAAATATTGAAGCATGTGCCTTAAGTTACACAAAGATTTTCCTCTTTAGAACTACCTGGTTGGATGATGTTCATAGCATCTGTAATCTTGCATGAGTAGACAGGGAAGGTCACTGCTGAAGAATTTGTTCATGAGAATCAACTATTTTGGGGAGTCATGTATACGGCTCTGCTTGTCTGAAGTATAGTACTTTAACCACCTTAAGGGGTGTAAGTGACATTAAAGGAGAAGCCATTCTAGCCTTTTTTTGTGCCATTTTGGGAAAAGAACCAGATTGAAGTAAGTTTGGGAAAAAAAGCAGCAATTTAAAATTCAGGACCCATACCTTCTAAAGGGAATATGCATGTAATTGTATGTTTGTATGTATGTAGTTTTATGCATACTTTCTAGTTGATACAATTCCTCTTGATTGAGTTAAAATATGGGTGAATTGGTGAGAAGTGAGCTGGTTTGCAGCTGTGCTTTCTTGGCATACAGCCTTAGAGGAACACACACGTTGGGAGAGTCTCATTTGTGGTGCTACTATGAATATTCAACTTACCCACAATTCACTTTGAATGTTTCAGGTTGAAGGAGTCAATAACTTGGAGTTTCAGCTCCGGATCAGTCTGTATGACTTGGCGTACCGACAGTTCTTCGGGCGGCCATGGGCGGGGCAGTACACAGAACTACACGGACTTGGGGGACAGTCCAAACCCAAACTCAGGCTCTCACAAGTATGTACATTGTAAAATTTTGGAGTCATTCTTTTGAATACTTATTTGTTCAAGTAAAATAGGATTTAGCCATTGGCCAAGGAAACAGAAATCATGGTATTATGAAAGAAGAAATTTAAGTTAAAAATTATTGTTATACTGTAATTTAATATTTCTATTTTTCTTGGTTAACAGCTTCTGATCAAACAAGGCAATAAGAAGGTAAGTTGGATGGTTGAATAAAAGAAAACAGTTATATGTAATACAGTTAATAAACAAATAAATAAACTATGATTATTCTTCATTTGAGTTTGCACTGTCACCTTAATGTTTTTCCACAGAATGTGTATTTCCACACCTCTGTGATCAGTCAAAACATAGTCAACGTTGTGGAGCTTGTGGCATCCGGATTGGACGAGAAAGGAAAACTGAAGAAGGTATCGTGTGGGTGGGGTATCCTCCGACCTTTCAAGGAAGACGAACTGCCAGACTCATCTCGTGGGATCAAGCCCCAAGTCCAGAAGTAAGTCACATGCATCTGCATATAGAGCTGGGAACCAGAAATAAGTCACATGCATCTGCATATAGAGCTGGGAACCAGAAGTAAGTTACATACATCTGCATATAGAGCTGGGAACCAGAAATAAGTCACATGGAAAAAATGTGTTGATTCCATATAATGCTGCAGATAAATTTAAGGCATTTTAATAATTACAAACTAAAGATATGGGTCCTGGCTTGAGTTCCTCCTGTAATATTTAGGGGGTAAGTAATTACTTCTTGTTTCTCAAACTACTCAAGTAAATGATTAAAATGACATTAACAGTTACTATGGCGACTAACAATAATTTGTTTAGAAATTAATTATTTTGATATTTTTTCTTTGGGAAACAAAGGTGAGGTTGTCTTATAAATATTTAAATATTACTTTGAAGTAAAGTTATGGAATTAATGCCTGGTTTGATCTTGGTTACTTGGCATTTGGGATGTAATGAAGTTATGTGGTCATAGATCTACTTTGTCTCGTTAAAACTCATTTTTTTCACTAATATCTATAAACACGGTTGTGAGTTTGAGTTCCGGTCTGGCTCCTTGATTATTCATGCTAAGAAACCTTCCAGCTGGCTGGCAGTAGGTCAGGTTACTCTGTGTACTCAGGGTCTTCTCTGCCTGTAATTAGATGACTGTAATATGATTACTGTAATTAGATGACTGTAATTACATGACTTTCAGTTGATGCCTGTAATTAGATGACAAATGAAATGACTGTAATTAGATAGCTAATTAGATGCCTGTAATTAGATGCCTGTAATATGATTACTGTAATTAGATGACTGTAATTACATGACTTTCAGTAGATGCCTGTAATTAGATGACAAATGAAATGACTGTAATTAGATGACTGAAATACCTTTAAGGTGATGATTTACTAAAAAAAATAAAATAAAAAAAAAATATATTATCAGTAAATTGAAGAACGATTTTAAATATAACAGTCGCATTTTACGATGAAATAACGGTTCAGTAGATTTTGAATGATAAGTTAAGAATTTAAGAAAGTTCATCATGCTGACACACTGATCATTCAAAGTATGGTCGTACACTTATTAAAACACAGGACAAATGACAGACACTTTTCTACAGGCCTCTGACCATGGATTCTCTTTTGTTGCAGATGCCAGCTCTACTATGGAACCCCCAGAGCCTCTTCTTCATGGACGAACCCATTGAAGGTAAACACTCTCTCTCTCTCTCTCTCTCTCTCTCTGTCTGTCTTTCAAATCAACCTTCTATTTCTCTTGTGTAATATTTCCTAGGTATCTCTCCTGTTATAGAAATGTTATAGAAAAAAAAGAGATAAGTCCATGGTTCCTTTGCATGCTAGATTTGGTGTTCATTAATTACAAACAGATGACTGCCGAGATTTTTCGGTAAGTGTCATAAGAACTGTGTTTATGACTACCAATGTCAGTGTTTTGATGTAATTTACATTCAGACAAGCATTCCGTTTAAAATTGGGAATCTGCATTTAAGAAATCAGCCTTGATATTCTGCTTGAATTCCACCAACAATACTTAGCGCTATGTAATACAGTGCAAACTGTCCATAATGACATCCTGTATTATCTGACACTTTTCGTCGGTCCCATCGTTTTTCCTATTCAAAGTTGTTTAAATAACCTGACCATAACAACACCTGTCTTACCTGTAATCCGACTGAAGATTTTGGTCCTGTTAGTGATAATTGCACTATAATACACTGTTTAATCCGACACATCAGCAAACTGTTACTTTTCAGTGTTGAAGCAATTTACAATGACGAATCAATTATATTATTGTTAATTAACTTTGATGATAAACTTTGTTCATGTGTTTTTGTTTATACATGTATACATCTATTTCAACATTATTTTCGGAATTATTTAAAGCTTAATGTCATAAATAGAAAATACATGGACTATCAATTTTTAAGGTTCGGTCTATAATGACCTGCCTTATCCGACAACCAGTTTTATCTGACATTGTCAGTGGTCCAGTCGGTGTCGGATAGATAGGTTTTACTGTACTTAAATTCTTAAACTAGGTAGATACTCATTCCACCATAACTATTTTATGAAATATTCAAATACACAACTTAGCTGAAATGAATTAATACCTTAACCCTTTCCCTCATATAGACTCATTTTGACGCACTCAGTAGGTACCACATAAAGCCTGATCTGCAGAAAACCACAGTTAAACCTTACCAAATTTATTTACAAAATCCTCATTTCCAGACCACTGAGGAGCAGTGAACAGCATAAAACCTGATCAGCCTGCGAGTTACTCGCAGGCTGATCTGGTTTTATGCTGTTCGCATAGGTCTTTTCATGGTATCCTCTATGAGGGAAAGGGTAAATAACAAACAAAAATTGACGAGAAATGAAACATTTGGGTATTTTTATTAGGGAAACAAGACTTATGAAATAAACCTTAAATATTTAAGTTTTACTTAGCACTAAGAATTGTTGGTGGGGTTCAACTTAGTTCAGGTTGTTTGACTATGACATTCTTAGGAAAAATGGTCAATGATTTGTTTCCATGGTTTCAGCATGTGAAGTGTTACGCCCTATTCCGGACTGCATGCTGGGATACACTCTAGCTACCCACAAGGCCATGTTCAAGGTGTGCCATTTGTTTCCCGAAAACACGGTGGTTGGAAACAATGATGTCATACCAGGTCTTACAGACAACGAAGGCACAGGTAAGTTATCTGTCCTCAGGTGTATTCTAAATTCTAAGAATCTTTGTCCTGGTTATATTCTTACCTGTAGCTAGACACAGATGTCCTAGCTAGCTTATTTAGTTACTATGCTTACTGACAAAACTTTTAGTACAGCTATGATTTAGTAATTCTGGTCAAACTCTTCAGTTTGGAAGACAAAAAATATATATAAAATACATAAAGGTCTTTCAAATATTGGGAATCCTTTTCCTGTTTTCATTTAGGTATGGCTTTCATTCCTCTAGATTGAAGAGTATGATAAGGATATCTAGAGCATAGATATGAGATTTGATCTGAATCATAGTTACCATAAAAAGTGATCAAATTAATTCTAGAAAAAATTGCTTATCTTTTCCTTGTTCTATACCTTCCACACAAAATCCACCAATTACTTATTTAGTACTGTCTCCTCTGTAATGGACACAAATGTTGATATTTTGTGGACAACTAGTTTTTTTAATTTTTATTTTTTTATAAACTTTTAACACATAACACTATTTGTAGTTTTACAGTTATTTTCTTAACATGTTGAAATTCTCAGCAAAGGTATTGATCTTATTTTTAAGACATTACATGATAACACAATTGTAGTACTGACTCACACAACTCACAGTGGAGGACACTGGCCTTGCAGGAGAAAGGTCTTTGGTTTGAATCCCTGTCAGTCTGCACATTTTTTCACTCTTTTGCATTTGAAATAATTCATTTATGTAAATGCATCTACAGCCAAGGACCCCCTGAAGAAACCGAAGCTTCTTAAGTCTATGGCATGCACACTGGAGCATGTCTCGATACAGCTTAACCCCACCATCGAGAAGTTTGAGGAGGAGTTGTGTGAAGTTCTGCACGAAGACCGTCTGAACATGATGGATAAAACCCATGATGGGACCTCCATCTCTATAGTGGAGCGCAGACTTCTGGTACTTATGTTTATTCAATTTAATCAGAAGCAGAAATATTTTCGTCATTTCTGCTTTCTTCAGGTTCATAGCTCAAAGTCAGACTTTAATAGAAATTGAAGGTCAAAATACAATGTTTCCATATGGAAACCTGTTTTTAGCTCACCTGAGCACAAAGTGCTCAAGGTGAGCTTTTGTGATTGCCCTTCGTCCGGCGTCCGTCGTCGTGCGTCGTGCGTCGTCCGTCGTCCGTCGTGCGTCGTCCGTCGTCAACAATTTGCTTTAAACGACATCTCCTCTGAAACCGCTTGACAGAATTAAATGAAACTTGGCAGGAATGTTCCTTGGGTGAGGCTCTACAAAAGTTGCTAAAATAAAGTTGATCCATGAAGAACTCTGGTTGCCATGGCAACAAAAAGAAAAATAATTTGAAAACTTTAAAAATCATCTTCTTCAAAACTACTGGCCAGATTTCAAAATAATTTGGTACAGATGTTCCTTGGGTCAACCTCTAGCAAAGTTGCTAAAATTATTCCAATCCGTAAAAAAACATGGCCGCCAGGGGCGGGGCTTATTTGCCTTATATGT
This sequence comes from Solen grandis, assembly GCA_021229015.1. Classification (NCBI taxonomy): domain Eukaryota; kingdom Metazoa; phylum Mollusca; class Bivalvia; order Adapedonta; family Solenidae; genus Solen; species Solen grandis. The sequence continues at coordinate 24,652,012 of CM037794.1, forward strand.
ATATAGAGAAACCTTTAAACAACATCTCCTCTGAAACCACTGGACAGAATTTGATTAAACTTGGCAGGGATGATCCTTGGGTCAACCTTCACAAAAGTTGCTAAAATAAACTTGATCCATGTAGAACTCTGGTTGCCATGGCAACAAAAAGAAGAAAAAAATATGAAAACTTTAAAAATCATCTTCTTCAAAACTACTAGCCAGATTTTAAAATCAATTGGTACAGATGTTCCTTGGGTCAACCTCTACCAAAGTTGCTAAAATTATTCCAATCCGTAAAAAAACATGGCCGCCAGGGGCGGGGCTTATTTGCCTTATATGTATATAGAGAAACCTTTAAACAACATCTCCTCTGAAACCACTGGACAGAATTTGATTAAGCTTGGCAGGGATGATCCTTGGGTCAACCTTCACAAAAGTTGCTAAAATAAACTTGATCCATGTAGAACTCTGGTTGCCATGGCAACAAAAAGAAGAAAAAAATATGAAAACTTTAAAAATCATCTTCTTCAAAACTACTGGCCAGATTTTAAAATAAATTGGTACAGATGTTCCTTGGGTCAACCTCTACCAAAGTTGCTAAAATTATTCCAATCCGTAAAAAAACATGGCCGCCAGGGGCGGGGCTTATTTGCCTTATATGTATATAGAGAAACCTTTAAACAACATCTCCTCTGAAACCACTGGACAGAATTTGATTAAACTTGGCAGGGATGATCCTTGGGTCAACCTTCACAAAAGTTGCTAAAATAAACTTGATCCATGTAGAACTCTGGTTGCCATGGCAACAAAAAGAAAAAAAAATGAAAACTTTAAAAATCATCTTCTTCAAAACTACTGGCCAGATTTTAAAATAAATTGGTACAGATGTTCCTTGGGTCAACCTCTACCAAAGTTGCTAAAATTATTTCGATCCGTAAAAAAACATGGCCGCCAGGGGCGGGGCTTATTTGCCTTTTATGTATATAGGGAAAACTTTAATCAACATTTCCTCTGAAACCACTGGACTGAATTTGATTAAACTTGACAGGAATGATCCTTGGGTCAACCTTCACAAAAGTTCCTAAAATAAACTTGATCCATATAGAACTCTGGTTGCCATGGCTACAAAAAGAAAAAAAAATATGAAAACTTTAAAAATCATCTTCTTCAAAACTACTGGCCTTGGGTCAACCTATTTATCTCAGGTGAGCGATTTAGGGCCATCATGGGCCTCTTGTTTATAGATTTTCTGCATCTCTTTTTTCTTTATGGAATGACTGCAAAACTGTTATATCTCCTTCTATTTCAATATGCACCAGTTTTGCGGGCAGCCCTCTATTTGTGTTGCATGCCAATGATTTGATCACTATGGTTCATCCAAGGGAAGAAACATTATGAAAACTGACTGGCGTTACATTATGCCAGAAATACTGAAGTTGCATTATACTGCAGAATTACATGAGAAATCATCTATCCCGGATACAGAATTGATACTGTATAATCATTTATTTTCAATGAGAGTTAATTTTCATGGATTTGGAGGTTAGAGTTATCCATGAATATTCATCCCCATAAAAACTGTCCCTTTACCAGTCTGAATCTTCTCAAGAGCTTGGATCCACAAATAAATACTCCACATAATTGCCTTTAACCCTTCACCTCATGAATATTCATGTACAAATTTATGACTTCATGAATATTAATTTACTAATCTTTAAATGGTTTACGAAAATGATGTATTACTTCTTTGCTACAGTTGACTGTAAAATCTGATCTACAATGTTATATGAGCAAACAGAGGAGACCCTGATCAGACAGCTCCAATAGTAGCTGTCTGATCTGGGTCTGCTCTGTTTGCCTGTACATCAAAATGAGTTTATATGAAGTAAAGGGTTAATCAATGCGTAATCAACAAAATCTGATGTTAATGAAAATTAATGATCGAACAACATGCAGAAAACCGGAATCCAGGTCATTGATTTCCACAGTGTCTAGTCACCAGTGCAGTTAAAATTGTCTGCAACAGTTGCAAGCTAGATATAACTGGATGCAATCTGGTATTGATTGTATCTCATTGACCTCACTTTGCCTCTATAACGAGATTGTATGGGATGATGCCTTTAGAGTGATATTGAATGCCTGAGTGTGCATTTTGAGATGCAGTTAATGTCTTTCTGTGGTGGTTACAATATAAGCTGATTTAAATATTTCATGTGCTTGCAAGATTGAAAATTCAGCTCAGTGCATGAAATGTCACATGGTGTGTGTTAACCCTTTACTTCATATAGACTCATTTTGATGCACTGGCAAACAGAGGAGACCCAGATCAGACAGCTCCTATAGGAGCTGTCTGATCATGGTCTCCTCTGTTTGCTTGTATGATATTGTAGCCAAGATTCTACATTGTCTGAAGAGAAAAGAAAAAAAAATCCAGTTTCATATACCATTGAAAGTTAAGTTAATAAATATTCATGAAAGCATAAATTTGAACAAAGTCATGAATATTCATGAAGTAAAGGTTCAGGACAGGTAAAATAATGTGAAAGTTAAAGTGTTCTCATTAAGATCCTGAAAACTGTGGTCCTTTCGAAGAATGTTCTGAAAAGCATAGAATATGCTCAGAAAACATGGCTCTATGTTCTTGAAAATACGATTTTCCAGCTCAAATTTGAGTATCATACTCAAATCCCTATTGAAACCAATAGGCATAAATTGAGTTTGAGTAAGAAAATCATACTTAAGTACCATTTTTGTTTTTTGAGAGTCCTTTTCCTAAAGTCCTGGCCCCAGTGTTCTCAAAATAAAAAAATGTACTTAAGTATGATTTTCATACTCAAACTTTGCCCATTGGTTTCAATAGGGATTTGCTAATGATACTCATATTTGAGCCTGAGGTAATACTCAATTATTTTCGAGAACAAAGAGCCATGACTTCAAATTAGGAGTTACCGGTAGTTGGAATCTAGAAAAAAAAAAAAAAAAAAATAAATTTTATACAGTCATGCCCCTTGGGAAAGACCACAGTGTTATCCTTTGAAAGTGAACAACAGGTGGTTGTTATTAAGGGGTTTTCAAATTACTCCAGGAGATTTAAAGAATAGAATTCCTTTGTGACTTTTTTGTTTGCCTTAGTATGTCAGAAATGAAGGAAAGAATGAAAAAAAAAAATGACTTTCTCATTGATCCCTTCTGTACATCTAAATCATTGTCAGTCATTTACTAGGCACAGCATGTGATTGGGCTGCTATCTAAATGAAATCTAAGGTGTATGAAATAATAATGAATATCCAGGCTAGGTTCAGCAGATATTGAGAGTTTCTGTTCTTATTCATTGGGGTTTCATACAGTTTATAATTTTGTAGCTCATATGTTAAAATCACAGGAACTCCAAAGATAGGTAGCTTTGACCTATTCATTAGTGCCAATTAGTTTTGATTGTACTGTTATTGCACCACATTTATGTGAAACTGCACCTCTCGAACCACTTAACCTCTACCAAGATAACCAAGGTACCCTAATGAAACATTAGGAAACCTTGGTTATCTCTGTGGGGTTGGAAATGTAGCAGAACCATTTCAGGGACTTTACCTTAAAGATCAATATTTTAGGTCCACCTTAAAACTGTAAGTTTATGCATGTATTGGTTTTTGTGCTGTAAGCAGAGGTGACACATAGGGATCACTTTTCGGTTGTTTGTCTGTCCATCTCACTTTTTCCTTCACACTTAAGCAGATGACATGTGTGTTCCAAAGAACACTTTTGTCATGATATAAGGTGAGTGTTATAATGGATCTATACTGTATTTGAATAATACTCTCTTGATTGTTATAATGTTTGGTCCTTTACATGAAGAATGATGGAACATCATATAGGACAAATGTTAAGGCATGAATTTGTTAGAACCATCTTAAAGAGTGTTTTATCCACTAGGTGGGTGTACATAATGGATGGACGTTTGTCGAAAAACCACAGACCTTTCTACTTGATTCCAAACACATGCAGTCAAAAACTCTCAAACCCAATGCCAGTCCAACATTCCGACGAAGTCAGAGGTTTAGAACGTCACAGAAAATGGTTGCAGGAGAAGAAAGGTAAGTGTGTTTGTTATGAGAATTAAAAGTGGTTGACATATTTGTCAAAAACCATTCTTCTATAACATGAGAGAGACAGAGAGAGAGACAGATAGAGAGAATTAATAAGTCCAGTCTTTAATTATAGTGGATGACATATTTATCAGAAACCAATCTTCCATATGAGAGAGAGAGAGAGAGAGAGAGAGTAAATAAGTAAATTGAGTCTTTATTTATAGTTGATGACATATTTGTCAGAAACCAATCTTTCATGAGATAGACTCATATGTACAAATATTAAAACATTTAATGCACACTTAGCAAATAATGAGAGATTAAAACAAGGATTTAGAAGAAACAAAAATCAAATTTTGACATGAGATTCATATCTTTACAGTCCAGAGGCAAACTTTCTGGTACTGAACCAACGTGTGCATGTGAACGAGGTGCTTGAGGACCCACTGTTTGCTATCGTCTTCATTCTGGAGTATGTGATCGGCGAGCAGCTGTCTGCTGCAGATAGAAAGGTTTGTTCCTCTGGCTGAAATCCTTGACCTTTATATCAGTAATCAAAGAGATATGCCATTTTTCTCCTTGTTTGATGATTGAACAACCTGAGCAGACTGATAGCAAATCTCAAGTTATTGCTCAAGTTGATACAAAGGTTGGGGTCATTGATGCATAGACTACATGTATACTCTATTTGTTTTACATTGATAATGATTTTGATTAGTGTTGGTGTATGAAGTCCTTATTGTGGGAGGAAAATGGGATACCCATAGACCATTTCACCAGAGAATGGCAATACCTGGTATAATTCGCTGATTTAAATTGACCAATCAGTGACTAGGGAAAAATCTCAAGCGTATGTTTATTTCCCTTTGAACAGAGTGTGAAATTGTAAACCAACATGTAGATTAGATTTTTAGGAAGTGCTTGTTGATTTACATAGGTTTACGTCTCATTTTGGAGTGAAATGGTCTATAGAAAACCCACGTGTGTGGAAGGGTGACCACATTTCCATCTCACATACATGACCAGGATTCAAACCCTTGTTGTATTGGTGAGAAGCCCTATGCATTACCACAACACTTTCCAGGAACCCAAAGTCCAGCCAACCATAGCATGTTTGAGGAAATTAACCGTAAACAAATTTTTCATTTGCTGACTGTGAAACTGTTCCATCTATTTATGTTTCATTATTCCATTATGATAGTTTTGACTTCATCCTTTGATTTATTAGCTCTTCTGTCTTTTGAAGAAAAAAAGTTGAGGTATTGTCATCTCTCTGGTGGTAGTAAAAACTTTAATCATGGCTATGATTTCTAAATTATTAAACTGTTTGTCATCAATCTTCACATACCTTATCACAAGGGCTACATTCTCATGAAGGTCCACAACTCTTGGGTCCAATTTCACCTTATTTATCTGTTGCTTTTTAACATGCGGTGCTCTTGTTTTCTTAAAATGCTATTCTGTAATAGTAATTTCATTTTTATTTTTTAACACAGAAATCTAAGAGCCTGTTGCGAGGTAATACCCGATCCGTCACATTGCGATGGTCAGCCTGGAACCCATTCCTTCAGCCCAACAACCCACATGTGACAGTTGGGCTTAATGGTGGGCCGATCCCATCTCCGGATGGAGAATTTGTCTACAAGGTCCCAGACACAGCCATGCAGGACGAAATCTCATCAAAAACAGCCGGCGGACTTATGGCCTTCCAGTGGGGCTTTGGGTTTAAGGTGAGGCTGGATAGAAGCACCATGGTCTGGTGTTAGTTTGGATTTGAAGGTTCGGTGTTTGATTCCTGCTAGGGGTTAGAATCTTTTCTTATATTCAGCCCAAGAGTCACCAAGAGGGAAAAGTGGTGGTTGTTAATTTGTTCTCAAGTCGACATAATGTGGGAAAATCAACAACACACTGGAAAAATTTAATATTTCTATTACATCAATGTTTCAGCTAACACCTTCATTAGGATAACAATAAATTTTAAACATAAAGAAGGGAAGCAATGTCATCATAATTAATGTAACGTCAAAATGGCACACATTGTTGCATTGAAGTTAAGATGCAAATTATAAAAGCATAACAGATGTATGGGCATGTCCTCATACATAGCTGAGCCTTTTGGGTAAATCAATTTAAATAAACTTTTTTTATTTTACATCAATTACAAAACAAGATATTCTTCTTGTTCAGTAACTTTCATGATTATACAAACTGAAATAAATTAAATGATATTAACTCTTGTTCCAGGACAGTGCTTCGAGTGCCACCCAGCCAACCCACCCACTCAGCCAGGCCTTGGGGATGGGCTCCGCCTACTCTATGGGCTTGCACAGTCTAGAGGGAAGTGAAGCAGCCATGTTGTCTGAGTCACAAACCACACCCAAAAAACCACCTAGCGGGCGACCAATTATGTCACATAGGTTGGTGTCTTTTTATGCCCCCAGATCGAATAGATCGGGGCATGTTGTTTTTGGTCTGTCTATCTTTTTGTCATAAAACTTTAACCTTGACCATAACACAGAAGTCCATCCACCTACAGCCTCAAAACTTCACAGGTGCATGCACCCTGATGAGCTCTACCTACCAGGTGGCCTTGACCTTCAAATGACCTTGACCCCCAAGGTCTAAGGCCCCCTGTGAGGGCATGGTGTTGATATAAACGTAGCGCTTGTTTAATCATAACATAAAATCGCAATATCTCTATAACTTTCCAGAAATACATCAATACCTTTAAAATCAATAGAGTAATTAAAAGGTTATTTTTTTAGCTCACCTGAGCACAACGTGCTCAAGGTGAGCTTTTCTGATCGCCTTTTGTCCGGCGTCCGTGCGTCCGGCGTCAACAATTGCTTCAAACAACATCTCCTCCTAAACGGCTTGGCCAATTTGAAAAATATTTTGCAGGAATGTTCCTTGGATGAAGCTCTACTAAAGTTGTATAAATGGTTCTGGTCCATTGCATAATTAGGTCACAGGAGCTAAAAATAGATTTTAAAAATGAAAATTTAAAAAATCTTCTTCTCTGAAACCACAAAGCCTAGCCTTTTGATTTTTTGTATGTAGCATGATCTTATGACTCTCTACCAAGATTGTACAAATTATGACCCTGGGGTCAAAATTGGCCCCGCCCCAGGGGTCACTTTATTTCACATAGGCTAATATAGGAAAAACTTGAAAAAATATTCTTCTCCGAAACCACAAGGCCTAGCCTTTTGATTTTTGGTATGTAGCATGATCTTATGACTCTCTACCAAGATTGTACAAATTATGACCCTGGGGTC
>CM037794.1:24659456-24709456 GCA_021229015.1 Solen grandis
AAAATTGGCCCCGCCCCAGGGGTCACTTGATTTCACAAAGGCTAATATAGGAAAAACTTGAAAAAATCTTCTTCTCCGAAACCACAAGGCCTAGCCTTTTGATTTTTGGTATGTAGCATGATCTTATGACTGTCTACCAAGATTGTTCAAATTATGACCTTGGCGTCAAAATTGGCCCTGCCCCAGGGGTCACTTGATTTAACATAGGCTAATATAGAAAAAACTTGAAAAATCTTCTTCTCAGAAACCACAAGGCATAGAGTTAAGATATTTGGTGTGTAGCATTGTCTAGTTGATCTCTACCAAGATTGTACAAATTATGACCCTGGGGTCAAAATTGGCCCCGCCCCAGGGGTCACTTGATTTCACATAGGCTAATATAGGAAAAACTTGAAAAAATCTTCTTCTCAGAAACCACAAGGCCTAGCCTTTTGATTTTTGGTATGTAGCATGATCTTATGACTCTATACCAAGATTGTTCAAATTGCCCGGGGAAAAACCACAAGGCCTGGGGTTTAGATATTTGGTGTGCAGCATTGTCTAGTAGATCACAACCAAGTTTGTTCAAATCATGGCCCTGGGATCAAATTTGGCCCCACCAAGGGGTCACCTGATTTTACATAGGCTAATATAGAAAAAACTTGAAAAATCTTCTTCTCTAAAACCACAAGGCCTAGCCTTTCGATTTTTAGCTCACATGAGCACAACGTGCTCAAGGTGAGCTTTTCTGATCGCCTTTTGTCCGGCGTCCGTGCGTCCGTCCGTCCGTGCGTCCGGCGTCAACAATTGCTTCAAACAACATCTCCTCCTAAACAGCTTGGCCAATTTGAAAAATATTTTGCAGGAATGTTCCTTGGATGAAGCTCTACTAAAGTTGTATAAATGGTTCTGGTCCATCGCATAATTAGGTCACAGGAGCTAAAAATAGATTTTAAAAATGAAAATTTAAAAAATCTTCTTCTCTGAAACCACAAGGCCTAGCCTTTTGATTTTTGGTATGTAGCATGATCTTATGACTGTCTACCAGGATTGTACAAATTATGACCCTGGGGTCAAAATTGGCCCCGCCCCAGGGGTCACTTGATTTCACATAGGCTAATATAGGAAAAACTTGAAAAAATCTTCTTCTCCGAAACCACAAGGCCTAGCCTTTTGATTTTTAGCTCACATGAGCACAACGTGCTCAAGGTGAGCTTTTCTGATCGCCTTTTGTCCGTCGTCCGTGCGTGCGTCCGTCCGTGCGTCCGTGCGTCCGGCGTCAACAATTGCTTCAAACAACATCTCCTCCTAAACGGCTTGGCCAATTTGAAAAATATTTTGCAGGAATGTTCCTTGGATGAAGCTCTACTAAAGTTGTATAAATGGTTCTGGTCCATCGCATAATTAGGTCACAGGAGCTAAAAATAGATTTTAAAAATGAAAATTTAAAAAATCTTCTTCTCTGAAACCACAAGGCCTAGCCTTTTGATTTTTGGTTGTAGCATGATCTTATGACTCTCCAGGATTGTACAAATTATGACCCTGGGGTAAAAATCTCCGAAACCACAAGGCCTAACCTTTTTATTTTTGGTATGTAGCATCATCTTATGGGCCACTACCAAGATTGTACAAATCATAGCCCTATGGTGATAAATGACCCCGCACCAGGGGTCACTTGTTTTACATGGAGTTATATAGAAAAATCTTAAAAAATCTTCTTCTATAAATCCATAAGGCCTAGAGCTTAGATATTTGGTATGAAGCATCATCTTATGGGCCACTACCAAGATTGTACAAATCATAGCCCTATGGTGATAAATGACCCCGCACCAGGGGTCACTTGTTTTACATAGAGTTATATAGGAAAATCTTAAAAAAATCTTCTTCTATGAATCAATAAGGCCTAGAGCTAAGATTTTTGGTATGTAGTAGCATCTAATGGTTCATTACAAAGATTTTCAAAGTCTTGGCCCTACGGTGATAAATGACCCTGCGCCCAAGTCTTCTCTGAAACCATATGGCCCATTGCTTAGATATTTGGTGTGTAGTATTGTCAGGGGTAAAATGTTTTAGATTAAGTTATATCAGAATCCTTGTCTGTTTAAAAACCTTGACATCAGTTGAAGCAATGGTACTCAGGTGAGCGATTCAGGGCCATCATGGCCCTCTTGTTGGTATGTAGCATCATCTTATGGGCCACTACCAAGATTGTACAAATCATAGCCCTATGGTGATAAATGACCCCGCACCAGGGGTCACTTGTTTTACATAGAGTTATATAGAAAAATCTTAAAAAATCTTCTTCTATGAATCCATAAGGCCTAGAGCTTAGATATTTGGTATGTAGCATCATCTTATGGGCCACTACCAAGATTGTACAAATCATAGCCCTATGGTGATAAATGACCCCGCACCAGGGGTCACTTGTTTTACATAGAGTTATATAGGAAAATCTTAAAAAATCTTCTTCCATGAATGCATAAGGCCTAGAGCTTAGATATTTGGTATGAAGCATCATCTTATGGGCCACTACCAAGATTGTACAAATCATAGCCCTATGGTGATAAATGACCCCGCACCAGGGGTCACTTGTTTTACATAGAGTTATATAGGAAAATCTTAAAAAATCTTCTTCTATGAATCCATAAGGCTTAGAGCTTAGATATTTGGTATGTAGCATCATCTTATGGGCCACTACCAAGATTGTACAAATCATAGCCCTATGGTGATAAATGACCCCACACCAGGGGTCACTTGTTTTACATAGAGTTAAATAGGAAAATCTTAAAAAATCTTCTTCTATGAATCAATAAGGCCTAGAGCTAAGATTTTTGGTATGTAGTAGCATCTAATGGTTCATTACAAAGATTTTCAAAGTCTTGGCCCTACGGTGATAAATGACCCTGCGCCCAAGTCTTCTCTGAAACCATATGGCCCATTGCTTAGATATTTGGTGTGTAGTATTGTCAGGGGTAAAATGTTTTAGATTAAGTTATATCAGAATCCTTGTCTGTTTAAAAACCTTGACATCAGTTGAAGCAATGGTACTCAGGTGAGCGATTCAGGGCCATCATGGCCCTCTTGTTAATATGTAGCATGATCTTATGACTCTCTACCAAGATTGTTCAAATTATGACCCTGGGGTCAAAATTGGCCCCGCCCCAGGGGTCACTTGATTTAACATAGGCTAATATAGAAAAAAAAAAAAAAAATCTTCTTCTCAGACACCACAAAGCATAGAGTTTAGATATTTGGTGTGTAGCATTTCTAGTCGCTTCTTACCAAGTTTATTCAAATCATGACGCTGGGGTCAAAATTGGCTCCGCTCCAGGGATCTCTTGATTTTACATAGACTTATATTGGAAAAAAAACTAGAAAAATCTTCAAGGTCTGGAGTTTATATATTTGGTATGTAACATGGGCTAATAGACCTCTACCAAGTAGAGTGTGGTAGTGTGTAGCATTGTCTAGTCGATTCTTACCAACTTTGTTCAAATCATGACCCTGGGGTCAAAATTGGCTCTGCCCCAGGGGTCATTTGATTTTACATAGCCTAATGATACCAGGTGAGCGATCCAGGGCCATCATGGCCCTCTTGTTTCTAAATACTTTCAAGAAATAAAATATTTGAAGTGTAATAGGTCAGATACAATGTCCTTACAGATATTCATGAAACAGTTTTGCTTGATTTCATTTATGATGCACAGCAGATATTTAAAATAGTGGGTAGTTCCTGTATTTAGATACAAACTTTTAGTCACATCTTGTTTCTATTCCCTTTTAGGTACAATCCTATGTAAAAACACATATTCCCTATATATCTTATATCTCTTATATTTTTGAGCGATATATGATGACTGATTTGATGCCTTAATAGCATAGTGTTTTCACACTTTGCTAATTGCCAGTGCATCCTGTGTTCAACTCCAGGTGGTGTGATCCCCCATCCCCCACTTGGATCTTTGATTCCCATTTTAGGATAATGACCACATTTACTCCATTGAGAGTGATACATTCAAATTGTGAAAACTTGTTTCAAAGTGTAAAATAAATGTTTAATAAATGAACTTTAAATTTAAACCCAGTACTCATTTAGATGAGGTATATACTGGTAGTTTCCTTATATTCATGTGCAGGGGACCAGGAGGGCCTACTACACTGGCTGTACCCCAGCAACAGACAGGAAGTGTGCTCCAGCCACAGACGGTTCCCATGCAGTACCCACAGATCTATGCCCAGAGCATGCCCCAGCAGATGTACATTCCCATGCATCAGGGACCGGTATCCAGCCCCTACATGGTACAAGTCAGGCTGGGAGATTTTTTTTTTAATGCTTGACAGACTGAGCCATAGCTAGTATGTTCTTGTTGAGATCAAGCCTTGTCAAGTATCTGACTTGACACAAGGATTTGGATAGTCAGATCTTCAGTCTAATAAAAAAAATTATACACTGTGTCAAAAAAAAGAAACATATTGTCCACACTGCCTCTTTAAATATTGACTACTGTTGATGACTTACAGAGACTGGTCCCTTCTTTAAAGAAAAATAGTCATGGATTTTACATTTACTTGATCGTTGGATGAAATAATGTTCCAGTAAAGGCAACTAGAGTATAATAAATATCATCACATTTACTGTAATGCTAACATTTGAAAATTGTGTGAGTAACTGCATTAATATGAATTAATATTCCCATAATTCCCAGAAATAAAAATTAATATCTTACTTATACATTTTGATTTTTCACACTGCCTCTTGAAATATTGACTCCTTTTGTTCACTTACAAAAAACTACCAGTCCCTGTTGCAAAGGGCTTAGAGTGCCTGTCTCTTGATGGGGTTGACACCAGGCCATAAAATAAAGTTGTTAAAAATTATACATGCATAGCTGCCTTGTTTAGTTGTTCTGCATATAAAGATATTTCCAGGACTGGTTGGCATGGTGTCAGGATAATGCGACTGGAAGTGGTATCATGCCAGTTGTCTAGGGCATGATATATCACAGTGTGCCAGCACTATATCTGTCTCATCTCTATTGCAAAAGGTCCCCAAATGACTGAAATATTCTTGGTGGGACATTAAATCCAAGCAAACAAATTGCTTTGAAATGACCATTGTTTTACTTTAGTGTGTCTTTGAATAGTCATGCCATTTTCTTCATACTAACTACACATACATGACTAATTGCCCTGTTGTCTGCAGTATCTGCTACATACTGAGTAAAAACTACCCCACCTCTCTCATACCAACCACCTATGTTTGACCCCACCTCTCTCATACCAGCCACTTGTGTTTGACCCCACCCCTCTCATGACTGACACCCACCTGTGTTTGACCTGCCTCTCTCATGACTGACTACCCACCTGTGTTTGACCCCATCTCTCTCATGACTGACTACCCACCTGTGTTTGACCCCATCTCTCTCATGACTGACAACCCACCTGTGTTTGACCCCATCTCTCTCATGACTGACTACCCACCTGTGTTTGACCCCACCTCTCTCATGACTGACCACCCACCTGTGTTTGACCCCACCTCTCCCCTGACCACCCACCTGTGTTTGACCCCACCTCTCTCATGACTGACCACCCACCTGTGTTTGACCCACCTCTCTCTGACCACCCACCTGTGTTTGACCCCACCTCTCTCACGACTGACCACCCACCTGTGTTTGACCTGCCTCTCTATACCAACCACCTGTGTTTGACCCAGTTGTTTCCTGTACTTCAGGGTCAACCCTCAGACCTGCAGGAGCTCCAGTATACCCCAGCCCACCAACCTATACTGACAGCTGGACCTCAGCCCAAAAAGGTAAGTCATGTATAATAATGACCCGTAGGAAAGGTGCAAATTCATGTAGATGCTCAGTTAAAATCAACAAATAATAATAGATTATTTTAAAATGAAAAGGGTACCAATTCACACTTGAAATATTGGTTACACAAATGGTTTTGTAAGATTAGGGTGTATTGAAATGGTGAATTTAAGACCTGGCCCCATTATCCTATTTAATTTAGGTTATATGCATATGTCACATAACTGGTTTATGTTGAGGATCAGTTATGAAAATGAAATATTGAAATAACAAAAAATAGAGGGGTACCAGATGATAAATTACTCAATCTGTTTTTAAGCTTGACAACATCTAGTCATCCTGGCATCAGTGCTGGTGTCAAATCTTGGTCAACTTACTATCATGCATAATTGTATTTAGGTAGGCAGCTCTGTTTATTGATATGATACTTCAGTAAGGTTTTATCTCCAGTCTTTATGTGTATGTACTAGTTAACTTTTTATCAGACCTGATATGATGGTCTTGTGTTTGGTTAGGACACTGATTTTCTCACCTTTGAAACCAGGCAATGTGGTTATTAAAAGGAACCTTGTCATCTGCTCAAACACAATGGTTTCTTCAAATATTTCACAAATAACTTCATCTTGAATACTGAAAAGATTTGAACAGACAGAATTGCAGGAATGGGGATTGTCTATTTATGATTTTTAGTATGTCTGTTTTCAAAGAAAAAAAGTCGAGGTATTATCATTACTCTGATGTCGTCATTAGTGTTGGTGTCGTCGTCATTAAAAACTTTAACCTTGGCCCTAACTTCTAAACTATAAAACCATCTGTCATCAAACTTCATTTACTTGTTCACTATCACAAGGGCTACATTCTCATCAACTTATCTCCCTCTTTTAAAAAAACCCCAAAAAAACCAACAAACTAATACACAAATGTTGGCATCCTTGTTTATTTTAATAACATTTTAAGTGAACCAATTTCCCACTTTTGTATATTTTGCAGAAGCATGTATTTTGTATTGTTTACAGAGGGTCGGGTTTGTCTCGAGCGGCCTATGCCAAGCTGTACTCTGTTGGTTTTGCGCCTGTTCTTGACCGTAATGGAGAACCCCCAGAGGTCATTGACCCTAACACCCACGTGGTCACGGTGGACCTCAAGCGTGAGATGAGTGACCCCCTACAGTGTAATGAGGTCATCTTCCAGTTCCTGGCCTTTTCTAAGTAAGTAACAAGTTGTTACAGTTACATATGATATTGGTGAGAATAATTGAATTGATAAATATCTAATGAATCGTCATCAAAGTGATTTTGACTGATAATTTACAGGGACTTTTATTATTATGCATTGGTTGATAAGTTTTAACCCTTTCCCTCATATAGACTCATTTTGACGCACTCAGTAGGTACCACATAAAGCCTGATCTGCAGAAAACCACAGTTAAACCTTACCAAATTTAATTATAAAATCCTCATTTCCAGACCACTGAGGAGCAGCGAATAGCATAAAACCTGATCAGCCTGCGAGTAACTCGCAGGCTGATCAGGTTTTATGCTGTTCGCATAGGTCTTTTCATGGTTTCCTCTATGAGGGAAAGGGTTAAAGAAGTGATAAACATTTCAGTTTAGCCATATATTTGAATTGTTATTTGTCATGAAAAAAACTTACATCAAGTCTGTTTTGGTTGGGAATTAGTGAATATACAAAAGAAATGCTAGTACAAGATCAGGTGACCACAGAATAATATCAAACAAATAGTTTTAAATTACCAATAACCTTGATTTTTTAATAGGCTGTATTAATTGATAGGAGGTATTATCTTGAATACAAACACTGGCTTTTGTCTCATTCCTGTCTTTTTTCTCACAAATATGAGATTTTTTTGTATCAGCAACTGTAAAACATTGTATTGCTGTCATATGTCAGTAGACAAGCAGTTTTAAAGAGTTCTGTATTTTGTCTTACAGATCTGCTTAAATCGTCTGAAAATATTTCTCAGTTTGATATTGCTTGATAAATATGTGGTAATATTTAACTGCTTTCTGAAACTGGCTATAGATTAAAAAAAGATGAGAAATTTATCATGAATTTCTCTGAAGTAGATAAGTAGAAAGGCTTACCAAGGCAGGTTTTGACAACCTTTTGTCCCTGTCTTATATAATTTTGACTGGTTACAGGGTGTTTGAAGTAGACGCTGCAGCAGGACCAGAAAAAACAGGAGGCACAGTCTACTTCTCTTTCCAGTTCTATCGAAACCAGCAAGTTACCACAGAGAGGTAATAGTTTCATTTTATTTCTCTTTCTTGTCCACTGCTTCATCATCATCATCATCATCATGAGAAGACCTGTCCTGTAACTTAACTCTCTAGCAAGAATAAAAAAAAGAAGAAATAGCTTGCATGTCTTTAAAAATCTTCGCTATAAAGTTTGTGAATTTCAGAGATGATTTATATACCAAACTATAGGTGTTACAATATGCTTTGATTGTCAATATGCTGCGCTGAATGAAAATAATTTAGATATATGCAGTAAAGGAATCACATGCTCTGTCTCATTCATTGTGTCCCACTCTGTCCAAATCAATATCTTTCATATCTTTTCTCTTCCCGCTTTCCAGAATTTCAGGCGATATATGAATTATCCCATCATGCACTCTCATTACATGTAAACATGGTGGGATGTGGGGTATTAAGGTAAAGTCTCTGTAATGGTTCTGCAATGTCTTGGACCACTTAAGCTCTACCAAGATAACCAAGGTACCCTAATGAAACATTAGGAAACCTTGGTTTTCTCCGTGAAAGTCCATGAGGTCCGAAATGTAACAGAACCATTACAGGGATTTTACCTTAATCAGCTTGAGTGATCAGTTTAGTTTCATGTGATGTAGTGGGGTTCTGCCTCATTCTCAGTGACAGCTCTAATTTTGCAATGTGATCAACACTGGTTGACTGTTCTTTCCAATGTGTTACACAGGATGTTGCTGTCCAAGCCCCAGAATGACCTATCAGCTGATGCCCAGTGTATGCCCTACATCCTGCAGAAACTAGACAAGGATGGTACCCTGCTCAAGGGGCCTCCAGGGTTAGAGGTCAGTACTTCAAATGATTCCTTTCATTTTACAGGCATTACTTCTTGTTACATTTACAAACTTTTAACCTTAACTTTCATTTTTACCAAAGTAACAGAATTTGTTTTTTTAAGGATGAATTTTGAAAATTAAAAAAAAAAAAAATGAATAAAAAAAAATCCACCCCCACACACACAACAAACATAAAATTTGTAAATCCAGAATTTAGATATCCCTGAATGTACCTGTTCTGTTCATTTATGTTACTACAAGTCTTCATTACTTTATATTGATATTCTTAATATCAATTTGACATGCACCTCCTGTTTTTCAAGTACAGGTTACTACCCCAAAGTATTACAGCAGCATTGTTCCACCATACAGAAATTTCGAGTGTCTGCAAGTATTGTATTACATAAATGACAGGTGTGTTACTTTATGGACTGCAAGTATTGTGTTACATTATTGACAGGTGCGTTACTCTATGGACAGCAAGTATTGTGTTACATTATTGACAGGTGTGCTACTTTATGGGCTGCAAGTATTATGTTAATTATTGACAGGTACATTACTTTATGGACTGCAAGTATTTTGTTACATTATTGACAGGTGTGGTACTTTATGGGCTGCAAGTATTGTGTTAATTATTGACAGGTGCATTACTTTATGGACTGCAAGTATTTTGTTAATTATTGACAGGTACATTACTTTATGGACTGCAAGTATTTTGTTACATTATTGACAGGTGTGGTACTTTATGGGCTGCAAGTATTGTGTTAATTATTGACAGGTGCATTACTTTATGGACTGCAAGTATTTTGTTACATTATTGACAGGTGCGTTACTTTATGGACCCAGCATACATGAAGCCAGGAGAGACGCAGCTCTTCCTGCAGCACCTGTCGCAGCAGACCATGTATATCGATATCTGGGACGGAGACTCGCTGCTGCCCATAGGTAGCACCGCTTTGGATCTGAAGGTATGGGTATCTCAAAATGTTTAGAATGTTTATCTGGCATATATTACTTCATTGTGTTCAAATTGAACAATAAAAAGAATAAAACACATCTTTTCTTTGATAGAGATGAGGAAGTAAGTATTGCAATAATCTTGGAAGTAATAATAATAATGCATTTTGACTGTTAATTGGTAAGATGACTGCTAAATAGAGGTCAAGTGATTTCTAAAGAGAGGTCAAGTGATTTCTAAAGAGAGGTCAAGTGATTTCTAAATAAAGGTCAAGTGGTTTCTAAAGAGAGGTCAAGTGATTTCTAAAGAGAGGTCAAGTGATTTCTAAATAGAGGTCAAGTGATTTCTAAAGAGAGGTCAAGTGGTTTTAAAGAGAGGTCAAGTGATTTCTAAATAGAGGTCAAGTGGTTTCTAAATAGAGGTCAGGCGGTTTTTTAGTAGTGGTCATGTGGCTTTTGAATATACAGTGCTCCAGATAATTTTTTATCCAATCAGTACGGTACTGATTAAAATCAAAACATATCAGTACCGACCAACTTCCATCAGTACCACTTGTACAATAGAGAGAACACAATGTTAATCACAAACACTTTTAATTTCATATTCTAAAGACAAACATGTTACACTTTTTTATAATGAAAAAAGTATTTTTTTTTTCAATTTATAAAAATCTGTATCTTTTTAAATATATTTTGCAATAGTTTATGGACAATCTTCATCTGCATGAAGAGGTCACATGACTGTCATATGTGTTCTATGTAATCAAGTGTTGAAAATAATGTATTCTGAAAGAGCAGACTTATATACATTTCTTGTTAAATTTGTCCTCAGAGAGTAAGCTTTAGTTTGATAAAAAAAAAAGTGCAAGCAAAGGATTTACTACGAATAAACTAAAAAGTGAATAAATTCATTTTTAGCACTTTTGTTCTATCCCTTTTGTTCTGTTTTTACAAGGAGATCTCCAAAATTATATCTCGTCAAACTATGATACAATAATCGACCTCTATTTCTAAATTATAGTTTTAAATCATACTTCTTTCTTAAAAAAAACCAAGCAAGTAACAAGTTAAATTACAATTTGTTGACACTGAAAACATTTAAGTATAAGTACACATGTACAACATTTCTACCTGCACGTGGTTATCAATCACCTTGATGTCAGCGATTTTAGTTTATCACATTTTCGGGCGCGTATTATGCCAACTTATTTGTGTGGTTGTGTGTTTTTGGTGCTACAACTGATTTGATGATATCTTCCAGTAACGCTGCAACGAATTCATTTGCCTGTTTGTGCAGCACATCAGGGGGTGACTGCGATTTTGAATAGTGAAAATAATTAGTAATTTCTGATTGCTTCGCCATATTTGCGCATTTGAGAGTGACTTCCCTTGAATGATACATTCAATCGTAACTACGGTACTCGGCATTGTCCGCGCTATATCGGTACATACCTATGGTTTCCATTAATAAAAGCCAATAAATCTCGTTTTTTATGCACTCTAGATGTAACAGCTACAGAATATCGGTACTGACAACTGAAATTTGTTGCGTACACGGATTTTTCCCACGTATTTGGATTTTGAAAATTCTAGCTTACTGCATATTTTTGCCCCCTATTTTACGTGGATACGCGGCCTATCTGGAGTACTGATATACATAGATTAAATGGATTCCTAATAGAATAAAAGTATATGCTAAATAGTGGTCAGGTGGCTTCTTAATAAAGGTCTAGTTGCCTCTTAAAGGAGATTACAGCTCAGATTTAATTTATATTTGTTAACAAGCTTTGTTCTTTATTGCAGTACCTATGCCGATGTGGTATGGAGGCTGTTCAAACCACGTTTGAGTTGGACGTGATCTCCACAGAGTACCAAGAAGACCCGAACCTTGCACACAGTGAGTCGGGGGCTGGAGGGGTGCGGCCCGCCAATGTCAACTCCGTCCTCAAGGGCAAGCTTCATTTAAGGCTTGCAAACCTTGGACACCCTGTGGATCCTAAAGCAAGCAAACTTGGTATGTGTGAAGTAGGGGTTGAAACTATGCTATATTTCCATATGTATCCGATATGTTGAATAATTATACCTCAACTTTACATCAAGTGAAGTGGGGGCTTTGCTGGAATTGCAGGCATTGTCCTGCCCCATATTGTCTTGTTTGTCAAGAAGTTCAATACCTTTTTTTATATTGTTAAGTCAGGGTGGTGAAGCGAGAGCAATCGTCACTTTCAGTGATAGCTGTAATTGCATTTGATGATTTTCAGATTGAGTTCTCTTAACCTTATACCTCATATTGAAGTTTTTTGATACATGTTGATGTACAATTTAATAGTTACACATTTGAATATCAAAACTTCAACTTTTACATAATGTGTACTTATGACTGTTAATAATAATAAAATAAAACATCAGTTGGTTTGCATTGCTCATGAAAGTAGTTGTCCAAGAAGTATGATTTTTTTTATTTTTTCTCTTTGACATTTTTTTGTGTGAAAGTTTTGAAAGTGGTTGAACTGCCTCTTAATTGGATGAAACTGGTTCTGAACTTTCTAATCAATACAAACTTTATGCTTGTTCCCGGTTTCCACTCCAGGCCAGCATTTTGGTGGACTAACAAGTCTGCCCTCCTTCACTATGGACCCGAATGGTAATTTGTCCAGATTTCAGCTGTTGTTTCACCACCGTCTTCTTCCTTTAAAACCTTGCATCTACCATATTACTGATATATATGACAGACATGATCATGGCAATCTCCAAGCAGAGTTGTTGTTTGTTCCTTACTAAACCATCTCTGCAATGGGCTCAATGACAAGAATCTTGTCAGAACGGAAAACAAAAAATTAATGCCCATTTAGGTGTATTATAAGGATCTTAAGTAAAGAAACATTTAAGAATTAATTTTTGAATCATCATAAATGTATTGAAAATATTAATTTTTATTTTTGTTATGGGAACTATTTTTCTGCCTTATTTCGCAGATGGGAACAATCCAAAGATGTCAATACTTACAAATTCAGTCGTATTTCATACTTGGGAACATGTGATTGATTTGAGAGGGGTTACATTCCTTGCATTGACAGAATGAATATTGCCTTGATATCTCATTGTATATTTTAAACTGATGTCCTATTGTAAATAAATGAAATTGACAGACTGCATAGCATTGTGCGTCATTATGACAAGAAGCTGAGAGATAAACAGCGTGAAGTTTAAAAAAAAAGAGATGTCAAAGTTTCCATGATGTTAAAGAAGTCTTCAGTCTGTCATACACATTGAAATGGGAGATGCCAAGAATTTAAAGGGAGATAATTCACACCCTGTAAAGCAGCTAGAGTTATCTAGGATGTCCTATGTAGAACTAATATGGCTAACTTTCTTAAGTCCTGCTTCATTGATGTAACAGCGGCGTACCCTGGCATGTGCTGGTCATGTGGTCATCTCAACACTTGTTACTCTAGAAACAAGTGGAATGGAAATTTTACCACTTGTCTGGTTCCCATCTCAATCATGATTGAAACAAGAATGAGACAGTGTGCGATGCACTGATCATAATTTTCTTGATACATGCGGCTCAAACTGGCTTCCATAGCTAGGGAGAAACACTGAAACAAGTGGTCAACCACTTTCTAAACTCAAACCAGCTTATGCTGGAGTATGCTGCTCGACCAAATGAAGTCCACCTTTAGTATCCAAATGATATTATTATTCAAAAATAGAGAAAATGGTTTCTAGGAGAAATGTAGAACTTAAGGTCACTTCATCTCTTATTCTCATTTTTCCCACTAGAGCATTCAGGAGCATAGTACTGGGGATTTAACACATAATTGTCTATAAAAACATTCAAGTTTACTAACCAGATTTATCCTTGATATTGTTTACTAAGTATTTTGTTTTCCAACTTTACAAATATTTAGTTAAAGTTTAAAGCATGTGGCATTGAGACATTTACATTTCCTTAATAATCCATAAGCCTTATTTAATTGAATAAAATGAGATAAGATTTAAATTCTATGTTTGATAAGACCTGCAAATTTTGCACAAGTGTATTGTTATCTATGTGTCATTTGTTTAATGTTTATTTATCTTTTAAATATTAATTTTTTTATATTTTTACAGATGTGTGTACAATATCAATGTTCTGATTAATTGTTTTATTTGAATAGACCAATCCTCATTTCAAGAAACAAAGAAAAAAATACATATAATTTTGTCATTCATAGCATTAAATGTCCCAAATGTTTAAAAAGAACCTGTTTTCTGATCAACATAAAAAAAAATATATTGGTTTTTCAGAGAGAAATAATACAATAAACAATTAAAGTCACTCTATTTCAGTATTTCAGCAAAAGATTGCCTAAATATTGAAAAATAGTGAATTTAATGGTTTATAAAAAGAAATAAGTTTTCAGTAAAAATCTTGATTAACATTCTTCTGTTTCCTGATTCAATAGATTTTCTCCTGTCATCTATACATCAATTCTAACTGGGAAAAAATGTCATAAAATACGACATTTTTTAACAGCCTATGATACTTTGTATAGTAAATTTCAGGTCTGTTTTCTGTCTGCTGCTTATAAATACAACATGAATATACAGAACAGAGATGGGATTTAGTCTGATCCAGGTTCTCAGTGATAGTTAGGTGTAGAGTTTAGTGCTAATGATTCTGCATGTATACCATACTTTTACTCTCAGAAGTTCTCATAATTAGATATGCTTATAGTTATTATCATTCAAGGTCGAATTTCATAAAAAATACTAAGTGCTGTCATTGAAGCATTAAAATTGGGGGGGGGGGGGGGGTTCACCAAATATACTTTTCACTGATATTGTAGAACTAAGATTTGAGTTTGAATTCCACCAAAATGTATTTAGTTGTTAGCTCATCTGTTTTTCAAAGAAATAAAAGTTATTGTCATCACTCCAGTGTCATCTTTGGTGTTGGCGACGGTGTCATGAAAAACTTTAACCTTGGCCATAACTTCTAAACTATTAAACCGTCTGTCATCAAACTTCACATACTTGTTCACTATCACAAAGGCTACATTCTCATCAAGGGCCATAACTCTTAGGTCCATTTTTACTTAATTTATCTCACTCTTTTTTTAAAAAGAAACAAAATCTAACAGATGAGCGTTGACATCCATATGCGGTTCTCTTGTATTTCATCTTTGTATGCATAGGAAAGCTCCAGTCATTTTGATGCATCATTAGTTTTTAGAATCCCTCTAATTGAGGACTTCTATGGCTTTATGTTAAAAACATTAGCAAACTTTACCATGTAGAACAAACGACTATGCAAATTTATTTAAATGTAAAATTTACGATGCATATAATATTTTTAAAACTTAATAACTTCAGTGTCAGCATATCTGTATTTCTTTACATTCTGAAAGCTGTCCATTTGTATGAAAGAAAATAAATTTCATTTTATCCACAAAAAAAAAAAAAAAAAAATATATATATATATATAGTCAGCAAAACTTATCTTTAGAAATAAGGTGGGGTCATGCTTTGTTTATTTGTCTTCATGAGATAATCATACAACAATTATTTATATGCCATCTTTACACCAGTTCAGTTTGCATGGTATTGTTTGTATAGTTTCTTCATGGTGAACGTTTACCTAGATGTCGTTGGAATGATAGCCATTGTAGTTTTCTCATTTGTTTCATTTTCAGCGTATATTACCTTACCATCTAAAAGTTTACTTGTTGTGTCCCAAATTGCCAGTAAGTCTGGCTTCGGAGGGGGAGGTCTTGTTGCCGGGCAACCAAACACAGAATATGGTAAACCAATCAGATTGCTTCATTTGACAATTGATGTGAAATAGATGGAATTTTGTGCAATAAAGAAAAGGAAATTCACTTATAAATTAAAAAATAATAAAAAAAAAAAAAAAAGAAACAAAAAGATTAATAATGATGCTTTTGTTTGTGTGCTTGCTTGTCTGAGGTTAAATGCATGTTAATTTAAGGAGCTTAAATCATATTGCGGGCTGACCAAGAAACTGTTCTAAGTAAATATAGAAAGAAAGGAAGAAGGAACAGCTTTTTGGTCAACCCTCAATATAGAGTTTTAACCCTGTTTATCTCAAATACACCCGTTTGCTTCATGTGGGTTGATAAAAACACCTGATTGGGTTGAAAGTAGTTCTAAGTCTTTTAGGGGTAATTGTTTTACCTTCATATCTCACTTGAATTATTCAGTAGCTGACAGCATAAAACCAGATCTGTGTCATGCTGGTGTTATAGATCATTTCCTTGGTTTTGTATAATTAAAGGCTTAAATGTTCAAAAAATCATTTGAAATGCTCTTTTATATCATAAATAGATGGAAGTAAAACATCAATAATAATGAAAAAATGTATATTAAAAGTATATTACAGACAAATTAATCATCAACATCCATTTTCATGGCTGAGTGGTTATAGACATTAATGATTATTTTTCTTTCTTTACCATGATGACTTTTAATCCCTATGTAGTCAGTTGAATTTTGAATGTTAGACAATCATCAACAGGATTGCCACAAGTTGGTGATTCTGCCAGGGCGTCTCAGTGCACTTAAGGATTTCTCCACCTGTATTTAGCTAGTTGTTTCTAAAATACTGACACAGTGATGGTAGACCCGAAATCAACAATAACAATGCCAATTCTGTCTAGCCTGTTTTTGGAGATTATATCTGTCTTGATCATTCAAAACCTTTACATGTATACAGGAAAGCATTCTAGAGTTTAGAACCATACTAATGCTAACTGCTTCCTTTTAACCCAATCACTTTCATCTAGGAGTAACCTCTGCATTGTCAAAAATTTTAATTTTTAAATTTTTAAAAAATTAATTTAATCTTTCATACAGTAATACTGTATTACATAATTATAATACATTATTTCAGTCTTTTGAAATTTTATTTATACTCTGAATATAGTTGTACAATTTATGCTAGATAATGCTAAAGTGTTGATTTTTTTAATCTATTTTTAACTGGGTGAATTTTTTCTAGCTTATTAAGTAACATTATTTTGGTACCAGATTTTCTAAGAAAGCCAGTTGCATGATTGTTTTTGCATGTTACACTGCATGATTTGTGTCTTATTAGTTCATGGAGCACTTTATATGGATTTATCTTAAACTTTTTATTTTCTGATGATTCAATTAAATTTTATGCAATTAATGCCCTTATTTTTAATTTTCATTCAGAGAGGATATTTATTTTACATTATTCAATGTTATTTTAGGTGTACCAGTTAAAAAGCGTGTTGCTCGTGCAAACCATGTTGCTGAACACAACCCAGAAGTTGCAGCACTTTTGTTCTCAAAGCGTGAAGAAGTGGAACCTGTAACGGAAACAAAACGAGAGGGGGACGCAGAAAGGCAGAGAAAGTTATCGAGAATGCAGGCCCTCAGGACAGTGGAGGGAGGGATAGATAAACCAAACACACTGATAGTGAGTATGATACATTGTGTGTGGCTTCTTATGAATCCTCTTTGATGCCCTTATTACTCTGTCAGTCATTCTGTTTGTCACAGAATCTTGTGTCATGCATATCTTTTTAAACTATATGATCTAGAGACGTAAAACATTACAGGAATGTTCACCTGCATGGGAAGTTGTGCACTTTGGGTATCAGTTTGATGTTCATTGAGTCATAGCTGAGTTATGGCCCTTGACTTAATGAAAATATTGCAAAGTGGGGATATCCGTGCCTATTTTTGTGTATAGAAAATTATACTCCCATTATATCAAGGTGATAAATATTTATCTGCTTTTTTATTCAGCTGGTTTCATACTTAGCTTTCAAATTTCATCAACTGCCTCATTTTCAGGCCCACAAACAGTTGAAGACAGAGCGTGCCAGGGACATGAAGACAGTAGAGATCTACCGCCAACAGACAAAGCGTGACGGGATCCAGTCTATGTTAAGTCAGTCGATCACAACAGAACACACCATCCACCCATCCTTCGCTACAACCGAATTCTTCGAGTTTGTACTGAGGAATCCTTACAATGTGGAACACACTGTCAGAGTGGAATGGGAGGATAAGAATCTACAGTAAGTTTTGTTACAGTGTTCTGTGTTGGTTATATTAGTGTTTTAGGTAGCATGCTTGATGTAAGTGTGATCATGAAAGCATAGATCTACAGCACTGTCAGTAATTTTACACATTTCTGAGTTTTACAGTGCTCTGCCAAATTAGTACATAAACTATGTTACTGTTTTAACCCTTTCCCTCATATAGACTCATTTTGACGCACTCAATAGGTACCACATAAAGCCTGATCTGCAGAAAACCACAGTTAAACTTTACCAAATTTAATTACAAAATCCTCATTTCCAGACCACTGAGGAGCAGCAAACAGCATAAAACCTGATCAGCCTGCGAGTTACTCGCAGGCTGATCTGGTTTTTTGTTGTTCGCATAGGTCTTTTCATGGTTTCCTCTATGAGGGAGAGGGTTAAACTTGTCTATTTTTTCAAAGAAAAAAGTTAAATGTACCTATAAATCCATATAAACTATAGGTTAATAGTTTATAGGTTCTAAACTCCTGAACCTTCTGTCATCAAACATCACATACTTGTTCACTATCACAGGGGCTGCATTCCCATCAAGGGCCATAAATTTTAGGCCCATTTGGCATAATTTATTTTCCCTTTTTTTAAAAAGGTTTAAATATATTGTCTTTGATACAATTAGGTCACAGTGATCAGCAATATCCACTAGATTATAGGAAGTAGAGAGATACTCAGTTAAGAAAATTTGTAAATCCTCAAATATCAGTGGGACGTATGAAATTTAAGCAGCAGTAGTACATGTACTAGATATCTTTCAGGACTTAATTGAGTCTCCCAGATTTCAATTTAGTAGTTACCCATCAATTTAAAAATAATTTTGGTGTTTGTCCATTTTTAGCTCATCTATTTCGAAGAAAAAGTTATTATGATCTCTGGGCCGTCGTTGTAGTGGCGTGCAAAAACTTTAATGTTGACATGTAAAACAAACAAGCATTGGCGCCGCTCTGCATAGATTTTTTTACATCTAAGAAAAATCAGACAACTGTGATGTATGTTTTCCCAGGTGTGTACAGGATGCACGGGAGTGGCGCTACTTTAAGCAGTTGAACCAGATTCAGAGCCAGATGGAGGAAGGGATGTTTAACCGGGAGAGCAAGTCCCACCACCCTGAGGTCTTCCTGCGGCCCAAGGAGACCGTCAACATCCCTTTCAAATACCTCTCCTTCATAGCCGACCAGTCCGTCCATCCACAGGTGGGATTTTGTGATTATAATACCCACAAACCAATGTAGAGCACTGTATTATATGTGTTGCTTACACATGTATTTAAAAATGTAGTTTTTGTGTCACCTGCTGTAAGGTGTGAGGTGAGACATAGGGAGCAGTTTCTGTCATCTGTCTGTCCATCAGTTTGTCTGTCCGTCACAATTCTTCTGTCACGTTTCAGCAGGTGACACATGTGCTCCAAAGAAAAGTTTGTTGCTGTTGTTGATTTGTTGATTCTCTAATTATTGGGGGGGTGGCTCAAACTTTTTTTTATTTTTGTGTGACTATGTGTTCAGTATACATATTATGTGTTGGGCTAAGGGCTAATCATTTAACTGTCATACCTACACAAAGAAGCCATTTGGCAGCTGTCATTAAACGAACACTCATGTTTAGAATGACATCTGAAAACTATTTGGATATCTGGACTTTGAGATTGACAGGCGGACAATTGTTATAAATGTCACAACAAACACCAAGCAATTTCCACCACATCCCTGTTCGTGGTTTACTTAGCATCCAGCAGGTTTCTTGCAACAGTAATGTTCTTGCCTGATAACATCACATACCCTTGAAACAAAGGACAAAAACTCTTTATACTTATAATTTGGTAAACCCGTTGGTAAGCACTTTGGAAACCGAAGTTATATACATGTGCCACTCCTCATGTCATTAAAACAATTCATAAACAAAAACACTGGAATGTTATAATACACCAATTCACCATAGTTATCTTTGACATAGATTTTATCAAAAAAAAAAAACCTCTAAAAAAGATGATGTGTATCTGTCTACCAGTATTTCCCAAAGCTGAATGAACATATCCAGTAATCAACTTACAGCGCACTGGGTCCACTTGCAAAGCACACCACCTGGTGGATACTACATTACAAACAAGGGAAATCAATTTTCTTCTAATTCGTTCCTCAAAGGCAGAAAATTATATTTATGTTTTAACTATCTCAGCCATTTCAAAATCCAGCTCTCTCATAAGTGTGGTAAGACTTCCCTGAACACATGAGCAACAGAAAAACATTAAGTAGCATAAAAAAGAATGACTTCTTCACTTAAAACTATATTGCAGTCCTTCTATAAAGTTTGATAAATTCCATGTGCTTACAGGGCCCTGTAGATCCCTTCAGACAGACCATGAAGACCAAGGCGAGACAGAGTGATGGCATGAAGACCAAAATACTTAAGGTAAGACCAGCTACTTTCAATCAACTACAGACAGGAACAAACACACAGCAGACAGCATCCTGTCATCTTCCATGGTATACCTACAGGTATATAGACTGAAACATTCAAGGTAAGCCCAGTGGAAGCCGACCAAGTCCCCTCATACATTGTATCATTATGATTGTCTCCCCCCCCACCCCATTTATATGGGTGAGACATATTGTTTTTGTCAGAGTTGTCTGTCTGTCTGTCAGTCTGTATGTCACACAATTTGTCTGTTCAACTTATGCTATTGAAGTGAAATTTCATATATGTATAGAACCTGATTGTGTCATGCTCAAGGTCCATAACTCTAGCATCAGTATTTTTGGAGTTATTTCCCTTTTTCACAATTTTGTGTCCTTAAGGTAACTTTAGTTCTACTCATGCTATTGAAATGAAATTTCATTTATGGAAAGATATTGATGAGAGAAAGTGTCATGTGCAAGGTCCATAACTCTGGCCTCAGTATATTTGGAGTTATTCCACCTTTTCACAATTTCATAATAATAAACTCCAAGATAACTCCTGTTTTGCTTATGCTATTGAAACAAAATTTCATTTAGGAATGAAATTGATGAGAGAAAGTGTCACACAAAAGGTCAATAACTCTTGAGTGGAGCTTGATCAATATTGTCAGCCCTTCCAACTATTTACTCATGAATTCTGATGATATAATTTAAGACTCAGTGAATACTAAACATCATGAATTAAACAATGGGATTTTTGCCTTTCAGTTGAATCAGACATGTATTCTGCAAATGTTTTGTACACAAGCCACACAGGGCTTTTCTGTTGCACCTGTCATCCTAATTATTAGCTCACCTGAGCATAGCTCAGGGTGAGCTTTTGGGATACTTGATTGTCCGTCGGCCGTCGTCCGTCGTCCGTCAACAATTTGATGTTTACACACTAGAGGCCACAATTTTGATCCAATCTTCCTCAAACTTGGTCAGAATGTTTGTCTTGATGATATCTTGAACCCTTTCGAAAATGGGTCAGGTTGGATCAAAAAGTAGGTCAGTAGGTCAAATCTTAGAAAAATCTTGTCGTCCGTCAACAATTTTGATGTTTACACACTAGAGGCCACAATTTTGATCCAATCTTCCTCAAACTTGGTCAGAATGTTTGTCTTGATGATATCTTGAACCCTTTCGAAAATGGGTCAGGTTGGATCAAAAAGTAGGTCAGTAGGTCAAATCTTAGAAAAATCTTGTTTACACACTAGAGGCCACAATTTTGATCCAATCTTCCTCAAACTTGGTCAGAATGTTTGTCTTGATGATATCTTGAACCCTTTCGAAAATGGGTCAGGTTGGATCAAAAAGTAGGTCAGTAGGTCAAATCTTAGAAAAATCTTGTTTACACACTAGAGGCCACAATTATGATCCAATCTCCCTCAAACTTGGTCAGAATGTTTGTCTTGATGATATCTTGAACCCTTTCGAAAATGGGTCAGGTTGGATCAAAAAGTAGGTCAGTAGGTCAAATCTTAGAAAAATCTTGTTTATACACTAGAGGCTACAATTTTAATCCAATCTTCCTCAAACTTGGTCTTGTCTGATGATATCTGAACCTTGAAAATGGGGGGCGGACCGAAAAGTAGGTCAATAGGTCAAATCTTAGAAAAATCTTGTTTACACACTAAAGGCCACAGTTTTGATGCAATCTTCCTCAAACTTGGTCAGATTGTTTGTCATGATGATATCTCGAACCAGTTTGAAAATGGATGGGGCTGGATAGAAATGTAGGTCAGTAAGTCAAATCTTAGAAAAATCTTGTTTATACTTTGAGGGCAACATTTTTGGTCCAATCATCCTCAAACTTTGGCAGAATGTTTGTCATGATGATATCTTTTGTGGATGGGGTCAGAAAATTCCTGAACATTGTTTCACCTCATCATCTTAATTCTAAAGCAATCTGTTTTGTACAGGCAATGAATGATACTTTTCTCAGGTGAGCAAACTAGGGCCATCTTGGCCCTCTTGTTCTTTTACATGTGAAAAAAAACAATGTATTCCTATTGCAATAGTAAGATAATGTTTTGGTAACTGAAATCATGGTAGGTCTATACTGCTTTTTCAAAGCAAATAAAGCAGACCTTGATGAAAAAACTCTTGTATGTATGTCACTGTGTTTAGTTTTGCATGTATTTCCGATCATCTGTCACATGCAAATCTGATGTAATGATCTGTGTCATTCAGGTGTTTTTCAAGAGTGAGGATGACAAGCCTCTAGCAATCCTGCTGCTGAAGATTGAGCCACAGCCGCATGTTATTGACCAGACGTTCCGCTTCCACAGTCCAGAACAGACCTTCCTGAAGAAATCTATCCGGTTACCTCCCTTGAATAATCTTCCTGGTATGTGTAATTAGATTATTTTGTTTTTATGGTTCCGTAAGGGGTAAAGGAGGGATATAGATGTGTTCTTGTTGTAGGCCGTCTGTCTGCATTTACGAGTTAGGGTTCAGGTTACGGTTAGCATTAACAAATTGTTTCAGATTGCCTGTATAGCATAGTGTTAATGCTCTTCACTTCTCACTAATGTGTGCTGGGTTCAATTCCTGGTCACATGAGAGGGTACAGTGGTCGCCAATTCAGACACATGTGGTTTTCTACAGGCTCTCTGGTTTCCTTCCATAATAACAACAATGTACGCTGTCACCAGAGCCATTGGATAGATTGATATAAGTTGTGATAACTGGTTTGGTAATCATTTTAAAATAAATAAAGTTAAAACTTCCTTTTGTATTAATATGAGGATTTTGCTAATGATGGGGTTATCGTAAAACTTATGACGATATATCCATATACATTATTTATTTTACTACTTTGCACAGTTTATACTAGTCTTTTCCTGCGATTTCTATCTACTGTAGAACTTGGGTTGTGAAAGATCATGAAGAAATGTACATGTACTTCCTTCCTGGCATGTATTTTCCACCCATAATGCTGTTTTAGTTTTTTCAGGTTATGCTAAACCAGAAAAAAGGATA
Source organism: Solen grandis (assembly GCA_021229015.1). Taxonomy (NCBI): domain Eukaryota; kingdom Metazoa; phylum Mollusca; class Bivalvia; order Adapedonta; family Solenidae; genus Solen; species Solen grandis. The sequence goes on from CM037794.1 coordinate 24,682,768, forward strand.
TATTAAATTTCTGAAAATGAAAAATGGTGTCAGAAACTAGAAACAAAATGTTATGTTTTACAGGTGCTCCGGTTGGAGGAGGTGGCCTTACACAAGCGCTGGCCAGATGTAGCGACCCAAACGTGATCTGTGATACTAAGACCACCCAGCCTGGGGAGCCACAGGATGTCTTTATCAAGGTCAGGGTCAGACCAGTAGTTGTAGAAGATGGTTACAATCTGTATCAAGTGTCATGGGTACAGGGCAGGCAAAGTCATCAAACCCAGTATCTTGCAGCTCCATAATAAGGAGAAATCCAGTAAAACATGAGCAGCTCTGAACCCTACATCTGTAGTTTGTAATTTGTTTTGTTGACTTAAGGTTTTATTTTTTAAAAGCATTAAAAAATATTTTCTATAAGTAGAGAAAATTTTTTTGCAGACAACAATAGGTATCACTTAGCCATGATGCCTTTTATATACAATTTATCTTCATAAGATTGAATGTGAAAATCCTGTTATTCTTTTATTAAAGTTTTTTTTTTTTTAAATTTACGAACAAGAAAATGTTGTATATTGTCATTTATTCCTGCAGGAAGTAAAAGAGATATATTTCATTCTATAAAATGTCATATTTTGCCTTTCAGCATTGCTTTCCAGAATACATAGATTCTGGCTGTAGCACAGTTTTTGAAGTTATCCAATGTTTTAATGCAGGTGCCCCTGGGAGCCTCACCCCAGATCAAGCGATTCTTTATGGCAGTGTACTTAGATCCATTCATGGCCCGACCCATCCAGATCTGGCAGTTCTATGTCCACTCCCTGCAGCGAGTTGACGTCTCATGCGTTGAGGGACAGACAAGTCGGTTCTCCCTCCTTCTCAGGTATAGCAGCAAAAATTTCTGACTTTTTTTGTCAAGATGTGCAAGCCAAAGTTAGGAGGCGAGGAGGTCCAAGAACGATGCTCCCCAGTATATCTGACGCCATGAATTCAATAATATCAAACGGATTTAATGCATTTTTGACTTTCTGAAAACACCCTTTCAAAATATGATATACAGACTCAGGTCTATAGTAGCTGTCTGATCAGGGTCTCCTCTGTTTGCACATGAAAAATTTTATCTCAGTTTCTTCAGTCTGTGGGGCAAAAAGGAATTCATGATTCTATACACCATTTTAAGGTCAGTTAATTACTATTCATATCATAAATTTGTACATGTATATTAGGATCAAGTGCCTAAAGGAAGCTACACCAGTGGCAGATACTGCTACATGAGTTGGATGCAATGATTCAAGTAGTTCATTTCCAATCATGACATATTGAGGTTGAACTTGTTGGTTGGCATGTCATTTAAGCATTGTTTAATAACAAGAGTGGAATATGTTTTGATTACATTAGTTAATCTTCAAATTGTTTGAACTAAATTTCTGTTTAACTGAAATGCTCGGATTATTAAAGTATGCACTCATAAATAATTGTTTTATCGCATATTTCAGGGGTACGCAAGCGTCACGTATGGTCCAGTGTTTCTCATCTCACCCTCAGGAAATGACACTTTACCCAGGCGACCAGTTCATGTTAGCTGCAGGTGCTGTCCATGAACTCAACGTAGCTGTCCGCCCCATGCTGGAGGGAAACAAATTCTTCTATATCAATGTTGTTGATGTCGAATTCCATCAACTTGTACGCACCTGGCTCATCTGTGTGAGCTCACGTGCTCCCATGATTTCACGGGCATTTGAACTGGTTTTACCAGTGGGTGGCGGGAAAGGGTGTAGCAAAAAGATCAGCTATACGAATCCATATCCAAATAAAAAGACATTTTTGTTGCATTCTAATAGAGATGATCTCCTGCAGTTTAAGGAGTCAACACTCAACATCGAGGGAGGGAGCACAGCAACGATTGGTTTAAGGTTCGTACCTGTGATGAAATCAGGTACGGCCGAGATCTTGGTTTTTATTAATGATGAAGACGATAAGAATGAAGAGACATTCAGAGTGGCAGCTATGTATCAAAGGATGTAGTGTGACCAGACTGCAGGGTGTTCTTAATTTGCCACATTTTGTCGTACTCTGGCCCCGTGTTCTTGAAAATACTTTAGTACGATCTCAGGCTCAAATTTGAGTATCATACTCAAATCCCTATTGAAACTAATGGGCATAGTTTGAGTCTAAAAATCATACTTAAGTAACATTTTTATTTTCAAGAACACGGGGCTAGATCTTTATGATATTCTTTGACATGGAAGATGTTTCATTTTGTTTGGTTTTTTTATAATGCATTTTGATGCAAAGTAAACAACAAAAGAGTCTCATAGTATCAAAATCAGTTCGAAAAGCTTTTCTCAATCTGATTCAGTTTAATATTGTAACACTGTTATTTATGAGCTGCCGACAGCAGTAAACCTGGTCATTTGTTTGCAGTTCAATTATGGTTTAAATAGATCTAAGTTTTTTCATTAAATTAAAGGAATAAACTTTTAAGTTTTTGCAGATTAAGTCTTATAAAGCTTTAGCATCGATTATATAGCTATTGCCTCTGAAAATTTTGGAGAAGAAAATAATACTGCATTCTGTGTTTCAAATAACATTATTAATAATATTTAAATAGTTATTTAATTACTTAAAAGTTCATATGGAAGCTAACACTGTATACTTGACATCTTTCAGTTACATGTTTAGACTGTTGACTGGAATGCTATAGATTATTTCTTAGGCTTGCTATTATCTGTATTTGTCTTAAAAAAGCTGTAATTTAGATTGTTTTATGTTATGAATGTTTAGTAGAAGTAAATGTATAATTTATGATTAGCTGGCGGGTTTTACAACTTATCATATAACTTATAATTACCAGATGACATACAAGCAAATGCATTTGATATTAAGTTACATATCGGAGATGAGTTATTCATATGAGACATCTCAGAGATGAGTTATTCAAATGAGACATCTCAGAGGTGAGTTATTCTAATGAGACATCTCAGAGGTGAGTTATTCTAATGAGACATCTCAGAGATGAGTTATTCAAATGAGACATCTCAGAGGTGAGTTATTCTAATGAGACATCTCAGAGATGATTTATTCAAATGAGAAATGGTATTTCCTTTTCTTATGGAGGTACACAGATTGATCATAAGTGCTGTTAATAGATTTTTGGATGGATTTTTCAATGAAAAATTCCATCCTTTTAATTGATGGTGTGTGGGCTTGCAGCAGGCATTGAGCGTCGGCAGACATCGGGCACCCTCTTTTTTTTTAAACTGCTTTAACCCTTTCCCTCATATAGACTCATTTTGACACACTCAATAGGTACCACATAAAGCCTGATCTGCAGAAAACCACAGTTAAACCTGACCAAATTTAATTACAAAATCCTCATTTCCAGACCACTGAGGAGCAGCAAACAGCATAAAACCTGATCAGCCTGCGAGTTACTCGCAGGCTGATCTGGTTTTATGTTGTTCGCATAGGTCTTTTCATGGTTTCCTCTATGAGGGAAAGAGTTAACTTGTATGTCCTTCATTGGATTGCTTCAATATTTGGACAGTTGCTTAAGAGGATGGGCCTCTTTATTATGCAGTTGACCTTGATCATTGACCTACTTTTGATGGAAAAAGCCTGTCCATACTACCATCAGGTCTTGTAATGTTATAGTGTTGTTTTTATTAATGACACTTTTTATCATGAAAATTCATATCAACAAATATAAAGGTGTATAAGATCAAGAATCATAATGAAAATTTTAAGTGGACTTAGCATTGATTCCTTAATTTGGAAAACAATGCCTTTGTTTTAGATTATATTTTAGAAATATATCTCCTAAATAAACAGAAATTGAATATGCTTTTCAAGTACACAAGTAACATACCTGTCAACATTTCAGAATGGCAAGGAGTGAGATTTTTACATGTCGCGAAGACCGGATGGGAGTGTGGGTTTGGGAGAATTTTTTTTTAAATGCATTAAATTATGCATTCTGGTGCCTTTTGAGATCATTAAGTATGAATTTCTTGTGTCCTGTGTTACCATGCTTTTACAAAATTAATAAGAAAAAATTACATTTTTTAAAAATTTATTTCATGATACATGATAAATAGGTTTCTATGCATAGCATAAATGTAATTTTCTTGCCGGCATGTCCAACTGAAAAGCTCCTGAAATGACACATATGTATACATGAGGTTTGAGTAAGCATTTAAGTATATTACTCAGAATATATCAATAGAAAAAGAATTACTTTATTTTAAAAAATGTGAGGTCAAAGGTTCAAATCCTACAAAGAACTGACTAAAACAGATAGATCTAGATCTACCTAAAATTTTGATGTCTTTGACTTTAACAAGTCTGGATAAATATTAGCTAGATCTAGATCTATTATATAAATTCAGTCAGTTTTTATATATGATTAAATAAATTGGTATGCAATTATATCATTCTAATCATCATATAGTGGCTGTGTTATATGTGAATGACCGATTGATAACAGTAAAAATACCATGTAGACATTCGATTTGTAATGTACTTTCGGTTTAAAAATAATTGTGAGCGGTCTTTTTCACGGCGATTATAACAAAGATTACAATAATCAGTTAGTACTTTTGTTGTTATGAAAAGAAGGAACGTCGAAGTATGCTTCAGTGATTCATAATTAACATTTAAATGTCTGTTTACAAATCAAATGCTGTTGCCATAGTATCAAAATGTCGTTTAGATGGCGCATGCGCAAAAAGTGGTATCAATAATACGCTGACGAATAAATTTGGGTAAATCCGCGTTAATTTGATGTTTTTTGCTGCACTCCATGTGTATTACTTTCAAAATATGTTGTTACGTCGAATATTTTAAACATTCGATATATAAATTTTAAATACAATCGATATATAAATTTTAATTACATAGAAATACCATTCAATTATCTTAAACCTACGACAATAAAAAAATGAAACGAATGCAACATACCTCCTACACAGTTTGCAGAAAGCAAAATTGGGTCCTGTGTCAGATTTTGAAAGCCAGGAAAATTCCAGTTCCCACGCGTTGTTGTACTTTGAGGCATAACTCTTTTTCTTCTTTTCTGGAGTCTTCATGTTTTGCAGTCGACATTAAGTGCGCGAATGGTGATCATGCAATGTCCGGGAATTTAAGTAATAGTTACCGATAATTCCCGTATATGACTCGGAGGGATTCGGAAATTCAAGCAACATTGTGATTGGTGGATTTTCTCTCGGGAAGCCCTGGAATGCCCTGGGATATACGAGTATAAGCAAGACCGGCGATAACCAGTTTTGTGACGTACCCTGTATATTGGAATGCCCCTAGACAAGCGTCACAGGGTGGGCTGTATATTGGGGCTTGCATCCTGTGTTGTTTTAACGATTAGAGAAGGTAAATTAGACAAAATTTCTGACCCACAATGTTTTTGGTATTTTTTTTATAAAAAATCGTGAGAAAATGGCCAAAAATCGTGAAATCGTGACCATGAACTTAAAATCGTGAGAATCACGATTTAAGCGTGAGACTTGACAGGTATGCAAGTAATGACTCTAGTGTTAGTTTATGTCCTCAATACATGTGTTTTCCGTCCATTATTGTATTTTGTCACAAAGTTGTAAAATATATATATATTTCAGTGTAAAAATGTATTGCTTTAAAATTTACATGTTCATATCTCACAGAGTTGGTTTTAATGAAAATGATTATTCAAAGGGCAGCATTTGATCTTAATTGTCACAAATGATACAGCACCTATACAAATTAAACATATATATTTTAATACATGTGTTATGGTTTTTAGCATAAAATTAAATAATATTTCCTATCATCTTGTATTTATAGAGAAATGTATATGTTTAAGTATCTTTTTTTTCTCTGTCAATGAATTAAGGAAATGTATTTAAGATAAATGGTGGACACATGTTGTTCACAAAAGAAAATGAATGATATTATTTCAAAATCTCTTCATATGTGAATATTTAAATTAATTGACTAAGCACTTCTTTTTAGAATAGGAGACTTTTATTTTTGTCTCATAAAATCCGTCCTTTTATGCTAGTAGTCCAGTAATGTGAGTACAGTGGGAATAAAATTTGGTCTTTAAAGAATTTATATTATGGAAAAGTGCCTTCTTTATTTGCTCTTCATTGAAGATTTAGATAGTTTCAAGGTTATGATTGAATAGTAAAAGTTTCATGTATATAAGATGAATGTGAAAATGGAACCTATTCAAAATTCAACTGAAAAATAAGCCAAATAAAAAAAAAAAATCACTGAAAGAGCGTAACATAACACAAACTTGTCCCTAAGGGTCCTTTTTTTCTTCAATTGACACAAGTTGTAATTATAATTTACTTTTTTTTAAATGTTGTGATCTTTTGAATTCATATACTCTTGGCCTTGAAGTTTACACATGCCTCACTTAACACTGACTGTGATATGTATTTATGATTATTTATGAATTGTGTATAAGTTAAGACTATGAACGAGGAGTATTTTTATGTGTAGATTATATGTAGTGCATAAGCCATGGATTTATTTATTTATTTAATAAATACCATGCCTATTTGATGTAGATAGAAAATTATGAGAACAAATAAAAATAAGATAAACATTTCTTGATTGTTTTTTTTTCCAAGCCATTTTAGTCAATATTTGTGACAAATTATTAGATTTTAATGCGCCAAAGAGAAATTGTTCTCTCTTTCATGATTCTCTCTGGGAATCTTTTTCATAAGCCAGGACATGCGCCATATGGTGTCGAATTGGAGTCATTTGTTTTTAACTTGACTTTTTGAAGTACGAGTTTGTCAAGCTATTCTACTTAACCTAGCAATGGCAACACACCTTGACTAAGGTTTTGCATGCAACTTTTTTATCATTTATACAGTATATTGCAGTATTCAGCCGTTTATTAATTTGATACTTCACTGACGTCTTCAGGGGCATTAAAGAAACATGTTAGATAACTCTTTACCAAATTTAATGCTAATTATGACCCTTTTTGAACGTAGATTCTTTAAACTAATAAACAACGGAATAGTCAAGCTTGCTGTCTTAAGGACAGCTCTTTGTTTGCCATAAACCACATTTTTTTAGCCAAAAGTGTACCATGTATATGACATAATTAACTCTGTACCTCATGAAGATTAATATACAAGTATGATTTGATGAATATCCATATACTGCACTAAATAATGGTATATGACACAATGGATTTTTCTTTGCCATACAGACTAGAATCTGAGCTACAATATTGTAAGAGCAAACATAGAAGACCCTGGAGCTGTCTGATCTGGGTCTGCTGTCTGCCAGTGTATCAAGCGTGTCCATATGAGGTAATAGGCTGAATTCACTATAATTTTGAAAAAAATTACAGTGACTTGGTGTTAGTTATACCTAAAACTGTAAGCAGTAAGTAGTAATTAATTTGTCATTTAACTTGTATTTGTAAGACATCAGACTGGATCCCATGAATATCATACATTAGAACCAGAAACACGCAGAAAATCAACTTGCTTGAACAAAAAAATGTGGAAATTCCAAATAAACAACAAAAAAAACAGATTTTCCCTATTGAAGTCATTCATGTCTGATGAACAATCATTAACCAAAGGGCATATTTTAAACAATATCGGTAGAGCATCATAAGACAAGGCTATACACAACACAAAATATCTAAGTTTATGTGTATATAGAAGACCATGTTTTTAACAGATCAGAATAATTTCAGCAGGTTTTTTTCACAGATAGGATATTTTGAATAATAATGGTAAAGAGTTACCCAAAGAACATCTCTTCCAAAATGATTACAAGAGGGCCAAGATGGCCCTAGTTTGCTCACCTGAGAAAAGTATCATTCATTGCCTGTACAAAACAGATTGCTTTAGAATTAAGATGATGAGGTGAAACAATGTTCAGGAATTTTCTGACCCCATCCACAAAAGATATCATCATGACAAACATTCTGCCAAAGTTTGAGGATGATTGGACCAAAAATGTTGCCCTCAGAGTATAAACAAGATTTTTCTAAGATTTGACCTACTGACCTACATTTCTATCCAGCCCCACCCATTTTAAATCATCATGACAAACAATCTGACCAAGTTTGAGGAAGATTGCATAAAAACTGTGGCCTTTAGTGTGTAAACAAGACTTTTCTAAGATTTGACCTATTGACCTACTTTTCGGTCCAACCTGACCCATTTTCGAAAGGGTTCAAGATATCATCAAGACAAACATTCTGACCAAGTTTGAGGAAGATTGGATAAAATTTCCCAGTGTGTTAACAAGATTTTTCTAAGATTTGACCTACTGACCTACTTTTTGATCCAACCTGACCCATTTTCGAAAGGGTTCAAGATATCATCAAGACAAACATTCTGACCAAGTTTGAGGAAGATTGGATTAAAATTGTAGCCTCTAGTGTGTAAACAAGATTTTTCTAAGATTTGACCTACTGACCTACTTTTTGATCCAACCTGACCCATTTTCGAAAGGGTTCAAGATATCATCAAGACAAACATTCTGACATATTTACAAGTCGACAATAGACACAACATTACGAAACTTCCAATACAAATTTCTGATGAGAATAATCCCTACAAACAAACTACTTTTCAAATTCAAATATGTATCTTCAAGCCTGTGTGATTTTTGTAATGAATCAATTGAGTCGATTGAACATTTATTCTGGGAATGTAATACTGTACAGCCTCTATGGAACTCATTAAATACTTTTATAAAATCAAAATCTATTGATATTGTTGTAAGAAAAAATGAAGCATTGTTAGGAATAACAACAAAAAGTATGAATTATAATGCTTGTAATACTCTTATAATAGTCATGAAATATTTTATATTTTATGCTAAAATTAATCAAATAAAACCATCTTTTAACATATTTCAGGAATATCTCAAAAACAGAGTCAAAATAGAAGAAACAAGAGGGCCAAGATGGCCCTGTGTCGCTCACCTGATTAAGATGGCTGTGCTAGGCAAAATGACAAAAAATCTGGCATCTAAAGTGTTTTTCTAACATTTGACTAAGTGGCCTACATTTTGATCCTACCTGAATTTACCTGGTGACCTAGTTTTTGACCCCACATGACCCAATTTTGAACTCATCTGAGATATCATGTAGACAAACATCCTGACCAAGTTTCATGAAGATTGGGCCAAAACTGTGGCCTCTAGAGTGTTCACAAGGTTTTTCTAAGATTTGACCTGGTGACCTAGTTTTTGACCCCACATGACCCAATTTCAAACTCATCCGAGATATCATGTAGACAAACATCCTGGCCAAGTTTCATGAAGATTGAGCCAAAACTGTGGCCTCTAGAGTGTTCACAAGGTTTTTCTAAGATTTGACCTGGTGACCTAGATTTTGACCCCACATGACCCATTTTCGAACTCATTCGAGATATATGTAGACAAACATCCTGACCAAGTTTCATGAAGATTGGGCCAAAACTGTGGCCTCTAGAGTGTTCACAAGGTTTTACTAAAATTTGACCTGGTGACCTAGTTTTTGACCCCACATGACCCAATTTCGAACTCATCCGAGATATCATGTAGACAAACATCCTGACCAAGTTTCATGAAGATTGGGTCAAAACTGTGGCCTCTAGAGTGTTCACAAGCAATTGTTGACGACGGACGACGGACGACGGACGACTGACGACGCACGACGCACGACGCACGACGGACAAAAGGCGATCACAAAAGCTCACCCGAGCACAAGTGCTCAGGTGAGCTAAAAATAGCGATTAACAGAGATAAATACGAAATACACTCTAGGAAATGGAAAATATTTTCTAACTTATTAAATGCGGTATATTAAAGAAGAAAAACATCAGCCATGACCAACAAAAAAAAAAAAAAGTTTAGATTTAATCAAAATGAATTGAAAAGTAGAAATATTTTAACCTTAAACATAACTTCTTTTTGAAACAAATATACAGAAAGATATGATAGATAGTTTTAGGGAGAATGCGTGATAGGAAAACACATGTTAATAGATCAAGAATTTTTTGGGTTTTTTTTTGTTGAGAAAACGAGATAGAGAGAGAGAGAGAAAGAGAGAAAGAAAGCATATTATTTAATTCCCAGCATAGTAAATGATAACTTATTCATATGTATATGTGCAGGTGAGTGTGTGTACGTATATGAAAATGTTTGTGTGTATGTATATGTATGTGTTAATGTATTGTTTTTTATGTCTGGAAATAAATAAAAGAAAAAAAAAAAAAAAGTTTGAGGAAGATTGGATCAAAATTGTGGCCTCTAGTGTGTAAACAAGATTTTTCTAAGATTTGACCTACTGACCTACTTTTTGATCCAACCTGACCCATTTTTGAAAGTGTTCAAGATATCATCAAGTCAAACATTCTGACCAAGTTTGAGGAAGATTGGATCAAAATTGTGGCCTCTAGTGTGTAAACATCAAAATTGTTGACTGACGATGGCCGACGGACAATCAAGTATCCCAAAAGCTCACCCTGAGCTATGCTCAGGTGAGCTAATAAAACTCTTCAATGAATTAGGAAATTACAGCTAACACAAGGCCAATTTTCGACCTTTTACCTTAAAATGTGACCTTGACCTTTGACCTGTATCATGGGACTCCACATTGTGTCATGTTGAACAATTGTAATAAGCTTCTCTAAAATCTGTCAATGCGTGAGGAAGACCTTGTTAAAAAATGCTGGCTATTTTCAAATCAATTTATATACATTTGTATTACATATTGCAATTGTACACAGAGCTCTATCTCATAATCAACTACCACTGATCAGAATATTTTGGGAAACATCTTGTCAGACTGAAGACTGACCAAAAAATTATTTTAAGCACATATAGAAACAGAAGGGGATGGAAAACTTTTGAGTCAGCCCTCATGATGCTAAAAGCATATTTACAACTTGCATTATATTGTGGTAGAAAGTAGCGGAATAGTCCCAAGTCATCTAAGTAAAGGAAACAGACCGTAAGTAAGGATTCATTGTGAGAAAACATACACAAAAGTAAATTTTGAATAGTACCTTTATTGATTTATTTTATGTGCAATGTTCAAAAAATTGTATGTACAATTTAAAATGAAATATCACAGAACAGAAAGTAAAAGGTAATAACCACAATAAATACTTTTAACATGATCAATAGCTAAAGCTGAAGTTTGTAAATATATTAAATATACTAGATAATCATTCAGCAAATAATAAGATCATACCTTACTTTTTCTAAAGTATATACCCAAAGGCATGAATACAATTTTTTATGGACGGAAAAAATAGATTCCTAGAATTTAAATCACAATAAAAAAAAGACTTATTTCGTTTGCAAAATTAAAAAAAAATAGCCATTACTTTAAATGCATGTTTATTTTTCTATCTAATTATTTCATCTTGTCTCTGTTTTTGTCCTACTTTATATGTTTATATAGTCTATTGGATAAGGTTATTAAACATTTTATTACCAAAATTAATATATCAACATGTTTATTTTTGTTTGAAAAATAACCTTTTTTATATAAAAAGCCCTATGTTTCCTTCCTCTCTGAAAGTTCCTAAATTTTTCTCTCATCTCCTCCAGATTCTCTATCACATTATTAATAACAAGGAACAGTTTTTATCACATCTTCTCACTAGTCACTACTTCTTATCTTTCTTGCCCTTTTTATTGTCTTTGTTGGTTGAAAGGTCGTATCGGAATCCCTCCTTCCTTGCTGCAGATTCACGCTTCTTCACCGTCTTCATGACCTTCTTCTGTAACTCGTTCCGAGTCAAAGGTCGCGCATCGTCTTCACTTGCCTCTGAACCATCGCTGTCATACTCATCCCTGCAATTTCAATCTCCGCATTAAAAAGCAGATCAACAGCGTTTCTGTATCATCTAAGGCTCTTCCAAAACAGGATTTACTATTATCATTTGGTATTTTCAGTTTAATCATTACTTAGACACAGAATAGAAAACAATCGTTTGGAGCTTGAATCAACCCCCCCTAGTTGGTTGCTGGTTAAACTTGCACTTTATGCTTGGAATGGTCTTGAAATTTTTTTGCCAACAGCATGAATTAAACTAACAATATACAAATCAATAATCAGTCAGTCTACCCTATTTGCACCATGATACCCTCTTAAGCTGAAACAAGCACTTTTAAAAAGTCAAAATAACTTTCCATAGCAATGCAATTACATTTTTTAGTTTGTCATTTCAAAGTTGCATTTAAAAAAATAATCTTTAACTGTCAAAACAGAGAGCACATTTAATGAATCATTAATTTTCTCAACCTTCTTTTAAATGTCTTCCCAACTGTAACAGCTCCAAAGACAACAATAAAGGCATTTTGATAATCCTCCTGGAATGCTTTCCATACAACATTTTTTTTTTAAAATACATATTTTCTTTATATTTAATTAAGGAGAAATATTCAGAATTTTGTATGAAAAGACAAACTTAAAAGATGACATATTATCTCAAATTTAACCTTCCAAAGAATAGAATTGTAACTTTGATTACAAAGTAAAACATCTTTGAACATGATGAGTTATTATTTCTAAAATGACTTGTATTTGTTTTAAAGTGGATTGTAAAACAGTGTACAGTTTAGTTTTGAATTTGACATAAAAATCAATTAAAACATTTAATGAGTTTTCTTTGAAAAAGTCACAACAGTAATGAAGAGAATTCTATAATGAATAGTTAAGAAGTGCAAATATCATTGAAACAGAGCTAAATTCATATACCTAGATATTTTGCAATACTTCACTGCATTGCCTTCAATAGCTGAAAAGTTACAGGTCATATGACCACCACAGGTCACAACAATGTCACAAGCATACACTTGACTCAATAATTTTAAACATTATCCAATGTAGAAACAGGCCATAACTTTAAAAACAAACTAGAGAAAGAGGTAAGCTTTTCACTACTAATGGACCTGCTCTTGCTGTTGGTATGTATGTGTGCAAAGTTTCATTTCATTCTTAGGATGATGAAATTTTTGCAAAACACAACAGGACAACACACATGATTCTTAATATCCACAATTTTTAAAATATTAAGTGATGAATGATAGTTTGCGACAAGATAACACTGAAAATTCCAGGAAAAGAAATTCACCCAGAATCCATGTAATTTGCACTAATGAATCATAAATCTAGAGCAAAGAAGCAACCAACTGGTTGTACATAAAAAAGTCTGAATAAAATCAGTATGTCATAGGTGAAGGACACATTTAGAGAACTGTCAAACCATGCAACAGGTGATCAAAACAGGTATACAACATCTATGTACCTGGCTTCCATCTCCCTATACAAGTGGGAAAATTAGACATAAAATATAGTATAATGTCTTGGAGGATAGAAAAAGCTGAAGATATTGAATCCAATTTCCCTTTCCAGTTTTATAGTACAAGGTAAAGCCTATCCTTCCATTCAAGGCTATGTCAACTGCTCACTAATAGTATCACGAACAAAACAATGTTCTTTTTGTGTAAACAAGGTCAACCATTGACTATCTGTTATACAACTATTGGATAGCCTGTTAGTTCAAATACATCTAAATACACTGGAAATGCCCTGATATAGTCTGTCTAAACATCTAAATATCAAAATTAGATTTGCTTCCAGTAGTTTTAAACTAGTTCATGTCTGACTTTAATTAAGACAAAGTCCTACTTTCCTGACAATGTGAAATAAATGATTTAAAGTTCAAACTCAACTACAGGTAAACCTGTGCTTAAGTGAACCTCAATTTGGCAAGCAACACCTCTATTATCTACCCAGATTTTAAGATTGGCATTTATCATTTATTCAACGTATTTAAAAGTCACCCTCTCTTTATAATCCCCGAAAAATGACCACTTTAAGACAGGTTTGACTGCCTATATCACCAGTTAATTCAATGTCAGTAACTCGGTTTCAACATGTGATCTGCTTTTTTTTTCTGTTTAAGTAAATGCCCAAATCAAGGTAGCCAATTAAAAAGAACTGTCATATTGTAAAAGATGTTAGGTGTTCACAAAGGATTGAGCAAATAAATGCGATTAACTGACTGCATGAAGATAATGCCAACTTACCCGACAGAGGGAGGAATGACTGGAATCTGTGATACAGGGGCTGCAGGGCCTTCTCCGATAAGACTAGGTCCTTTCTCATATCGGTCAAGATCCTGATAGAATAATAGAAATGATTTAATTTCTTTCTTTTTTCTTTTTTTAAATAAACTCTACTATACTTCACAATGTATGACACCATTAGAGCAATCACTGTAAAGCCAGACATACAGGGGTATAATTACATTCAAAACAAGATAAGATTTTAATGTTTCGACAGTGAATCTGACCTCAGCCTCAATTTAACCTGTATTTTATGTTTCATTCACATAAATACATTATGTAAGCAAGTTGTTCCAATATTTTATGAAAGACTTTTTTTCACAATAGGTCTCAATCTATTTTTGCTAAAATTGTAATAATTATCAAAATCATTCAATCATTATTCTGAACATTCAAATTTTTAGATAACCTCCATTTAAATATTATCTTAAAGCATGTCATCCAAATGCAAGACCCTTGGGCATCAAAAATAAATAAATAAAACTTGCCAAATCTTACTTCCAGACAGAAGTAAATATGTGTTTTATGGCTTTTACATTCAACTAATTACCAGTTATCTTGGAAAGATCAATCATGGATTTTACACACGGACATGGAAACAATTGAGTCAAGGCTCCATATTCCCTCAATCTCAAATACACTATTAAAGGCCCATTATATTTCATAATAATTTAATTTTCATAAAAAGAAAATATAAAATAACACTGACATATCCTCGGAAATAATTTGAATTTGAAAAACCGTTGTCAATTCACAATTTATCTGCTACATCATCAATTTATGAACTTGTGATTCATTAACAGAGACATGCAGAAGGTCTATGAAAAATTTAAAAAATTTAAAAAGATATTTGGAATATACAAATAAGTTTTTTTTTGTAAACAAAGGAATAATCTTTAGTAAAAGATTCTTTCTTATTCATGCATAGTGCTCATGTTGTCACCAACGAGTATGTACAGATTGCATCTCATAACAAATCTGTAGCACACACTTTGCTTTTCTGTCTAAAGAATATACACTGCTTTTGGAAGAATAATGGGCCTTTAATATATATCTTAAACTTGTAATTGGAGGGAAATGTTATAATGCAAGTGTTTCTAAAACTACAAAACCAATACCTTCGATACAATGTAGTTCTGTATAGCGAGGAGCTCATTGGTTCTCTGTTCTATAATGCCTAGGTACTGTATCATGTTACTGTCTGTTACACCCGATGCCGCACCCAACATATCGTCAATGGCCGACCTGTCACAGTTGATTTTGTTGAATAGAGACTCGATACCTGCAGGAAACACGACAGAAAAAGAGTGAAACATACAAATTCAAAATCTGGGAGAAGTCGAAAACGGCCTTTGACAAGAGATCATGTTGCTGACTAAGTGACCCAATATATGTCAATATACATGTATAGTGCGATAATATAATTACATGTATATCTAAAATCCAAAATGTTAATGTTCATAATTCATAATTTAGATAATTCAAACAGGTTCACTGTTATATTTGCAAAAAAAAAATGTTCAAGTCTTAAAATGTCCCAGAATGTGGGAGACAACATAATGTTATTATAATCAACATATCAATAAACAAACGCTACGTTTGAATGAATGCTATCATGTCTCCAGGGGGTGTGGGGGGGGCTTAGACCTTGGAAGTCAATGTCATTTGAAGGTCAATGTCATCTCACAGGCAGAGCTCATCAAGGTGCATGCACTTGTGAAGTTTGGAGGCTGTTATGGTCAAGGTTAAAGTTTTGTGACAAACAGGCCAAAAATAATAAGCCCTGATCTATCGATCCAGGGGCATTAAAAAAAGTAGTATCTCAAGCTAACACTACAGCTGGGTGATATTAACCCTTTCCCTCATATAGGACACCATGAAAAGACCTATGCGAACAGCATAAAACCAGTCACTGCGAGTAACTCGCAGGTGATCAGGTTATGCTGTTCGCTGCTCCTCGTGGTCTGGAAATGAGGATTTGTAAATAAATTTGGTAAGGTTTAACTGTGGTTTTCTGCAGATCAGGCTTTATGTGATACCTATTGAGGGCGTCAAAATGAGTATATATGAGGGAAAGGGTTAACAGATCTACTCTATTATATTTCAGCTTTATAATGTACTTCACCCTTTACCTCATGAATATTCATGTACAAATTTATGACTGGAAGATTTTCAAGTTTTGATTTTTTTTGCTGTACAGACAATCTCATTAAAATCAACTCCTCCTTTTCGTTCTGATACTCTACACTAAAAATCTGACCCCATCCCAAGAAAGGTTGTCTCAAGTTGACCTTAACATCATGAATATTAATAAGAACATGATATTGAAATTTTCAAATTAGAATGTGTGTTTCAAAACATCATGATTGAAAATCAGAATATCTTGGTGATTTCTGAAAAATAAAAATTTCCGCTTCATGCCATTAACTTGCAAGTATTCATATAGCATTTTGAAACCAATGATTTGGATCAAAGGTCAATTTGAGTTGACCTTTAATGTGATGTCATTAGATCTTTCATGACGAGCGTCAGGATATGGCTTTAATGAGAATGCTGTGCAGACTGTGTAGAATCACAGCTTCAATATCTTGTGATCAAACAGAGGAGAACCTGATTAGACAACTCCTTTGTTTGCCGATGTGAAAAACGATTCTATATGAGGTGAAAGGTTAAAGTATACTCATGCACAAAAAAGCCTGAACATAATCAAGAAATGCATCAAACCCTGAAAGTAAACTCATCCATGATTTGTCAGTCTCACCTCGTCGAAGTTGGTCCACAATTTTGGAGATCTCAGTGTGTTTTTTCTCGTATTCATCAGCCTCCTGTGAGGCAGAGTTCTGTTTGTCTTCTAACTCCTTCATATCCTCTTCCTCTGGTCCTCCAACTCAATACCTTGCAGTTTGAACTTCTCAATCTCATTCTTTATCTGTAACAAAGGGAAAATATCCATCAAATCTATCTCAATTATACCACGAAATCTAATAGACCATTTCATCAGAGGATCAACAATTACAATTTTGTAACATGATGACAAAACACACAAAAATGAATATGCATATTGGTTTAACCATTGAAAAGCTGTACAAACCTCCGACAAACAAATGCATGTGAATCTACTTTCAATAGTTACCTTAGAATATTTTAACAACCTCGGACTAACATTTGAGGCGGGGATATACCTGTTTTAGCATCAAGTTAATTCTTTGTATATAATCGCTGAATTATATTGACCAATCAGTGACTGGGGAAAATTCTAAAATGTATGTTTATTTCCCATTGAACAATGTGTAGAATATACACCAGCATGTAGATTAGTGTTGGAAAGTGCTCATTGATTTACAAAGGTTTACGCCTCATTTTGGAGTGAAATGGTCAATACAACAGTCCAATGATCTGTATTCTGTGATGTATTTAAATGACCTAATATGCTTTTTCATAGTTATAGTGGGGGTCCAAAAAAAACAAACAAAAAAAACAACTCCCAATATAATATGGTGCATCTAAACACAGATCCAAAATAAAGTGTTGTCATGTAACTGCACTGGTTACAGACTTTATTTGCCAAAACCTTTATACAAGACTATATCGATTATGTTACAGTAACTGGGCTAAAAGTAATTTAGTTATACGATTACTTAACAATAACAAATGCTAAAATTCAACTGTTTTTGTTTAGATGACTTGAAAAAGGTCAATCTGTAGGTCTTTATTCATCTGCCCTTTGAATCATATATTGATTCATTCACTAACTGATTTTTCATTTAAATCATGATTTATTCACAAATCTGACAATTAATTTCTAGATTTAGTACCTTCAGTGGTGTTTGATAATGTAACAGAAATATTACCACATTAATAGAAAACTCAAGGACTGACTGACAAAAGCAGTAATGGAGGAAAAATTAAACAAAAACACAATTTCTTTTGCTGATGGTTTCATGTAGACATACACAAAACTAACCAATAAAAAAAACTGATTCTTAAGCAGATGAAACTGGAAGTATCACTGTATGTGATTAAAACATGTCTACATCATCTTGACTCTACAAAAATGTGCCAAATGACAAGACAGGAAGCAATGTGACAAAGCACATGTTATTGCTATCTAGCAATTTTTCTAAACCAGGTGTTTCACTTTGTGAAATGGGGTATACAGTAGAGATCTATATGTATATAACTGGCCAATCTGATGAGCCATTAATACTTACCTCCTGTATTTCATCGTTGCACTCCTCAATGTCATTATTTTGCTCATTAACAAAGTTGAACAAGGCAAAGTTCTTGTCCTCAACTTCGATGAACCTGAAAAATAACAACAATATACTTGATCTGAGATACTGGTACTTTGAAAAGACGTATGTATTTTTTCTTTAAGAAAATATACATATATTTCTTTTAAGAAAATACATTTTTTTAAATTAAAATGTTCTTCTCTTTTTATTGCAAGAAATCTAAAAAAATCAGGCCCGCAAAGTATTTGTGTCCATTTTCTGTCAACACTTTATGCTAAATTTAACATATATGTAAACTTTCTACTCACTGTAGTAATAAATCAGTAAGTCTAAGAACCTCAACATTTTGAGGAAAATCTGAAAACTTGTGATGTTTGTTGAAAAGCAATGTTAGGTGATTATTTATTTTGGCAATAACAGTATTAATTCATTTTGGTAAAAGCTACATGCATGTATATTAAAAAAAATGTCAATAGTGGTATTTAATGGAAAAACAGCATCTTAACCAATAACTCTTTCCCTGACATATACAGACATATGTTTTGACTCTTTAAATATTGTTAAAAACCTGTTGTCTCATATACTATTAAAAACTTCTGTAAATAAATATTCATCAAATCATAAAAATAAAAATATTCATAAATCAAGGGATAAATAAGAACTACCTAGGCTTCTCTGGTAATGATGTCCACCCAGTACTATTGCTTACCTTCGGACGAGTTCGTCCAGATCTTCAAGACCCGTCATCTCCTTGATCCTCTCGAACGCTGCCTCGTACGTCTCCACCGAGTCTTCCTGGCTCTCCTTCTTACGCTCAGTCTCAAGTGCCTCTGTTGTGGGAAGAATAGCACAATAAACAAGAGTGTTCTCTGGAACACATGTTTCAACTGCTGAAGTGTGACGGAAAAAGCGTGATGGATAGACAGACGGACAGACAGATAGACAATTTGTGATCCCTATTTTTCACCTCTGCTTTCAGCAGATGACATAAAAAATGGTGATCTTTCAGTAACATAACAGCCTTTGTTCTCTGTCAAATTATCAATTACAAATTTATATTGAATTAGGTATTGTTCTGAATATGAAAACATAACATTTATTTTATGATTTATATGCAAATACGCCTGTATATGAATCACCTTTGTCAAAGACCTAATAACCTAACAGAGATCCAACAGCAACTCTGATATAGGTAATGAGCAAATCAAGAGAAGCTTTTGTTAAGTTCTGGTCAAGTGACTGTGAAAAAATGAGATGTGCAAAATTGCTCAAATTGAGTTTTCTGTACAATTTATTGCCAATTAAACCAAATGTGTCTGTCTCTCATTAGATTGCAGATCTCTTTTATGAGTGATACTGTAAAGCATCTGTTTGTTATTAAAGAGTCTGCAAGATGCTAAGCATCTCAGGGAGATCTTGTTCAAATACCTGTTGTTGTTGTTTTGTTTTTTTTGTCACGTGAAAACACATTACTTCCAGCAGTTTCATATCTCTTTACTTTAAGTCTATTTTACATCAGATAACAAGTACAAAATCACTCATACAGTGGGTAAGAACTCAATCTTTCATTAATGTGCAAAAACAGCTGTACAGAAATTTTTGGAAAAATTGAGGAAAAAATAAAATCTCTGAAACATTTTCATATTCAGGATTCTCAATAACTTCCAATTATGGGTCCTGGCCCCATGTTCTTGAAAATGAAAATTGAACTTAAGTATGATTTTCAGCTCAAATCAATACATTGAAAAAGGGATCTGAGTATGACACTCAAACTTGAGTCCGAGTTCATATTTTCATGAACACGGGGTCCATACTTAAGTATTTTTTGAGAACTGGGAACTGGTTTCTTGTTTTTCTGAGCACTTCTTATATGACTATATCAGACTCCTGACTCCAACAGTTTAGCAGATTCTTATCAAGGATTCCAGGTTTTGGAATACTCACTGAGATAACCCTGATTATACCAAAAGAGTATTAAGATAACCAAAACTGGACAGTGTATGATAAATAAATACAGCATTCCCTGAACTTTATAAAATTTAAGACAATTTTATATGTGAGTGGTTGACAGATTATATCCTAACTTATCTTCATGTGAGTGACAGACAGATCACATCCTAACTTATCTTCATGTGAGTGATTGATAGATTATATCCTAACTTACTTCGAGGATTGCTCTTCATGTGAGTGATTGACAGATTATATCCTAACTTATCTTCATGTGAGTGATTGACAGATTATATCCTAATTATCTTCAGTGAGTGATTGACAATCCTAACTTATCTTCATGTGAGTGATTGACAGATTATATCCTAACTTATCTTCATGTGAGTGATTGACAGATTATATCCTAACTTATCTTCATGTGAGTGATTGACAGATTATATCCTAACTTATCTTCATGTGAGTGATTGACAGATTATATCCTAACTTATCTTCATGTGAGTGATTGACAGATTATATCCTAACTTATCTTCATGTGAGTGATTGACAGATTATATCCTAACTTATCTTCATGTGAGTGATTGACAGATTATATCCTAACTTATCTTCATGTGAGTGACAGACAGATCACATCCTAACTTATCTTCATGTGAGTGATTGATAGATTATATCCTAACTTATCTTCATGTGAGCGATTGACAGATATATCCTAACTTATTTCATGTGAGTGATTGACAGATTATATCCTAACTTATCTTCACCTGAGTGATAGACAGATCATATCCTAACTTATCTTCATGTGAGTGATTGACAGATCATGACTTGACATGATATCACATGGGGATGTGATGAAAAGATTCCATTATAAAGCCCCCTCTTGTATAATGCAAGAGCATGAAAAATGCATTTAGTAATACAATGACTTCAGCACAACTGTTTTTGCAGGAAAAATTACATGATGGTACCCTACAAGTATAATCTATCACAAGGATAATACCTTTTCGCTGTCTCCAGGCAACCAGCTGTGGATCTTCCTGTCTCTCCTGACCCTTGATGCCCATGAAGCCGCGCAGTTTTCTGTCATGGTCGATGATACGCAGGAGCTCCTTCATTTCGGCATTGTGTTGCTGTAGATCCTTGTCTGCCTTCTCCTTCAAAATGATCATCTTCTGCTGGGCGTCATCACTGGAAATACAGAGGTCATAACCTTTAAAGCACAACACTCCAGAGAAGTAACGACCTTGATATAAAGGACATAAAAAAATCAGTGTAAATATAAAATTTATAAACTTGAAAATCCTTCTGTTGTTTGTTTTTATTGTGTGGTGCTGCTTATTTTGTCTCTCTGAGAGTCAAGGAATTTAAAAATTTACATTTTCTTAAGATTTACAAAAAGATGTATTCTCAGAAACACACCGTGCATCATAAGCCTGTGTGGACTCCTCAATCAGTTGACCTTTCTGTCGTCTGAGTGAGGTGAGCTCCTTGTCAAGCTTCTTGTAAAGATGATCAAATCGGGTCCTTTCTACTCGCAAGCTCTCAATCTCATCCCTCATCCTGGCATTTTCCGTCAGGATTCCATTGAACTTGCGCTTTGACTGAAATATACACAATAGTTGCAAGTTAACAAATGTGTAAATATTCGTTCATTATACCTACTTTAAAATACCAACTGCCTCATAAATGTAGAAAAAGTGTTAGTGTCAATAAAAAAAAATCCCAAAATGCTTCACTTTCTTTTATTAAAATATGAAATACATAACAGAACTGACTATGTTTTTATCTTACACTGAAAATCACCCACACTTAAAAAGTCACCTGATAAAGGCAACAAGAGTTCAATACCACAGATAGGATAATTAAGCTATAAATGAGATAAGCAGCTGATGATAATTAATTATGAATCACCTGATCTAGCCTGTTTTCGAGCGTTCGCATCGTCTTCTGTGTCTGCACGGTGTGTTGGGCGCTCATGTGAACTCCGCCCATGTTACGATGCTGCTGCTTAATCTTCCGCTCCCAATCTCGGATCTTGGCATCAAGCTCCGCACTCTTCTTCTTTTCATCATCTATCTCCTTGTCATAATCCTCTATTTGAAAAATCAGGAAGTGACTATAGATAATAAATACGACACCAGTGTTTTCTCTCTCACCTTTCAGGAGAGGGGCCAGGGCCATCTCATATGGGAAAAATGTGCCATTTTGACCAAAATTTAAGTTTTATTTCTCAATTACATTTTAATACATAAAAAAATATAGTTGAATAAGCTAACAAATAGATATAGGAGTTGTTATGCTTAATTTATCAAATACTTGTAACAAAATTACTTTTTTTTTCTACAAAAGAAAATTACATTGTCATTTCATTTTACCAGAAAATAGAGAATTTATTTGGGAACATTTTCTTTATAACTTGGATGACTTTTTTGTCACTGGGAATGCATAAAAACACACACTCACTAAAATACTTTATCTAAGGAAATACCAGCTATCAAAGAAGTGACAACATGTATAATTTACAAGAATGTGTATCCAGCGTTTTTTTTTGTTGTTTTGTTGTTTTTTCCCAGTAACTTATCCAAATGAGAAAATAAACATACCTAGTACTTTTTTTTGTTTATTGAAGTTGTTGTCAAACAAAAAAAAATCCTTAAGAATTTTCAAAAAACATTTACTGCAAAAACAATATACTATTTTGTTTGAAAATTATTCCCTTTTTAAATGTTTTACCCCGTTTTTATTCAAATGAGAATGGTTCCCTTTACAGACACAGCTTTCCTCAGAAATCAGTTTTATCATTTTTACATCAAACATATTCATACTAAAAAATAATCAGTTTGATCTGGTAATTTAATGATTAGCATCATGTAAAATGATGTTAGTTTACAGAATGCAGTACCATTAAACCATTTTGGCTTTTCATTTATTTATTTTACCTTTAGCATCAGCAAGAGTCACAAGGGTGTCTGTATGGTCTTCATCCATGATTTGATTGCTGCGACTTTCTGCCAATCTCAACTCCTTCAGCAGTTCTTGTTTCTCTGTCTCCAGCTGGCCGATTTCTCCCCTATAGTGGAAGAGATATAACCATAAAGCACATGTAACTTGGTGAGAAAAATGTGGAGCCAGATCGGGAGTCAAACCCGGGACCCCTCACTTACAGGACCAGTGCTCCTTCGACCAAGCTACCAGGCTGCTCATACAAATCTCTCACCGATAAGGGTTATTTATAGGCCATTACATACTCCCCTGCCAATCTGGAATTTGTCCCCAAATTTACAGTGCAGAAAACAAATTGCTATGTTCCTGATGAACCCAAAGGCGTATATACTGAAAAAATATACTGTAACGGCCCTTGTTGGGCGCAACGCAAAATGTAACCAGGTAAAATGTGCAGCCAGACGAGGACTCGAAACAAGGTGAGTACTTCACAGACTGAACAACCAGGCCACTAAATACACAAATCTCTCACCCATAATATAAGAGTTACTTATTGGCCATTACGCATGTGACTCACACATTGAGTACCAGTACTCCTACATTACATAACAAAGTTTGTTGATATACTTATAGGACACAGCTTAAATGGTCCCCATGTACAGCATTAGTTCTAACTCATTTGGTGGAACAGTGGTAACATAGTCAAGATCAGATTCATTACTTTTATTTTATAATTATTCTGTTCCAGTCCAGTCTATTCCATTATCTCAATATTTTGATTCCTGATGAAAATGTTAAAACAAGGGTCTAAGATCAATTTGATATTAGGAAATTCTACTAAAAGTTATTAAAAGCCATTGTTTGTAAAATTCCCTGACAAATATTATATCTATATTATAATCTAGATCTATAAGCCACCTCAGCTCCATGGCTTTAATAAACAAATTAATTAATTATATCTAATCTCCAGGCTTCTGAAAAAAAAAAAGTTTGACTTCATTCAAAAATCAGAGATGACATTTGTTTTCATCTTTGGAAAAGGAAGCTAGGGATGCATACTTTTGTTTTCTGATGACATTTTGGGACTCCTCAGTGTATGCGGCCCTGTCTCCTTCCATGATGCGGTACTGTCGCTGAAGCTTGATAAGCTCCTGCTCCGCCAACCCCTCCATGTCCCCATCACTGTTATCAGACCGTGCAGAGCGTGGTCGCGGCATTTTGTTTAGTCGTCTGTGCTACCCACTGGAATATAAACATTTACTACAGTTCAGAGTTCTGAAAAAGATAAATGATTTAAACAGTCTATAAAAAGGAAGCAATGGTTGAACAAATGTTTATTTCATAAGTCAATAATACCTTCCAAAATTAGATATACTTGGGTAGTGTATTACCTTTAGTCGTATATTACTGGGGTATTCAGAAATAACAAGAATATGGGCCTTGTGAAATTTGTCTCAATATCATTTGTATACTAAAAGTAAACACATACTATGTGCTATCGGTCAAACTTTAAACCTTAGGTATGAGCTATTTCCAAGTGAGCTTTTGCATTTCTTCTGAAATGCCCTTTTAACAACCAAAATTCTATGGAAATTTAACATATTTTCTACCTGACCTATTTTGAAACAATGATTAAAAAATAGATATTTACAACATAATTAAAAATCATTCTAAATGTTGCAGGACAGCACAATGAACATCACAGAAATTCATTATGATGATATTTGATCTCAAAAAAATGCTAGGGGTGAAGTATATATATGCATTGGTAATACCCTGCCAAGGAAGTGCTGAAATATACTATGTCGTGTTTACATAATCAATATTTTGATCAAGAAGGAATTGTTCTAGAAAAGTCACAATCATTTATTTTATCAATGAAATGTTAAGGATTACTGACAGATAATTTTTTCATGTGAGTGCATCTTCCTCTATTCGTAACTTATTTCTGAAAGCTAAATACCACGGTAATACAGCCCACCGGGATAAAACATACAGGTATCTAGTGGTGTAGATAATTCACCAGTGCAGTGTCATGAAAAAAATGACTATCATTATTGTAATGCTATGATATGGCAACAAATGTTTCTGTCTCCCTTGATTACTACATATAATTATAGAACAAAATTCTTAATAACAATGAATGATTTGTATTGAAGAATCAAATATTGTTATGCTACAATGACTACCAGATACCCCACCCACAATATTTAAACATGAACGTCGTTGTTTCATTGAATTTAACAAAAACATCTGCAACGCAAAAACGAAATTTCATTTATGTATCAAATCATCAAATTTACATCTAAAATGAACACTTAAATAATGAAAAAAAAATTGTATTCCGCTCACCCGAGGATTGTAAATAAGTCCTATGTTATTCTGGAAAGCACCTGCTAATTTACATACGTCGCCTATAGAAACGATTACTTCCGGTTTTCACCATTGGTTCCATGTTTTTATGGTTTGGTTCTCAGCAAATTAGACAACAAAATTATCCATGATCTAGATTGTTACTTCATGTAGACTCATTTTGACGCTCATCTTGTTTGTTCATATGATCTTGTAGCTTAGTTTCTATACAGTCATCTGAAGCGAAGAATAATCCATTTTAAAATAAAGATCAGTCCACTCATAAATCTGTACTTGAATAGTATGATCATGTACGGATCCAGAAGGGGGGTCGCCAATACGAAAAAAAAAAATAACCGGAGGGGATCTCAGAAGAGATTAGGGGGAGCCCCCCCCCCCCGAGTTTTGGCTATTATGCCTAAAATAAGCATAAAAGAGGGGGGTATGAACCCCACCCCCGTGAAGTTTAAAAATCCAGTAATGTAGAGTTTTGACATCAAGTCACGGTCTGAATACCCCCCTCCCTCCACACACACGTACTGTGATTTCTCCCCCTCCCCCCCCCCACCTCGGAATACCCAATAAAGTTTTGTGGGTCGGCGTTTTTTTTATGGCCTAACATATATCCGAAAAAAAAAAGATGGTAGGTCGGCTAAACTATTTATTTTTATTTCTTATTTTTCCATTTTACTATATATAATATATATTCTATAGATATAATTTTAACTGAAGTTGGATTAAATAATGCACAACCTAACTTGTAAAACATCATGGACAACTATAGATCTATAACATTGACCTGAAATCTTTGTGATCTCATCCTCTTGGAAAACACCAACAATAAACTCAAATTTGCTTAAAAATCAAAAGTTTGAGCGTGTTTTTAATGAAACAATATTAAGTTGAAATTTGTAATGTCTTATTCAGAATTAAACAATGTCCGCAATAAGTGTGATCTACACAATTTTTCGATCTTTGCTTATAGACCTTTAGCCTTTTTATGTCCCCGGATCGATAGATCGGTGCATGATCTTTTTTTTTTTTTGGTTTGTCACAAAACTTTATCATTGACCATAACACGGAAGTCCTTCCATCTACAGCCTCCAACGTTCACAGGTGCATGCATC
>CM037794.1:24709556-24759556 GCA_021229015.1 Solen grandis
GCCATATTTTCACTATTTCCGTTACCATAGCAACCACAATTTTAGTCGAAGAACAAAAATAAAATGATGTGCATAATCTACACATTGCCATCTAGTCATATACCAAGTTTCATCAAGTTAGCTTGCTTAGTTATCGCGGGATCCCATTTTTGCCATATTTTCACTATTTCCGTTACCATAGCAACCACAATTTTAGTCGAAGAACAAAAATAAAATGACGTGCATAATCTACACATTGCCATCTATTCATATACCAAGTTTCATCAAGTTAGCTTGCTTAGTTATTAAGTTATCGCGGGATCCAGATTTGAGCGGACAGACGGACGGACAGACGGAGGGCAAACCTATAGTCCCCTCCGGTGTGAACACCGGTAGGGGACTAAAAATTAAATAAAATTTTATGATTATAAAGATTAATCACTAATAGATGTACCTAGCTGAAACTATAAGAAACTGTTGGAGGTACTCAGCAATAGCACATCTGAAAGGTAAGTGCTAACCCTGCATAGTGTTTTGTATGAAAATAGTTTGAAAGTAAATTAAATAATATTCAATTATCAGGAAGCAGGGAAAACATTATGAAACTAATATACAAAATTAACAAAAACATAAAAGAAAATATTTTGTAAAACTGCACAACTCACTTCAAACAATGCAAACCGTTTTATTTATTTATATTTTTGCAAATTTTTCTTATTTAAATCTTCCAAAATAATTTGATCTACATTATATCTGCTTGAAAGTTTCTTTAAATCGAAAACAGATCTTAAAGTATTGACAATTATAATCTATATTTTCTTATTTTAATTAAAACCAAGCTTTTACAATAAATCTGAGACATTAATATGAAGAGTTTATCATAATTATCTCCCTTTAAAAATAACACCCCCCCCCCCCCCGTTTTCATTTAATAGTCATCCTTTAATATAAAAAGATAAATCTTGAAGTATATTGGGGGGTCATATCTATTTTGTGCATTGTGGAAAACCTGTGGTACGCTCAAGAAAATTAACAATAAATGTACAAAACTCTGAACCCATTTCCATTCTTAAATTAAGAAGATTTGTGTGTATTGTATTATACCACAACACTAACAGTAAATGATTCGCCAAACCAGAAGTACAGAACCATCTGAGTTCACTCTCTACAGATTATCATTTACTTCATTGCAGCTTTTTTTTTTTGTCAAGCAATCCAGTCCCTTCCAAATGTCCTAATAACGATAACAAACCATCTGATAACATAAATACTCTAAATGAGTTTAGGCCAAATATATTTTCTTTTATTTATTAGCACATCAAAATTTGAAGGTAAGTTGTTCATTGGCTTTTACATAGTTCAAGTTTTCCTCAAGATTTCAACAACAAAAAAAACCCTCACAAATTGGAATTAAAAATATTACAGGTAATCAAATCACTGAATTACAAAGGAAAAAATGCTAATACAGAGGAAGAAAAAAGAGTAACTGAAAATAATGAGACGATCGTCCAAGATAAGCCTGTAGGTAAGATATATATATCCTGTAAATACAACAAACCAGTTTTACATATATTTGAACTACAAAAGGTAGCTTTAAAAACTGTTCAGTTTCCGCATACGTATGAGACGTGGGTTGATACCAAGTTTCATAGAACGCATCGCCATGGCTCGGTTAAAGTGTCGCTGAGGTTTCCCATCAGCCCCTTCTTCATAATTTGCTTCCATGGAGGTAATAACACCGAACACCACACCCATCACAAGGAATAAAATAATGAACAGCGTATACTGAGTCATTGACGGACTCGGTGTCCCTTCCATGTCTCTTAAGTGTGCCTCTGCTCTTTGAAAACCTGGGTTAAGTCGCAACGATTGCTGAAAATGGAGGCTGGCTTCCTGATAGTGACCATATGCTTTTAGTATTTCGCCAAGCGTAAAATGTTGGTGCCAAGAATTGTCTTCCACAGACTGCATGGCGAGAGATCTACGTGTGAGGAATATGGCATCGTCTAAATATTGGAGGTTGAAAAGAACACGTGCTAGGTAGAGTAAAATATCTGGGCTGTTAGGAGACTGGGCTAGGGCCTTCCTGAAACATTCTATAGACAGTTGGGTGTTCCCCTTTATCCTCCAATAGTTTCCGATCTGTGAGAAGGTGTATGCTGATTTTGGATTCTGAAAAGGGAACAAAGATATATACAAATATTAGTATCACTACTAGTACTTAACTCTCTACATCATGAACTTATGTTACTTGCATGTTTTTAATATCTAGCAGATAATATTCTAATAATTTTTGGAATGTCCAAACTATCTGTGTGTATCAGACAAACAATTCTTAGCACTACTCTTAAAAACACTTAAGATAGTCCTGCTCTAACAGTGTTAACACTGTTGTGATTTACATATTCACTTGGTACTAACACTGTAGTTTCACCACTTCTAGATGTCTACAAGTTCAATAAAAATTTGGGATGAAGCCTTGGATTTTCCAAGTGCCAAGTTGAGAAACTGGGAGCAATTATTACATGTGAACTAAAACAAAATAAAACAAGAGGCCCATGATGGCCCTAAATCGCTCACCTGAGATAAATAGGTTGACCCAAGGAACATCTGTACCAATTTATTTTAAAATCTGGCCGGTAGCTTTGAAGAAGATGATTTTTAAAGTTTTCATATTTTTTTTCTTTTTGTTGCCATGGCAACAAGAGTTCTATATGGATCAAGTTTATTTTAGCAACTTTTGTGAAGGTTGTCCCAAGGATCATTCCTGCCAAATTTAATCAAATTCTTTCCAGTGGTTTCAGAGGAAATGTTGATTAAAGTTTTCCCTATATACATATAAGGCAAATAAGCCCCGCCCCTGGCGGCCATGTTTTTTACGGATCGGAAAATTTTTAGCAACTTTGGTAGAGGTTGACCCAAGGAACACAAGTACCAATTTATTTTAAAATCTGGCCAGTAGTTTTGAAGAAGATGATTTTTAAAGTTTTCATTTTTTTTTTCTTTCTATTGCCATGGCAACCAGAGTTCTTCATGGATCAAGTTTATTTTAACAACTTTTGTGGAGGTTGACCCAAGGATCATCCCTGCCAAGTTTAATCAAATTCTGTCCAGTGGTTTCAGAGGAGATGTTGTTTAAAGTTTTCCCTATATACAAATAAGGCAAATAAGCCCCGCCCCTGGCGGCCATATTTTTTTATGGATCGGAATAATTTTAGCAACTTTGGTAGAGGTTGACCCAAGGAACATCTGTACCAATTTATTTTAAATTCTGGCCAGTAGTTTTGAAGAAGATGATTTTTAAAGTTTTCATTTTTTTCTTCTTTTTGTTGCCATGGCAACCAGAGTTCTACATGGATCAAGTTTATTTTAGCAACTTTTGTGAAGGTTGACCCAAGGATCATCCCTGCCAAGTTTAATCAAATTCTGTCCGTGGTTTCAGAGAAGATGTTGTTTAAAGGTTTCTCTATATACATATAAGGAAATAAGCCCGCCCCTGGCGGCCATGTTTTTTTACGGATCGGAATAATTTTAGCAACTTTGGTAGAGGTTGACCCAAGGAACATTTGTACCAATTTATTTTAAAATCTGGCCAGTAGTTTTGAAGAAGATGATTTTTAAAGTTTTCATTTTTTTTTCTTTTTGTTGCCATGGCAACCAGAGATCTACATGGATCAGGTTTGTTTTAGCAACTTTTGTGAAGGTTGACCCAAGGATCATCCCTACCAAGTTTAATCAAATTCTGTCCAGTGGTTTCAGAGAAGATGTTGTTTAAAGGTTTCTCTATATACATATAAGGCAAATAAGCCCCGCCCCTGGCGGCCATGTTTTTTTACGGATCGGAATAATTTTAGCAACTTTGGTAGAGGTTGACCCAAGGAACATCTGTACCAATTTATTTTAAAATCTGGCCAGTAGTTTTGAAGAAGATGATTTTTAAAGTTTTCATTTTTTTCTTCTTTTTGTTGCCATGGCAACCAGAGTTCTACATGGATCAAGTTTATTTTAGCAACTTTTGTGAAGGTTGACCCAAGGATCATCCCTGCCAAGTTTAATCAAATTCTGTCCAGTGGTTTCAGAGGAGATGTTGTTTAAAGGTTTCTCTATATACATATAAGGCAAATAAGCCCCGCCCCTGGCGGCCATGTTTTTTTACGGATCGGAATAATTTTAGCAACTTTGGTAGAGGTTGACCCAAGGAACATCTGTACCAATTTATTTTGAAATCTGGCCAGTAGTTTTGAAGGAGATGATTTTTAAAGTTTTCAAATTATTTTTCTTTTTGTTGCCATGGCAACCAGAGTTCTTCATGGATCAACTTTATTTTAGCAACTTTTGTAGAGCCTCACCCAAGGAACATTCCTGCCAAGTTTCATTAAATTCTATCCAGTGGTTTCAGAGAAGATGTCGTTTAAAGCAAATTATTGACGACGGACGACGCACGACGACGGACGCCGGACGAAGGGCGATCACAAAAGCTCACCTTGAGCACTTTGTGCTCAGGTGAGCTAAAAATAAAATCCATACATCACTACCCTATTCTTTGAGGGCATGAAAAAGGGACTTTTTTTTTTTTGCCTATAGAAATAAATATTAGGCCCTGGATGGTGCTTTAAGAGCCTTTACAAAGATTTTTTTTCTCCAGATTTAATGTTCTACTTATGTTCAGAGAGAAATCTATCTAAATATATTTTAACCTTACTTTGGAAGAAAATACTTGATTCTGGGGAGTTCGTTTTCCTCCAAATTTGAAAAAAAAGAAAGAAGAAGACTTTTGGTGATCTGGATGCTGTCTAATATAGGCCTCAATTATACAATTTATTAGCAGAAAGAGCCCTATCATTGGTTTATTTCTGCACTACAGGATTGCATTCTCGGTTTTAATACCATCTCGAGCACACGCAAATTAAAACTTAACATACAATCAACGAAATATCTTAACCTGTTTCTTTAATTTTCGTAATCTGTTCTCCAGCTCTGACATATCAACCTCAGAGTTTTTGTTGCCTTTCTTTCGGAACATTATCGCAACTTCTGGCTCTGGAATATGAGGGTGCTCGCTCCGGTTTGTGATTCCCCGAAGATGGTCATACTGAGTGAAGTTGGCAGTTTTTCCGCATGTCAATGTCTTTTTACCAGATTTAGTGGTCTCCTTTTGTTCAGTTTTGCCTTTCCTGTCATGTCTGTCACTGAAATAAAAAATAATTCTGTGTTAAGACAAGATTGTTCTTTGGAACACATGTGTTTCTTGAGCAGTTCCAATATAATGTATGGGTGGACAAAGTGACACAAACTCTTTGGCAAATCCTTTTCTAGGACTCCAGTTTTCAGAATCATAACACAACACCTGGATCACATGACTCCAATTGAGTGAAAACTCTACCTGAAAGATAAAAGACTGTTGAATTTATTGTGAATGGGCCAGTTTAGGTTACTAGAGAAACAGATAAGCAAGGAACTTTAGCAAAAATGCAACAAGAAAGTCAGTAGAACTGACAGATGCTCCCCGAAGAACGTCATTGTTTCAAATAAGGCCTTGGTCAATGGGTGGGAGGATATGTTGAAATCCCCATTCCTAAATCATATCTATTCTCCTCATCAGATGAGATGTTTTACCAACTCTAATTTGGAGACTTAGTAACAGTTTACTATTTAATATGATAATACGTGTTACTCATCAGATCTTTCATTGATTTTTTTAAAGTTTTTATACTACTAAAAATTAAGTCATACATTTCAATGTGTGCTCATATCAAAGAGGTTAACCAACACTCTTGACATATGACTGGATATTTGAAATAGTGTATAATGGCCTAAACAACAATTAGCTGACATGATTATGATTGACATTACTAGCATATTGAATTTTGTGGGGTTTTGTTTAAATGATATCTCCTGTTAAATTAGGCAAATGACATGAATATTAGTCAACAACATGGTAGTAGGGGCCATAACTCTCTTAAAAATTGAGGAACCAGGTCACGTTGACGATATGCGTATCTACTCTTGGTAATAAAGCTTCCCATAAAGTTTCATTGAATTCAAGCCATTAGTTCCTGAGAAATAGCCCGGACAAGAATCATGCAACATGAACTATAGGCCAAAAAGTCAAGGGACCATAACTCTGTAAAAAATTGAGGAACCAGGTCACGCCGACGATATGCGTATCTAGGCTTGGTGATAAAGCTTCCCATAAAGTTTTGTTGAATTCAAGCCATTAGTTCCTGAGAAATAGCCCGGACAAGAATCATGCAATATGTACTATAGGCCAAAAAGTCAAGGGGCCTTAACTCTTTGAAAAATTTAGGAATCGGGTCATGCTGATGATATGCGCATCTCCTCTTGGTAATAAAGCTTCCCATAAAGTTTCGTTGAATTCAAGCCATTAGTTCCTGAGAAATAGCCCGGACAAGAATCATGCAATATGTACTATAGGCCGAAAAGTCAATGGGCCATAACTCTGTGAAAAATTGAGGAACCAGGTCACACCGACGATATGTGTATCTACTCTTGGTGATAAGGCTTCCCATAAAGTTTTGTTGAATTCAAGCCATTAATTCTTGAGAAATAGCCCGGACAAGAATCATGCAATATGAACTATAGGCCAAAAAGTCAAGGGGCCTTAACTCTGTGAAAAATTTAGGAATCGGGTCATGCTGACGATATGCGCATCTCTCTTGGTAATAAAGCTTCCCATAAATTAACCATTATTCTGAGAAATAGCCCGGACAAGAATCATGCAATATGTACTATAGGCCGAAAAGTCAAGGGACCATAACTCTGTGAAAAATTTAGGAATCGGGTCATGCCGACGATATGCGCATCTCCTCTTGGTAATAAAGCTTCCCATAAAGTTTCGTTGAATTCAAGCCGTTAGTTTCTGAGAAATAGTCCGGACAAGGAAAATGTGACGGACGGACGGACGGACGGACGGACGAACGGACGGACGAAGCGGCGACTATATGCGTCACCTTCGGTGAGCATAAAAACAAAGATGTCAGTAGTTGTTTACAGTAACAAATATACAGAATACCATATCCACATCTGTCAAAAACCCAATTCATATAAAAGTCATAGGGTAATTTTACCCATTTCATGAAAATTTTACCTGAAGCTCTGGGCTACCATAATCAATCTTTTTTTTATTTCTATGAAAACAAAATAACTTTTCTTAACAAAAGATTACCTAGCTTCAATCTTTTTACCAGTTTGACATGGCTTTACAGAGAGGAGGCAAACATTTTATGTAATCACTTTGGGGAAATCAATCATGTTGTTTGGTGACGATCCTTATAAAAATTCATACAAAGACTCGAGCATCACACATGATTCATACAAATATCGTCCGTTGAAAGCCAGAAGGGGGTATCAGCATATGTAAAATGAAGGCTGATAGCCCCTTCTGGCTTTCAGTGGACGGTATCCTGAAGCAAAATTTAAGAGTTTTCCAAGTTTGTTTAAAATTCAAAATGAAGGACTTAATTGAAATTTATGCTTTTACGCCAATGGCAATATAATTATGTATCCTTCGATTTTTTAACTACTTTTATAAACACTTTTTTTCTGATCAATGTTGAAATTTTAAATTCAAGAGTGTTTCAGGACCTTTCAGTTACAGTAATTTTTAAGGGGGTTATTTAGGCAAAATGTGATTTTCAAGGGTTTTTCAAGACAGACATCAAATTTCGAGGGTTCTTCAAGACCCACGTCACAGTTCCAAATCATGAGACTTACTGGTAAAGACCAATTATATTTCATAATGGTAATATTATCATGAAAAAGAATGTTTTTGTGTATAATATAATGCAAAACATGAGTTTGTGTGAAAACAGTCATTTCACATCAGATTTGTCTAAAAAGGGCACATAACTCTAATCAAGGATTGTAACAAAAATGGAACATGACCTGTAATTTGATATTATAATACATGTATACTACTTACATTCCAAGGACAGCGCCAAACCATTAAGGTATTATTAAGTAAATATGTCCAGCCATTTAATAGGCGTATATATAAAATTATTTAAATGTATAATTTATATAGCCATATTGCAAATTTCATACAGAGAGTAGCTTTTCACTCAGGTCAGCGGATGCAAACTTGTCCAACCAAACATTTTTCTATATTTTTTTGGAATGCTGGTGAATTCATGCAACATACATCCCATCCTTTCAATAATCTGTTATTTGATTCTTGGAGTATGAATGTCTGTGGGACAAACTATCTACAAATGTGAATTATTTACCTTGGGTCCAAATGTGACTTAAGTTAGGTACTATTGCGCCCCCCCCCCCCCCCCCCATCGCTAGCTGGAATACCACTATGGACCCTCAATATGCAAACATCACAAAAACAAGCTCTATGGCAAGATAGTACAAGTGCCATTTTATTATATCTCTACTTCATTACCTTTGTAGACATTAAAAGTCCCATCAATTGTGGGCTATCAAAATTAAAGCTTTTAGTTAGGCGTATAAAAAAAAAAGTCTTGTTTCTGGTTACAGGCTGGACACACTGTATCACGAAATGTGGTATGAATAATGATACCACCTATCACAGTGACATTATCCTGACATTGGACCGACCTGACCAACCATTTTTTTTTCAACTTTGGTATGTTGCAGCTAAGATTCAACCTTCCGCTCCCAAGGCGGCCACTCTAACCACTTGGGGCAATATATTATATAAATATATCTATGTTTAAGACATTACCATTTGTTCAGAAAACACCTGAAATGTTTAATTGGGTTTGTAGTGATCTGTTAGTTACAGTAACCAGGCATGCCAAACACTTGCGCAGTGACCAAGTGATGAGCCATTCAGCACAGAAGTTTGAAGTTCTGTCAATAAATAAATAAGCTATAGTAAAAAAATAAAGCCCTGTATATAAGAAACAAGAGGGCCATGATGGCCCTGGATCGCTCACCTGGTATCATTAGGCTATGTAAAATCAAGTGACCCCTGGGGCAGAGCCAATTTTGACCCCAGGGTCATGATTTGAACAAAGTTGGTAAGAATCGACTAGACAATGCTACACACTACCACACTCTACTTGGTAGAGGTCCATTAGCCCATGTTACATACTAAATATATAAACTCCAGACCTTGAAGATTTTTCTATTCTTTTTTTCCAATATAAGTCTATGTAAAATCAAGTGATCCCTGGAGCGGGGCCAATTTTGACCCCAGCGTCATGATTTGAACAAACTTGGTAAGAATCGACTAGACAATGCTACACACCAAATATCTAAACACTATGCTTTGTGGTGTCTGAGAAGAAGATTTTTCAAGTTTTTTTCCTATTAGCCTATGTTAAATCAAGTGACCCCTGTGGCGGGGCCAATTTTGACCCCAGGGTCATAATTTGAACAATCTTGGTAGAGAGTCATAAGATCATGCTACATATTAAAAATCAAAAGGCTAGGCCTTGTGGTTTCAGAGAAGAAGATTTTTCAAGTCTTTTCTATATTAGCCTATGTAAAATCAGGTGACCCCTTGGTGGGGCCAATTTTGACCCCAGGGTCATAATTTGAACAATCTTGGTAGAGAGTCATAAGACCATGCTACAAACCAAATATCTAAACTCGTGGCCTTGTGGTTTCTGAGAAGAAGATTTTTAAGTTTTTTTCCATATTAGCCTATGTAAAATCAAGTGACCCCTGGGGCGGGGCCAATTTTGACCCCAGGGTCATAATTTGAACAATCTTGGTAGAGAGTCATAAGACCATGCTACATACCAAATATCTAAACTCGAGGCCTTGTGGTTTCTGAGAAGAAGATTTTTCAAGTTTTTTTCTATATTAGCCTATGTTAAATCAAGTGACCCCTGGGGCAGGGCCAATTTTGACCCCAGGGTCATAATTTGAACAATCTTGGTAGAGAGTCATAAGACCATGCTACATACCAAATATCTAATCAGCTTTGTGGTTTCTGAGAAGAAGATTTTTCAAGTTTTTTTCTATATTAGCCTATGTTAAATCAAGTGACCCCTGGGGCAGGGCCAATTTTGACCCCAGGGTCATAATTTGAACAATCTTGGTAAAGAGTCATAAGACCATGCTACATACCAAATATTTAAACTCCATGCTTTGTGGTTTCTGAGAAGAAGATTTTTCAAGTTTTTTTCTATATTAGCCTATGTTAAATCAAGTGACCCCTGGGGCGGGGCCAATTTTGACCCCAGGGTCATAATTTGAACAATCTTGGTAGATAGTCATAAGATCATGCTACATACCAAAAATCAAAAGGCTAGGCCTTGTGGTTTCCGAGAAGAAGATTTTTTCAAGTTTTTCCTATATTAGCCTATGTTAAATCAAGTGACCCCTGGGGCGGGGTCAATTTTGACCCCAGGGTCATAATTTGTACAATCTTGGTAGAGAGTCATAAGATCATGCTACATACCAAAAATCAAAAGGCTAGGCCTTGTGGTTTCGGAGAAGAAGATTTTTTAAATTTTGCATTTTTAAAATCTATTTTTAGCTCCTGTGACCTACTTATTTACCCAATCAAAATAATTTGAACAACTTTGATAGAGGTCATGATAAGGATGATTCCTGTGAAGTTTGGTCAAAATCCATCCAGTGGTTTAGGAGGAGAAGTTGTTTAAAGGAAAAGTTGACGCAAGACGCACGCACGCACGGACGGACTGACGGACGACGGACAAAAGGCGATCACAAAAGCTCACCATGAGCACATTGTGCTCAGGTGAGCTAAAAAACACAAGGAATGCAACGCTTTTTTGACACTCAACACGCTTTTGGCTAAATTATATGAATGGAATGATGAATGATAACAATATATCGAGCCTACTTGATAGAGAATACTTAAATATACCCAAAACAACCTATGACATTTAAAATCAGGCCATTCTAAATGAATAACTTGACGAGTTTTGCTCATTTTCCTGTTCAGACAGTTTGTCGTCGTAGCCATTCACAGACGTCACACTACTGCAGCTTCGGGGGTAAATATTGAAATATTTTACTTTTTGATATAAAGGTTGGAAAACCCATCAAGGGACGTTACTCTTTCTTGCTTCGTATTTCCACTGAGCTGTAATTGTGTGACGTCAGCAAATGGCTCCGACGACAAACTGTCAACTCAGGAAAATTAGCAAAAATTGTTGAATTATGTCTGTAGAATGACGAGATTTAAAATACCATCGGTTGTTTTGGGTGCATTTTAGTATACTCTTTTAAGTAGGCTCACTAGATAATGATTCCTATCATTCATTATTCTCATCGTATAATTCACCTAAATGTGGGTTGGGTGTCGAAAAGGTGTTGCACTCCTTGTGTTTTTTTTTTCATTATGTACGGGGCTTATCGTTTACTATATATATTACTTATTTAGTGATAGAACACTCCTGCGCATGCAGTAACAACAAAAAAAGATTGATTTTTTTTTTTAGTTTACCGTCACTGTGACAGTATTTCAGTCGTCCAGGTGGAGGAAGACCCCAAATTCAATGAGGCATCCAAGTAGAACCATCGATTTATCACAAGCCAGCTGGAAGGCTTTTTCACATGAAAATCCGAATGACCCTGCCAGAACTCAAACCCATGCGGTAAGGGTCTGAGTGAATGCAACAAAAAAAGAGTTAAGGTTTCCAATGTGAAGGACTCAATTTGAAGAGCGAGTATCATTCAAGTGTAAGATAACGTCCCTGATTTTCTCCTTCATTTTACAAGATCTTCAATGCTTTCAATGGGTGTAGTATACTCCGGTAGGGTATTACCGGTGGTGGTATATTACCGGGATATTCAAAACGAACAGGAATATAGGTCTTGTGAAATTTGTAACAATATCATTTGTTTACTTAAAGTAAACACATACTATGTGCTGTCAAAACTTTAAACCTTTGGTATGAGCTATTTCCAAGTGAGATTTTGCATTTCTTCTAAAATGCCCTTTTAACAACCAAAATTCTATGGGAATTTAACATATTTTCTAACTGACCTATTTTGAAACAATAATTAAAAAATAGATATATACAACATAACTGAAAATGATGCAGGACAGCACAATGAACGTCATAGACAATTTATTATGATGATATTTGATCTCAAAAAAATACTAGGGGTGAAGTTTATATATGCAATGGTAATTCCCTGCCAAGAAAGTGCTGAAATATATTACATAGTGTTACATTGTCAATATTTTTATCAAGAAGAAATTGTTCTAGGGAAGTCACAATCATTTATTTTATCAATGAAACGTTGAGGATTACTGAAAGATAAATTTTTCATGTTAGTGCTCCTTCTTCTATTCGTAATATATTTCTGAAAGCTAAATACCACGGTATGGTTGACAACCAGTTTTCGGGGTATTTTACTTTTACACCGTTTGCGCATGAGAATGTGATATGATGAGTTGTTTTCACTGTCCCATATGATCAAAACAAATGTCAACCATGCTCTAATATTCAAATTAAGACATCATGTGACTTCTTCTGTAAATTCTGGACAATGTTTAAGATGCACGTCCATTTCATTAAAATCTTGAACTCGTATTTGATTAGCTAATTTGTAGATCAAACTCATCTGAATTATTTAAATTGACATATTTTCAAACAAAAATCCATTTATAGTTTTTATTTAAGTTAATACAACTTGCAGGTTTAGTATTTTGCTCAGTCAGCAAACTAAATGTTATCAATTACCCGGATAATAAGTCACATGATGGCTTAATTTGAATAAAAAAATGGCGGATATTTGGTATGAATTTTAAGGGGTTGGAAAATAGCTTGTGCGAGAAGCTTTTTAAGGTGTGTAAAGTATATGTTTTGTGATGAATATGTGTAAAAATGTTTTAATTATCCATATGTGTCATCAATGGTAACTGTCATTAAGTTTAAAATGAAAAAAATGATCGTCGAAGGGGGTGGGTGTAAGGTCAGCAGTTTTCCCGGATAAAGTTGCAAATTTTTCCAACCGTGGATGCTAATCAGAAAAAAAAAACAAAACCAAATCAGCATCTCAGACGAAATAAAGGCTCTATAAATATCAAATAATAACAGCATTAATTCCCTGAAATGGAATTTTGATGCATATTTAACTAACAGAGTTTGTTGAGCTTAATTTGAAAATACCCCGAAAACTTGTTAGTAACTTTTTATGTCATCACCGTTGACCTGCATTGGAATGAACGCTGCTCTGTTTTGATCAAGATGAATTTAAGATCACAAATGTGTACAGGGAGTGACAAAATTGGTTGTCAGACGTTTCACCCCCAAGTCGTTTCCTCCCCAGTCGTTTCCTCCCAAGACGTTTCACCCCCAAATTGGGGGTGAAACGTCCTGTATTTGAGCATATAACAGGTCGTTTCCTCCCCTCTGTTATTCAAATTACGGTAAGTTGTCTTTACTGAATTACAGAATTAATCAATAATTACGTTTAAAAGTGTGATAAGTTAAAAAAAATGTTGTTAATTAATATTTTGATTTCATTAATGTTTTAATTTAATTGTTTTTAATTACATTTGAAGGCACCCACTTTGATGTTATTTATAAGATTGGGTTAAATGATCTGCATAATAAAAGTGTGAGGAGTAAAAAAGTTGATAGTGTTAAAGGGGATAAACAATGCAATTAAGACTTTGAAAGGTTAGTGATCGTGTGCACAAAGAAAAACAGTCATGCCAGGAATTTATTAATATAATTACACAGTATGATATTATATGTTTATCTGAGACATGGACTAATAAAAACTCAAGTATACATTTACAGGGTTACAGTAACCCAATACACTCTTATAGAAAGTATAGACACAGACGGGCAAAACGTGATAGTGGTGGTGTTATTGTT
This sequence comes from Solen grandis, assembly GCA_021229015.1. NCBI lineage: Eukaryota > Metazoa > Mollusca > Bivalvia > Adapedonta > Solenidae > Solen > Solen grandis. The sequence goes on from CM037794.1 coordinate 24,723,341, forward strand.
TATATTAAAGACTCGATAAGAAAAGGTGTAAAAGTAGTTAAAAATGATATTGATTGTCTAGTTTGGTTAAAGCTTGAAAAAAGTTTTTGGAAAAACGATGATGATATTTATATAGCTATTACATATATTGCTCCTGAAAATTCTCCTTTTCATAATTTAATGAACACCGATATTTTTAGAGAATTAGAGGCAGATATTGGTATTTTTGAAAATGTAGGGAAGGTGTTTGTTGTGGGTGATATGAATTCACGAACTGCAAAGAAAGTTGATCATATACCACATGACGGTAATATAGGTCACGATGACGTCGCTGACACAGACACACCGTTAGTACGTGTTTCACAGGACTCAATTAGCAATAGGTTTGGAGACCATCTCCTCGATTTATGTAAATCCACCAAGTTAAAAATAGTAAATGGGCGTTTATATAACGACCGTAACATAGGTAAAATCACATGCATGACATATAACGGTCATAGCGTCGTGGACTACTTATTGACCCACCGCAGTAATTTCGATACTTTAACGGATTTCACTGTGCATAATTTTAATGAGTTTTCGAATCATACACCTGTTTCCTTTGCTATCAAGTCACATTCTGTTTTGATGGACAGTGCAAATAGGTGTCATAATGTTACGTATAGATGGAACCCAATACATAGAGATAATTTTAGAATCGAATTAAATACGAGCATATTACAGCTAGAAAATGAATTACAGGATTATGTTAATAAGTTTGAAAACCATATTTTCATTTCACACACACACACACACACACACACACGCCCACACACACACACAGTTCAACATATTTGATTCATTCAAGACTTACAAAATCTTAAGTATGATTAGAAATGATCATACCTACATTAACATAATTACACATCATCAACTGACATGTTTAATAGGTATTTGATCATGGATGTATCATACATAGCATCTAGTATATGTGTCCGTGATTATATGCAATGAAAGACCATTTAAATTTTTATCTCTTAAATATATATATTTAATCTTAAAACTAAGCATATAGCACTGAATAGTATAATTGCATTATCTTCTTTTGGGAAAAAATACAATAATATACATATTAACAAATATAATATAAAGTGGGGGTGAAACGTCTCGATCTTTGAAAATTGGGGGTGAAACGACTTGGGAGGAAACAGCTTGGGGGGTGAAACGTCTAGGGGAGGAAATGGTTTGGGGGTGAAACGTCTGGAATTCGACAAAATTTATTGTTGCACCCCTTTATTCTAATTAAATGAAAATTTTAATGATATTTCATATGCAAATATGGATCGATCTCGTTAGTACCCCGAAAACTTGTTAGACCATCATAATACAACCCACCATGATATGACAAAATTTAGAAGAAAAAAAATCACCCTTCTAAAATGTTTTTATCCATGACATTGCAAGAAACACAATCTCGGTCGCTATCCACAAGCCACTGTCCATTTTCTAATCGCTTATTCGTCAGGATCTTAAACATTGGGTCGTCATTCTGATTTCCCGCCAGTTTGTCATCATCTGCTTGTAAAACTTTCCCTTCTTCAATATTCAATCTCCAATGATTAGCTCCCACCGAACTTCGTGAATTGCTATTTACGATGTGTACCGATATAATATACATCGCCATGTATGACATACATGGTAAGTCGTAAGTCATTTTGCCGATATTCGGCTGAAATTCTTTGTTATTGTGCCTGAAATAAGTTTTGACAGATGGAAACGATTTTTTTAGTAAATGGCGAAAAAATGACTTCCGGTGACTGTTATATTTACACATTTGTAAGAATCGCAAATGATGGTAACACGTGTAACGAATGACGTCAGTACTATATGCATCTTAAATTTATTTTAAGTTCGTAATTCAAAACAATACATTGATGTATCAATGCATTACAAAACAACCAGTAATATTTCATAGTTTATTAAAAAATAAACTGTATGCTTTTCCTTTTTAAAAATTTTATATTACTCAAATCGGGCTCAAATGGCGTTTTTAAAAGTCTAGGTTGAATATTTATTATCTTAACAAAAACTGGTTTACCTGATAAAGTTATAATTTCTTGAAACACTGACCCCTCCCCCTTCTCAATGTTTCAAAAAGGAAAGAAAACGATAGCCAAAATCTAGTCGTGTACCTCCCTTTGAGAAAGCTATACAATAAATTAAAAGACATGCCGAATCAATTTATATTTTTAGAAATAGATCTACATGTATGTATTACATCCTAAAATACGTTAACATAATGAAAAAAATCAGATCAATTTTCTATCATTCTTACACAAAGATGCACCAAATAAAGTGTTATACATACATATATCTATTATTATTATTATTTGAGGACAATTTCCTTATTATCACAATTAGGGCTGTATTTACTGTCCCTTTACCTCATATAGTCTCGTTTTGACTCATTGACAAACACAGCAGATCCAGATCAGACGACCAGTAACTGTCGATCTGGGTCGATCTCCTCTTTTTCCTCAGTTATTATAACACACATACGTAACTCAGATATTCTACTCAGGCAAATCCATTGTTTCATTTACCAAAAATTGATTCGTCAAGTCATTAATGTGTAAATTGAATATTATTCATGGTGTAATGGGATAAAAAGACATAATTGATTGTTCATAATGGTAAATACTATAAGAGACACTTTAAACGATCATGGGGTAATAATAAGTAAAAACTCGATTGACTGTCATAAAAATACAGTGCTATCATTGTCCTTGATGACATTTTTTCTTTAGAGTTAGAGGAATAGCTGAAGAGTGTGATCAACTTTTTTCAACTATCTCATTTTAATTAAATTTAATAAAATAGCACTTGCAAATATATATATATATATATATATATATATATATATATATATATATATATATATATATATATAAAGAGCAATATAACAAAAACAAAAAAAGATAAATACACACAACAAGAAAAAAATGATTTCAACGGATATTCTTAGTTGATGGAGCGAAAGTTTTTTGTGTTTATTTTTTTAGGAATTTTGAAACGAACAGAAATTTTAAAATAATTTTAAAAAATGATAGGGCCAACAAATCTTATCATTTGAAAAAACTGATGTGGCAATGTTTAACCCTTTCCCTCATATAGACTCATTTTGACGCACTCAATAGGTTCCACATAAAGCCTGGTCTGCAGAAAACCAGTTAAACCTTACCATATTTAATTACAAAGTCCTCATTTCCAGACCACTGAGGAGCAGCGAACAGCATAAAACCTGATCAGCCTGCGAGTTACTCGCAGGCTGATCTGGTTTTATGCTTTTCGCATAGGTCTTTTCATGGTTTCCTCTATGAGGGAAAGGGTTAAACTTTTTCTTTAAAAAATAATTTTCAGAGTATATTATCTCGAAATCTATCCAGTTTTATAATAAAGTTTAATAATATCAATCTACTTCATTATAAATTCCTCGCAGGCTGATCAGGTTTTATGCTGTTCGCATAGATCTTTTCATGGTTTCCTCTATGAGGGAAAGGGTTAAACTTTTTCTTTAAAAAATAATTTTCAGAGTATATTATCTCGAAATCTATCCAGTTTTATAATAAAGTTTAATAATATCAATCTACTTCATTATAAATTCATAATTCAAAAACACTCAATCTCAATCATTCGTCCACAACATTCAATGTCATCATTTTTTTTATTTTTTTTGTTAAACCGAAAACCACTCAGAATGCGTCCCCTTCCTCCAACTCCCCACTTAGGGAGGAGAGGAACGGTCATCAATGGCAGAGGCCAAGTCTCCCTAGAGAGACAGCCCCTACCCGCTTCGCGCTCAGAAGAGGACGCTTTGTCTCCTCATCATGGTTTTCGGTCCCGTCAGTTTTACCTGACGTCCTGGCGATACATACTATAGAAATGATCCCTAAAAGTATGATCTTAAATAAATTATGAACTTATATGCTTATGTAGTATTTAATGTGTAACATATAGTAAAGTTTAAAGAAAATTCATGAAAAAATATATTCCTTTTTTTCTGTGGATTCAGTATTCTTATCAATAAATGTAAGTCAGTATAATCTTCATTATTTTTTACTAGCTTAAATTACTTTATTTCCAGATAAAAATTTTTATTGAAAGGGAAATAATTCATAGGAAAAAAAAAAAAATTAAAAGAAAAAAAATTATTAAGAATGAAAATATTACATTTGAGAGAAAAAAAAATGCTCCCCGACGGGGAATCGAACCCCGGTCTCCCGCGTGACAGGCGGGGATACTTACCACTATACTATCGAGGAGATGTTAGAGATGGCTCATTTTGTTCAATATATTCATAATTGGTAGTTTTGATCTCTTTCTCCGTCTCTCTTTTTGAAAAAAACAACAACAAAAAACAATAAAACATTATATGTATAATATAACGTTCTTTCTCTCTCTAGATATTCATTTATGCATCTCGTACCTTACCATGTAAAATAAAATGATTTATTGCAGAATCCGCATCGGAGCATTTCCGGAAATGTCCGGAAGAATCCGAAAGAAAAGATGTTTGCAAATCTCCTGGGTGACAATAGACATAACCCAAACCGTGAACATGTCACGGGTCAATTCATTTCAGGTTTACACATGTTTATACCGGCATACTAGGATTGTCAGGATTCGGCGATATCTGATAGAAAGGAATATACGTCGTTTGTAATTAACGCATTGATTAATCACTAATTATAATTGCCAATTAAGATATACGTGAACAGCAATTAAGACAGGTAGGTAATACGTTCATTTACACATAATATTTTATTGCCTTTAATCCAGTTCCATGCAGTCTTCACTAAGTAATGCAATTATTGTTAGGCAAAAAATATCAGACTGATCAAAACTGTTCCGACCAAATTTCTTTAGTTTTGCTTGTTCAAGAGATTGCAGATCGATCGTTCCCAGCAAGTGATTGACAGTTAATGAAACAAAGATATTATGTTACATTGAAGTTATTTCATAATTTTTAAATAATCAAGCTCGGGTATTTCTTAAATTTATACTGAATGTCCTTGATGTATTATCACTTATAATATTCACCAGTGACTATACATATATATATATATATATATATATATATAGCATGCCACATTTTCCCAGTTATTTTATGACCTCATCATATATTTACATAATAATTAATTTATTACAAATAATTAAACTTCTTTTCATCTTCCAAAGTTGTTTAAAGACCAAAAAATATGATCACTTGATCTACATGCGTCTTTCATTTTAAGTAGTGCTGAAAGCCAGTATAACGACCACAGACCACTGGGTCAGGGAGCGCGACTCACAATAGCCCTTATATAGCATACATAGCCAAATTCTTCATGTCTTTCTGAGGAAAGAAGTCAATAAGTACTTATCAAGGAACATGTCAGCAAGAGCCTGACACCTTTGATGTATCAATGCAGTCATTGGCCTAGCTGTTAATTATTGATTTTGCTGTGTTTATATTCATAATTGCAGAAAAGTGATTTATCTTATGACTTTCGATAAGATATTGAAATATAATTCATATCTGTTTGAGATTGAATGAGATATAGAATTTTAGTTCCCGCTCTGTACATTGAAATATATTATAGCAAATTAATACATAAGACGGATAAAGATTTCAATGACATCACAGTTATGGCAATAATTTTACATGATTATGCGCCATTATTGGTAATGTCTAGCTAGTTTAATGCAAAAACTATAGAAAATGGCATAAGATAAAAAGAAGGTTTGTTTATTTTGAGTGAATATGGAATATATCTTACTTAGAAGTGAGATTTTTTTATTTTCACTCACGTTTTTAGCTTTTAATATAAATATCTAAAAATTCTCACTTCTTTAAGTGAGATATATTTCATATTCACTCAAAACAAACAAATATCCTCTATCTATCATTTCAAACTCTCCATAAGCAGCTGTGTGATCAAGTCAACAACTATCAGTAGTACATGTTGCACACACTTGCCTAACCTGTATATATTGATCAGTGTGACAGGTCAGCTATATATGTATGGATGCAGTCATCTTACAGCATGCTCTAAGCATCAAGTCAATGGAAAAAGATTAGTTATAGTAGAAAGCTTTATCAGTTCTAAATGTGAAACCCAGCACAAATGACTAGAACAAAGAAGCCAATCAAACTCATAGGTATCATTTCAAAATTATCAGAAATGGGTGTCAGGCTGTCAGTTGATGGTGCAGAGTTTCCCATAATGCACAGAATTGTAGTTTGGACCCTTAAATTGATATAATGACCCCAAATATTTCAAAATGAGTCTCTTTATAAACCAAACAAAAAATAGCTTTAACCCTTTCCCTCATAGAGGAAACCATGAAAAGACCTATGCGAACAGCATAAAACCAGATCAGCCTGTGAGTTACTCACAGGCTGATCAGGTTTTATGCTGTTCGCTGCTTCTCAGTGGTCTGGAAATGAGGATTTTGTAATTAAATTTGGTAAGGTTTAACTGTGGTTTTCTGCAGATCAGGCTTTATGTGATACCTATTGAGTGCGTCAAAATGAGTCTATATGAGGGAAAGGGTTAAAATAAGATACTCAGCGTTGATGGAGATTAAAGTAATGGAGATTTTAGAACAGTTATATATAATGTCAAGTGTCCCCTGCCATCACATTTTGCGGTCAGTAAATATTTTTGTAAGAAAGCGCTATATACAAAAAAGGTGAAACAGACCATACTATACTTCAGATGTTAATTGCTCATTAAATGTTTGGCCATAAAAGAGAAGTACATTTTTGTAATATCATTTTTCACCTAAAAATCATTCAAATATTTATTTTGGTCTCATCTTTTGTCAGCATTAATTTTTTAAATAGGGCTAATGTTAAGATAGACAGTTATGCTGCAAAAACAAATACAGAAAACCACTGAAATCTTTAACCCTAGTTAACAAGTAATATTTTCTTCTCACAGAAAAGCACAAGAGCGGACATCATGGATCGATATGGCAAGGGTTCAGCACTTCCGCTCTATACTCCAAAAATTCCTGCCAACAAATCCTCACCATCATTCAATATGCTACGATCACAGTTCCAGATCTCTGGGTACATGGTGTTTGCATCATTTGTATTCTGGGTATGCATGGGTGTATTCGCATATAAGGGTTTCCTGTATGGCACAATGTATATGAGTTTTAACGACGAGTTACTTGAAGAGACTGGATGCTGTTCAAACTTCGGTGGAACTGAGCAAGATAGGATAAACTTTGTTGAACAGTATAACAAGGGCGATGCAGGCCCATATCTAATGAGACTTGGACCAGAGACTTACAATGTGGATTTCAAGGGGACACAAGCACCAAAGGAACTGCCCAGTATTCCTCCAGTGGTGACTGCAGGATCTTCGTCAGACTTTTACGAGCTTCAGACTCTGATAAGCCAGTGGGTGAAGGAAATAAAACCTGCCCATAAAGATGCAAAATTAATCATCTATGATCTTGGATTTTATTCAAAGGAATTAGAGCTGGTTAGTGATAAATTTATTGGGTTTATGATTGCATGCTTCAGGGTTTAAAGTCCCCGAAACATTAATTTAGTCATTTGTGGATTTTTGTCTACAATTTAGACATATACACCAACAGGGATATCACATGATTGTGGTAGACATGTGGCATGATACCATACCCAGTCACTAGAGCTGGGACGAGTACCCGGGCATAATGGGTCGGGTAACGCTTCAACCCGGGTACTAAATTATTACCTGAGTACCTGACTATTATGTAGTAAAGCTATATAGATAAATAAAAATTAATTCTATCTTTCAAAGAAATAACTGGACCGTCATTTCAACATCTCCTGGATTTTCCACGAAACGCCTCCTGATTTTGTTCACCTATAATGTTCAAAATGATGATACAGACATCCGTTAAAACCTTCGAAATATATTGTTTTATTTGCTTTGTTGCCAGAATAAGACCAACCTAAGTATAAATTGGCGAAATTCTACATAAGAACCTTTATGTAAAAAAGCAACAACTATCAGTTTAAACGACGTGTCTTTAATACTCAGGTTCACTTTTGTTTACATCTGCGTAATGATGTGCATGAAAAAAGTTCCAATAATATTGTTGTTAAATCATTATTTTTTCAGTTTTATGGTCAATAAAAGAATATTAACTCCTAATTTCCATGATCTTTCATTAATGACTACTGAAATGTTACGTTAATATAAATAACTCAAGATATTTTTTCGTGGATGAAGTACCACCCCCAGGGTAACTTAATTCAAGGTCACAAATGTTGCATTTTGTCTTCTGTTGACTGAAAAACTGCCAAAATTGGCTTTTTGAAGAAGTTTGCTTCGTGGCCATGTTTATGCAAGTGTCAGGATGCAAAAAGAGACATCTTTTCAAGTTTTGAGAAATTTAATAACATCAAGTTCCCAGGTACCTACAGCCGCGTGTACCCGGGTACAAAATTTCTGCCAGTCCCAGCTCTATCATTCAAATTATCCTTTGACCAAGCCAACCGGTCCTGGAACTACCCTTATTTGCTGTAGGTGCAATTAAAGCACAAGGGAGATATACAATGCTTTTTCTAAAAAATTGGTATGTTGTAACCAGGAATTTAACCGCCAGCTTTCAGGGTACAGGACTGATGCTATAACCACATAGCCACTTAGGACAGGTCACTTAAGCCTTTCCCTCATATAGACTCATTTTGACGCACTTAATAGGTACCACATAAAGTCTGATCTACAGAAAACCACAGTTAAACCTTACCAAATTTAATTACAAAATCCTCATTACCAGACCACTGAGGAGCAGCGAACAGCATAAAACCTGATCAGCCTGCAAGTTACTCGCAGGCTGATCTGGTTTTATGCTGTTCGCATAGTTCTTTTCATGGTGTCCTCTATGAGGGAAAGGGTTAAGCTTATGTTATTTATAAAGCTTTTTTAATCAGTTTGATTAGATATAAGATACATAATTTTGATTAATTAGAATAAAAGACACATAATATTTTTAAACATATATACAGTTTTGATTAATATATAATGAATTGTGATTTAAATTGTGTTTTGTTACTGAGTTTTAAAAAAACTAAAAACCAGGCAATGGAGATGTATAATTTAATTTAAATGGTGTAAATTGAAATATTTTCACTTTTCAACAATTTGCCAGATTGATTCTTCTGGGATGATCCACTGATTAACCCATCAATACCTCATATATTCATGTACAAATTCAAGACTTAATGAATTTTAATTAACTGAACTTTTTAAAGTGTATATGAATAAATGAAATTTCTTTGCCATGCAAACTGTTTGGAATCGGAGCTGCAATATTGTATCAGAGGAAACAGAGGAGACCTGGATCAGACAGATGCTTCCAGGGTCTACTGGTCTACACTCTTTGTCAAAGTTTTAAAGTAATAAACAGCTAGTATTCAGTCAGCAAATATATTAAGTCATGCTTAAAATGATTTAATATGTATGAAATATGTGTCTTTATTTTCATTGATCTTAAATTAATTTTTATATTAAATTTAATTTTAAAGTTTCTAAAGCCATATTTGCATGAAATTTATTATGTTTTCCAGCTCAAAGAACATTGTCATTGTGAGGTACGAGTTTTTACCACTAGCCAGTACCCCGCCCATGTAGCTGACTTCACAACCTTTGCGTATCGACCAATCATCATACAGGTAAATGATCTTAATTGCCTTGTCTGTAATGTGAAGAATCATATATAATTATGCAATGTAAATCCATTCCTATTTTGCTCTCCATTTTTAAGCATAGATTCATATAAGGACCAAAATCTTATTAATGTAATGAAGTGGACTCCATTTGTAATGTAGCTCGACTACAGATTAGAAGGTTGTGGGCTCGAACCCCGTTGGGGGCTAGGATATTTCATGATATTCCCATGAGGCATAAAGTACTGGTCCAATACAGGAACCATCGGAAGGGATTTGTATAAGATGTAAGAGCTTGTTTCCTAATCGATGTACATTGATAAGTTTAAAATAAACTATTTCCTGACAATCAAATTTATGTACTGGTAGTTACAATTGAGTACAGTGTATTTGGACTCCTATTAAGCAGTTTTCTAATACAGGGAGTCAATGTATATCAGTTATTTGATATGAGTGCAGTTACATGTAATTTTAAAGTAAATAGATAATAGAGTGCCTTGATAGCGTAGAAGTAATTCGCTTCACTTCTCACTAATGTGTCCCGGTTCGATTCCTGGTCACGTGAGAGCGTACTGTGGTCGCTTTTTACAGACACATACGTGGGTTATCTCCATGATCTCCGGTTTCCTCCCACATTAATGACCAAATACACCTCCATCAGAGCCATCAAGAATTAATATAAGTTGTGAGAATTTGTCTTGTAATCGATGTAAAATGGATAAAGTTTACACCTTAAATACACATGTAATATTCCAGATTATTTCTGTACAAAATCTACCTAATCCAATAAGAAATATCAGGTGTAACTTACCATTAGTTTACAGAAATTTCAATCTAAAACCAAAACTACAATTCAGTGATATTTTGAAATAATATGGTTCCGTACATGTTAGGATGAATTAAACAGTTAACTTTGTAAGGGGATAACTGCCAAATTATTCTAATTGTAACCTTTTCTAATTTACAACCTAGGTACCGTATTTTAACTTTAAGATGCTGCAATTATAAGATATTGTAAGATTTAATTAGCTAAATTTATTTGTTGTTGTATAAAAAATGTTTTTACAGTTACCTAACTTGCATTTCTCACATACAATTTTGCATGTATGTTACAAATCTCCGGACACAAATCTCTCTAACTCTTGTACCAGTTATTTAGAGGTTGACAAAGCAGACTGAAGCATTAAGACTCTATGTGGCGATACTGGATGGATGAATATTTATATATATATGACATTGATCTAAAAATAAAACAGAATCCTAAATGACTAATTTTAAGTGGAGGAGTTCCCTAATCTGTTGTATGGCATCAGACATGGTATCAAGTATAGCACTCCCCCCTTGCTATTCTATTTAAAACTAAGTGAAAAAAAAAATGAAATCATTATGATCAATATGATATAATGTCAATCTGAATACATTTCCAATAGGCACATCTGTATATGTATATAATATACAATAACAGCTGAGAACATGTACATGTAGTGCACAGTGCCCACTAATTAGTAATTATGATGTATGCAGTTATATCAGAGATGAGGTGGGGCAGGGGAAGTGGGGGAATATATATGACCATATCATAATCTCCAGTTGTGTACAGGATAATATATTTAAAATTGCTTTTGCAAGAAGAAATACATCCCTGACACTCGTCTTATTTTGTCTGTAAAAAACTTGCTAAGTTATAATGCTCGCCATTCTCTGATGATTTTGTAGTGAATTCTATTTATAGATTGCTAGGCATTCCCTGATTCGAAGTGACACCTTGCTTCTTAATGTTCATTTTGCTATTCCTCTTCACAACTTGCATAGTAAATTTGACATTCCAGATTTGCATCGGTCAATCTTTATTGGTAATGTGGTGTTGTTTAGTGTAATATTAAATGTTTGAACATTAATTTGACACATATGTATGTTAGGATAGCGATATTTAGCATATGCAGTGTTACAATTTGCAAAGAAACATTTGAAATTAGAAATGCATGAATTGAAAAATAGAAATACTGGTTATAATTAGAATATTGGCAGAGATACCCTAGCTGTCACTGTTGATCCATGTCACATACAAAAAAAAATGTTTCCTATGGTGTTCAGCCTCACCGTGTAAGAATGATTCGGTTTTGCAAACCTTTTCCAGATTCACCTGCCCCTCTTAAAAAGTAGAGAGGGTTGTTCAGCTTTACATCTAGACAGTTTTGTTTAAACAGTTTTAATTGATATATCTAATATTGATAACTTTTACAGCCTCTCAAAAGTTACTGATTGTACCAATGCGTACAAACAGGGTAGTAAAGTCATAAAAATATCTCAATCAAATCTGCAACATTTGGCAATGGAATGTCCCGTGCTATACCATTAAACAACAGAGCTCTAAACATCTTCCATTGCTTTGAATGGTTACATATCAGCAAAATATTTAAAAATTATGTACTTTTAAATAACACTTTTTTTTTCCAATCTGCTTTCAGAACATCTTGGAGGAGTTTGGGTCGGTACTTTGGATGAGCCCAAATAACTTATTCACTCGAGCGGGTGACTTAAATCAACTGAAGTATCGGGCAAACCGTGATTTCTTTCTGTGGGAACCACAGACATTCACCGGTATTGTAGCCTACACAAATCCGAAAATGTTTGAATATCTGAAAGAGGATCGATGCTGTTACATGGAAGCTGGCATGGTGGACATGTCAGCCCTGGTGTTCTACCGCACCAACACCACTTGGATCAAGGTCATGAAACCGTGGTTGAAATGTGCGCTCAATAAAGACTGTATTGCGCCTCCAAGATCTGTGTACAGTGGCTGTTTTGAGATGCGAAGTCCAAAAACTACAGGGTGCCACAGATACGATCAGTCAGCATTGAGCATCGTCATGGAACGAATTTACAGCTTTACCTTTAAAGCCGAAGATTTCGCAAGTCCGAGAATATTTAAACGGCAAGAAGAATATATTGAGCATTTTCCGGAACAGCCATGGACCTACACTGAAATATTTTTTGTCACTGTGATGCCTTTTACCTGTTTAGGTGGACTTGTTTATCTATTTCTTAGACGAAGACCTAATGTTAAGTCAACTTATAGAAAAAGATGATCTCATATTTTATAAGTTATATACAATGGTTATAGGTTTATTTATGGCAGTGATACCATTGATGTAAGATATATACAGTTTTGTATATAGCTTAACCCTTTCCCTCATAGAGGATACCATGAAAAGACCTATGCGAACAGCATAAAACCAGATCAGCCTGCGAGTAACTCGCAGGCTGATCAGGTTTTATGCTGTTCGCTGCTCCTCAGTGGTGTGGTAATGAAGATTTTACAATTAAATTTGGTAAGGTTTAACTGTGGTTTTCTGCAGGTCAGGCTTTATGTGGTACCTATTGAGTGCGTCAAAATGAGTCTATATGAGGGAAAGGGCAAAGATCAAATTTCATTTTCACATGGTGCCTACCATTAGACAAGGGTAATATTATTTTAATTATTTCACTTGAAATATAAAAGTGAATTGTGGAAAAAACTCATATAATCAACAATTCGGAAATCCATATGAGCCTGATGTATATTTTTAGTCTGATCAGGTTTTATTCCCTCAATAAGTTTGCATGTGACATAATGTCTTTTAAAATTTTATTTACATGTAACATTCCGTCCATAAAAAAAGTCGTCTTTGATCTCCATCATATATAAATTCATGACTTCATAAATATCAATTAACGGAACTTTGAATTGAATATGAAATATGGAGTTTTCTTTAATAAATGAAATATGGAGTTTTCTTTAATAAGCAGACTGTGTAGAATCTATATAGCTACAATATTGTATTATAAAAGTCCGCTCTAGGTCTGCTCAATTTGAAAAAAACATCAATACAGTCTGTTTGAGGTAAAGGGTTAAACAGGTGTTAATTCTAGGCTCGAGTTCCACCAACAATACTTAGCGCTAAGTTATACTTAAATTCTTAAACTTGGTAGATACACATTCCATGACTAAGCCGAAATCAATTATTATTACTTTTAAAACTAATAATATTTGTTAAGAAATAAAATATTTTGTTATTTTTAAAAGAGAAAATAATGAAATTCGTCCAGCGCTAAGAATTGTTGGTGGAATTTGACCCAGTAACCAATTGTAACTTATATGCATGTAATATTTCTTGCGTAAAATTTGTTGCCAATTCCCTAGTGTTTGTTTTACATTTTAAACTTTTGTTTTAGAGTGGTTGTGGAACAAGCATTAATCTTTTGACAGTGGAGTGTATGGTAGCTCATATTGTTATTGTTGGAAAAAATCTGAATAAGCTGTAGACTGAACCCATTTTGTCCGAAGAGTCAACCATTTTACCACTAATCCTGTACATGTACGTACTTGGGAATCAAATCTTGAGGGAAGTGAAAGAGAAGTATGCTATGCTAGCCAGATACAAGTTTACTAAATTTTAGATGCTATTAAATTGCAGTGCTGTAAACCTATTAGCTTCCATTTTCAGAATATATTTTGTAACAATTCACTTTTAAAAAGAAATGTTTTGTTGTTTTTAATTTTTTTTATTTATATATACATATCATACATTGCATGATGATCTACATGTGCATTTGTTAGCACTGGAAATAAGTTTTCTATACCAGATATCATTCCAGTTGTTGTCAGTTGATGCAGTCGTATACCCCGGCTAGAATTGGGAATCATGATTGTTGTCCTGCCATGGTGCGTCCCAATTTTCAAATAATTCAGAATCTCTTCATATTGTAGTCAAGGCAGTCTAGGTGGGGTATTCATCATCCAGTTTATCTGTATCTCTGTCAGTTACATCCTTTTTTCATGTACCGTTGCAAGTATTACTGTATGGAGTCAAATGATCTTATTTTGTATTGTCTAGGCAAATAGCAATGTAACTATGTTGGTAAGTATACATGAATTTGTTAATCTTATTATGCAATCATTTGTTGGGGGGGGCTGATGTATTGTTGTTGTTTTCATAAATATTATTAGAGTGAAAGAAATGGCATAGCCGTTTTAATGAAAATGTGTGTTCAAAAATTCAATGTGGTGCAACACATCTTGAAACATTTGAAAACAGAACATTACCATTATGTGTTTTTTTACTCCTTTTCATGCCTGATGCATCAAAATGGAAAGTATTTGACTGCAATAGCACTAAGGCAATAAAACTACATTAGTCAGTCAAGTTTAGATTCATCATTGAATATCTTTTTCATCATTATTTTTACATGTTATGTCCATGAAATGTGTGTGTTTATTTGTAAATAGACTTCATGGATAATCAAAATTACTCTCAACTGATGTGTGTGTGTGCTTCCATAATGGAAATTAGAAGCTTATGGAGTATGCCATTACTTGGATTTGGTAAGATGAAAGTCAAACACAGATATTTGAATTTCTACAATACAAGGGTAAATACAGGACTAAATATTAAGGCTTCATTACTGATGTTAAGACTAAATACCCCTTTTATAAAAAAAACAAACAAAAAAAACAACTTACCTATTCTGAGATAAAGCTTTTTCTTTCAGTAAATCTTTATGTAAGTTTGTTTTGGATAGAGATAAGATTTACATGCATAGGAGATTTACTTTTGGATCACTTGACAGCATTATACATGTACTCTGTTTATCTGTTATGCAATTTATATTACTTGTACTCACTTTTTTATGCAATAAAATACTCACTTGAAGAGGGTATTACTTATGAGTTTGTATAACCATTAATAAAAATAGTTATGTTGTTGACTGTAGGGAATTTTCAGTCTATTAATGCTGTCCAGTATGATTTGGTATTAGATACGGACCATAAACACAGTGTTATAATGGAGCTGCACTAAGTTTGCTTAACCCCTTCACTGCCTTGTCCCCAAGCGCTGCTCAGGATAAAAAATGTTTCCTATTCGCCTATACCCAGAGCATGACACCAAAATGAATGGGTATGTCAGTTACCAATGAAAAGCTGTATATACCTCCGACAAACAAATGCATGTTAAACTTGCTTTCATTAGTTACCTTAGTTCAACAACCTCCAACAAACATTTGGGGCGGGGATATACCGGTTTTGGCGTCGAGTTAATTACATTTAACTGTAAAAGCTATACGAGTGTATGTTCATGAACTGTAATTTTGGCAAATGATATAAAATGGTGTCCATCTTGATTTTTATGTGAAGAAAGACATTTTGAACAATTATCCCTGTCATAAAGTGTGCATTCATATTCGGCAGTGAACTGAGAACCGAGAATTCAAGGTAAACAAGAGAACTCCAGTATGATACAAAAGTTCGTCTATTCTACCTCAATCACATTACCAATACAATGTCCTTAGAATGATGAAATCATATAATTATTGGTGCTCTTAGACATTTGTAAAATCCACACAAGCTCTCATACGTCGCAAAGAAGTTGCAAAAAAAAAAAAACTCATAAGGAGCTATACAATACCTGTAGGCAACTCTTACGAGGCTTAGACAATTTTTTTCCAAACTTAAAATCTTCCAAGCCCTCACACAAGTAACCAAGATTATTGCTGAAACTTGTATGAAAAAAGTCCATTTTTGTTAACCTTTTAAAAACCAGAAAGACTTGCGAACAAATAAACTCATGGAGTAACACTGATGGTAGTGCACTCTCAGGCTGAATGAGGTTTGTATTAAATTGGTAAAAAGTTTCTGAAATCGGCTTTACCATGAGTGTGCAAGACATATGAGAAAGGGTTAAAACAAGAATGTGCTCTGGAATATGTGTGTCACCTGCTGAAGCAGGATGGAAAAAGTTTGACGGACAGACAGACAATGGATAAGTGATCCCGGTGTCACCTCTGCTTACAGCAGGTGACACAAAAACAAAGCAATTCAAAAGACAGCTTTATCCCCAGCTGCAGCCCTTCATTAGAATTTGAAGGTGACTTTCCAGTACCACACTGACCTTAAGCTGGCACAGATGGAGTGGACATGAAAGTACAGTTTCAGACATACTGACCTTAAGGAGAGATTTTCAAGTGTGACCAATTTACAATGTATCACACTGCACAGATTAATTTATCTGTGGATGGAAGAGAATAGAGTTATTCTTAAAAAAATACATGTATAACATCATTATGCATTGTGTTTACAATTGTAATGGGTTTTTCTTGAATAAAAGATAAAAATATGTGGCCAAGATTCTGGAAAGTAGAGGGTAGAGCTCATCAAGGTGCATGCACCTGCAATCTCAGTAAAATCATATCCTAATTTGCACTCCTCTACTATCCATGATTAGGATATGACAACATTGCATTAGGGGTAATGTCAGATTGACCTTTTAAGTAATCTATATGCATAACAAGTGCTAGATTTTAAACAATTAAATTGCGTATTTATAACTGATTTTGGTAAAACATTTGTCAAAGGGTGAGAAAAATGTGCAGCTTGACCAGGACTCAAACCCGGGGCCTTTTGCTTACAGAGCGAATGCTCTACCAAATGAGCTACTCGGCTGCTTAGACATCTTTCTTTCCTATTGTGAGATTTATGCAGTTACTTCCCCTGATAGACCAAACAATTTTGAAGCTGATTTGATTGGCTTATACAAAAGACAATCTGAGACGATCCTCTATACGATGTGGTCAGATCCAGTTAGCATACTGAATCTGATTTTAATGAGATTGATGCACCTGTGAAGTTTGGAGGCTGCAGGTGGATGGACTTCTGTGTTATGGTTGAGTTAAAGTTTTCTGACAGACAGACCAAAAACACTATGCCCCAATCTATTGACCCAGGGGCATAAAAATATATTGGCATATACTACTCAAAGTTTGCTAAGCACCAAGTATGCTCATCAAAAAGGAACTTTTCAATCCCCAGAAACAAGGTGATCAAAATAGCTCACCTTCACTATTTTGAGCTCTGGTGGGCTAAAACAGACTGAAAATAGAATATTTTAGGTTTGCTCTTTTATTCTTTTTTAAGATTTGTGCAAGAGACAATACAATAAAAATACCCTTTTTCAAAACACCTCACATACAAGACTCATATTTCTTTCAAACCTGTCAATAGTGCCTAAAACTAAATGGCCTTTAATTCCCTCCTATCCGGTGGGAAGTCCAAGGTCCGATTTCTTTTAGGAACGACGACAACACGAAAAACGTACATTGTTCATCTGCGCTGAAGATGTGGGAAGGTTGTGAGACCAATATCCACATGAACAGTATGCAAGATGACAGAAACCAATCATGGTTAAAATAGCACTATAACCTGGCTTGGGAGGAACTCACTGTTCCAAACATAACAATAAACACTAACACTTCAATAAAGTGATAAATATGCAAGGGAAAATTACAATACAGCATTACATAATTGTATTTATAGTCCGAGTTCTAAGTTGTTCTTTTTTTTTTGTGAGACAAACCCTTCCATTTTCATGTTAACACGGTTTACAATACTTGTCTTAACTACAAGTTTTATAAAAAGTTTCATACTTGCAACTGCTAACTTAATTGTAGAACTTACAAAGCTATTACAAGGAGTTACTGAGAAAAAAAAATCAGAGCGGATTCTTGTTTGTTCACACTACTGTCTAGTAAAACATTGCAAGATAATAGTTATGACACAATGTTGGATAAGTCTACTGAGATTCTTCACTTAAGCTTTGTTCATGTGTGTGATCAAGTCAATGACACGGCAACTGTATCCATATTCATTGTCGTACCTGGAAACAAAAAATTAAAACAATTTACAGATATATTTGAAATTCTGAAATCTAGAAATCATTATGAAAACATGAATACTTTACAAATGAACCTTGAGGAAAAATCTTCACAGAAAATGTGTTGTTTTAGTAGTTACCTCTAATATTCTGATATAGGATTTTTATTCAACACTTGTATTCCATCCTCTACCTGTTCTATGAGTGGCCAATTTTTCACATTCCCATGACTGTGTCATACAACTATACAAGCGTAAGCAAAAGGTAAATAAGTTAATGTGGAAACATTTGAATTCAGTCATTTACCAAATTCCTACAATTTCTGATTCTACATCACATGATCATTATGATGTTACCTAGCCATTTTGTCTCAAGTCAATATTATTTGCCAGTAAAGTTTCTCTTAGTATTACCTGCACTCAGGTAAGACCTTATGTTTTGACATCCTGATATCCTGATCTATCTGAAAGCATTTTTTCTTTTTCTTCATTTCCTTCTTATTGCTAATTCCAACGATTCGGAGCCCTACTTACCATGACACAAGCTTGACAAACTTATCGCTCAGAGAGATGCCAGCCTTGGCATCAAAGATGCTGCTGTTCTGGTCGCCAATAAAGTCAGAGGAGACGACATCGTCTTCAGTGTAGCCAAGGATTCCCTTCATGGGTCCCTCGGATGCAGCCTTCACAGCTGCCTTGATATCTTCATAGGAAGCCTGAAAATGTAATCATTTAGATATTAAATCTAAACAAAATCTTCAAAAGTATGGTTAAGGCCCCCGCATATAATGTTCAAAAACTTTCAGAATATAAGCAAAAACAAACAAGAGTTAGCCACCATAATATCAAGATCAAGATTATAGAAGCTCCAGATATGAAAGTAGGTCAATAGTAGTAGTAGTGTCAATATGTATCCTTTTTTCCTCCTGAGCATTACTCTTGCAAAAATCACTGAACCGGATAATCCCTGCTTTATGTACTTCTATCCGTAATAGTAATGACATTGATCATCATCCATTGGGAAATTTAGGAGCTGCTTTCGCAAGTTCATATGCTATAGAGACCAAGCTTTGAAAGGCATAACTATTGCAACAAGAGGGCCATGATGGCCCTGAATAGCTCACCCACCTGATTATAAATGAGCAACATATGTTGGATTTTTCATAATGACTTACTTTTTGACCTCACATAACCCAACTTCAAACTTGTTCAAGATTTTATGGAAACAGACATTCCGACCAAGGGCCAAAAATGTGACCTCTATAGTGTGAACAAGGTTTTTCTAAGATTTGACCTCATGACCTATTTTTTCAACCCCACATGACCCAACTTCAAACTTGTCCAAGATTTTATGGAAGGGTTTATTTAAGATTTGACCTCATTACATACTGTTTGACCCCACGTCCAAAATTTGAACTTGTCCAAGATTTTATGGAGAAAAACATTTAAACAAAGTTTCATGAAGATTGGGCCTAAAATGTGGCCTTTAAAATGTTAAGATTTGACCTGTGACCTACTTTTTGACCCCACATGACCCAAATTTGATCTTGTCCAAGATTTTATAGCAACAAACATTTTGACCAAGTTTCATGAAGATTGGCCTAAAAGTATGGCCAAATTGTTTACGACACATGACAGACGCCAGACGAAGGGCGATCACAAAAGTCACCTTGAGCATGTTGTGCTCAGGTGAGCTAAAAATCTCTGAACCAGAAAATCCATGCTTCATGAACGTCCATCCTCTAAAGTAATGACATTGACCAAGTATTAAAAAGATACGGTCTGAAACGTAGGAGGAGTTGCATTCGCAAGGCTGTATCAATCAGCTACAAAGTCTAAATTTCAAGGAAGATAACTCTTGCAAAAATCGATGAACCAGAAAACGGCCACTTCATGCACATCTACCCATTATAGTAATGACAATGACTAAGTATTGAAAAGATATGGTCAGAAACGTAGGAGGAGCTCCGTTCACAAGAAATGTGGACGTATGGATGGACAGACAGAGAAGATGATGACAATATACAACTGCCTGGTACGGTGGCACATAAAAAACGTTAAACTAAGCAGTTACCCTCAGACATCAGAAAAATCACAAACCCCAGCTCAAACTGTATATGAAAGGGCATTTGGTTGCCTCTTCAGAAGGGTTTTTCGTCACCCAAGGGACATAGATATTTTTTTCTGGATTCCTCCCACATTAACCCTTCATTCATATAGACTCATTTTAACGCATTGGTAAACAGAGGAGACCCTGATCAGACAGCTCATAGGAGCTGTCTGATCTGCATCTCCTCTGTTTGCTTATACAATATTACAGCTCAGATTCATCAGCACAATCATCAAAGCTAAGAAAAAATCCACTGTTTAATATACCATTTAAAGTTCAGATAATAAATATTCATGAAGTCACAAATATATGCATGAATATTCATGAAGTAAAGGATTAAGGACCACACAAGTACTACAATCAGTGCCAAACAAATAGGTTTTGAAAACCAATCTCTTTTCAGTTGTTATACAAACTTTTAAAAGAACAAGAGGGCCATGATGGCCCTGGATCGCTCACCTGGTATCATTAGGCTATGTAAAATCAGGCGACCCCTATGGCGGGGCCAATTTTGACCCCAGGGCCGATTTGAACAAACTTAGAAGAGATCCACAAGACAACACACCAGCCTTGTGGTTTCTGAGAAGATTTTTAAGTTTTTCCCTTATTAGCCTATGTAAAATCAGGGACCCTTTGGTGGGGCCAAATTTGACCCAATGGTCTGATTTGTAAAAACGTGTTAAGACCCAGTAGACAATGCTACATACCAAATATCTTAACTCCAGGCCTTGTGGTTTCTGAGAAGAAGATTTTTCAAGTTTTTTTTTTTTCTATATTAGCCTATGTTTAATCAAGTGACCCCTGGTGCTGGGCCAATTTTGACCCCAGGGCCATGATTTGAACAAACTTGGTAGTGATCTACTAGACAATGCTGCACACCAAATATCTAAACCTCAGGCCTTGTGGTTTCTGAGAAGAAGATTTTTCAAGTTTTTTCTATATTAGCATATGTTTTATCAAGTGACCCCTGGGGCGGGGCCAATTTTGACCCCAGGGTCATGATTTGAACAAACTTGGTAGAGATCCACTAGACAATGCTACACACCAAGTATCTTAACCATATGCCTTGTGGTTTCTGAAAAGAAGATTTTTCAAGTTTTTTTTCCTATATTAGCCTATGTTAAATCAAGTGACCCCTGGGGCGGGGCCAATTTTGACCCCAGGGCCATGATTTGAACAATTTTGGTAGTGAACTACTAGACAATGCTGCACACCAAATATCTAAACCTCAGGCCTTGTGGTTTCTGAGAAGAAGATTTTTCAAGTTTTTTCTATATTAGCCTATGTTTAATCAAGTGACACCTGGGGCGGGGCCAATTTTGACCCCAGGCTCATGATTTGAACAAACCTTGTAGAGATCCACTAGACAATGCTACACACCAAGTATCTTAACTCTATGCCTTGTGGTTTCTGAAAAGAAGATTTTTCAAGTTTTTTTTCCTATATTACCCTATGTTAAATCAAGTGACCCCTGGGGCGGGGCCAATTTTGACCCCAAAGTCATAATTTGAACAATCTTGGTAGAGAGTCATAAGATCATGCTACATACCAAAAATCAAAAGGTTAGGCCTTGTGGTTTCGGAGAAGAAGAGTTTTCAAGATTTTCCTATATTAGCCTATGTTAAATCATGTGACCCCTGGGGCGAGTCAATTTTGACCCCAGGGTCATAATTTGAACAATCTTGGTAGAGAGTCATAAGATCATGCTACATACCAACAAGAGGCCCATGATGGCCCTAAATCGCTCACCTGAGATAAAAAGGTTGACCCAAGGAACATCTGTACCAATTTATTTTAAAATCTGGCCACTAGTTTTGAAGAAGATGATTTTTAAAGTTTTCATTTTTTTTTCTTTTTGTTGCCATGGCAACCAGAGTTCTATATGGATCAAGTTTATTTTAGCAACTTTTGTGAAGGTTGACCCAAGGATCATCCCTGCCAAGTTTAATCAAATTCTGTTCAGTGGTTTCAGAGGAAATGTTGATTAAAGTTTTACCTATATACATATAAGGCAAATAAGCCCCTGGCGGCCATGTTTTTTAAGGATCGGAATAATTTTAGCAACTTTGGTAGAGGTTGACCCAAGGAACATCTGTACTAATTTATTTTAAAATCTGGCCAGAAGTTTTGAAGAAGATGATTTTTAAAGTTTTCATTTTTTATTTTTTTTTGTTGCCATAGCAACCAGTTCTACATGGATCAAGTTTATTTTAGCAACTTTTGTGAAGGTTGACCCAAGGATCATCCCTGCCAAGTTTAATCAAATTCTGTCCAGTGGTTTCAGAGGAGATGTTGTTTAAAGGTTTCTCTATATACATATAAGGCAAATAAGCCCCGCCCCTGGCGGCCATGTTTTTTTACGGATCGGAATAATTTTAGCAACTTTGGTAGAGGTTGACCCAAGGAACATCTGTACCAATTTATTTTAAAATCTGGCCAGTAGTTTTGAAGAAGATGATTTTTAAAGTTTTCATTTTTTTTTCCTTTTTGTTGCCATGGCAACCAGAGTTCTACATGGATCAAGTTTATTTTAGCAACTTTTGTGAAGGTTGACCCAAGGATCATCACTGCTAAGTTTAATCAAATTCTGTCCAGTGGTTTCAGAGGAGATGTTGTTTAAAGGTTTCTCTATATACATATAAGGCAAATAAGCCCCGCCCCTGGCAGCCATGTTTTTTTACGGATCGGAATAATTTTAGCAACTTTGGTAGAGGTTGACCCAAGGAACATCTGTACCAATTTATTTTAAAATCTGGCCAGTAGTTTCGAAGAAGATGATTTTTTAAGTTTTCATTTTTTTTTTCTTTTTGTTGCCATGGCAACCAGAGTTCTACATGGATCAAGTTTATTTAGCAACTTTTGTGAAGGTTGACCCAAGGATCATCCCTGCCAAGTTTAATCAAATTCTGTCCAGTGGTTTCAGAGGAGATGTCGTTTAAAGAAAATTGTTGACAACGCACGACGGACGACGGACGCAGGGCGATCCTAATAGCTCACTTGAGCACAAAGTGCTCAGGTGAGCTAATAATCAAAAGGCTAGGCTTTGTGGTTTCAGAGAAGAAGATCTTTAAATTTTTCATTTTTAAAATCTATTTTTAGCTCCTGTGACCTAGATTTTTGACCAATCAAAATAATTTTAACAACTTTGGTAAAGGGCCCCATAATGAACATTCCTGTGAAGTTTTATCAAAAACCAGTAAGTAGTTTAGAAGATGATCTTGTTTAAAGAAATTGTTGACGACCGACGCACGCACGGACGACGGACAAAAGGCGATCACAAAAGCTCACCATGAGCACGTTGTGCTCAGGTGAGCTAAAAAAAACAACAACAAGGTACCCCTTTCTCAAGTCTGCAGGTAAGGTCAACAACAGATACATCTGGAGTGGGCACACGGAATGCCATACCAGTCAGTTTTCTGCAACAAAGAATCACACATTAGTTTAATTTATTAATTTATTTCAATTTAAGTCAATTGGGAAATCAAGTCAAAAGCAATGAACTTGTGAACAATAATATACATTATCAAACTGGGATCCATCATGGAACTGTGAAATTATACAATACAATTTATTATAGCATAGATGCTGACAACCAAGATGGTGGCACCAAAAACTGATTGCCCCCCCTCCCTCCCCCTTGAAATACAAATATTAAATATATAGATATGGAGCAAACAAATATCATCAACAGGCAGTGTGATTCATCTGTGGCAGACTGCCCCCCCCCCCAATCTCAAAATCTGCACACTCAGGTATGGCCTACTTTTCCTGGCCTTCATCTCACAAGTTTATGAAGACACTGGAACTCTGCCAATATCCTTAACACCTGACTGTTACACTCAGTGCAATAACAGGTATTGCTAGGGTACATTACACCAAAATGCTTCCTACTTATTATAAGCTATTTTTGAGTTTGCATATGAAAACCAACAATAACAGACTCTTTTAATGTTGCAAAGTTAATAGAGAAATGAAAGTAATGATGTACATATTGGGGAGGTGCTACTTAATCATGCTTCAAAAATCTAAATATCAGAAGTTTACTGAAGTATACAAGTATCTCTCAAGAAATCTGCATGGGTAAAAGTTGGAAATTTAGTAAAAAAAAAACAGAAAAAAAACAACAAAAAACTGAATATCCCCATTTTTGCCATTTTTTGATGTAGATCCATATAGAATAAGAAGTCATCATCCAGAAATTCAGGAAAATTCCTGAAAACTTTTACCTATGAATCTGAATACAATAGGCCAGTATGTGAAATCCTATGACAACATTTTAAACTAGCTGCAACCTATGAAAAATCTTACATGTATTTCTTTGAAGCAGTCACAAATAATGGAATCAGAGCATTGCAAAAAATTGATTTGAGCAAGATCAACATTTCAAAACACTCCTCTCTTTTTTATCATAAATGATTTAAAAGCAGAGACTTGACACCTTATTTAGTGAAGTGTATCCAGTATTGTAGCCTTCCATGTCTACAAAACTGCATCACTTACAATGTAGTTCTCCTCCCACTCTTATGCTGTTGAGATTATGATGGAGGTCGTTTCAAGGAAATTACTCTTGAGGGTTACCACAAGGACTGTACTGTACCCCACACAATCACTACCTGATATCCTTAACTCTCCATCAGAATAGGTAAACTACAGTAGGTATGTGTAGAAATAGTGATTACCTATGTACAAGATAGAAAGGCCTTCAACTGTGAACTTCTACTAAACTCATGTTTTGGTTAAAAACTGAAGGTCAAGGTCTTCTTCTCTGGTGATTTCCTTACATTTTATCAATATTCCAAGCCTGAGAAAACTACAAGTGGATAATATTCCAAATATCCAAAATACATAGAAAAAAAGCTTGACAAGTTCAGCACATTAAGGAACAATGACTGCAGTGGGCCATACAAAATTCATAAATATGGCTTAACTCACCATCAATCCCTAGCCACTGAATGGGATGATCCTAAAAAGTAATTGTTGAACTGGAGGTTATACTGCAGAACTTGAGGACTAAACAATAAACCAGTTTCCTACAGACCTTTTGCTGCATTCCCATTTTATGTAACCCAGCATTGAAAGTTCTTTACATTTTAAGAGTACAGAGCAAATTTGGACCTACCCGTTCAATTCTGGAATGACCTTTCCCGACAGCCTTGGCAGCGCCAGTTGAGGATGGGATAATGTTCTGGGCGGCAGTTCTGCCTC
The DNA here is from genome assembly GCA_021229015.1 of Solen grandis. Taxonomy (NCBI): domain Eukaryota; kingdom Metazoa; phylum Mollusca; class Bivalvia; order Adapedonta; family Solenidae; genus Solen; species Solen grandis. Next base: position 24,749,012 of record CM037794.1, read on the forward strand.
CACGCCAGTCCTTGCCGCTGGGTCCGTCCACAACCTTCTGAGTGGCTGTGTAAGCGTGGATGGTGGTCATAAGTCCCTCAACAATTCCAAATTTGTCATTGATAACCTTAGCCAGTGGGGCCAGGCAGTTGGTGGTGCAGGAAGCGTTGCTGTATGGATAAAGTGCACATTATCTATTTACACATAACATAGCTGTAGCACAATCCTACCAAATCCAAGATAATCGTGCTCCAAAACATGCCATCAAACATGAAACCAGCAAAACATGGATATGCAAAATAAATTGGTTGATATACATTTGAGTTGATTATTTCAAAACATTTTTTCTCATATATCATAGTTTTCAAATTGTGAATATCTATTCAGGACTCCATTCTACACTGACTTGTGTTTAAAAATGGCAGTCAACATCAGGTAATAATATTAATAACCATAACAAAATGACAATCTTCAAAATATATGATCAGTGTTTCTGAGTAATTAAAATCAGGAAGCAAGTGTTATTTTCAAGGTAATGTACATCATAATGTGGGATTTCATCTTTACTTTGTCAGCTTCTTCACTCAGTGTAATGGAGCCAGGTTACTTAAAATATATTAAAGTGATATTGCGTTTGTCTGTGTTGGGACATAAACATTTATACATATTATTTATCATTGAGAAGGATAATCAGTAATTATCGAGACGGATATCAGATTATGAAAAGCCAACTGAATATTTATAACAGAGGAAATATACAAAGTAATAGCACAAGTTCAAATAATTTTTAGCTAAGCACACTGAAATCAATCCCAATTTATCACATAATTACATCTCACAAATACTTCTTTTCTTATATAAACTTACCTGACAACATTATTATCTTTGCTATAGCTTCCCTCATTCACTCCCATCACATACATTGGGGCATCAGCCGAGGGAGCAGAGATAACCACCTTCTCGGCACCACCCTTTAAGTGAGCCTGCAGGAAAACAAACGGGCCATAAGCTTACAATTACAATATTCAATGTAAAGCTAAAAAAAATGATCACCTTACTCTAAATAATACACATCCTATCTCCTAAGAAAACCCACAATGGAAACTTCAATTACAAATTTAAGGACAAGTGATGTGGAAATTCTATTTAAAAAAAAACCTGGTTGTCACACAAATTTAATGCAACCATTTATGACATTCAGCTTTAGTTGCGACTTTGTACTGGTTTTTGAACTATTAAACAGTGTCATAACCTGCACAATGTCATTATGATGAACTGTACCAAGTGATTCTAAAATATCTCAATCCACGACAATTTTAGTCAATACTAGAAAAAGGTGAGGACAAACATTTGTCAAACCAATAAGCAGTTTTCCAGTCTAAAGAGGGTTAGATATTCTGTGCAGTGCCGAACAGCCTGACTTGTGAGTCTTATATCATTATAATAATTTCAATATGTTAAATGTGTTTGGTAAAACATCTGGCAATGGAATATACTGTATTTATAAATTTCTGTTGACAACAAGTCAAGCTTTCTCAAGTGATTTGTTTAAAACTGCAAATTCATAAACTGATATTTCAATCGTTTAAATGCCTTTCCACTACCCAATACCTCTATCAACAAAGGGGAGTAACTCAAAAGTTAAGTTCAGAGTTAATGGTTTTGTAATCTGCTCTTTCTTTCATATGTTCTGTCTGTATATGAAGTTACATGCCAGTGGGTGCAAATATCCATCCATCCAGGACAGAGTTAGTATCCGGAAGCAAAAGAAAAATACCCCCATTTTATGACCTTTGATTGTTTACTGTGACCTTTACAAACCTGGATCAAATGCGCAACACTTCAGATTTCTTGAGAAGATCATTGATACCAAGTTATATAAATATCCATCCATCTAGGACAGAGTTAATGTGTTGAAACCAAAAAATACCCCATTTTATGACCTTTGATCTGTGATTGTGACCCTGACCTTTGAGTTACAAACCTGGATCTTTCGCACGACACACTTCTTCAGGACTTGACTATTTGAGTTTACCATCGCCACGACGCCCAGCTAATTACAGGTGGAGGAAGACCCTGAATGCACGGAGGCATCCGGGTAGAACCACTGACCTACCGCAAGCCAGCTGGAAGGCTTCCTCACATGAAAATCCGAATTACCCTGCCGGGATTCGAACCCACACGGTGAGGGGCTGAGTGAGCGCTAAAGTCAGTGGCTTTACCCTCTCGGCCAGTCTTCTTAAGGAGACCATTGATACCATGTTATATAAATATCCATCCATCCCAGACAGAGTTTATTTCCAGAAACTGAAAAATATTCCATTTTATGACCTTTGATCAGTGATTGTGACCAAGACCTTTTGAGTTACAAACCTGGATCTTTTGCCTGACACTGTCTTCATGAGATCATTGATGCCAAATTTTTATTATATCAAAATGCATGCATGCAAGACAAAGTTAGTGTCCAGAAATGAAAATGCGCAAACGGACTGACACACACACACACATGGACAGACGGTCCGATTTTATTATGCCCCTTAAAGCTAGCTTAGAAATAAGGTCAACATGATGGAGTCTGCTACTTACGCTGGCCTTCTCTGTTGTTGTGAAAACTCCAGTAGATTCCACAACATATTTGGCATCATTTTTCTTCCATGGAATTGCAGATGGATCCTTCCTACAAAACCAAACACATTTAAATGGCAAAACATCATGATGCGATACAGACTTTTCCTTAAGATGCATGGCTACGACTGACAAGTATCGCAATACACAAACAATTTCTTACACATGTGATATTTGTTACCTGTTTCAAATTATGCAGCCGCTTATGTCATTTTCCCGATAAAAAGTCAGAATTCAGTGGAGTTTTTTTTTTTTTACTTTTTCTATGATAGTTTAATTGGTACTTAATAGTTTTTGTGCTTTGTTCTTTTTTTAGTTGATAATCTGAGTTATGGAATAGATGCTGTACACAGTAAGAAGTTTTTATATGAACATCTACTGGTTTCAAGTATAGGAATAAGTATTGTGATACGTATTGCATCTCCACTCAAATATCCAATATGCCTCTCAATGTATTTGTTTCTTTAATACACAGCGTAAATTGCATCGTTTGAAAAAACAAATATTGTGATATGTACATGGAGTGTTCGAAAAGTATCCAGAAAAGTTTCATAATTTATTTACTTATATGATTATCAGAATAAAATTTTCAAAAGTGATAGTTGATATATTTTGAACTTAGGTCGATAGAAAAAATCATATAAATTGCAATGATGCAAAATCCAGTCACCATGGCAATGTTGGGTAACGCTGAGCGTGTATTAAAATGCTTTTCCATGGACTTCATATTAATCACAATAATGACTAATTGAGTACTCACTCATTGTAAACAGCGATGGCATTTCCGTTGATAACTAGCTTACCATCTTTTGCGGACACATCACCTTTGAATTTGCCATGAGTACTGTCATATTTGAACATGTAAACCTGTAAACACACAAATCAGGGTTTAAAAGAAAAGCACAATCGCTGCCACCGTGCTACACAACGTTATTTGAAGTGGCTGACAAAATTAACCTGACAAAATTACCAAGTGCAAAAAGCGTTCTTCATTAATAGGTACTAAAATTCCTTGTATGTACGGAAGTTTTTTGATGTATATTACGTAATGGACTCTAAAGGTGAGTCAGCTTTCATACATGTCATATCACCACAGGAATTTATTTTAGCCCGTTTTGACGACTGATATAAGGTCCTGTCCTCCCCACCAAAAAGAAATAAAAAAATCAAAAAAAAATAAAAAAAATCGCCATTTTCATGACGTTTAGGGTTGAAAAGTAGCGAGTCCAAATGATGCAAGAGTTAAATGAACCGAATATTTGATTTTGTTTTATTTGATATATATAATTTGGCGTGAGTTTTTCCCAAATTAGTCTAATATGTCTCTAAAAATTCCCAATTCTGGGTGTCAGGTCATGTTCCCAAAATGGTGAGAAAAACCCTGCACTATAATGTTGTTTTTCTAATACTTCTGTATTTCATAAGCAGCACATCAGAGGGTGTAACATTTTAAAACAAGTAACTGGTGTTGTATGCAACACAAAGTCCCCTACCGGCTCCACCTTGACTCAATATGGTAATCAATCCCATTTTTTGCCATATTTTCACTATTTCCGTTACCATAGCAACCACAATTTTAGTCGAAGAACAAAAATAAAATGACGTGCATAATCTACACATTGCCATCTAGTCATATACCAAGTTTCATCAAGTTAGCTTGCTTAGTTATCGCGGGATCCCATTTTTGCCATATTTTCACTATTTCCGTTACCATAGCAACCACAATTTTAGTCGAAGAACAAAAATAAAATGATGTGCATAATCTACACATTGCCATCTAGTCATATAGCAAGTTTCATCAAGTTAGCTTGCTTAGTTATCGCGGGATCCCATTTTTGCCATATTTTCACTATTTCCGTTACCATAGCAACCACAATTTTAGTCGAAGAACAAAAATAAAATGACGTGCATAATCTACACATTGCCATCTAGTCATATACCAAGTTTCATCAAGTTAGCTTGCTTAGTTATTAAGTTATCGCGGGATCCAGATTTGAGCGGACAGACGGACGGACAGACGGAGGGCAAACCTATAGTCCCCTCCGGTGTGAACACCGGTAGGGGACTAAATACTAATCCTTACTTTTGGTATATTGATGCATATTTCTACAGCCAGAAATATCATTAAAGATATTTTACAAGCACTGCAAATGGATAAAAAATAATTTCAACATTCTGAACTTTTAACTTTTTGCTAGATAAAGAAATTATGTCACTTTTGTGATCCTATGATACTTATTTGTACATCATACACTATGGGGGATAATAATGGGTTTTCTTAGTTACCGTACTTCATGTGTTAGAAAAGACATTGTGGAAATATATTAGCTAATGTCTGTTAATACATGTATGTAATATGAATATCTATTGATTATACTGCATTTTGTGAAATAACAGGTTGTCCCTGCACCTGAACATGTGTTTATTCTTTATATAATGAAAATGTTGTGATCCAACTATTTGTTCTGAGATTTTTTTATAAAACCAGTTCTTGAATCTTGGTTTCACTGTATGGCAAGTAACTTCATGCTTCAGAGCCAATAAAGGAGAAGAACTTTGTACTTAAAAGATCAATGGACAGGCTGACTGGGTGATTCCTATACATATGTATACTCAATCCCAAACTTTGCAGGAGGTAAAACAATATGAAATAGAGAGAGAAGAGAGAGAGAAAAAAGTGGAATAGCAAACAGAACCAACCATATAGTCCACAGAAATGAAAGGGTCATTGATGGCAGTAATGGTGACCCCACCCTTCTGGATAGCAGCCCTGGCGACCAATCGACCAATGCGGCCAAAGCTGAAAGAGAGAAAATGCATCAGATCAAATGAAAGCAAAACATTTAAAAGGTATTGAATAAAATGATAGTCCAGTAGTAGTGATCAATTATGACATATATCATTCAATATAAACATTGCTCAGGGTTTCCCCTAGATACTTTCAAATGGGGGACAAATGACCCCTTACTGTATGGATAGAGATAAATTTTGAAATATTTTGGGGTCTTTTGTGGGTCAAACTTGGCATATTTGTGCGCAAGTGAAAACCCTGATAGCGGCAATATTTCAACATAATTTTGGCCTTTTTGTTGTTGTAAAAGGAGGGAAAAACTACTTTCATTTTGTGGACACAAATTACTTTCAACAGAAACTCTCCACATGTCGCATCAACATCATTTTTAGCATACAAGTGACCTAAAAGGTGTACCGTACACACGGTCAGATTAGGCGCAGCTACGTATAAGGCGCATCCTAACTTTCAGGGTAACTTATTTGAAAAAAAAAAATCACTTATCGTATCGTATGCGGCGAAATCTTGTTTTGAAATTTGCGCCGTCGTACATTTTGACAGACTGAAAGCTATCTGTACGTCACTGGGCTAATCATATGGTGAACAGTTTTAATTACACATGGCATAAGATTACCGTTAGACCGTTACAATAACGACAGGTAGGATAAAGGTGACACATTTTTATAACATGACATTACTCAACCGTGTCCCTGCATTCTAACACTGGGGACCATTGTCGCTGTCAAAATTCTCCCAACTAACAAACGTTACGTAACAATTGCCACCTGTCAAGTTTCTTTTATACATCATGAGGTCCCATAAAATAAACTTATTTGTTTATATTGAAAATAGCTTTCATTAAGTTGTTTCAGTTTCTCACGATCATTTTATCATGAAATATACCAGTAGGATAACTAATAAGAACAAATGCAATAATCTGGTATTGTTTATCATGGTTTCGTATAGACTGTGTGGCATATTATTGTATTCATTGGCTTTCAGTATATCCATTTTCTAAGATCGTATACCGATAAATTTCACTTCTCGGTGATTGAAAAAAGTAACCTGAAAGGCTGTATATCATCATATAAGGCGCACCCCCTCTATAAACTTGAATTATCTGGAAAGAAGTGCGCCTAATATGCCGGTGTATATGTTATGTGTGCAAAAACAAAGGAAAATGTCAACATCAGTAAGTTGAAACTATGTAACTAATTCCCCCCATGAGTAAAAAAGATGAACATTTTGTTAAATACAGCAATGTATATGACCATAGAACAGTGCTGCAAGCAACACTGTCAGTGTTTTTTTTGGCTAAAATATTCGGCGAAATTCGGCGGCATTCCCCCCTGCCAGAAGTATATATTTTTCCCCCTATTATGCTGAAAATTCCCCCACTTAGGGTTCATTTTGGGGTGCAAAATGATGAGTTTCTCTCATTAAATCAACAAATGTTGCACAATAAAATATCAGCTGAATATATTTCGTCTGCCCTGTTTACTAGGTATCGTCTGCATTATACGTCAGATTGTTATATGCAGACAATACCTAGTAAACAGGGCAAATTGTCTAAAAATGGCAAAAAATAAAGTTAACTGGGCCAGGTGTTGGAGAAATGTCATTTTTTATAATTATGTAACTTGTTTTTATGTGTTTTCTTGATTAGCATGTGAAAAGCATGCATTTTTACAGTTATGGTTGAATCTATTGTTTACTTCCGGTTTGTTCGTAGGAAATAATGGAAAAAAACATGCACTGATAAAACTTGTTAAAATGTTTTAAAAAGCTTCAATAATGTTATCAAACATGTTATTTATGAATATATAAATAATAATAAAAAATATATATTACAATATAATAGTGAAGTGGGTGGGGTAATGCATTAATTAATGAAGACAGGACTTATTTAAGATATATCTATACACTTTTATACATTTTTTTTTTTTTTTTTTTTTGCAAGTTTTGTTTTCCTACATCAATTTAAGCCACAATTCAACAAATGATAATATATGAAGTGCATAATTTAATATATAAAAGTTTATAGATAGATCTAAAAACAAACCTGTCTTAATGAATTAATGCATTACCCCCACCCACTTCAGTATTATATTGTAGTTTATTTTTTAACAGTTTTTAATGATGCAAACTATCTTTAATGATTCTGTGTTTAACAGATGGGCATCACAATGAAAATGTTGAATTTTATTAAAATAGTTAAAGCATACTAGTGCTTGTGTTGGTGTTAACTTGGAGTCAGTTTTATCATTTAAATAGAGATGAAAAAATAATTTAAAATATACTGCCTTAATGATGTATAGAGAAAAAAAATTCCCCTTTTAGCTAGTTTGCGCGCTTTTTTCCCCCTCAAATGGGCCCGGACCCCATTCCCCCCAAAGTGAAAAAAAACACTGACTGTCCTCATTCTTTATTGTGTTTACAAGCTAAGACTTGTTCCAGGGACATTTTCCAATGTTCATGGAGAGTAACCCATACTCTTTTCATACACAGCTGTTAGAAACAGTCAAGAAATGATGAAAGTCACATTAAATTTATGAATCAGTACTTTCTGTTTATATTTTCTATAAAAGCTTTTTTTTTTTGGTTATTTTGTTTGATTTTTTTTATGAATTGGAAGGCCTAATGAATTTAAATTTTTAGGACAAAATTGCATATAAAATTGGGATATTTAGGACAACTGTCTTATAAAACTAAGACGGACGCCGGGCGATCACAAAAGCTCACCTTGAGCACATTGTGCTAAATGAGCTAAAAAGCCCTGCATTGTGTCACAAAAAATACAACAATACAACAAATGGTTTAGTGAGTTAGTATAAATTTACGATATCGAAACATCTTGTGGCTAAACCTTCGGGCGTTAGCAAGACACCTGGTAGTAACATAACTTCTAGAGAGCTATGAGCTCTTTCTGCTTGTGGTGAGTTTTGAAACATGGGGTACAATTGCTATTTTTCCTTAGCTTTGTACCCCTTTCTATACCAACAATCTACCAATTTTTAGGGTAAAAATATATAGAATATTTCAAAACAATGGTATACAGTACAGATCAGACCCAGGAACCAATATAAACTGCAACAGTTTGTCAATAGACCATTTCAATCTGAAATGTGATGTAAACTTACGTAAATCAACTAGCACTTCCTGAAAACAGAATCTATCTGTTGGTTATAACCTTTTTCAATGGGAAATAAGCATTTTCCCCAGTAACTGACTGGTAAATTTAAATCAGCAAGTTATACTGCGTATTGCTGATCCTCTGGTGAAATGGTCTATCAACATAATTATGATAAACAAGTTTAAAAACTTTTATAACACATTATTCATACATGTGTGTATTTTTAAGAAAACTATTATTAAAAAGATAACTTGGCATGATTTAAACATATTTGGCAAGCTTATGTTTTTTTAATCAAATTGCAGGATTAAAGACAACTGCTTACTATAAACCAATATTAAGGCTACTTACCCGTTGATTCCAATCTTGATATCAGGCATTGTGTTTTAAATATTATCTGAAGATAAAAACAAAGTAGGTATGTATTTACAATTGGCTATGACACTCCCAAGGTTAAAAGTATAAATGACATGCTGTATTGCATGTTCTCAATTTATGCAAATAATAAGAAATGCTTCGTCTATAATTGAGCCTAAAAAATTATGGATCAGTAAACACAGACATTAGATTTATTTGGTATGCAACAGGATTAGAATGTGATGGTCAACTGTCTTAATAGATAAAAAATGGCAGGATGTAAAGATAAAGATTTATAAGAAAAAAAATACTGTGAAATTATCCCACAATCATTATCCATTAAAATAATCCAAATGGATAAATTATCTAAGAATATACCAAATAAATGTTCAACACATGCTCACACCTTGCTAACAAACTTGCAAGTGACTGCACAATTGCCCAAAGTCAAGACAGTAGACTGTAGGACAAATGACCTTCACCTTAGTAATGATATCCAAGGTCGCATGTTTGCGGAAGAGATTTCCTCATACCAGACGAATAAATTTATTACATTTTCAATTAAATGAAATTTATTTACATCATAAAACATCACATGATGATAGAAAAAATAACAAATTATTGGCTAATGCTGACTTTGTATTCTTTTAATATGTTTGAAACACAATATTCAGTTTCATCATGAGGAAACTACATGATCTAATATTCCAATGGAAAATTTGCAGCAAATTATCTCATGTCTGTCATCTGATCATAGTACAGTGATAAAACAAGAAAAAATTGATTCTTTGCGCCATTCATTCTTTAAAACTACTACGAAAATTAGAAATAAATCGAAATTAAAATACAGCTTATGAAACTTACCGTCTCCGCTCTGAGCCGGTGTGGAGTAAGGAAATGCGCATGCGCTAAATGATCATAGAGGGAGGCTACTGCAGCAGCAGTGATCAATTTAATCAAAGCGCCGATAGCGATGAGAGTCAACGGGTAAGCACCAATAGATAACGTATGCGCGGATCCAGAGGGGGGTACCGGGGGTCCGGACGAAGCTAACATATGCTCATATACGTAATTCTAACATACACGTGGCCGTATTAACAAAGCAACTTGTAAGTTAAATAAGTTATTTCTGATATTCTAATGTAAAGTACATGTAGTATATATGTCTCTTTCATCATTCCTATAACCGTAGTTATTTGTTTACTTCATCTGGTAAATTAGCTGTTTGGTTAGAGAATAAATATTTCAGAAAATAAAGAAAATATAAAATAAATTTGTAACAGTTAAGACAGTTTTCTACTTTGTCACGTGTTTCTTGATTAACCCTAGACCTACAATTACTTTTCATTTGTAAAGGGAAAGACATTAAACAAGGAAAGGTATGGCAGTTTGATAAAGATAAATATGCAATTTATACAGCAACTTTATATCAGTCAAGAATTAAAAAAAAAAAAATGCACAGGACTGAAATAAAATTTGGATATCATAGTTGACGTCTTTGTTTGCCAGTCGATCAAATGTTACGCTTAGCAGACAAATTCTAAATAAGCACTACGCTCGAATGAACGCCATGTCTCCTCCTCCCCCGCGGGGCTTAGACCTTAATTGGGGTTCAAGGTCATTTGAAAGTCATGGTTACCTGACGGGTAGAGCTCACTAA
>CM037794.1:24759656-24809656 GCA_021229015.1 Solen grandis
TTAACAATGGCATTATTGTAGATCTAATTGCATATAGGCATTCCCAAGATACGGAGACAATAAAACTTCATTATTAGACTACATAGATATTGATGAGTGAATTGTAGTGCACTATCCCTGGTGGCCAAGTGGTTGGAGCTTCCGCTTTGAGGATGGTAGGTTGGCCCTGTTCCAGGATAATATGACTGGGTGTGGTACCATGTCTGTGGTATGTTATCAAATAGACCTACTCTCCTAATGACTGAAATACTGTCGGTGGGGCCTTAAACACAATCAACAAACAATAATTTGTTTCTGAATTGAATGTTTAAAAACCATTAAAGGTTGTTGAATAAGGATATACACATAAAATGAAATGAAAATAATGAACAACTCTGTTTAATGCATTCCAATTTTATTTTGATAAATATCAGTTTATAAACCATACAGCATAGATTAATAAATCTTTAAAAAGGTAATGTTATAAAATCCTGTGCAAAGTTTAATACAACTTCAATAAAGCAAGACATACTTACTGAGAGAGAGAGAGAGAGAGAGAGAAATAATAGAGAAATATAATTCCTAATCCAGTCTCATAACAAGATGGCCCTGAATCGCTTACCTGTGCATGATGAGAGATACATATTTGTACTTGAGGGTTAATATTGACAATAGCTTTTAGGTGACCTGTTGTTTTAATTTTTGCTATATTTGAAAAGTTAAGGCAATGACAAAACCAAAATCAACATAATGAAAGTTCTTTTCACCGGCGGATTCAAGGGTGGGTGGGGGGGGGGGGGGTGCACCCGGTGCGTGCCCCCCTCTAACATTCCCGGACCAGACCATACATAAATGTTAACACACCCTCCCTCCCCCCAAAAAAACTCACAAGAAAGTACTATTTTACTGCTTCAAATTAAAAAATTGCAGGAGAGTTCCCGGACTCAAATCCAACCGAAACTACACCCTTCTCACGATTTGGGCAAAGCGGCGAGCCACTTGCATTGTCACTGCCTATATGTTTTTATGTTTGTTTGCGTCCCCCTAACCTGAACTCCTGGATCCGGCTCTGCTTTTTTTGTAAACCATATTATAAAACTCTTGATATGCCGATCCTAAAATTCATTGTTATATGCAAACATAGACAGACGACTCAGGCAAAATTAATACACCCCCCCCCCCCACACACACACACACACAACAACCCCATTATGTTGGGCGAGACATAATTTGTAAAGATACTCCAGTTTGGCAGTGTTCTAAATGGACTGAAAAAGAAATGAATAAACAATAATGATATGAAGAGTCATGTATTCATTAACCTTTTTTGTATTCTTGTAGATAACAAAAAGATGTGCAGGATGGCCAAATAGGTGTTTCAAAATGACTAGCTTGACTTTTTCAATATTACTTAAGACCTGCGGACCAAGAGTTTAAACAAGATTTTACAAACATTTGGCCTAGTGACCTACTTTTTGACCTCATCCCATCCATAATAGAACCTGACTGAAATAACATTTGCAAAGGACTGAACCAAAAAAGTAGCCCATAGAGAGTAAGCAAGATCAGAGAGGGATAAGCAGCTCTAAAATTAGAAAATCATCATACGTCTACCCAGACTTTCTTGCGCGCGCTCGGCTATTATCGGTTTTTCCGTAATAGTCGATTTTTGCTCTCTCGATAAATTTCGACATATCCGGAAACGCGGCAGAGATGTGAATACCTAGATATAATATAGCTTCGTGGCATCGTAAGTAATTCTTTAGATATAATTAAACTGGTCGTTAAATGTACTAATTTTAAGGGAAGGGATAATAACGAAAAAAGTCGTATCAGGTTGTTTTCTTAAAACAATACTTTATAATATTGGAATATAAAGTTCCAGGTTATATAAAAATATGAGTAACGTTACTAAACGTTTAACATACCTTCATATTCTAATCCCTCTTATTTTCCGCTGAAATCCTGTATCTGCGTTCATTTCCACAGAGAACATGTTAAAGAGTAAAATCCCTTAATACATATTTACACATCTTTACATATTTGTTTGTATGGCTACCGATATTGTAAATATTTAATGTTAATAAACTATATGTTATGTTTATTAATATTTACTGATAAGAATAAAGTTTATTGTTTGGTATGATTATGTAATTTCCTGTTTGGGGTCAAATAGGGTGTATTCAAAGGGTTACCCGTGTTAATTGTATGCGGAGGTGCCTAATTGGATGTGCGATTTGATGGGCCCTTTTTATGGCCCTGGGTGTGACATATTGTCATATCTCAAGACAATAGCCAATCACATAAAGAGGTGACGCTTACAAATGGCCGCGTTTTATTAACTGAGAATTCAGATTTTCTGTCTTGTGACGTTTGTGTTAAATAATATCGATTCCGGAAAGGCGGAAATAGCCACATATGCTTCATTTTTATTTCTCAATTTATAAGAGTTCTGAAGATCTAAAAACACATAGGATTGTGACACTTATTCTTAGATATCACTGAATAGCCTCATCTAAGTGGACAAAATATGAACCTATGTTATATCCCTATCTTGGGGAAGGCTATATGCAATATGCTGCGCAATTACGTAATGGTGGGACAAAATTGAATTATTTTCTGAAAGAAGGTACATTTGTAACTGTCCACACCGTGTCCCATAGGGATTGTGACACTTATTCTTTGATATCACTGAATAGCCTCATCTTAGTGGACAACATATGAACCTATGTTATATCCCTATCTTGGGGAAGGCTATATGCAATATGCTGCGCAATTACGTAATGGTGGGACAAAATTGAATTATTTTCTGAAAGAAGGTAATAGCCCACACCGTGTCCCAATAGGGATTGTCACACTTATTCTTGTGATATGTAGACAACATATGAATCTGTGTTATACCTCTATTATGGCGATAGTTATATAGAGTCTATAATACCCTCTGCCATAACGTACTGGTTGAACAAAAATTATATGTATGTATATAAGTTGTAAAAAAAATTATGAAAGTGCTTATAAGATATTAATTTGTGATATATTTATCATTATTTATTATTTATAATTAAGTTGCAATTTTATGAAGTTTTCGTCTGAAATTCAATATTTTAAACCTCCCACCAAGAAATATTTTATATCGCAATAATCGTTTTTCCGTCATTTTTCTGTTTGGTCCCGTAGAATAAACACTGTCAATTCAAGGGACGTAATTATTTCCGGTACATCGATATTGACTGCTAACTTGATTTAATCAAAAAGAGTCAATTGAGATGTGTAAAATGGGGTTAGTGTTGAATTTGTTTATTGTCACTTGAATCAACCCATTCTGGTTTGTTCAGAGATAACTTATTGACTGTGTCCAACAGATTCTTGGTCAGTCACCGCCCCTGTCATTCACTTCCAGGGTCCAATATGGATGGTGTTCCCTCATATCGCAGTACTAATGGGGTATTAGTACTAATGAAATGAGTTGGACCAGCACTACTTCGCTTCTGTGAAGGCTATCAAGGATTCCACCCCTCTCCCCTCTGCTTCTTTGTAACTACTTTTGGATCTACAGCCATGTACACTACCACTGGTTCAAGAGATTTCTGTTCAATAACTATTAAATGATATTTTTACCTTGCACCTTGTTTTCCCTCTGGATGCATCGTTTGTATTTAAATGCATCCAATAGCTGGATGCGTAAAATATATGGAATATGCTATTGAAATTAAAGTAGGATGCATACTTTCTGTATTGGGACTTGTATATTTTAGCCTAATGAGTCCCAGGATTTGTGCAAAGTTAAAAAAAACAACATTGAATGACCTGAGACTGTTAAGAAGGAGATATTGTAACCATTTCTGGTACATAACTAGCTTGTATGGAGAGGATAATTGGGAATGCTTTTTGGTTCAAGATCAAAATCATTGTAAACCATATCCCCTCCACCCCCACCCCCACACAAACATGTAAATATATATAGTTGACTTCTGACTTTACAGCAGTGTGAAAGTAATTTGCTGAGTGAGATATTGTTCTCCTGATCATAATGGGTATGGGATTCCAGATGTGTGTTTAGAGGGTAAAGGGATCCCAGAATTTAGTCCACATTTGTGTACCCATAATTTGTGGTATCATTCTACTTTCAGTTTGGCGATATCCCCTATGGGGAGAGGCATGACAAGCAACACCAAATGTTGCACCGAGCGGCTCATTAATGGGACAATCCAGATTTATGTTTAGAAATAGCTGCATATATTTTCAGTACTGTGTACCTTGACTATAATGCAACCACACCACTGGAGCCAGATGTGCTGTCCAGCATTCACACTGCCCTGGAAGTTGCCTGGGGAAACCCTAGCAGTGCCCATGATGCTGGTATTCAGAATCTTTATTTCATTGTACAATTTGTATTGTCAGTAATGTAAACATTTATTAAAAGTTTCAAGTGCTCATATGACTGAGAAGTATACAAACATATGGTTGCTTATTTACAATCACTAAGCCTTACATACTGTGGGAACTGAGTTAGTGAGAAAACCTTTCAGCTGGCTCGCAGTAGGTTGGTGGGGGTGACTCTGTGCTATTGGGTTTTTTCTTAACTGTAATAACCAGTTCTGGTGGCCAAGTGGTTTGAGCATCAAATCAGGAATGGAAAGGTCATGGGTTTGATCCCAGGCGGTGACATACTAAAGTCATATAATATGGTACTGATATAGCTCCATTGCTTGGCTCTCAGCGTGAAAGGCTAGTTCCAGAACTGGTTGGCCCAGTGTCAGGATAATGTGGCAGGGTACGTGTGGTATCATGCCACTTGTCAACAGCTTATGTTGCAGTGCGGCAGCACTATATTGTCTGATGTAGACTTAAGTCCCTATATGACTTAAATACTGTTGGTTGTATGTTAAACCAATCAAACAAGGCTGACCTTAAAAAATTCTTTGTTCGGAGTTACCCAACCGACTCACGAAAATAGCCACGACTCACCTTTTTTTTTGCCTTTCAAGTGTCTGATTTTTTTTTCTTTAGCTAGATCAATCATATATAGCAGTTGCAAAAAAAGAACTCTTACACAACAGGTAATGTCCAGGTGTATAGCTGCTATAAATCCACTAACACAAAACTCTTTCTAAGTTTTGATAAGCGGCATCTCAAAGAAGCTGTCCCAGAGTTCAAAAGGAAACTGCACGTTGGCTTGTGTCAGTTTCACACCCTTTGAACTTTACTGAGCACTGCAGTGTGTTAATTTCTTCCAATGTGTAGAGTGGATGTCACACAAGGTGAAATTGAAATCAGTGGAGGGGGCACAGAGGGGTGCATTTGGTGACAGCTTCTCACCACATAATTAATACACAGACTTCTACAAATCTATGCATTCTGTTGACACTGCTTTTCCCCTTTACCTGAATCATATTGCATCTAAGGTTTAGTTTATGTGCTGATGAGAATATGAGACCCAATGCATGGGATTATGACTGAAAACAACTTCCGAATGTACCGGTAATAAATAAAAGAAACTGGTAAGAAACGCACAATAATTATTAGGTCTCCCAAACAAACTGAGTTATTGTTTTTCCTCCGTTTCTTCTTCTTTCTTGCGCCGTTAACTTTGTATGGGCCATATCTCGGAGACTGCGCGACATATATTTACAAAACTTCATATGATTATAGTCCTCAATGTGTAGTGGTTTCTCCCAGACTTTTGTAAATGAGGGGTCCCTGAGGGTCAGGCCTCACCCCTCAAAATGGCCTTTTGCATAAAAAATGTATTTTGGTTAAATATTTCAAATTTTCAACCTTGAATCATATATTTTTTTCTCATAATGAGAAGAACTGCAAAGTTCCTACTTTGGTGTCCCCCGAGGTCATCTAGGGACAGGCCCCATCCCTTCAATTTTACTTATGACTTTATATCTAAAAAACTGTTCAGATCCCCACCCCTAAACCATATATATTCTTGTTCCTCATGATGAGATGGATTGAATGGTACTTCTTTTATGTTAACATGGGTCACCAAAGGGTCAGGCCCCACCCCCTGAATATTACTTAGGACCTTATATCTAAAAAAATGTTCAGATCCCCACCCCTAAACCATATATATTCTTGTTCTTCATGATGAGATAGATTGAATGTCACCTGTACGAAATTTTACAGCCGTAAAGTAGACGGAAATTTGTCAACATTTACGCACGTAAAAACGAATTTAGGCTTTGTGGACTTACAACTTATAGTGGAATTTACAACAGTAAAATGCTTTTCCGGCCGTAAAAAAATTAGACGGAAATTTAAAAAAAATTACGTACGTAAAAGTAAAATATTTTACATACGTAAAAGTAACAATTTACGTATGTAAAACTAAAATAATTTACGTACGTAAAAAATTGTGGGCCAGCTAGTTTACACCTGTAAAAGTAGTAGGTAAGAAAATTGCCAATGAATAATTACCTGGGTGCATTGAATATTTTGACAAAATATATATATTTAAACATTTAATAATAATGTAAAAACATAAAAGAAATACATCCAATAAGTGTCATTCAATTTTAAATCAGTTCACTGTTTCCTTGTGTAAGACTGTGACTCTCTGTGTGATCTATTGAGTATTTAATTCCAACACCTGTCAGGCAGTTTCCTTCCCTCAGCTTTGCACCAGGTCACTACATAATCTGTAAGAAAAATAGTATTCACTTTAATACTGCATCATTAAAAAAATTCTAAATATTTAAGAAAGTTTTGTTTGGCTGAATAAATTTTTCAGTCATACCAGAGGGGAATTTTCTTTTTAATTCTTGGGAAGGACCACTGTACCCTACACTCCTGGTATTGTAGATAAAGCAAAGCTGACAAACGGATAATGAAATATTTCATTTAATATGGTGAGCGATCTCTTATATAAGCATTCTGTGTCATAAGCTACTACAATGAACTGCTATAGAATTATTTTTAATTTTTTTATCAAATTACCCATGTTCCTTGAGTGAAGTACATCCATCTTATAATATTGAAATTATGCTCCAGACTTTTAAAAAAATCTGCTGAGTGGATAAATTCAAGAACTATAAGAAAGATGAGGAAGTGTTTTAATATGGTTTTTGTACACTACACTTCTATACCTCATAAGGAGCCATGATCCATAGAGTTTTGAGTGAATCCATGGGTATCCGGACATTTGCCCCCCCGGACATTTGCCCCCTCGGACAAATGCCCCCTTTTTTGACTAGGGCGGACATTTGCCCCCTCAGTGTTTCGGACAGGGCGGACATTTGCCCCCTCACTTAGTTTGTTAAGGCGGACATTTGCCCCCTCGGACGTAGCTCCCTTCCCTAACGACCACATAAATAAATAGAATGCTATGTTTAACAGTGTTTTAATAAAGATTATACTTACTTATAATAATATCTGACAATTTATGTATAACATTTAATTCCTAAAACATTTTTTGACCAGAGCCAAATAGATCGCTATGTTTTCAAAATTGTGCGAACGTCTATTTAATTACCGAAATGTTTAAAAGTAATAATGTTTATGTATTTTCTTATATATTCGAAATAGAGAGTAATAATTATCTGATTTATGTTGGTTTTATCAATTTTATCAATATTTTGTATTGCTAGTTTTTTTCTTTATATTGAATATCATTAGAAACATGCAATAATGAGCTGAAACTAACAGGACATTCATACAATAAGCAAACTACGAATTAAAAGGCGTTATGTGTGAACTAATTAAAGGCGGTTTATAGACAAAAGAAATAATTGATAGTGACCGGTGATTTACTTTGAACTTAACCAGCTTAAATGATATGTGTGAAGTAATTAAAGGCTGATTATCAATTAAAGTGAATTCTTATCATATTATAAATCGGTACTTTGTTATGTCCCGCTGACATGATATACTCAAAAGTCGAAAAAAGTATATATGTCTTCAATAACTTACTCGAATCACAATCGCTCAATGCAATCATGGAATTCATTAAAAGTAACAGAGGTGCACTGAAGTTGTGTTTCGAAGGATTTTCGTACACAAAGAAGAAAGAAAGTAAAACGACAGTTACATGGGAATATCATAAATATTGATTGGCTAGGGGGCAAATGTCCGCCCCATCAAACTAAGTGAGGGGGCAAATGTCCGCCCTATCCGAAAAACTGAGGGGGCAAATGTCCGCCCTAGTCAAAAAAGGGGGCATTTGTCCGAGGGGGCAAATGTCCGGGGGGGCAAATGTCCTAGAATCGAATCCATGCGATAGTGTTGATGTTATGCTATGGACATTTTTAAAAAAATCATCTAAAAGCAGACAATTCAAGAATTAGATAATTAGAGTTATGGTTCTTGTGCACTGCACTTCTACAGTCCATCCATTTAGCTTTGGAGCTGTCTGATCTGGACCTGCCCTGTTTTCCAATGCGTCAAAATTACTATATGAAGAAAAGGGTTAAGGAAAAACAGCAATTCTACCCTCAGTTTTAAAACTTAATGGGCACACTGACTTAATAAGCAAGAGATTACATTAAGCAAGCAAACTTACCTCCAGTTTGAACAATACTTCTGGCAAATGTTTCCCTTTTTCCCCATGTAACTCGATCTCCATGGCATTTCAACTTGATGTCCCTTTTCAAATTTTGTTTAAATTGATAAATCCATCTTCCTTTAACAACTGTCCTTTAGCATCCTTTTGGAATAAACACAGACAAACATGGTTCTATATTTTTGTAAAAGAGTGATGACCAGAACCTTCTTACTATCTCTGAATTTGAAAACTGGGAGCTCCAACACTGCTGTGACTGAAATGGGGCCTGTTAGGGAAATCCTTGGCACATAACAAAGAATTCTGGCAGAAAACTGCCTGTAGTTAACCCCTTGATGCCCCATTAAGCCAGGGGTGGCTTTTCAGTATCCAGGTCAGCTCTTCATGCAGAGATGTTATCAGGTATGACCAGTCTTGAAGGCTATAAAAACTGACCTTTTCTAAATTTTCGCCCTGATGTTCGCATGGAAACAAATTTGCTTGTTTAAGAGTCATTCAAATTGTTTAATATCTATATATATATAATTGCATAAAATATCTTTTTGAAATGAAATCATCTTACTCTTGTACTTTGATAAATTCAAGTTACATAACATTATTATACTTTAACAGCTGCTTGAATATTGCTCAGATATTGTTTTGCTGTTGTTGGTTAAATTGAAAAAAAATAAATCATTCATAACTTATTTATATTAAAATTATTCATAAAAGGATTAACACTAAATTTAAGTTGGTAATTTATAAAAAGATTTAGTACTCTGTTTTCCATTTATAGCTCTATTTTTTATTTGCGCACATCTGAAACGTTCAGAGAGTTGACTAAAACAATTCTTTGAAAATGTATCAGTTTCTTTTCATATTATATTCATTTTACAGTACGTTGTAAAATAGATCGTAGATTTTTGTTTAAAAATTTAATAAACCAAGAAAAGTCTAAGTCCATTTTTACGGCTGTAACTTTGCATTTTACGTACGTAAAATTGGACTTATGTTTTTCAAGACACATTTTTAAACATGAAAAATTTCTAAAAGTAAATTAATACATATTTTCTTTTTTCCATCTGAACAAATTACGTCTGTTTTACGTGCGTAAAAGTCACTTTACGTCTCATTTCCGTCTATTTTCCTGCTATTTTACGGTTGGAATTTTCGTACAGGGGTACTTCTTTTATGTTCATATAGGATACCAAGGGGTCCTGTATTTCAGGGGAATGGTACTTCTTTAGTGTCCCGGGGGGGGGGGGGGGGTAAAAAACCATTGGGATCCCCACCCATAAACTACATATATTCTTGTTCCTCATGATCAGATGGATTGAATGGTACATCTTTTATGTTCACATGGGTCACCAATTTTACTTGTGACCTTATTTCTCAATAACCATTCATGTATGATTGTCTAAGGAGAAACTTCATATGGGAGACTTAGTGACAGTTCACTGTTACAATTATATTTTTACTTGAATTTAAAACCTTTTTTATTTCACTAAGAAAAGTACATGAGAATATTAATTAAGTTAGTTTTTACTAGGTAAAATTATTCTGAATTAATGGTAATGTGAATCAAGTGAGAAAAGGAACCCATCTTATAGACGAATAGTCTTATAGGTGAGTTTCTATGGTTTTTTAGCTCACCTGAGCACAAAGTGCTCAAGGTGAGCTTTTGTGATCGCCCTTCGTCCGGCGTCCGTCGTCGTGCGTCGTCCGTCGTGCGTTGTCCGTCGTCAACAATTTGCTTTAAACGACATCTCCTCTGAAACCGCTGGACAGAATTTAATGAAACTTGGCAGGAATGTTCCTTGGGTGAGGCTCTACAAAAGTTGCTAAAAGAAAGTTGATCCATGAAGAACTCTGGTTGCAATGGCAACAAAAAGAAAAATAATTTGAAAACTTTAAAAATCATCTCCTTCAAAACTACTGGCCAGATTTCAAAATAAATTGGTACAGATGTTCCTTGGGTCAACCTCTACCAAAGTTGCTAAAATTATTCCGATCCGTAAAAAAACATGGTCGCCAGGGGCGGGGCTTATTTGCCTTATATGTATAAAGAGAAACCTTTAAACAACATCTCCTCTGAAACCACTGGACAGAATTTGATTAAACTTGGCAGGGATGATCCTTGGGTCAACCTTCACAAAAGTTGCTAAAATAAACTTGATCCATGTAGAACTCTGGTTGCCATGGCAACAAAAAGAAAAAAAAATGAAAACTTTAAATATCATCTTCTTCAAAACTACTGGCCAGATTTTAAAATAAATTGGTACAGATGTTCCTTGGGTCAACCTCTACCAAAGTTGCTAAAATTATTCCGATCCGTAAAAAAACATGGCCGCCAGGGGCGGGGCTTATTTGCCTTATATGTATATAGGGAAAACTTTAAACAATATCTCCTCTGAAACCACTGGACAGAATTTGATTAAACTTGGCAGGGATGATCCTTGGGTCAACCTTCACAAAAGTTGCTAAAATAAACTTGATCCATGTAGAACTCTGGTTGCCATGGCAACAACAAAAAAAAAAAAATGAAAACTTTAAAAATCATCTTCTTCAAAACTACTGGCCAGATTTTAAAATAAATTGGTACAGATGTTCCTTGGGTCATCCTCTACCAAAGTTGCTAAAATTATTCTGATCCGTAAAAAAACATGGCCGCCAGGGGCGGGGCTTATTTGCCTTATATGTATAAAGAGAAACCTTTAAACAACATCTCCTCTGAAACCACTGGACAGAATTTGATTAAACTTGGCAGGGATGATCCTTGGATCAACCTTCACAAAAGTTGTTAAAATAAACTTGATCCATGTAGAACTCTGGTTGCCATGGCAATAAAAAGAAAAAAAAATATGAAAACTTTAAAAATCATCTTCTTCAAAACTACTGGCCAGATTTTAAAATAAATTGGTACAGGTGTTCCTTGGGTCAACCTCTACCAAAGTTGCTAAAATATTTCCGATCTGTAAAAAAACATGGCCGCCAGGGGCGGGGCTTATTTGCCTTTTATGTATATAGGGAAAACTTTAATCAACATTTCCTCTGAAACCACTGGAAAGAATTTGGGGAACCTTCACAAATTTCCTAAAATAAACTTGATCCATATAGAACTACTGGCCAGATTTTAAAATAAATTGGTACAGATGTTCCTTGGGTCAACCTATTTATCTCAGGTGAGCGATTTAGGGCCATCATGGGCCTCTTGTTGAATATACCAAGTATTTGATACCTACCTACTTACCCACCTAAAAAAATGTTGGTTGGGTAACTCCAAACAAAGAATTTTTAGCTCGACTTTTCGAAGAAAATGAGAGCTTATACTGCCACTCGGGCGTCGGCGTCAGCGTTGCAACACAAGGTTAAAGTTTTTTTCAAACATCAATAACTTAAATACTATCAAAGGTATTCCACCCAAACTTTAAATACTTATTCACCATCATCACTTCTACCTTACTTCTAAGGCCCACAACCCTGGCTATCCTATTTTTGGAGTTATGCCCCTTTCATACTTACAAAACAGCCAAAATCAAGGTTAAAGTTTTTACAAAGTTGTATATCTTCAATACTATCTAAGGTATTCAACTGAAACTTCAAGTACATATTCACCATCATTACCTCTACCTTACTAACAAGGCCCATAACTCTTGCTGTACTACTTCTTAAGTTATGCCACTTTCATACTTAAAAAACAGCCAAAATCATGGTAATTTTTTTACATAGTTGTACTATCACATGTATTTGACTGAAACTTCAAGTACTTATTCACCATCACTACCTCTGCCTTACTAGCAAGGCCCATAACCCTGGCTGTACTACTTCTTGAATTATGCCCCTTTCATACTTAGAAAACAGCCGAAATCATGGTTAATTTTTTTACAAAGTTGTATATTTTCAATACTATCACAGGTATTCCACCATAACTTGGAATACTTATTTATTGTTTACCCACACTACCTCAACTTTACTGGCAGGGCCCATAATCCTATATGCAGTGTACTATACTATTAAAATACATAAACCTGTGTCTTAGCAACTGAGAAAAGTCGAGTGCACTGTCTTATGGACAGCTCTTGTTTAAGGTCAGCCCAAACAAGCAAATCCCCATTGGTGATTAGCTGGACACTGCCATATGACTGTAAAGGTAATGTTTAATTACAAAAACAGTGAGCTATAGATTTCAAGTATCTTTTCTAAGTATGATTGAATAAAAAAGTCTGAGGTTCTTTCTTAGGGTGCCATCACCTCTTCAACTTTGGGTTTTTAGCTCACCTAATAATAATGATTTAACTCGGCAGGGATGATCCTTGGGTGAACCATCACAAAAGTTGCTAAAATAACACTGGTTGCAATGGCAATGGAAAGAAAAAACATATGAAAACTTTAAAAACCATCTTCTTCAAAACTACTGGCCAGATTTCAAAATGTTTAAGTATAGATGTTCCTTTGGTAACTCTCAACCAAGATTGCTAAAATAATCAGATCCGTAAAAAACATGGCTTCCATGGGCGGGACCAATATGTATATAATGAAAACTATACACACCTGTTCTCCAAAACTGCAGGTCAAATTTTAGAATCTTTTGGCACAGGTGTTCCTTTGGTAACTCCCTACAAATGATGCTATAATAAACTTGATCCATGTAGAACTTGAATATTACCATTTTTAAGAATTTAATTTCATTTCACAAAACTGATCACATCATTACCTTCTACCAAAACTGCTCAAACAAAGCTGATCTCTTGAAAATTCAGCTTCTTAGGGATTATTAAGAAAGACAACTTACACAAACCTGATAGTAATGTTAATGACTATTATCTTGCCAAGACTGAGTTGATATTGGACCTATATCTCCAATTATGGCCCTTAATATATAAAAAAAGGTCATATTTAACTCTGTTCACATTCTAGCATCTACATTTATAAAGCAATCTTGATCAGATGTATACATAATGTTAATAAACCAAGGATTATTATGCCTTGTACGGGAGTTATGGTCCATAATACTAAAGGTTGCCTTTAGAGCAGTGGTACTCAGGTGAGCAATATAGGGCCATCATGGCCCTCTTGTTTATGTCTGGTGACAAATGTCACCGGGTAAAATTCTACTTCTCGGGTTGGAATTGAACTTGGGACTTTCATTATACAAATAGGACACTACAAATTGACCATAAAAGCTAGCTCCATTGTCATTTTATACCTATACTACATGACTGTGTGTTTCAGGCAAAAAGGCTAAAGTGATCATAGACCGGGCCAGACAGGATGTTGCGAAAATGATTGGCGCTAAGCCCTCAGGTAAGACACTTTGAACCATCAGTACTGTAAACCAATTTAAGTATCAAAACAGTGGCATTTTATACTTACAGATGCTGGCATTTTTCTTGGGTTCATGCAAGCTGCAAAAAAATGCTAAATTAGACGGCATTATAAAATCATTTGTAGTTTTACAGCCATAATCTGTTGTTACATACATAGTGTAGTAGAGTGATGTTTCCTTCATACTCATTGTAGTAATCATTATGAATGCATTAAATTTTATTAAATTTAGTGTTGTTTTGTCTAGCCAACAATTTGGGTGTTTGTAGAATGCATGTAGTGCAGGAGATTTTCAACCAGAAAAGTAGAGTCAGTCACTTGATGGACACAAATGCATACAGAGTGATACATTAGACAGAATCAGAGCTTTGAATACCTATTATTTATATGTAAAATGTGCTGTTGTTTTTGTGGGACTCAGTCAGGCAACATAAGCTTGTGTGCATGTACACCCAACATTGTCACCATTCGGAACATAGCTGGCAACATATCTCAATTGTGGATTGGGCTACCTCACACTCAAATATTATCTCATCATTGATGTTTAAGAAATCTTATTTTTATTAGCAATCAAAAAAAAAAAACGAAAAAAAAACTTCTTCAATGTTTTAAATACATCTACTCTGAGCTACTGACAAAAATAATATAAAGTCATGTGACTAAAAAGAAGGGTCACTATTTTTTCTGATTACACTCCAACAAAACATGGTCAAAGGGAGGTAACTAGTGTAACTGGACACACCTGACAAAGATAACATAATTCAACATGCATATTTAGAATCCAGAGACCGTCAGTCTTCTAAAGATTGAACCATTCACACAAGACCACTTCTTTTATGAATGATGAGGTATGGAGAGTTAGCTGACCACTGTAAACATTAAAACTGTACTCAAATAGGATTTTTAAGCTCAGACTCAAAGTATAGTCATTATTGTTTCACCTGCTGTAAGCAGAGGTGACACATAGGGATCACTTTTCCGTCATCCATCTAACTGTCTGCCACACTTTTTCAGACACACTTCAGCAGGTGACATGTGTTTCAGAGAACACTTTTGTATTCAGTAGAGATTTGAATATGACATTTGAGTTTGATTTGAGATTGTATTTTGGGGCCTGGTCCTTAAGAATTTATTTTGTCTTAATCTGACATGATCAGTGCACATTGTAAATTTGGAGGATTTATGTATTTCCTTTGTTATTTCTTTTTAATCCAAGATATTACATAATGCATGTCTTATAGTTGAGTACTTTATTTTTTATGTGGTATTTATGATTTTTTTTTTTTCTTCAGGTGTTTGAAAAATTTATAACTTATTTTTTGATATTCTTGGGTATGTCTAGAATTTTAAATTCTTGCTGCCTGTGGAGATTGAAGTTCTGTATCTGTAATGTGTGAACACTATGGTCCCTCATGATCAGGGTGCCCTTGTCAGGTATATGAGTCCTTTTGATGTTACATGAATGGACACACTGTCAGCAGTTGGAATAAAATCAGGAGTTGGAAAGAGTTCATGAATAAAAAAAGTGACAAGAAAAACATTATGTGTTTGTATAATAACATATTTACCATAAAAATGGACCATTACCTAATCATTTTCAACTAATGGGTAAGAAAACTCAATTACAATCTGGGACGCTCAGTTCAGTTACACTTTGAGTAACATTATTTTCTTCCTTGCTGATACCCAGTTCTAATACTGCTTTAATTTGATATGACCCCCTCTTAATATAGGATTTTTAATCTCTTAATTGAATGACTCTGTGATTTCTGAAAACCGGTAGATACAGCTGCTCACTGTGACATTATTGTATTTCATGAATATTCTTGTACAATTTATGAGTTGATGAAATTAATTTATTGGAACTTTAATATAAAACAATGGCATATTCTTAGCTATGCAGACTGTGTAGAACAGAGCTACTATACTGCATAAGCAAAAAGAGGAGACTCTAATCAGACAGCTCTTATGTTTGCTCTGTTTGCCATTGCATCAAAATAAATCTGTATGAAGTAAAGGGTTAAGACAATGTATTATACGCTGGTTACTCATTTAAATTAAAATTATGCCTAACATGTGCTAAATTACTAAATTATTTTATAGTTACTCAATCAGTAATGAAATGTTTAAGGTACAATACTCAATTAGCCAATAATACTTCTGTATTCCTCTTGGTGATACAAACAGCTTTGAACCTGTTGGTGGCCAGTACCGGGTAGTTGCAATCTCAGGTAGACATATTCTCTAAATGACTGAAATACTGTCAATGGGGCTTAAATCCAACAAATAAACAATTTTGAGAGTATTTCAGACACTTAAGATACCATTAAGTATATTCCACTAGGCCAACAACATGATTATACAGACGTGTGTAGAGCATTTTCACATCTCTGGTTGTTATGGTTACGCTTCGAATGGGTCAGGAGACCAAGCAGGAGACATTCCACACATCATCTCCTCTAGAATTGAACATCCGGCAGTGAATGTTATGTTGGATCACCTGGAGCAGACGAGAAAAGCAGGTAAGTTGGTTATTCCTATAACCTTAGAACTTAAATCCACCTCTAGAAATGAATTCCTATGTGCTCACATCTGAAAATAAACTGTATTCCCTTTTAAATCAATGTGTACATTCCAAAAATAGTCATTTTGCTGATCGTTTGATAAACTAAGAAATATTTTCACACATTTTGAATGACAAGGTTTGCAAGCTGTTTGTGTCACATGACTGTTTTTTGGCGCATCTGTTTGGAAGAAAAGTTGAGCTGGGTTACTGACAAAAATAATATAAAGTCATGTGACTAAAAAGAAGGGTCACTATTTTTTAGCTCACCTGAGCATGCTCAGGGTGAGCTTTTGGGATACTTGATTGTCCGTCTGCCGTCGTCCGTCGTCCGTCAACAATTTGTTGTTTACACACTAGAGGCCACAATTTTGATCCAATCTTCCTCAAACTTGGTCAGAATGTTTGTCTTGATGATATCTTGAACCCTTTCGAAAATGGGTCAGGTTGGATCAAAAAGTAGGTCAGTAGGTCAAATCTAAGAAAAATCTTGTTTACACACTAGAGGCCACAATTTTGATCCAATCTCCCAAACTTTCTCAGAATGTTTGTCTTGATATATCTTGAACCCTTTGAAAATGGGTCAGGTTGGATAAAAAAGTAGGTCAGTATGTCATATCTTAGAAAAATCTTGTTTATATACTAGAGGCCACAATTTTGATCCAATCTTCCTCAAACTTTCTCAGAATATTTGTCTTCATGATATCTTGAACCCTTTTGAAAATGGGTCAGGTTGGATCAAAAAGTAGGTCAGTAGGTCAAATCTTAGAAAAATCTTGTTTACACACTAGAGGCCACAATTTTGATCCAATCTTCCTCAAACTTTCTCAGAATGTTTGTCTTGATGATATCTTGAACCCTTTCGAAAATGGGTCAGGTTGGATCAAAAAGTAGGTCAGTAGGTCAAATCTTAGAAAAATCTTGTTTACACACTAGAGGCCACAATTTATCCAATCTTCTCAAACTTGTTCAGAATGTTTGTCTTGATGATATCTTGAACCCTTTGAAAATGGGCAGGTGGATCAAAAAGTGTCAGATGGTCAAATCTTAGAAAAATTTGTTTACACACAGAGGCACAAGTTTGATCAATCTTCCTCAAACTTGAGTCATAATGTTTGTCTGATGATATCTGACCCTTTGATAATGGGTACAGGTTGATCAAAAAGTAGTCAGTGTCTAAATCTTAGAAAATTGTTTACACTTAGGCCACAATTTGATCCAATCTTCCTCAAACTTGGTCAGAATGTTTGTCTTGATGATAAATTGAACCTTTCGAAATGGGTCAGGTTGGATCAAAAAGTAGGTCAGTAGGTCAAATCTTGAAAAATCTGTTTATATACAAGCCCATTCTGATCAAATCTCTCAAACGGTCAAATGTTTGTTGATGAATCTGAACCTTCGAAAATGTCAGGTGGTCATAGGTCGTAGGTCAATCTTAGTCTGTTTAACCTAGAGGCACAATTTTATCCAATCTTCCTCAAACTTGTCAGAATGTTTGTCTTGATGATATCTTGAACCCTTTCGAAAATGGTCAGGTTGGATAAAAAGTAGGTCATAGGTCAAATCTTAGAAAAATCTTGTTTACACACTAGAGGCCACAATTTTGATCCAATCTTCCTCAAACTTGGTCAGATGTTTGTCTTGATGATATCTGAACCCTTTCGAAAATGGGTAGGTTGGATCAAAAAGTAGGTCAGTAGGTCAAATCTTAGAAAAATCTTGTTTATACACTAGAGGCCACAATTTTGATCCAATCTCCTCAAACTTTCAGAATGTTTGTCTTGATGATATCTTTGACCCTTTCAAAATGGTCAGGTTGGTTCAAAA
Source organism: Solen grandis (assembly GCA_021229015.1). NCBI lineage: Eukaryota > Metazoa > Mollusca > Bivalvia > Adapedonta > Solenidae > Solen > Solen grandis. The sequence continues at coordinate 24,777,836 of CM037794.1, forward strand.
AGTAGGTCAGTAGTCAAATCTTAGAAAAATCTTGTTTTACACTAGAGGCCCAATTTTATCCAATCTTCTTCAAACTTTTCAGAATTTTGTCTTGATATATCTTGTACCCTTTTGAAAATGGGTCAGGTTGGATACAAAAAGTAGGTCAGTAGGTCAAATCTAGAAAATTTGTTTTACACACTAGAGGCCACAATTTGATCCAATCTTCCTCAAACTTGGTCAGAATGTTTGTCTTGATGATATCTTGAACCCTTTCGAAAATGGGTCAGGTTGGATCAAAAAGTAGGTCAGTAGGTCAAATCTTAGAAAAATTCTTTTTCACACTAGAGGCCACAATTTTGATCCAATCTTCCTCAAACTTGTCAGAATGTTTGTCTTGATGATATCTTGAACCCTTTCGAAATGGGTCAGGTTGGATCAAAAGTAGGTCAGTAGGTCAATCTTAGAAAAATCTTGTTTACACATAGAGGCCACAATTTTGATCCAATCTTCCTCAAACTTTCTCAGAATGTTTGTCTTGATGATATCTTGAACCCTTTCGAAAATGGGTCAGGTTGGATCAAAAAGTAGGTCAGTAGGTCAAATCTTAGAAAAATCTTGTTTATACTAGAGGCCACATTTTGATCCAATCTTCCTCAAACTTTCTCAGAATGTTTGTCTTGATGATATCTTGAACCCTTTCGAAAATGGGTCAGGTTGGATCAAAAAGTAGGTCAGTAGGTCAAATCTTAGAAAAATCTTGTTACACATAGAGGCCACAATTTTGATCCAATCTTCCTCAAACTTGTCGAATTTGTCTGATGATATCTTGAACCCTTTGAAAATGGGTCAGGTTGGATCAAAAAGTAGGTCATAGGTCAAATCTTAGAAAAATCTTTTTACACATAGAGCCACAATTTTGTCCAATCTTCCTCAAACTTGTCAGAATGTTTGTCTTGATGATATTTGAACCCTTTCGAAATGGGTTCAGGTTGATCAAAAAGTAGGTCAGTAGGTCAAATCTTAGAAAAATCTTGTTTACACTAGAGGCCACAATTTGATCCAATCTTCCTCAAACTTGGTCAGAATGTTTGTCTTGATGATATTTGAACCTTTCGAAAATGGGTCAGGTTGGATCAAAAAGTAGGTCAGTAGGTCAAATCTTAGAAAAATCTTGTTTAAACTAGAGGCCACAATTTGTCAAATCTTCCTCAAACTTGGTCAGAATGTTTGTCTTGATGAATCTTGAACCCTTTCGAAATGGGTCAGGTTGGATCAAAAAGTAGGTCAGTAGGTCAAATCTTAGAAAAATCTTGTTTACACCTAGAGGCACAATTTTAATCCAATCTTCCTCAAACTTCTCAAATGTTGTCTTGATGATATCTTAACCCTTTCGAAAATGGGCAGGGCCGGATGAAAAATAGGTCAATAGGTCAAATCTTAGAAAAATCTTGTTTACACCCAAAGGCCTACAGTTTTGATGCAATTCTCTCAAACTTGGTCAGATTGTTTGTCATGATTGATATCTCGAACCAGTTTGAAAATGGGTGGGGCTGGATAGAAATGTAGGTCAGTAGGTCAAATCTTAGAAAAATCTTGTTTATACTCTGAGGGCAACATTTTTGGTCCAATCATCCTCAAACTTTGGCAGAATGTTTGTCATGATGATATCTTTTGTGGATGGGGTCAGAAAATTCCTGAACATTGTTTCACCTCATCATCTTAATTCTAAAGCAATCTGTTTTGTATAGGCAATGAATGATACTTTTCTCAGGTGAGCGATCTAGGGCCATCATGGCCCTCTTGTTTTACTTCTACTTCTTCTTTTTCTACCTCTTCCTTTTCTGATTCTTCTACTTTTTTTCTTTTTAGCTCACCTGAGCATGCTCAGGGTGAGATTTTGGGATACTTGATTGTCCGTCTGCCATCTCGTCGTCCGTCAACAATTTGATGTTTACACACTAGAGGCCACAATTTTGATCCAATCTTCCTCAAACTTGGTCAGAATGTTTGTCTTGATGATATCTTGAACCCTTTCGAAAATGGGTCAGGTTGGATCAAAAAGTAGGTCAGTAGGTCAAATCTTAGAAAAATCTTGTTTATATACTAGAGGCCACAATTCTGATCCAATCTTCCTCAAACTTGGTCAGAATGTTTGTCTTGATGATATCTTGAACCCTTTTGAAAATGGGTCAGGTTGGATCAAAAAGTAGGTCAGTAGGTCAGTAGGTCAAATCTTAGAAAAATCTTGTTTATATACTAGAGGCCACAATTCTGATCCAATCTTCCTCAAACTTGGTCAGAATGTTTGTCTTGATGATATCTTGAACCCTTTTGAAAATGGGTCAGGTTGGATCAAAAAGTAGGTCAGTAGGTCAAATCTTAGAAAAATCTTGTTTATCACATTTGAGAGGCCACAATTTTGATCCAATCTTCCTCAAACTTTTCAGAATGTTTGTCTTGATGATATCTTGAACCCTTTCGAAAATGGGTCAGGTTGGATCAAAAAGTAGGTCAGTAGGTCAAATCTTAGAAAAATCTTGTCGTCTAACAATTTTACATAGAGGCCACAATTTTGATCCAATCTTCCTCAAACTTTCTCAGAATGTTTGTCTTGATGATATCTTGAACCCTTTCGAAAATGGGTCAGGTTGGATCAAAAAGTAGGTCAGTAGGTCAAATCTTAGAAAAATCTTGTTTATAATACTACTAGAGGCCACAATTTTGTCCAATCTTCCTCAAACTTGGTCAGAATGTTTGTCTTGATGATATCTTGAACCTTTGAAAATGGGTCGGTTGGATCAAAAAGTAGGTCAGTAGGTCAAATCTTAGAAAAATCTTGTTTATATAACTAGAGGCACAATTTGATTCCAATCTCTCTCAAATCTTGGTCAGAATGATTTGTCTTGATGATATCTTGAACCCTTTATTGAAATGGGTCAGGTTGGATCAAAAAGTAGGTCAGTAGGTCAAATCTTAGAAAAATCTTGTTGTAACAATTTGATTTTACCACTAGAGGCCACAATTTGATCCAATCTTCCTCAAACTTCTCAGAATGTTTGTCTTGATGATATCTTAACCCTTTCGAAAATGGGTCAGGTTGGATCAAAAAGTAGGTCAGTAGGTCAAATCTTAGAAAAATCTCTTTGTTTATAACTAGAGGCCACAATTTTGATCCAATCTTCCTCAAACTTGGTCAGAATGTTTGTCTTGATGATATCTTGAACCCTTTTGAAAATGGGTCAGGTTGGATCAAAAAGTAGGTCAGTAGGTCAAATCTTAGAAAAATCTTGTCTCGCAACAATTTGATTTTACCAATAAGGCCACAATTTTGTCCAATCTTCCTCAAGCTTTCTCAGAATGTTTGTCTTGATGATATCTTGAACCCTTTCGAAAATGGGTCAGGTTGGATCAAAAAGTAGGTCAGTAGGTCAAATCTTAGAAAATCTTGTTTATACTCTGAGGGCAACATTTTTGTCCAATCATCCTCAAACTTTGCAGAATGTTGTCATATGATATCTTTTGTGGATGGTCAGAAATTCTGAACATTGTTTCACTCATCATCTTAATTCTAAAGCAATCGTTTGTAAGGCAATGAATGATACTTTTCTCAGGTAGCGATTAGGGCCATCTGGCCTCTTTTTACTTCATATTCTTCTTTTTCTACCTCTTCCTTTTCTGATTCTTCTACTTTTTTTTTTTTAGGCTCACCTGAGCATGCTCAGGGTGAGCTTTTGATACTTGATTGTCCGTCTGCCATCTCTCGTCCGTCAACAATTTGATGTTTACACACTAGAGGCCACAATTTTGATCCAATCTTCCTCAAACTTGTCAGAATGTTTGTCTGATGATATCTTGAACCCTTCGAAAATGGGTCAGGTTGGATCAAAAAGTAGGTCAGTAGGTCAAATCTTAGAAAAATCTTGTTTTATACTAGGGCCACAATTTCTGATCCAATCTTCCTCAAACTTGGTCAGAATGTTTGTCTTGATGATATCTTGAACCCTTTTGAAAATGGGTCAGGTTGGATCAAAAAGTAGGTCAGTAGGTCAAATCTTAGAAAAATCTTGTTGTAACTTTGATTTAACTAGAGGCCACAATTTTGATCCAATCTTCCTCAAACTTGTCAGAATGTTTGTTTATGATATCTGAACCCTTTCGAAAATGGGTCAGGTTGGATCAAAAAGTAGGTCAGTAGGTCAAATCTTAGAAAAATCTTGTTTACACACTAGAGGCTACAATTTTAATCCAATCTTCCTCAAACTTGGTCAGAATGTTTGTCTTGATGATATCTTGAACCCTTTCGAAAATGGGCAGGGCCGGACTGAAAAATAGGTCAATAGGTCAAATCTTAGAAAAATCTTGTTTACACACCAGAGGCCACAGTTTTGATGCAATCTTCCTCAAACTTAGTCAGATTGTTTGTCATGATGATATCTCCAACCAGTTTGAAAATGGGTGGGGCTGGATAGAAATGTAGGTCAGTAGGTCAAATCTTAGAAAAATCTTGTTTATACTCTGAGGGCAACATTTTTGGTCCAATCATCCTCAAACTTTGGCAGAATGTTTGTCATGATGATATCTTTTGTGGATGGGGTCAGAAAATTCCTGAACATTGTTTCACCTCATCATCTTAATTCTAAAGCAATCTGTTTTGTATAGGCAATGAATGATACTTTTCTCAGGTGAGCGATCTAGGGCCATCTTGGCCCTCTTGTTTTACTTCTACTTCTTCTTTTTCTACCTCTTCCTTTTCTGATTCTTCTACTTTTTTTCTTTTTAGCTCACCTGAGCATGCTCAGGGTGAGCTTTTGGGATACTTGATTGTCCGTCTGCCATCGTCCGTCGTCCGTCAACAATTTGATGTTTACACACTAGAGGCCACAATTTTGATCCAATCTTCCTCAAACTTGTCAGAATGTTTGTCTTGATGATATCTTGAACCCTTTGAAAATGGGTCAGGTGGATCAAAAAGTAGGTCAGTAGGTCAAATCTTAGAAATCTGTAAAGGCCAATTCTGATCCATCTTCCAAACTTGTCAAATGTTTGTCTGAGATATCTTGACCTTTTGAAATGGTCAGGTGACAAGTAGTCAGTAGTCAACTTAGAAAATTTGTTAACTAAGCCCAATTTGCCAATCTTCCTCAAACTTGTCAGAATGTTTGTCGTAAAGATCAAGTATTAGAAAAACTTTACGGCCATTTATTCTCCTAACTGTCATGTTTTGAGATCTGACCTTGAATGGGTAAAGTATAGTCATTGAATTTTCCATTTGCATTTAATTAATGCTGATCTTAATGTGTGTAAGGATCAACAAATCTTTGAGCTTTTTCTTGCATTGCTGTCTTTGATATAAGTACTAAATTTAATTTTAACAGATATCATCTCTATTGTTTTTTTTTTCCGAAGGTGTATGTTGCACTAATTTTACTGGCAAAACATTTCTCAACTGGAGATTTCATTCTTGATTTCGAATGGTCAGACAAAGAGGGTCATTAGAAATTTATTAGAAATTGATCACTCAAGTATTTTTGTGACTACCCTTGAAGCAGGTTGCAAATGCTATCTTAATTGTTTAAATAAATTAATTTCTAATCATTTGTCAGACTGTTCGGTGTGGAAAGAGTGTTTGAAATTGTTTACAAGGCACATTTACTCCTAATTGATTTGGTACTTGATTTCGTAGCGTGGTCAGTCAAATTGTTGTACACCAAGGCACTTTATCAATCTTCCTAAATGTCGATGTTGCTGTGAATCTCAACTTGAATGGTGGTGGATAATAGTCAGAGGTAAATCTAGAAAAATTTGTTTACTAGGCACATTTTTGCATCTCCTCAAATTCGATGTTTGTATGAATTTGATCGAATGAGTAAATAAGATTTGAAAATTTTCAAGGCCTTTTATCATCTCTACTTCTTTTGATTTTCTTACTGATGGGTTGTATATGTCGTAGCTTGAATTTTTACAACTAGAGCCACAATTTATCATTCCAACTTGAAATGTTTCTTGATGTATCTGAACCTTAAAATGGTAGTTGGATAAAGAGGTCAGTATCATTAGAAATTTTTCGCACAATTGTCATCTTCTAACTTGTCAAATGTTGTTTGATGATATTGACCTTGAAATGGTGGTGATCAAATAGGTCGTGCAAATCTGAAAATTTTACTAAGGCCCATTTGATCATCTCTCAACTTCAGATTGTGATATCTGACCTGAAATTTTTTTTTTTTTTTTTTTTTTTTTTTTTTTTTTTTTTTTTTTTTTTTTTTTTTTTTTTTTTTTTTTTTTTTTTTTTTTTTTTTTTTTTTTTTTTTTTTTTTTTTTTTTTTTTTTTTTTTTTTTTTTTTTTTTTTTTTTTTTTTTTTTTTTTTTTTTTTTTTTTTTTTTTTTTTTTTTTTTTTTTTTTTTTTTTTTTTTTTTTTTTTTTTTTTTTTTTTTTTTTTTTTTTTTTTTTTTTTTTTTTTTTTTTTTTTTTTTTTTTTTTTTTTTTTTTTTTTTTTTTTTTTTTTTTTTTTTTTTTTTTTTTTTTTTTTTTTTTTTTTTTTTTTTTTTTTTTTTTTTTTTTTTTTTTTTTTTTTTTTTTTTTTTTTTTTTTTTTTTTTTTTTTTTTTTTTTTTTTTTTTTTTTTTTTTTTTTTTTTTTTTTTTTTTTTTTTTTTTTTTTTTTTTTTTTTTTTTTTTTTTTTTTTTTTTTTTTTTTTTTTTTTTTTTTTTTTTTTTTTTTTTTTTTTTTTTTTTTTTTTTTTTTTTTTTTTTTTTTTTTTTTTTTTTTTTTTTTTTTTTTTTTTTTTTTTTTTTTTTTTTTTTTTTTTTTTTTTTTTTTTTTTTTTTTTTTTTTTTTTTTTTTTTTTTTTTTTTTTTTTTTTTTTTTTTTTTTTTTTTTTTTTTTTTTTTTTTTTTTTTTTTTTTTTTTTTTTTTTTTTTTTTTTTTTTTTTTTTTTTTTTTTTTTTTTTTTTTTTTTTTTTTTTTTTTTTTTTTTTTTTTTTTTTTTTTTTTTTTTTTTTTTTTTTTTTTTTTTTTTTTTTTTTTTTTTTTTTTTTTTTTTTTTTTTTTTTTTTTTTTTTTTTTTTTTTTTTTTTTTTTTTTTTTTTTTTTTTTTTTTTTTTTTTTTTTTTTTTTTTTTTTTTTTTTTTTTTTTTTTTTTTTTTTTTTTTTTTTTTTTTTTTTTTTTTTTTTTTTTTTTTTTTTTTTTTTTTTTTTTTTTTTTTTTTTTTTTTTTTTTTTTTTTTTTTTTTTTTTTTTTTTTTTTTTTTTTTTTTTTTTTTTTTTTTTTTTTTTTTTTTTTTTTTTTTTTTTTTTTTTTTTTTTTTTTTTTTTTTTTTTTTTTTTTTTTTTTTTTTTTTTTTTTTTTTTTTTTTTTTTTTTTTTTTTTTTTTTTTTTTTTTTTTTTTTTTTTTTTTTTTTTTTTTTTTTTTTTTTTTTTTTTTTTTTTTTTTTTTTTTTTTTTTTTTTTTTTTTTTTTTTTTTTTTTTTTTTTTTTTTTTTTTTTTTTTTTTTTTTTTTTTTTTTTTTTTTTTTTTTTTTTTTTTTTTTTTTTTTTTTTTTTTTTTTTTTTTTTTTTTTTTTTTTTTTTTTTTTTTTTTTTTTTTTTTTTTTTTTTTTTTTTTTTTTTTTTTTTTTTTTTTTTTTTTTTTTTTTTTTTTTTTTTTTTTTTTTTTTTTTTTTTTTTTTTTTTTTTTTTTTTTTTTTTTTTTTTTTTTTTTTTTTTTTTTTTTTTTTTTTTTTTTTTTTTTTTTTTTTTTTTTTTGAAATTAATTCAATTGTGATGATTAATCTGTAAAGTGTCTAAATTTTTAATGGCAAATTTGCATCTCAACTGATTTTTAAATACTTAAATGCAGTCTAAAAGTGTTAACTTAAAATTAATGGGATGGGGTCAAAAAAAATTCCCTGAACATTGTTTCACCTCACATCTTAATTCAAAAGCAATCTGTTTTGTATAGGCAAGAATGATACTTTTTCGGGTTGAGCGATCTGGGCCATCTTGGCCCTCTTTTTTTACTTTTTAACTTCTTTTTTTTCTACCTTTTCCCTTTTTCGATTTTTACTTTTTTTTTTTTTTAGCTCACCTGAGCATGCTCAGGGTGAGTTTTTGGGATACTTGATTGCCCCGTCTGCCATCGTCCGTCGTCCGTCAAAAATTTTGATGTTTACACACTAGAGGCCACAATTTTGATCCAATTTTCCCTAAAAACTTGGTCAAAATGTTTGTCTTGAGGGATATTTTGAACCCTTTCAAAAATGGGTCGGGTTTGGGATCAAAAAGTAGGTCAGTAGGTCAAATTTTTAGAAAAATCTTGTGGGTCCGTCAAAAATTTTTGATCCAATCTTCCTCAAACTTGGCCCAGAATGTTTGTCTTGATGATATTTTAAACCCTTTTAAAAAAGGGGTTTTCCGGGTTTTTTGGGGATAAAAAAAGTAGGTCAGTAGGTCAAATCTTAGAAAAATCTTGTTTATGTACTAGAGGCCACAATTCTGATCCAATCTTCCTCAAACTTGGTCAGAATGTTTGTCTTGATGATATCTTGAACCCTTTCGAAAATGGGTCAGGTTGGATCAAAAAGTAGGTCAGTAGGTCAAATCTTAGAAAAATCTATGTTTACAATCTAGAGGCCACAATTTTGATCCAAACTTCCTCAAACTTTCTCAGAATGTTTGTCTTGATGATATCTTGAACCCTTTCGAAAATGGGTCAGGTTGTCTCAAAAAGTAGGTCAGTAGGTCAAATCTTAGAAAAATCTTGTTTACAATCTAGAGGCCACAATTCTGATCCAATCTTCCTCAAACTTGGTCAGAATGTTTGTCTTGAAGATATCTTGAACCCTTTTAATCTTAGAAAAATCTTGTTTACACACTAGAGGCCACAATTTTGCTCCAATCTTCCTCAAACTTGGTCAGAATGTTTGTCTTGATGATATCTTGAACCCTTTCGAAAATGGGTCAGGTTGGATCAAAAAGTAGGTCAGTAGGTCAAATCTTAGAAAAATCTTGTTTACACACTAGAGGCTACAATTTTAATCCAATCTTCCTCAAACTTGGTCAGAATGTTTGTCTTGATGATATTTTGAACCCTTTCGAAATGGCAGGGCCGGACTGAAAAATAGGTCAATAGGTCAAATCTTAGAAAAATCTTGTTTACACACCAAAGGCCACAGTTTTGATGCAATCTTCCTGAAACTTGGTCAGATTGTTTGTCATGATGATATCTCGAACCAGTTTGAAAATGGGTGGGGCTGGATAGAAATGTAGGTCAGTAGGTCAAATCTTAGAAAAATCTTGTTTATACTCTGAGGGCAACATTTTTGGTCCAAACATCCTCAAACTTTGGCAGAATGTTTGTCATGATGATATCTTTTGTGGATGGGGTCAGAAAATTCCTGAACATTGTTTCACCTCATCATCTTAATTCTAAAGCAATCTGTTTTGTATAGGCAATGAATGATACTTTTCTCAGGTGAGCGATCTAGGGCCATCTTGGCCCTCTTGTTTTACTTCTACTTCTTCTTTTTCTACCTCTTCCTTTTCTGATTCTTCTACTTTTTTTCTTTTTAGCTCACCTGAGCATGCTCAGGGTGAGCTTTTGGGATACTTGATTGTCCGTCTGTAATCGTCCGTCGTCCGTTAACAATTTGATGTTTACACACTAGAGGCCACAATTTTGATCCAATCTTCCTCAAACTTGGTCAGAATGTTTGTCTTGATGATATCTTGAACCCTTTCAAAAATGGGTCAGGTTGGATCAAAAAGTAGGTCAGTAGGTCAAATCTTAGAAAAATCTTGTTTACACACTAGAGGCTACAATTTTAATCCAATCTTCCTCAAACTTGGTCAGAATGTTTGTCATGATGATATCTCGAACCAGTTTGAAAATGAGTGGGGCTGGATAGAATTGTATGTCAGTAGGTCAAATCTTAGAAAAATCTTGTTTATACTCTGAGGGCAACATTTTTGGTCCAATCATCCTCAAACTTTGGCAGAATGTTTGTCATGATGATATCTTTTGTGGATGGGGTCAGAAAATTCCTGAACATTGTTTCACCTCATCATCTTAATTCTAAAGCAATCTGTTTTGTATAGGCAATGAATGATACTTTTCTCAGGTGAGCGATCTAGGGCCATCTTGGCCCTCTTGTTCTGATTACACTCCAACAAAACATGGTCAAAGGGAGGTAACTAGTGTAACTGGACACACCTGACAAAGATAACATAATTCAACATGCATATTTAGAATCCAGAGACCCTCAGTCTTCTAAAGATTGAACCATTCACACAAGACCACTTCTTTTATGAATGATGAGGTATGAAGAGTTAGCTGACCACTGTAAACATTAAAACTGTACTCAAATAGGATTTTTAAGCTCAGACTCAAAGTATAGTCGTTATTGTTTCACCTGCTGTTAGCAGAGGTGACACATAGGGATCACTGTTGGTGTTACATGACTGTTTTTTAGCGCATTTGTTTAGAGGAAAAAGTTGAGCCGGGTTATTGTTGTCATTTTCGTAGTCGTGCAAAACTTTAATGTAACTCATACATGTAAAACAGATGAGTGTTGGTGCCACTCTGCGGAGCTCTTGTTTTTAATCTTATTTTGCACCAATGTGCTCATATTAAGATTCTATGCAAGGCATGTGCATCAACACTCATTCTATAAAAATTACCACATATATGATAGAGACAAATCAACAATCGTGCTCACACTCCTTTATAGTGAATCTGTCACTTGATTTGCAATGTCAGCTTGAAATGTTTTTTTAATAAACAAACCATGTCAAAATCTAACAGAGGATTCTCTTTCTCCACTCTCCTCACTAAAAAGCGATGTTTTCAGATTAAAATTCTCTTTTAAATCCCAGGCCTTTTTTAATCAGATTTTTCAACAAAAAATTCTGGTTATGTGATTGTATGGGTGGGCAGGTGGTTAAGTGGGTGGGTTGCTGGCATCAAACTTTCGTTTCCAGATGATAACTTGAGTCATACATGACATATCAATACCAAACTTTTTGTACAGGTAGCTTATATGAAGGGCTTGCTCGGTTTTAAAAGGGAAGGAAGGTTACTTGAAAATAGAAAATACATTTCCCACTGATCCTTTATGTACAGCTAGCTTTTATTAAGGGCTTGCTTGGTATTGCATTTGAAGTCAGCTGGCTCAAGGTCAAGGTCACTGTGTCGAAAAATAGAATATACAGAAAAAACAACGAGTCAGAGAAGACATATCAATACCAAACTTTATATTTAGCTAGTTGATATGAAGAGCTTGCTTGTTATTGTATTTCAAGTCAGCCGGGTCAAGGTCAAGGTCGCTGTGGCTAAAAATAGAAAATAAGTTTCCGGATGATAATTTGAGTCATACATGACATATCAATACCAAACTTTATGTACAGCTAGATTATATTAAGAGCTTGCTAAGTATTGCATTTGAAGTCAGCTGGGTCAAGGTCACTTTGACTAAAGGTCAAGGTCACTGTATCTAAAAATAGAACTTTTGTTTCTAGATGATAACTTGAGTCAGAGATGACATAGCAATACCAAATTTTATATAGGATGGTGTTCCCTCATATCGCGGTACTAACGGCATGAACGGGAATAAAATATCAGTGAAGTCTTATCTGAAATTTATTTCTGTATGTCACTGTTATTCGACCTTTGTACCATAATGTGAAAACAATTTATTTTTTCCAGCCTTTCTAATAACATTTTAAAACATTTTATTGTTCGCCTTGTTTGTCCTACATAAAAAATGCCATGATTCTCTGGTATTGCGGTATTTCTTGAAAAAAGACCGCTGGCTCCACCTATAGGTATCGCTACATGATCAAAACAATCATCATTCATAAAACAATGCAGCAGACGAAGATCTAGCATTTGTTGAGTCTTTCAATTCATTATTTATGCTAAAAAAAATGGTTTTTAGCGAACATGGGGTGATACGCATAAGCGTAATGATTGAAAGTCGGTATACTACAAGAGATTTACATTTTTCTTACCATTTACGGAGACTTATTACTTTTTGTTTATTTCAATTAAAATCGTTACTTCCTGTTTACAAAATGGTGTCACTAAGTGGCGATCGACAAATTCTTTCCTAACAAACTGACAATACCGCGATACCAGAGAACCCGCGATACCGCCAGAAACCACCCTACAGTTGGCTTAACCCATTACCTCCGTCATGATATAAATTTCTATTTTAATTCAAATTTGTGATTTTTTTCAAAATTTAAAAATTAAATTTTTAATACTTTTAAAAACATTTTTTAGGTGCAGATGCTCCAATTTTCATAATGTTTTCAAAAATCATGTTCCTCAGATGTGTCAAAATGTGTTGGTATCAGGTAATGAGTTAAGCTCTTTCTCTGCTGTATCAATAGTTTTATGCCTGCATCTTGCCATTATGTGTTTTTTCAGTCCTGACCCTTGGCTCAAATGTTGGGGAAGGGGTCTTAATTTAATATTTTGGGGAAAATATCATTTTTTTGCTGGATTATTCGAAGAATAGTGAAAGCTTTCTATTCGAAAAATAGTGAAAGCTATCCTAGTTACCCTGGCGTCAGCGTAACACTCAATGTTAAGGTTTAGCGTGCAAGTTTTTTATCTTCTTATATATCCAATACCACTAAAAGTATTCACTTGAAACTTTACAAATGTATTTTGGGTCATAATTGTAGCTCACTGACCAAGACCCATAACTCTAGCATGGATTTTTACTGAATTAATCCCCTTTGTGAACTTAAGAATTTCTTTGTTAAGATTATTTGTTCAAATTCAAATTCCACATTCACCAAAGGTATCCACTTGAAACTTTACATGTCTTCAGGTTCATAATTGTACACAACTTACAAAGACCCAGACCTTTAGCATGGAATGTTTAGTGAATTATTCCCCCTTTTGAACTTAGAAATTCCTGGTTAAGAATATGTGTGCAAATTCAATATCCACAACCATCAAAGTATTAACTTAAAGCTATACACATCTTCAGGGTAATAATTTTACACCACTGACCTAAGACCCATAACTCTAGCATGGATTTTTAGTGAATTATTCCCCTTTGTGAAATTCCTGGTAAAGATTATGCATGCAAATTCAATCTCCATAACCATCATAGGTATTCACTTGAAACTTATTTTCACACATGTCTTCAGCTCACTGTGAACTAGTTAAACTAGTATGCACTTCAAACTTCACAAATATCTTCTGGTCATAATTGTAGGCCATTGTCCAAGGACCCATAACTCTAGCATGGATTTTTATGGCATTATTCCCCTATGTGACCATATAAAAATACACCCATAAATATTGCAAAGTCATGTTATTGCTTTGATACTTTGTAACTTGTTCAGCAGCATAATTGCAATGAGTAGAAAAGAGCAGACACTATCATGTATTTTGACAGATACATGGCCCTTGAAAGATTCAATATGGCTTTTTTTTAACCAGGTTTTCAACGAAGTTGAAACAAGGTTATAAGAATGGGTTATGTGGTTGGGCTGGCATCAAACATTGGTTTCAATCAAATATCTCCTGTTAGAATGAAGGTAAAGTTATCATATTTAGTAGGTAGATACTTTATTTTAGGTCAATAGGGTTACTGTTACTAAAAATAGTTTAGACATGTTTCTGTCAAATATCTCCTAAAAGAATTAAGATAAAGTAATCATATGTAGTAGGTAGATACCTTATTGGAAAAGGAAGGTTGGGATTGATTTTCAGGTCAGCAGGGTCAAGGCCAAGGTCACCGTTACTAAAATATAGTTTTGCTTGCCTTGGGGGACAAACATGTGGTTTCCATCAAATATTTCCTGTTAGAATTAAGGTAAAGAAATGATATTTGGTAGGTATATACTTTACAGGAAGAGGAAGCTTGGGGTTGATTTTCAGGTCAATAAGGTCAGCGTCACTGTTGCTAAAAATAGATTTTTTGATTCTGTCATATAACTGTCATATAAACATTGCCAACCAGGGGCAGGGCTAATTTGCCTTATATGTATATAGTGAAAACTGTAAACAACATCTTCTCTGAAACTGTTTGACAGAACTTGATAAAACTTGGCAGGGATGACCCTTGGGTGAACCTTCACATAAGTTGCTAAAATAAACTTGATCCATGTAGAACTCTGGTTGCCATGGCAATGGAAAGAAAAAAAGTAAGAAAATTAAAAAAAAAAAAACATTTCCTTCAAAACTACTTACTTGATTTCAAAATGTTTGTAGGCATTTCCAGGGGTAACTCTACATGGATTTATTATGGCTTATCCCTATGACATAAAAAAAACTCCCAAAATATTGCAGATTTATTGCTTTGAACTTGACTTGTTCAGGCATAATTGCATCATTAGAAAGGGGCCAGGACAATATGTAGACAGTCATGGCCCTTGAGATTAATATCTTATTTATATAACCAGGTTAACGAAGTAATAGAAACACGTTAAAGAAATGGGTTATGTTGCTTGGGGGACAAACATGTGGTTTCCGTCAAATATCTCCTGTTAGAATGAAGGTAAAGTTATCATATTTAGTAGGTATATGCTTTATAGGAAGAGTAAGGTTGGGATTGATTTTCAGGTCAATAGGGTTACTGTTACTAAAAATAGTTTTTGAACATGTTTTCCATCAATATCTCCTGAAAGATTAAGATTAAAGTAATCATATTTGGTAGGTAGATACCTTATGAAAAGGAAGGTTGGGATTGATTCATCAGAGGGTCAAGGCTCTGTTAAAATATAGTTTTGCTTGCCTTGGGGGCACAAACATTGGTTTCCTCATATATTCCTTTAGAATTAAGGTAAAGAAATGATATTTGGTAGGTATATACTTTACAGGAAGAGGAAGCTTGGGGTTGATTTTCAGGTCAATAAGGTCAGCGTCACTGTTGCTAAAAATAGATTTTTTGATTCTGTCATATAACTGTCATATAAACATTGCCAACCAGGGGCAGGGCTAATTTGCCTTATATGTATATAGTGAAAACTGTAAACAACATCTTCTCTGAAACTGTTTGACAGAACTTGATAAAACTTGGCAGGGATGACCCTTGGGTGAACCTTCACATAAGTTGCTAAAATAAACTTGATCCATGTAGAACTCTGGTTGCCATGGCAATGGAAAGAAAAAAAGTAAGAAAATTAAAAAAAAAAACATTTCCTTCAAAACTACTTACTTGATTTCAAAATGTTTTGGTACAGATGTTCCTTGGGTAACCCTCTACCATGACTGTTAAAATTATTCTGATCCATAAAAAGAGAAGACTTCTGCTCCAAAACTACTGCCAGATTTTAAAATGTTTTGGCACAGATGTTCTATGGCTACCAAGATTGCTCCATTAGAACAGTGGTTCTCAGGTGAGCAATATAGGGACATCATGGCCCTCTTGTTTAAATCTATTTATAGTACACAGTCTAAACTTGAAGGGTAAATATTATTGAAGACACCGCTTAAATCCCCGGGAAAATGTCATGTAAAAGTTTCGCTTGCCTTGAGGGACAAACATGTGGTTTCCGTCAAATATCTCCTGTTAGAATTAAGGTAAAGTAATCATATTTGGTAGGTATATGCCTTACAGGAAGTGGAAGCTTGGGGTTGATTTTCAGGTCAGTAGGGTCAATGTCACTGTTACTAAAAATAGCTTTGCTTGAACATGTGGTTTCCATCGAATATCTCCTGTGAGATTTAAGTTAAGTAATCATATTTGGTAGGTAGATAACTTATAGAAAGAAGAAGGTTGGGATTGATGGTCATTAGGGTCAAGGTCTCTGTTAAAAGTTTTGCTTGCCTGGGGCAACAAACATATGGTTTCCGTCTCATATATCTCCTTTTAGAATTAAGGTAAATTAATCATATTTGGTAGGTGTAGATACCTTACAGGAAGAGGAAGCTTGTGGTTGATTTTCAGGTCAGAGATACATTTTTCATACTTGGTAGATAGATATCATATTAGAAGAGGAAGGTTGGGATTGATTTTCAGGTGAGTAGGGTCAAGGTCACTGTTGCTAAAAATAGATTTTTAGTTTCCGTCAGATTACTTCTTTCAGGAGTGTGGTATGATGATAAGAAATAGTATACAGATACCTTATTGGAAAAGGAAGGTTGAGATTGGTGTAAAGGCCAGTAGGGTCAAGGTCACTGTTACTAAAAATAGTTTTGCTTGCCCGGTTTCCGTAGAATAACTCCTGTTAGAATTGAGGTGAATTAATCATATTTGGCAGGTAGAAACCTTATAGGAAGAGTAAGATGAGGATTTATTTTCAGGTCAGTAGAGTCAGATACGTAGATCACTGTTACTAAAAATAGTTTGCTTGCTGGGGGCAACAGTTGAAAACCTGGTTCCATGTTATTTGATGTGTTTCTTGTTTTATACTAAAAAGCACTGAGAAGAGTTGAGCGCGCTGTCTCCCTGACAGCTCTTGTTTTGAAAGCAGAGGTGACACTAAGGGATCACTTTTCCAGCATCTGTCTGTCTGTCAGTCACACTTTTTCTATCACGCTTCAGCAAGTGACACTTGTGTTCCAGAGGACACTCTTGTTTCATTTAGGGAAAGAATAATCCTGGAGTAAGATGCAGTTTGGTTAAAACTGCATGAATTTTAAGGTATTTTCATAGGGGAAAGTGCCTATGAACGACCTCTGATTAAGAGAGAAAAAAGGCCTGGAGCCCTTTGAAATGATAGAACATACTTCTTTTGGTGATTAGGTGGTTAAGGCCTCCACCCTGCAACATTGTAGGTTCAGTCCTAGGGCCACAACATACAAAAGATTTAAAAGGATCTTTGCTTGGCGCTAAGTATATAAGGGTAGTTCCAGGACTGATTGACCCAGTATCAGGATAATGTGACTGGTTTGTGTATAATGTCTACAGCGTGATACTGCAGTATGGCAGCACTATATCTGCCTCAAGTAGACATAGTCTTTAAATGACTGAAACACTGCCGGTATGATGTTAAACCCTATAAATAAACAAAACACACAGACTGTACTACATGCCTGTAGTAAAATACTTGATATTTATGATATTTATCAACTGTTACAACATAATTCTTCTAGTCAGGGTGAAGGATGATCAAAAAAGTCCTAAAATCATATAATTTTATTTTCCCAGGTAAGAATTTTTTTTCCAAGTTAGGTGGTAAGAGATATAAAGAAAATCTCTGGGTGCAAAGATATTTGTCTCTATATTCCTGACACTGTCTATGCTATATGGACACAGAGGTGACATATGTGCCAGTATCACGGGAGACAGGCTGTGTGGAGGTGGATGGTGTCCTGGCTGCTGTGCGTCCCAACACTATCCTGGTCACCGTCATGCTGTCCAATAACGAGACCGGACTCATACAGGTTAGTCAACCAGTAATCTTCAACAGTAATGTCAGAGTTCAAACTTAACTCATGGACAGAAGGAGTAATAATACTGACGAATCATTAATTTTCTAGGGGAACTAATTTTTTTTATTGTTTTCGTAGACTGGTTTATCCACGAATATTAATCCAGTGGAAATGATTTATTTTACATGGAAACCTCCTTGTTGGCGCTGCTGGTGGCATTCACTTGGTCTTTGATTTTGGAAGAAACACAGTACTCAGAGAATACCAGCCTGTCCAAACAGCCACTGATAATGTCAATTTGAAGAGGTATTGTGATGCCTGAGTATTTTCCATGGTGGACTAAATTTCATTAATTTTAGTGACTGGTTTATACCCGAACTATTACCTAATAATCCATTAATATACATATGTAGGTACCAACCAATTGGTCTTTGTCCAATGGTTTATTTAGATGCACAACCATTTTTGTGCTGTTTTTATATACTATTACTTCCATTTAGGAGGTTTTGCATTCATCATTTTCAGCTCACTTGAGCACAAAGTGCTCAAGGTGAGATTTTGTGATCACCCGTTGTCCGTCGTCCATCGTCCGTGCGTGCGTCCGTCGTCAACTTTTCGTTCAAACGACTTCTCCTCCTAAACCATTTGGCCAATTTCAAAATTATTTTGCAGGAAAGTTCCTTGGCAGACTCTCTACCAAAGTTGTTCAAATGGTTCCAGTCCATTGCATAATTAGGTCACAGGAGCTAAAAATAGATTTTAAAAGTGAAATCTTAAAAAAACTTCTTCTCCAAATCAGAAAGGCCTAGAGCTTAGATATTTGGTATTTACATGTAGCATTGTCTAATGAACCATTACCAAGATTGTTCAAATCATGGCCCTGAGGTGATAAATGACCCCGCTCCAGGGGTCACTTGTTTTACATAGATTTATAGGAAAAATTTAAAAAAATTCTACTCTGAAACCATATGGCCAAGAGTAAGTATTTTATGTAGCATTCTTATGGGTCATTACCAAGATTGTTTAAATCATAGCCCCACGGTGATAAATGACCCCGCCCAGGGGTCACTTGTTTTACAAGAGTTATATAGGAAAATCTTTAAAATCTTCCTCTAAAACTGCAGGACCTAGAGCTTAGATATTTGGTTTGTAGCATCATCTAATGGGCCATTACCAAGATTGTTCAAATCATAGCCCTACAGTGATAAATGACCCCACACCAAATCTTGATCTCATATATTCTCCTCTACAATAATGTGTTCCTTTTTATGTGAATATATTTTACAATGTTCTTTTGTTATTTTACAAGGTTCTTTTGTTATTTTATCAATAAAAAAGAAATTCAAAATGCGTTTTTCATAAACGTCCCATTTTAGCTGTTAAGACTTTATAAAATACTAATTTTAATCTTTCCTTATGTTATATACTTTATTTCATGGTGGTTAACAGTGCACTAGTTAATTTTAACCGAAACAGCCTCAATACAAGCTATAATTGTCTTCAATGCCTATACATCAAGACCCCTCAGGTGAGCAATATAGGGCCTTACGGCCCTCTTGTTATGCTTCCTGAAGGGAGAGCATATATATTTGCCACTTTCTTTGTCTGTCTGTCCGTCCGTCATAATTTTGTCCGGAGCATAGCACAAAAATTATAAGAGGTATTGACATGAAACTTCATAGGTAGATAGATCTCAAGGAGAAATGCAGTGTACAAGAACCGCAACTCTGTTTTGCATAATTTAGGAGTTATGTTTCAACCTTTAATTTTGTCAGGAGCATAATTTGAGCTGATTTGCAGTACACAAAAGTGCAATTCTTGATACTCAAAAAACAAAAACTCCATAGTATCTGATGCCTTCTTGCTACACTTTTTCATACATATTTTTTTCCTTTGTTATACTGTATTATAATATTTAGTTGAACACACATATTTGAAAGAAATATGAGGGTCATCCGAAAATGAATGAGAGTTAGTTTGTAACTTTTGATTGAAACAACAAAAAGCCACAAAACTTAGAACGTTACTAAATTAACTCTTTGCCAAAAGCCCACATGTTAATAAGCATCGTGAGGTTACGTCATTTTTGATGACGTCATATTTAACAACCCAATGGCAGATTATGCACATATCAAGATAGAGAGTAGTCGCGGAAATAAAGCGACTGAAATATTTAATGCACTCCAGGAGGTTGATCCGATATGTGTAGTTGGATTTAGCAGTATTTGTATATGGGTGAAGGATTTCAATAATGGACGGCAAGAGTCTTACAAGAAGCCCTCCTCTGGTAGGCCGGTGACAGTTACAGATGCTGATAACACCAAAATTGTTGCTCAACTTCTCAACTTAGATAGATGATTTACATGCGAAGAAATTGCGTATGAATCGGGAATACGTAAGAGTTCCGTTCATGTTATTCTGACGCAGAATTTCGGCATGAGAAAGACGCCGCGCGGTGGGTGCCGCATGCACTCTCAAAAACAGAAAAAGACAAACATGTTCAAATTTGCACTGAATTGTTGAATAGATATTCTGAGGAAGGTGAAATGATGCTAAATAGAGTGGTTGCTATCGAAGAAACATGGACACGGTCATTTGAGCCAGAATTGAAACGCCAAAGCTCTGAATGGCATACTCCAAACTCGCCAAGACCTGTGAAATATCGCCGCAGTATGAACTGTCTAAAGATGTTAATGATATTCGCTTACGATACTTATGGTGTTTTGACAACACACAGAGTTCCACATGGAAGCATAGTTAATAAAGAGTACTATGAGTGGTATTTGACTGAAATTCTTCAATATGCTGCAAACTATTGGAACTTTTACAGGTGACACCATTAATTTTGTATGATAATGCCACACTGCACAAATCTGGCGTTGTTAGGGATGCGTTCGAGCAGTACCACTGGGAATTTCTTAATCACCCGCCATATTCGCCAGACTTAAGTCCCCCTGACTACGACCTGTTTCCAAAACTTGAAGAACCACTACGAGGAGTCCGATATGACGATTTGAATGAACTGTATGTCGCTGTGAACACGGTCGTTAGGGACATCAACAAAAGTTGCCTAGCAACGGGAGTTTGGGATCTGCCAAAAAGATGGGAGTCAACTGTGGCATCCGCAGGAGATTATATTGAGGGACTATGAAGAAATTTTGTGAGTAACACTTGTAGTTTTTACATAATTTAGCAACTCTCATTCATTTCTGGATGACCCTAGTATTTTTTAGCTTGACTATTCAAAGAATATGAGAGCTATTGTAGTTGCCCTGGCGTCCGCGTCGGCTTTGGCGTTGCAGCTTTTGGTTAAAGTTTTGCATGCAAGTTACTATCAACCTTATATCTCAATAACCGTTTATGGTATTGACTTGAAAGTTTATAAATATGTTCTGGGGCATCAGACAACCAAGGTAGATAACTCTTTGACTGAATTTATAATAAATTATGGCCCCTTTTTAACTTAGAAATTTTGGTTAAAGTTTTGCATGCAATAGAAAATTTGGTTAAAGTTTTGCGTGCAAGCTACTATCTAGTTTGTATCTCAATAACCATTCTTGGTATTGACTTGAAAGTTTATGAATATGTTTAGGGGCATCAGACAACCAAAGTAGGTACTCTGATGATTATTACAAATTATGGCCTTTTAACTTAGAATTTGGTTAATTGCATGCAAGATCTCTCATGCTTAATCTCATATCCAGCATGCGATTGATTTAGACATCTTCATATGTTTCGGGTATCATACTTCATGGTAGATAACTATGAGGAATATATTACAAATTATGGCCCCTTTTAACTTAGAAATTTTGGTTAAAGTTTTGCATGCAAGATACTCTCATGCTTATATCTCAGTATCCAGGCATGCGATTGATTTTAGACATCTTCAATATGTTTCGGGGTATCATACTTTCATGGTAGATAACTATTGATGGAATATGTTACAAATTATTGCCCTTTTTAACTTAGAAATTTTGGTTAAAGTTTTGCATGCAAGTTACTTTCATGCTAATATCTCAGTATCCAGGCATGCGATTGATTTTAGACATCTTTTAATTTTGGAATTAATTGGCCCCTTTTTAAATTAAATTTTAAATTTTTTAATACTATCCAGCTATATCTCAGAAATTGCTTGTGGAATTGACTAGAAAGTTAACGAGTGTCTTCAGGGGCATCAGAAAACTAAGGAGGATAACTTTTGGACTGAATTTTATACAAATTATGGCCCTTTTCTAACTTGGATTTTTGGTTAAAGTTTTGCATGCACAGTGTTACTGTGCTTATGTCTCAGTAACTAGGCATGGGATTGATTTTAGACATCATAAAAATATTAAGGGGTATCAGACTATCAAGGTATATCATTTTTGACTATTATTATGTACAGGGTATGTGAAGGGCAATAATTAAAATAGATTTCACTTGATTTACCAACAAGCATTTTGAAGAGTCGAGCGTGCTGTCCTCTGACAGCTCTTGTTAAAAAAGCCCTTTTGGAACTAGCATTTAATCGGGGAGCATCCATTGGTTTCTCCGGATTCTCTTGTTTGTATAAACTCAACACTTTTTACTGTCATTTTCTTTTTATAGGAAAAATGACTAAAGTAAGGATGAATCCCATTAAAATTGATTGGGCTGGTTGTATATGGTTAAGTGCGCTTCAGCGGGTTACAGCTGATTTTGATTTTGGTAAAAAAAAATTGAATTTCTTATTTTAGTAGAATGAAAGAAAAAAGCCCAAATTTTAAGATCTATTTCTTAAAATATCATTAAAAGTATATTTGCTCAATTTTGAAAGCACAAAAAGTCACATTTTAGTGTTTTAATGCAAATTTGGCTAAAATTTCAATAAAAAAATAACAGTTTAAAAAAACAAACCAGGTGAGGTATGTATTTTTTTACATTTTTTACATTTTCAGAAAGCATTTATATCAGAGGACTGACTCTGAAAAAATAAAGGAACTCTGTCTGTTGAATTTTTTTTATTTAGAAAAATATGTATAAAAAATTCAGTTTTGGCATGGTTTTTGTATTCATAAATGAGATTTTATGCCCGTTTTGTATTTTCAAAGCAGATTTGACAGTATTTTTATCTGTAACTTATAGAATACATTATAAGTTACAAGTGGTGATATAAATATTTCAAAATTATCATTATAATGTGCCTTTACAATATTTAGAAACGAAATCTTTCTTATTTTTAATGCCATGTTTTTCAACAAATTAGAGTAAATAGCGATGCTCTACCATAAGCTTAATCTCTAAAACAAGCATGGTGATCCCCTATTTTTAAATCACATATCTTTTAGTTAAAGTCTAAAGTTTTTATATGCAAATTTTTAGAAAAATCTGTCTGTTAGAAAAAACCTGCTCAAACGCCTTTAACAACATGATCTGATGGCAAATCCTTGAATTTTACTGCTGTTATGCAAGGGCAGAGGGATTTTTGTGTCACCTGCTGTAAGCTGAGGTGACATATAGCGATCACTTTTCCTTAGTCTGTCCATCTATCAGTCACACTTTTTCCCTCAGGCTTCAGCAGGTGACACACTTGTTCCAAAGAACACTCTTATTTATGTTATATGGTATTGTTTCATTTTGGATGATGGTACTCATTTAAGTGAGTAAAGACAACTATGGCCCTCTTGTTTACTAACATTTATATATAATGTTTGTCTTTTTGCTGATTTTTTGATAGACCTGATATATTCCAAATTGTATGGAAAGAAAACACCATAAAGATTTGTCAAACAAATACTGATTGAATGTGGATTTTTTTAATTATTATTTCAATTTTGTCAACAGCCAGTTGAAGCCATCAGCAAAGCTGTCAAATCTCTAATCAGAGGGAAAGGGGAGACACCACGGATATTTGTTCACACAGACACAGCCCAGGCTATCGGAAAAATACCTGTAAATTCTGGGGACATGTCAGTAGATTATCTGACAGTTGTAGGACACAAGGTATGGAATACTCTGGTCTAGGTGGTTAGAGTGTATACCCTGTTGTTGGGAGGTTGTTGGTCCATCCCAGGCAACAACATACCAAATCTGGTATTTCTTTCTTGCATTATGCTCAGCATATAAAGGTAGTTCCAGGACTGAATGGCGCAGTGTCAAGATAATGTGACCAGGTGTGGTATCGTGTTAATTGTCTATGATGTAATATCACAGTGAGGCAGTGTCAAGATAATGTGACCAGGTGTGGTATCATGCCACTTGTCTTTGGTGTGATATTACAGTGAGGCAGTGTCAAGATAATGTGACCAGGTGTGGTATCAGGTATCCAGACAATTCCCCTCCCGGACAAATCCCCTCTCGCTAATTTTGACAAGACGGACGTTCCCCCTCCCATGATTTTTTCAAGGCGGACATTTATCCTCCAGTGAATTTTTACAAGGCAGACAATTCCCCTTAAGTTTTTCTACCAAAGTCCCCCTCCCTCTGCCGACACCTAATGTATGAACAATATTCCTTTTGTTTAAATCTTATTTGTGGCTATTATTGTAATTAACGGTCATAGTTTGCATTTCGAATGATTAGATATTGTTTGGACGCTAACTGTCAGTTAAGTAGTGTAATTAACTAAAGTAGAAATCCTTAATTAGGCACTACTTACTACCGTTTGTCCCACTATTTTCAGCAAATAGAGTAGCTCTTTTAAGGTCCAAATTCCAATTTTACATTAGGTAACCAGATCATAGCTATTGAAGATTGTTATCACTATCTTGGGATGACTTTTACCTGCAACGGATCCTTTTTAATGCTCCGAAACATGTCTCGCAACAAGCCAATAAAGCTCTTCATCTATTGTATTCAAGATGTAACAATGCAGACCTGCCACTTGATCTTACGCTAAAACTGTTCGACCATACTATATTGCCTATCTTAACTTACGGGTCTGAAATATTTGGGTATGAAAATTTAGATCTACTTGAGAAAATCCATTACACTTTTTTAAGACGAATTACATATGCCAGGAAAAGTACTCCAAAATATATGTTATTAGGGGAATTCGGCAGATATCCTGTAGAAATTATAGTTAATACTAGGATGGTATCTTTTTTGGACTAGACTTTTGCTCGCAAAACGAAGTAAACTCTCATATATTCTGTATCAATATATGCTTAATCATCCAGATCAAAATTTTAAATGGCTACATAAAATTAAAGACATTCTAAACTCTGTCGGCAGGTCGGACTTATGGATCAATCAAAATACTTCTGTCAATAAAAGTACTCCTTCGCGTATTAAACTTACTCTTATTGACCAATATAAACAATCATGGCACGATCAAATGCAAATTTCTAACAAAGGTCGTACATATAAAATATTTACCTTAATTCAGAACGTGTAACACAAAACTCCCTCGGAGACGGGACGTTATGATGGTACTGCTTTTTTAGATAGAACTTGTCCTCTGTGTACAAGTGATTCCCCTGGTACAGAAAGACACTATATTTTCAATTGTAGTTTTTTCCGTGATCAACGTGTCAAGTACCTAAATGGGTTTAGCTTAGTAGATTGTGATCACAGTTTTGCAAACATCATGAATGAATCGAACGGAACAAAGCTCCAGAATCTCTGTAAATTTATTCGTATAGTTTTAGCGAAATTCTGAACTGGATACTATTAGTATATCTACCATAACATATAATCAGTTATAGAAATAAAAAGCTAACTGCTTACCTATGTAGTCAAATAAATCCAAATGTACACAACATTGCTTCAAAATACGATATCCAAATACGAAATCTCCAGCGTCACAGTTTTGTTTTTTTGTTTTTATGCTCACCGAAGGTGACGCATATAGTCGCCGCTTCGTCCGTCCGTCCGTGCGTCCGTCCGTGCGTCCGTCCGTTCGTCCGTCTCACTTTCCTTGTCCGGACTATTTCTCAGGAACTAACAGCTTGAATTCAACGAAACTTTATGGGAAGCTTTATTACCAAGAGGAGATGCGCATATCGTCAGCATGACCCGGTTCCTAAATTTTTCAAAGAGTTATGGCCCATTGACTTTTCAGCCTATAGTACATATTGCATGATTCTTGTCCGGGCTATTTCTCAGGAACTAATGGCTTGAATTCAACGAAACTTTATGGGAAGCTTTATTACCAAGAGGAGATGCGCATATCGTCAGCATGACCCGGTTCCTAAATTTTTCAAGAGTTATGGCCCTTGACTTTTCGCCTATAGTACATATTGCATGATTCTTGTCCGGGCTATTTCTCAGGAACTAATGGCTTGAATTCAACAAAACTTTATGGGAAGCTTTATTACCAAGAGTTGATACGCATATCGCGGCGTGACCTGGTTCCTAAATTTTTCAAGGAGTTAAGGCCCCTTGACTTTTCAGCCTATAGTACATATTGCATGATTCTTGTCCGGGCTATTTCTCAGGAACTAATAGCTTGAATTCAACGAAACTTTATGGGAAGCTTTATTACCAAGAGGAGATGCGCATATCCTCAGCATGACCCGGTTCCTAAATTTTTCACAGAGTTATGGCCCATTGACTTTTCGGCCTATAGTACATATTGCATGATTCTTGTCCGGGCTATTTCTCAGGAACTAATGGCTTGAATTCAACGAAACTTTATGGGAAGCTTTATTACCAAGAGGAGATGCGCATATCGTCAGCATGACCCGATTCCTAAAGT
Organism: Solen grandis; assembly: GCA_021229015.1. Classification (NCBI taxonomy): domain Eukaryota; kingdom Metazoa; phylum Mollusca; class Bivalvia; order Adapedonta; family Solenidae; genus Solen; species Solen grandis. The sequence goes on from CM037794.1 coordinate 24,803,789, forward strand.
TTTCAAGGAGTTAAGGCCCCTTGACTTTTCGGCCTATAGTACATATTGCATGATTCTTGTCCGGGCTATTTCTCAGGAACTAATGGCTTGAATTCAACAAAACTTTATGGAAAGCTTTATCACCAAGAGTAGATACGCATATCATCGGCGTGACCTGATTCCTCAATTTTTCAAGGAGTTATGGCCCCTTGACTTTTTGGCATATAGTTCATGTTGCATGATTCTTGTCCGGGCTATTTCTCAGGAACTAATGGCTTGAATTCAATGAAACTTTATGGGAAGCTTTATTACCAAGAGTAGATACGCATATCGTTGACGTGACCTGGTTCCTCAATTTTTAAGAGAGTTATGGCCCCTACTACCATGTTGTTGACTGATGTTCATGTCATTTGCCTAATTTAACAGGAGATATCATTTAAACAAAACCCCACAAAATTCAATATGCTAGTAATGTCAATCATAATCATGTCAGCTAATTGTTGTTTAGGCCATTAAACACTATTTCAAATATCCAGTCATATGTCAAGAGTGTTGGTTAACCTCTTTGATATGAGCACACATTGAAATGTATGACTTAATTTTCAGTAGTATAAAAACTTTAAAAAAATCAATGAAAGATCTGATGAGTAACACATATTATCATATTAAATGGTAAACTGTTACTAAGTCTCCAAATTAGAGTTGGTAAAACATCTCATCTGATGAGGATAATAGATATGATTTAGGAATGGGGATTTCAACAGCTTTGAGCTGAAAGGTCCTAAGTAAAATTTTGGGGGTGGGGCCTGACCCCTGTGTGATCTTGGGGGACACCAAAGTATTTACCATTTTATCTTCTGTCTCATCAAAAGGAACAAGAATATATAATATGGTTTACTGTTTAGAGAGTTAAGAGCTTTTTTTTTACCTTTTTTTATGCTCACTGAAGGTGACGCATATAGTCGCCGCTTTGTCCGTCCGTTCGTTCGTTCGTCCGTCACACTTTCCTTGTCCGGACTATTTCTCAGGAACTAACGGCTTGATTTCAACAAAACTTTTGATGTGAAGCTTTATTACCAAGAGGAGATGCGCATTACCTGGATTCTATACATGATAAGCATGTGCTGATGATCCCATTCTGGTCCTTAACATATCCTCCCACCCATTGACCAAGGCCTTATTTGTAACAATGACGTTCTTCGGGGAGCATCTGTCAGTTCTACTGACTTTCTTGTTGTTTTTGAATGGATTACACATGTGCTCAAACCAAAATAAACAAACAGCTGATTGATTCCGTAAATAGGTCCTATTTATACATATACCAAAGTTGCTATTCAAGTGTATATTCTTATTATACTTCCTAAATTGCCCAGCACTTGAAATCTTTGTTTCACATCTTATGAAATTTTTTTAATGTAAATGGCAAGTTAAAGTGTGAAGTATGAGTTAAATGCATACTTTTATCCAAGGTCTTGATCTATATATAGACACACGTGCTAACGATTTTTTATTCAAGGGGCCATCTCAAGTTTATGTTGAATGTCAATATCTCATTGTAACAGCTCATCTGTAAATTCTTTTAAACATGTTCATGTGTTTATTTCTTAATGTATGCTTAGATTGTTCAAAAATTGTATCCACATGAATTCCCCCATCAAGTCTTAACAAATTTAAACCAAAAGAATTTGAATATACATACATATATACATGAATACATGTAAATCATATGCTCCTTTCTGTATGTCATATAGATGTTTGATATTGAGCAGAATTTTGCACTTATTTGTATGTTTACTACTGGAAACTATATTGTTTATATTCGCTATAATGGAAAATCCTCATATTGTACAATTGTACCTGAGTGAATAAATGATATCTGTCTGTCTGTCTGTCTGTCTGTCCATAACAGGTTATGTGAAAAACAAAAATATTCCCATTACCAAGTAGAAATCTTTAATTAGGAACTAGTTATAACTAACCGTTATATTATATTATAGCAGAGGACAGCCCAAGCTGGATTTCAATCATTAAAACATGATGACCCCAATTACAGACTAACAGACGTTGAGACAGAAAAAAATACCCGCTTTTGCTCTGGGAAGTTAATCCATTGTTTTATTTTCTTTATTTACTCGCTACCTTTCGAGTTCGACATACTTATGCTCATTTGGGGACCAATTATTTTTAGCTCACCTGAGCACGAAGTGCTCAAGGTGAGCTATTGTGATCACCTTTTGTCCGTCGTCCGTCGTCCGTGCGTGCGTCCGTCCGTCGTCAACAATTTGCTTTAAAGAACATCTCCTCCTGAACCGCTGAAGGGATTTTGACCAAACTTCACAGGAATCATCCTTATGATGCCCTCTATCAAAGTTGTACAAATTATTCAGATTGGTTGAAAAAGTAGGTCACAGGAGCTAAAAATAGATTTTAAAAACTCAAACTTTGAAAATCTTCTTCTGCAAAACTGCAAGGCCTAGAGCTTAGATATTTGGTATGTAGCATCATCTTATGGGCCATTACCAAGATTGTGCAAATCATAGCCCTATGGTGATAAATGCCCCCGCACCAGGGGTCACTTGTTTTACATAGAGTTATATAGGAAAATCTTAAAAAATCTTCTTCTGTAAATCCATAAGGCCCAGAGCTTAGATATTTGGTATGTTTACCAAGATTGTTCAAATCATAGCCCTATGGTGATAAATGCCCCCGCACCAGGGGTCACTTGTTTTACATAGAGTTATATAGGAAAATCTTAAAAAATTTTTGTAAATCCTAAGGCCCAGAGCTTAGATATTTGGTATGTAGCATCATCTAATGGTTCATTACCAAGATTGTTCAAATCATAGCCCTATGGTGATAAATGCCCCCGCACCAGGGTCACTTGTTTTACATAGAGTTATATAGGAAAATCTTAAAAAATCTTCTTCTGTAAATCCATAAGGCCCAGAGCTTAGATATTTGGTATGTAGCATCATCTAATGGTTCATTACCAAGATTGTTCAAATCATAGCCCTATGGTGATAAATGCCCCTGCACAAGGGGTCACTTGTTTTACATAGAGTTATATAGGAAAAGACCTAGAGCTTAATCTATACATTTGATGTGAAATATTGTCTAGGGGTCCGTACCCACATAATTCATAATTATAGACCAATCATAAAAAAAATATTTTGCAATATTACTAGTTTGAGAGATTATGACTAGATAATGGTTAAAATTTGGCCCTTGATTGAATCACTTTTTACTTTAAATTACATACTTGATATATGTTTTATATTAAAATCAGTATCTACGATTAAATAAAATGATAAAAAGACTAAGAGAATATATTGTGTCAATTGTATATTAAATAAAGGTTTTCTTTAAGAAAGATATGAAAGTACAGATAATCGTATTGTTGGTAATAAAAACACATTCGGTCGTTTTAGGTTATAATATTATTAACCAATGAAAAATTAGGAAACTATTCAGCCCTCCATTTCCGGTTTCAGTTTGGTAGGTATACGATTCTCTTCAGAAATTTCAACGAATTATCGAAGATCATTAATCTAACAGACCTAAAAAGCGATTGAAAAGTAGGTCAGTAGGTCAAATCTTAGAAAAACCTTGTTTACACACTGGAGGCCACAATTTTGATTCAATCATCCTCAAACTTGGTCAGCACAAATGTCCTCAGGTGAGCGTCTTTAGGGCCATCTTGGCCCTCTTGTTTGTCTTTTTAATGACTCCCATTTAAATTTTTCCCTTCAAATTTTATAGTTGTCTCTCGGACATTTATTTCTTTTGAATATTAATGCCATAATCAGTGCTTTTCACTAATTTGGTAGATTAATTAATATCAACACAAACATTGCGCCATAATGTCATAGTTCATTTATTACCTGTATAATTAGGACTTTCTGCCTAAAGCAGAAAGTCCTATTGGGTTTGTTATGTTTATTATTATTATTATTATTATTATTCTTTTCTTCTTCCTAACTAAACGCTTATTTTTATATGTTGCAATAGTCCTAGGACGATGAAATTTTTATGGCTTATTAGTCACGTGAGGAAATTTTGATTTCAATGATTTTCAGCACCCTATGACGTCACATGACGTCACAGCTAAAAATAGTGAAAAATGGTGTTCGCGCTCTACAGCCGTCATTTATGGTCGGATTTTCTTCAAATTTTCACAGATGGTACATCTTGAATCAAAGGTGTGCATATCCTGTCAGCTAACCGAAATTCCGAAAGACCGAAGTTCTGTGGCTGAAATAAGATTCGAACATAGGACCGAAAATTTCATTTTAGGATAAAAGAGCTTCAGGATGAGATAGAAAGTTGAAACTTACATAGTTTGCAGTTCTGCAGAATTTCTACAAATATTTTGAGTCATGACGTCATATGACGTCTTGTGACGTCATAAGCATACTTCTTAATTTTCATTTTAGGACAATGATTTCGACATGATGCCAGTTGTTCAGAATAATGAAAATTTCAGAGTTATAAAAGCAAAGTATTCGCTTTTGAACAAAAGCATCTTCAGCACCCTATGACGTCACATGACGTCACAGCTAAAAATAGTGAAAAATGGTATTCGCGCTCTACAGCCGTCATTTATGGTCGGATTTTCTTCAAATTTTCACAGATGGTACATCTTGAATCAAAGGTGTGCATATCCTGTCAGCTAACCGAAATTCCGAAAGACCGAAGTTCTGTGGCTGAAATAAGATTCGAACATAGGACCGAAAATTTCATTTTAGGATTAAAGAGCTTCAGGATGAGATAGAAAGTTGAAACATTACACAGTTTGCAGTTCTGCAGAATTTCTACAAATATTTTGAGTCATGACGTCATATGACGTCATGTGACGTCATAAGCATACTTCTTAATTTTCATTTTAGGGCAATGATTTCGACATGATGCCAGTTGTTCAGAATAATGAAAATTTCAGAGTTATGAAAGCAAAGTATTTGCTTTTGAAAAAAAGCATCTTCAGCACCCTATGACGTCACATGACGTCACAGCAAAAAATAGTGAAAAATGGTGTTCGCGCTCTACAGCCGTCATTTATGGTCGGATTTTCTTCAAATTTTCACAGATGGTACCTTTTGAAATTCAGGTGTGCATATCCGGTCAGCTAACCAAACTTCCAAAAGACTGAAGTTCTGTGGCTGAAAAAAGGTTCGAACATAGGACCGAAAATTTCATTTTAGGATTAAAGAGCTTGAGGATGAGATAGAAGGTTGAACCTTACACAGTTTGCAGTTCTGCAGAATTTCTACATATATCTTGAGTTTTGACGTCATATGTCGTTTTGTGACGTCATAAGCATACTTCTTAATTTTCATTTTAGGTCAATGATTTTGACATGATGCCAGTTGTTCAGATTAACGAAAATTTCAGAGTTATTATAGTAAAGTATGCCCTTTTGAACAAAAGCATCTTTAGCACACTATGACGTCATGTGACGTCAGAGCTAAAAATAGTTAAAAATGGTGTTCACGCTCTACAGCCGCCATTTATGGTCGGATTTTCTTCAAATTTTCACAGATGGTACATCTTGAAAGTTAAGTGTGCATATCCTGTCAGCTAACCGAAATTCCGAAAGACCGAAGTTCTGTGGCTGAAATAAGATTCGAACATTGGATCGAAAATTTCATTTTAGGATTAGAGAGCTTCAGGATGAGATAGAAAGTTGAAACTAAAACAGTTTGCAGTTCTGCAGAATTTCTACATATGTTTAGAGTTATGACGTCATATGACGTCATGTGACGTCACAGACTAATACTTAGTTCTTCTCATTTGCAAATTTAATTGTTCAGCATGAACATGAAATACTACCAGAGGTGAGTCATTACATGAAACTTCTATCTCCTGCTTTTTGCATTAACACAGCTTGCAGAA
>CM037794.1:24809756-24859756 GCA_021229015.1 Solen grandis
ATCTTTACTATTGACGTCTGCTTTGGTTTCAGAATTTTATTTTCATCCCTTCGATTTTTAGCTCACATGAGCACAACGTGCTCAAGGTGAGCTTTTGTGATCGCCCTTCGTCCGTCGTCCGTCGTTCGTCGTCAACAATTTTGCTTGTTAACACTTTAGAGGCCATATTTTAGGCCAATCTTCATGAAACTTAGTCAGAATGTTTGTCTCTATAAATTCTTGGACAAGTTCGAAATTGGGTCCTGTGGGGTCAAAAAGTAGGTCACGAGGTCAATTCTTATAAAAACCTTATTAACACTCTAGAGGCCACATTTTTGGCCAAATCTTTATGAAACATGGTGAGAATGTGTTTCTCCATAAAATCTTGAATAAGTTCGAATTTGGGTCATGTGGAGTCAAAAAGTAGGTCATGAGGTCAAATCTTAGTAAAACCTTGTTAACACTCTAGAGGCCACATTTTTGGCCCAATCCTCATGAAACGTGGTCAGAATGTATTTCTCCATAAAATCTTGGACAAGTTCGAATTTGGGTCATGTGGGGTCAAAAAGTAGGTCTCGATGTCAAATCTTAGTAAAACCATGTTAACTCTCTAGAGACCACATTTTTGGCCAAATCTTCATGAAACGGAATGTCTGTTTCCATAATATCTTGGGCAAGTTTGAAGTTGGGTCATGTGGGGTCAAAAAGTAGGTCAATATGAAAAATCCAACACATGTTGCTCATTTATAATCAGGTGAGCGATTCAGGGCCATCATGACCCTCTTGTTTTTCTTTTTCGTTAGACTGATATTTTTGTGGCATTTTTCCAGAATGCTATATATATCAACTCAGCTGTTGATGACCTTTTTAAGGTAGGAAGTTGTTATCACCTGGCACAGCTAAGAGAACATAAGTAGGAAAGAATAGCTCAGGTACTTTATATGGCTATGGTATTATGGCATATTGGTCTTTTTTATGTTTATGCAACTCTTCAAATAATTATATAAATAAATAAGGTTATAATCCAAAGTTGCAATATTTAATGAAAACACACACACACACACAAACACACATCCCTTCTCATAGATTTCTCTTTATTTTTGTATACAATATAATTAATATTATTCCAAAACAGGAATATCCCCATCCCAAATGTTTGTCTTTTGTTCATGGGCATTTTATCCAACTTTTCTTTTGCAAACTGTATGAACATTCATTTAAAGTTGGTCTGTCCACACGCTTATCTAGAAAATATTTTAAAACCTCCGTCAGAGATGTGTTTGAAATAGATATTAATCAGGTTTGGTGGTTAAGGTTCGTTTACAGCTCTCCGCGCTAAATCTTTTTTTTTTTTTTTTCGGTTTTCAAGAAAGTGTGTTAAGCTACTCTAAACTTTCGTAAGAAAAAATGCAAAATGTTAATTCTTATTTTAGCATTAAATGGTGTTTAATATACATATATATATATAAACATATGTACATTGACAGTATTTTCGTTCAGTTTCTGTACGTATTTGACAACCAGGTCAGCAATCTCCGTACATGCGGATTAACGCAAAGTCATTCATTATAATCTCCAGATTAAGAAACAGGCTGAAATTTTAGTTTGATAGGGTTATGATTGCTATATCAATTACGTTTAAAGCATGAGGTGTTTTTTCTTTTACAACAATAACATACATAACCAAATATATTTATACACATTTAACTCTGAAATACACACAAACACATACACACAGAGTAGAACCTTCATTTTTTTTGTCCCGATTTGTTTTCCTACTCAAGCTAAATTTAAAACGACCATTGCTGAAATTATAGATGATAGCTCTCTCTCTCTCTCTTTCTCTCTCTCTCTCTTACAATACTTACGAAATGAAACAGTTACTTCAAGAAGCTGTGACTTAATTAAGTGAACAATCTCAAAGGGAAAGTATTGCAAGTTGTAAATTGAATAAAAATCCAATCTGTGTATAACGAAGGGAGGAAAATATGTTTACATCCAGAACCTGGGTAATTTGGAATTAACCCTTTAATCAATGCATAAGATGGAGTAAAAAATGGAGGTCTTTTTTTTTTAAACCAAAGAGCGGCTCTTATAGATATATCTATACTGGTGTATTTTAATCTAACTGCTTCAAGATCGGTCGGTGTTTCTGCCCGTATGTTCATACAAACTCGGTTTTTTCCTTCCTGTTATCAAGAAGAAAACTCACACCATCATTTCCCCATGCCTTGTTTCCATAGTAACCTTTGTAAATGTAGAAAATACGATTTAATTATTAAACTATTACACGTTGAACCTCTTCAGATTGGTTTTCAAGCAGTGAAACATAATTATACTCAGGGAAATTGTTTAAAGTAACAACAAAGAGGGCAAAGAGGAAATTTTTAGCATGTAATCGAATTTTGAGTGTAAGATGTTTACCATAGTCAAACATTGATAAGGGGTACTAATAATTTAATCTCATAACCCATTCTGGAGGGAAGGCATATTTATGTGACAACTCCTATTTCGAAATAAGAATCGTTATTTCTAATTAATTCTTCAAAAACTTCCTTCTAGATTGCATTCAACTGCTATTGTCTACGTGTGTGTGGTTGTATTTTTCTTTCATACTTTCTTTCTCTGTCGTACGTTTGGGAGACACGCTTTGCAAGTGAAGGTACCTGTCGTTTCAAAATTTTAACCACGAATGGGCAAAGAGTACAGTTGATCGTATAGTCGATCCATGATACCATGATATCGGTGGCTCCACGGTGCCGGCGTACTTACAAAATTGGCGATATTTTTGTCATAGCGTCACATGCCAATTCCTTATTTGTACATGTTCTAGGAGCTTCTGCCACTCAATCTTGAAATAAAACTTTTGCCGAAATGGAGAAGTGTTTGGTTAGTTATTTTCAATAAATTATGAAAACTAGCATTTTATGTTAGATGCATTCGTAAAGTACATCGGTACCATGAGGGACCTATATACTAAGTTTTATTAAATAGATTCAGGAACAGACAGTGAGTGTTATACAAAATCAAAACCAAAAGTAGAGAATGGTGAATACATCAGCGTCTATCATTAAAGGCAGCAGCTGAAACAGAAGTTGAAAACTCATGCAAAGCGAACACACACGTTTGACCCCAATGCCCTGTAAAGACAAGGTTGATTAACGGGATAAATCAGGTCCGGGGATTAAACTCATATCACTTATCAACAAGTGGGTTAATCTTCTGGTGACCCGGTCTAGACTATAATTAGAATAACATGTAATAACCGCTTTGTACCAGTTTTCTGTCTTGTGTAACAATGATCTTCAATACTAGTATTTTTGTTGAAATAGGAACTTTTCTCCTCTTTTGGCGTTTGTCGTCGTGCGATAGCATCTCAATCATATGGCGACGCCCAACTATCTCATTTTTGGAGTACACGAAGCCAGATATAAACAGTCATGATGAAATATGAAACAGTTATGTACATTATGGAATGCTGCGAATTATTTGAATTATACATTACCGTTCGTTCCACTTTTTTAGCCAATGGAATAGCTTTGTTTTTCAGTCCATACTAAAATGAATATAATACATATTTTGCCCAGGTTATGAGAAAAAATGTGTTTATTTTGAATGGTAACGTGAGTCGCGTGCTCCTACCGCGGTATGCCGCTTTGGCATGCGTGACAAAAGTGACACGTCGGTGACAAAAAACGAACATTTTAATCAATGTTTATATATGTATTACTTAAAGTTTATATATTTTTTTCAAAAATAGAACTTAAGCCTGCGCTCGGCTTTACCTCGCTTGGGTTAAATTCCACATTTTATTTTTAAAATGAACTATAAGTAATACATATACGAACATTGGTTAAAATGTTCGATTTTTGTTATCAATGCCATATTATTTTGTTTTAATTGCGAGGAACTAATCAGTAAGTAAGTGAATAGAAATTCTCTAAAGTGTGTTATGATGAAGGTTTGCAAGTCAGAAGATAATGTATGTTATTCGATCGGTAAGAAACGATTCCGGAAGTAAGTTATTTGCTTTTTTATAATGGTATGTATTGATAGCACTAGGATATTTGCAATATAGATTAATAAGCATTACATGTTAGGCACATGTATGGTCATATAGAAACTCTACAAACGATATGTTACGAAACAGTAATTACGGTCAAGCTATATTTAAACTATGACCCTGACCAACAGGTGTGAACTGGCATGTTTTGGGTCTCAATCCGACTTAACAAAACGTAATCCTGCCAAGATATCGCACTTATACAAGATTATATTCCGCTGATAATTCAAACCCTCACGTTTACAAATTTTAACTATTACAATGATTGTAAAATAGCATTTTCAAAAGATTATATGAATACGAGAGAAAAATAGGTTATGCATATCGTCATTTTTAAACAGTAACCTTCCTTACATATTAATGAAATATTGGACGTAAGGTCAGAAAAAAAAAATCCTATTCGCGGATTCGTATAACCAGTAAGTTGTAGGGCTATCTACTTGAATAAATACTGGGGATATGGACCTTTTTTTCCAGTTTGAAAAAAGCATATAAAAATATTTGTTTTTGTCATCCATTTTATTGATTTGACGCGATCATGTATGGAGTTTTCGATGTTGTGCTGAAGATTTGGCTGCCAGTGCCATTTCTGTTAGAATCGATTTAATTGCATTTGTATGAGGCCATGTGAAATTATTGTGATTATGCAGGCTTCTGAGGCAATTTCTCTCTTATTTAATTTAATTGAAGTGTGATATTTATACTATAATTTAAGCAGCGGAAAGAAACGAATCTTATCATATATGAAACTATATATATTAGTCTTCCGTGGTAATTCCACATCAATTTTTTTTCTTGTTAATTAGCGTGTTATTCACGTTAAAGATTTCGCTGCTGTGTTGAACATTTGGCTGCCGCAGTCAAAATTGTAATTTCTGACATCAGGAAGAAATGAAATAAGTTAAATATAATATATAAATTTTATAGTCATGAAAATTAAATATGGTGCAATATTATAGTAAATATGTACACTTAAGGTTTCCGTGATCTTTCCGCATCACTTTATTATTAGTCCCCTACCGGTGTTTACACCGGAGGGGACTATAGGTTTGCCCTCCGTCTGTCTGTTCGTCTGCCCTTCTGTCCCTCTGTCCGTCCGGGTGTCTGGAATTCTTGATCCCGCGATAACTTAAAAACCGTTTAAGATAATATTATGACTTGATATATGAATAGATGGCAGTATGGAGATTCTGCACGTCACTTTGTTTTTTTTCTTTCTCTCGAACCAAAATACTGGTTGCTATGGTAACGGAAAAAATATGCACCTCACCGGTTGGGGAATCATGTATTGTGTGCAACACCAGTTAATTGTTAATCTTAGTATGATTCTAAATTCTGATTGATGGGTTGCTGACTTCATGCTGCAATGCCATCAGTCTCTTGAATTCACGTTGCCAGACTGCTGACTTCACGCTGCAAGGCTGCCAGTCTTCTGGAAAGCTGACTTCCTGCTGTGAGACTGCTTCCTCATCTTTTTCCTTATCGAACCAAGTTATGAAATTTCGTACACAATCCATTCAATATAAAACAAACATAATATTAAGCCTTTTGGAAAAAATATATGGTTCGAAGATGAGGGACTGACCTCTTTTTTTTCAAGGGTACTACGCAATAAGCACTCAAGGGATTACCATACGTTAATCCCAGGGTAATACGGCCGCTGGCCAAGCTGTGTGTCAAACACTGAAAGAAAGCGGAGGAATTCTGACGGGTTCCCTGGTTCTGAAAGGTGATTATTTTTAATCTATTTTATTTTTTTTTATTTTAGCGCATTTAATCGATTTCTCAAATACTATAATTCATGTTGATTAAATACCTTTAAAAAACTGTAAAATAACTGTAAAATAATATAATTGCAAAATAAAAAGCACCATGATTGCAATAAAGATGATGATGATGATGATGATGATGATGATGATAACAATAAACAATTTTCGATGATAATGATAGATAAATTATAGAAATTAAGACATGAATACGACTATATCAATATACGTACAATATGTAAATATATAAATACTGTAAATAAATCTCTCATTTAAATACACACGTGTATTTGTTTTTTCATTGTTTTTTATACATGTATTTAGGGTGTTAAAATAATTCAAATATATAGATTTTTTTTTTTAAAAAAAGAAGAAGAAAAAAACAACAAAAGAAAAACAGCAACAAAAAAAACTGATTATTTTGGTGAAATTGTTGTGGAAAATAAATAAATGTAATAAAAAGACAATCCCTGTTCATAATATTCGACCTTATTTGTTTTCTTTTTAAATTTCATCACCATTGTCCCAATTAGCATGACTTGTTTTTGTCCCCCTGTTTTAGCGGAGAAGAGAGAACTCTACAAGATGGCGTCTCTGTTTCTGCTCACGTATTTGATAGTAATGGGATTCGCGTTTGGTGAGTAATGAATTTCTCTTTATAATTGCTTTAATTATTCTTGTTTTCATCATAAACATGATCATTTTAATTTTCAACTTGTTGTATTTGTTTTTATTTTATTTTTCTATTAAAAATGTCAACATGTGTCGCAGTCAGTTTGCCGGTATCATTTCCTTTATTGGAGCCGTACAAAATTAGAACAGAAATGAAAAATAAGGAAGTGATGATATGTCATTCATAGTTACTGTTATTTTTATCACAATAAAACATAAGGAAAGGTAGCCAATTTTAGTGTTTTAGGTAAACTGATTTCTTTTTGTGAGGAAGAAATGACAAGAATTAATATATTCTACCCCTTTAAATTTACGTATATAAAGATTTTTTTCTAACGAAATGTGGTAAAACAGACCCCCGATAGCATACAATAAAATTATTTAATGTGCAATATTTTAAAGTCATTTGTCCGTGTATATTCTTTCATACGATGACTTCCAGAAAGCGTCGTGTATGAATGCCACATTTGCACACGTTTATTTTATTATATTTAGAATATCATGTAACGTTTCAATAAAGTAGATTAAAAGGGGAAAACGTTTAATTCTAATGCAGCAACAGCCCCAAAGACATATAAACCTTACAGAGATCCGCAACTCTGATAGAGGTAAAGAGCAAAGTCAAGAGAAACCCTCGTTTGGGTTACGTGTACGATCATGTGACCGAGAGATAAAGTGAAGCGTGTAAAATTGCTCATATCAATTATTCTGCATTTTCTCTTTAAATTCTTGCCGATTTAAATTCTTGCTCATTAGATCGCAGAATTTCTTTCAGTGATACCGTAAAACCTCTCATTCTGTTGGGCGTCAGTTCGGACAGTTTCATGTCTCTGTTTAATAGGTCTTTGCAAAACCTTACACTGCTCTGTGCTCCTTCTAACCTGTTTCCCGGTCTCGCCCGCAGGTTCGAACGGTCTGATGCTTGAGGCAGACTACGTCAGTTCCTGGACGTATATGGAGGCTTCTTCTAGCTCCTCCCTCACCACAAAGACTTTCACCCACGGACTGGGCACCACACCCTTACTTGTAGAAGTACAGGTCCGGGCTAACGGTGGCTCCAATGACGGGTACTGCTTTCAAGGCGTTGGTAGGTGGCGACAAGATAAAAGCAGAGATAACAACCCAGTATCTTATCCCATCCAAATATATAGCTACAACAAAATTATTACCATTCTATATTTCATGTAAGTCAGTATTGTTGTGCTATACAGCTTGTTTTTTTTTTCAATACAGTTGGTCGGTAACGATCATATTAGGTTTCAAGCAACTGCATCATACATAGTAGAAGATAAATTGACATCAATTTCACAATAGAAGGAGAATTTCTAATAAAATATGTCGTTTCACATTGATACAGGTATTCACACTAATGACTATGTGACAAATTATTACAGGTATTCACACTATGTGACATATTGTTACAGGTATTCACACTATGTGACATATTGTTAAGGTATTCACACTATGTGACACATTGTTAAGGTATTCACACTATGTGACATATTGTTACAGGTATTCACACTATGTGACATATTATTACAGGTATTCACACTATGTGACACATTGGTAAGGTATTCACACTATGTGACATATTGTTACAGGTATTCACACTATGTGACACATTGTTAAGGTATTCACACTATGTGACACATTGGTAAGGTATTCACACTATGTGACACATTGGTAAGGTATTCACACTATGTGACACATTGTTAGTTGTATTCACACTATGTGACACATTGTTACAGGTATTCACACTATGGGACATATTGTTACTGGTAATCACAATATGTGACACATTGTTAGAGGTATTTTTCACTATGTGACTCATTATTACAGGTATTCACACTACGTGACATATTGTTAAGGTATTTACACTATGTGACACATTGTTACAGATAATTATAACATAACATACAGTTTATTGGCATTAAATATTTACAATATCTGTAGTCATACAAACAAATATGTAAAGTGGTGCAACAGAACAAGTAATTTTCCATAGAAGAACAAATAGCATTACAATGCTAGGGTTACAATATCAATAGAGCTATTACAAAAAATTGGAACAAATATATTTATTGATTATTTCTTCTTTTAAATGCAAAATAAATATAATTAGATAAATTGAAAATTGTTTTATATGAATTGGAAGACATTAAAGATATGATTTTTTGCCTGTTAGGCCATTTACAATAATAAGGTTTAATAAACTTATTTCCTAGATTTCTATACGCAGGACAAGAAAGTAAAGCAGATGCGTTGTTGTGTTTCAATGTTATTATATCTACCAGTTTCTATCATCAAATTATTTGAATATGATCTGAATTTAGCCATCGTTATCTGATATTTAGTATCAATATTGCAATTTAAGTATTTTTCCATATTAAATTCACCTTTATGTAGACAGTAAGAAGGAAGTCTTCTTGAGTTTTTTATGTCACTAATACAGCGTCATCGGCAAAAAGAAGAATAATAATCTTTATTTCATTAATGGTAAACAAATTGTCTGTATCAGTGTTAATATTGTCTATGATGTCATTTACAAAAAGGAGAAACATCAAACTTGAACTAGGATCCCCTTGCTTTAAGCCAATATATGAATTAAAGAAATCAGATGTTCTACCATTAAAACGGACACACTGTTTTACTGTTCGATACATAGACTTAACCGCAATTACAAATTTTGAACTGATTTTATAATTTAGTAGTTTTTGTCACAGGTAAGATCTGTTTATACGATCAAAACATTTTTCAAAATCTATGAATGCGCAATACAACTTTTGTTTTGAATGTAAGGTTTTAGCAATGATAGGATGTAATAAAAATATGCAGTCAGTAGTTGACTTTCCTTTCTGGAACTGATTATCTAACATTATTTTGTTCTGAACTGACCATTTTGTAAGCCTATTAATTAAAACTTGTGAATATAGTTTTGCTAAGACATTTATAAGAGTTACACCTCTGTAATGTTTTGCTTCATCACAATTACCTCCCTTAAAGATAGGTGAAATAATTCCTTCTCCCCATGACTTCGGGTATTCATTTTTTAAAAATAATCTGTTAAATAAACAAAGAATAAAATTTGATGTTTTCTCAAAAGAATGTTTATATATTTCAGCAGCCAAATCATCAATTCCGCTACTTTTGTTGTTATTTTGAGAGAAAATTGCATTTTTTTAATTCATCAAATGTAATTTCATGGTCTAAGAAATCATCATATTGCTGTTCATTTTTTGAATCATTATCTGTTGAATCATCATGACTTGATCCAAACAGGTCTTTAAAGTGGTGGTTCAAGTCCTCGACTGTTACAGAACTGTTTGTAGTTTTATTTCTCTGATACTGACGCTTTACATTGGACCAAAACTGTTTAGGGTTATTTTTTTGCTGTTGGTTCAAGTCCTTCGACTGTTACAGAACTGTTTGTATTTTTATTTCTCTGATACTGACGCTTTACATTGGACCAATAGTGTTTAGGTTATTTTTTTTGTGTTTTAGTAACACACTTTTGATGCTTTTATTATACTTATTTTTTTCTGTTTTTCTATTCGACAATTTATATACTTGCAAGTAATTCACACTATGTGACACATTGTTAGTGGTATTCACACTATGTGACACATTGTTAGTGGTATTCACACTATGTGACACATTGTTAGAGGTAATCACACTATGTGACGCATTGTTAGTGGTATTCACACTATGTGACACATTGTTAGTGGTATTCACACTATGTGACACATTGTTAGTGGTATTCACACTATGTGACACATTGTTAGAGGTAATCACACTATGTGACGCATTGTTAGAGGTAATCACACTATGTGACACATTGTTAGTGGTATTCACACTATGTGACACATTGTTAGTGGTATTCACACTATGTGACACATTGTTAGAGGTAATCACACTATGTGACACATTGTTAGTGGTATTCACACTATGTGACACATTGTTACAGGTTTCACACTATTGACACATTGTTAGTGTATTCACACTATGTGACACATTGTTACAGGTATTCACACTATGTGACACATTGTTAAGGTATTCACACTATGTGACGCATTGTTACAGGTATTCACACTATGTGACGCATTGTTACAGGTATTCACACTATGTGACACATTGTTACAGGTATTCACACTATGTGACACATTGTTAGTGGTATTCACACTATGTGACACATTGTTACAGGTATTCACACTATGTGACACATTGTTACAGGTATTCACACTATGTGACGCATTGTTACAGGTATTCACACTATGTGACACATTGTTACAGGTATTCACACTATGTGACACATTGTTACAGGTATTCACACTATGTGACACATTGTTACAGGTATTCACACTATGTGACACATTGTTACAGGTATTCACACTATGTGACACATTGTTACAGGTATTCACACTATGTGACACATTGCTACAGGTATCCATACTATGTGACACATTGTTATCGGTAATCACACTATGTGACACATTGCTACAGGTATTCACACTATGTGACACATTGTGACAGATATTCACACTATGTGACATATTGTTAGAGGTAATCACACTATGTGACTCATTGTTACAGGTATTCACACTATGTTACACATTGTTAGAGGTATTTTCACTATGTGACACATTACTACAGGTGTAACTTTGTGACACATATTATTGCAGGTATTCAGATCCGGGACGACGATCAACCCGAGTACTATGGTTCGGTTGTGTATGTGTACGACGGTTCGTACGTCAAGGTGTACGCTCCTCTGCAAAATAACAACAACCTGGGATACGCAATCTCAACAGGTAAGTCCTTCCATTAGTCGTACATCTGCTAGAATAGCAATACAACAACCAAACAAATCCTAACTGAGGAAGGAGCCGTAACACGGAGGCGGCCACTAGGAGGAGAGATATAACTTAAGAGCTTGTCTTAAGAACTTGTGACATAATCTTTTTTTCTTTTGTTATTACAATAATTGTTTTAACTTTTGTATTACAAAAATGATAACAATCATCTATGTCTAAACAACAACAACAACAACACACACACGAAAAAATAAATAAATAAAAAAATGAATTATTTATTTGTTTGTGTGTCGTTATTACGGTTTCAGTTTGCGATTTTTGAACGAGGGAAGGGGATTCCCCATGAGTCGGTTCACGTCTACCCCATCTCTTTCCAGGTCACACCAGCTACTGGACAGGTCCCAACTCCCAAATAAACCGAGGTGCCTATGTTCGTGTCCGGGCTTGGAAGTCCACGTCCATGCCAACACCGGATTATCAGTCCGGCAGCATCTACCTCAAGGCACGATCCTCAAGCAGTGCGTGATTCATTAAATTCCTTCTTATGAGTTGTGCCTCGTTATATCCGTATACTTATAACTATACAGCAGTATATCTTTATTTCAAGTCTCCAAAAAGTCATTGAATTTTATTTTTTCTATACTAATCTTTACCAATTGCAGCTTGTAAAACCAATATTTTTTCAACGTTTATTTGAAATAAAAGAAAGGCATTTGCATTCTATAATATGATTAAGTGAGCAAGAGAGATAACATTATCGAATAACATTACGATATTTGATCTAATCAAGGGAGATAAATGCTTACCACAAATGACCGGGCACGTGCCTCCATAATAGCATTCATATATACTTTCAAGATAAATCAGACATTGCTTTATATAGTTCTAGTGTCAATTTCACGAAGAAAAAAATCAACAAACAAAAACAATAACAAAAAAATGTGAAAATGCTGTAATTCATATTTTTTTTACTAAATGAAAAAGACTATAGATATCACGATGCTTCAGGCTTCCGTAAATACATATTTATAAATACATGTTCCCGTGAATGCATTATTATAAAAAAAAAATGGAAATGTCAATTTTCTACATTGTAATTATAAACACACCTCATCCAGTGTGTCTGCATCCCTGTTAGGTTCAGAATACTATGTGACAAGGTCCCATGGTCTCGGTGGATACCCAGCCCTCGTCATCGCTAGGGTCAAGTTCCCCAGCTCAGTCTCAACGTTCCCCAACTATTACTTTGACGCTATTGGTAAGTCTAATTTAAAATGATATCTATTTTACGACGAATAGAATAGACAAGTGTTTTGCGCCTGGAAAGTATCATGTAGTGTGAAACTCAAACACACATCCACTGAAATGCTTTAAAGGTTTAGTGTTTTGTATGGTTTGTACATGTAATAAAGAAATATGAATTAGTGTTTTTTAATAAATCATTATCATGAAACGAACTATGTGTTGGACAAGATATCAAAAAGTGATATATGTAACTGTGAAATCTTTAAATTTCGTGGGACACTAATTTTCGTCGATTTTGTGGTGGGTTTTGTCCACGTCTATTAATCCCCACGAAAACTTTTCTCATAAATACACCTCAAGTTTTCTAGAACATAGATCCACGAATAAATGTACCCATGAAATTCCGTTAGGTACATAATCAACGAAATTTGATGCCAACGAAAATTAAAGATTTTACAGTACAATAATTGGTGTTTGTCAGATCACTTTGTGCTACATAACGTATTTGTGAGTGTAAGAAAGACATTATTAAACCAACTTCATGGTTAAACTGTCTTACATATATTTGATATCTTTGATAAAACAAAGAATACATAGGTCGGTTGGCCTACAGTTGATCAATGAATTTATTGCTGGTTCTTTTAGTACATAAAACGCGATGATGATTAAAAGGTCCTTCAATCCTTGTGTCTCACTGAGATTCAAGTTTTTCGAAGACTGGTGGTTTTGTGATTGTTTCCTAAGACTACCCAGTTACCTATCAATTTAAACAGCTGGTTATGTACACCAAACACTTGTTGCCCTGTGTGACTCCTTCTACTAGATATCATTTAATTTATAGACGTGGCTCGACATTACTGCCTATCAGACATCGTCGGAACCCATGGTATATATTCCGTTATCACTATCGTATATACCGTGGGATTTCACCTGGCAAAATTTCGTTTTCATGAATATCATTTATCTACTTGGTAATCGATGAAACCACGCATAACATTTTGAATATACAAAAGTAAATTCATAGTAGAACGAAGCTGACTTTCAAATTCCCGCATTCATTGGTCAAATGACCCATGCTGTCTCTGCCACGGATCCAGTCAAATGCCTAATTGATAATTCGATAGTACGAATATTTTTGCTAATCGAATAACCCACGATCAATTAAGAAGATAAGCGTATTGATTTAACGTGGGTTGTGACGATTGCCCATCAGATGACGTCCATGCCTTTTCCCCACAGGCGCCACAGTGACTGCCTACTCAGGCTACAGATACCAGGGTAATGGCTACGTTGTTTACGGCTTCAGCAATTCCCAAATCCGTGTTTGGGCCCCAACCGACACCTATGGATGTAAGTCTTGACACTATATATCTTGTCTGAAATATTAATATATATATAGTTAAAAACAGTGCTGTTTTATAATAATGGGACAAAAATGAGATCTTGGTTTTGAAAATCTCGTTGGTTTGATGCCTTGTCCTTGGTGTAGAAGAAACCAAAGTACCAGGAGAAATCCTTTGATCACACATCAGTGCGCCCACCTAGATCTAGCAAGTAAACAGCCAAAGTGGTATCAGAATATTCGACAATATTTATTCTTATAGAACCAGGGGTCTACAAATTTTTTCGTATAAAAATTCCATACAAATGAAAAGATTTTGTGTCTAAAACGTTTCGGTAATGCCAAAGAAAGTTAAGATTAATCTGATAGTTTTCAAAAACATTCCTCTTGTTAACTTGTTTTAAAATTTTGATTAGTTATGACAAAAACCAACGTTTTGACATTATGATCCAGCCGTTTGGGAGATGATAATGCATATAATGCATATATACATCCTGTGAGCACACACGTGTGTTAAGATGTTAATGATATCACATAAATTCATGTTTTCCTGTGGTGTATACAGTTTGCCGATTGATGCCATTGTTTGGAGGTCATTTTTCGCATGTAGACTGTACATTCATCCATTGTAACGATCTTATGATTATGCAATTTGCCGGTATTAAATTTACTCAAAGACATACTAAACAGAAATAAGAAGCTCATGTAAAAGCCAGTTGAGAAAATTGTTTAAGCACACAGATGATCATTGAATAATGCAATTTTGTAAAAAGCATGAATATGTCACAGAGGAAAATGCAACCATATTTTGGAAGGAAATATTTTCAGTTTGTTATTGAAAAAAAAAAAACTATTTTAAATCATGATTCAAATGCAACCAGTGTTGCAAAAATACATAGTTATCATCATGTAGGTACATTTCTATTTTACATGAAACATGTTTATTTCTTGACATATTTTAATATATGATGTATCTTTTTGGTGGTAATGTTATATTTTATAATAAGATGTGATTTACTTTCATAGATCTTCGATATGTAGGAGATATTTGAAAACGTGACTTTGCGAGAATTGTACAATTTGTTTCGAGCATTTGCGAGATTTAGACTAGTTGCCAATCTCCGTGTAATGTCTTTGATTTGATCTTTGGGGAAATAAAAACACAGGACGTACGTTACAGATTTATTCTGCGGCGGGGACGGTTTTCAATGTAGCCAGTGGACTCAAGATGGCACCTTGGAGATCTACGCTTGGAGGTCCTCGTCTCTGACGCCTAATGCAACCTCTTCCATGTCCCTGTCCCCCTCGGTAACAGGTTCAAATCTACAGAAGACACTTACCAACGTTGGTTCACGGGATACGACCTTCGCAAGAGCATGGGTGGGTTTATTTGAAGTGACAATTGCCCTGACGTCACCAATGTTTCTCTCTGAAAATCACATCAGATTTAACATGGCGAAATAATGACACATGTTGACCATCGCTGATTTTAAAATGAAATTTGAAGATTCTAATATACTCTCAAAGTGTCTCGAGCTAGCGTCAATCGTCTTCTTATACCGTCGGCTGGTTTGTTCTTATGCCATATTACGCACGGCCTCTTTAACATGTAAGGGGTTTCCAGAGACAGTCGAAATAATATGGTTAATATTGCCATGTGAATATTATTCAAAACAGGTCCAAGCAGTGGATGGAGACAACAATGGATTTCGGTTTCCAGGCAGCGGCGCTAACGGTTACGACACGGGAGTGACAGCATCACCTTGTCAGTACGGTGGTCTGACATACGCCAACAACGCCAATACCTTCCGGTTCTGGACGCCGACAGCATCCCACGGTGGACTGATCTGTGTCAACAACATGATGTCCAGCGGCACAAACAGCCAGAATTCCAAGTATGGAACCGCCGTCATGAGCATATGGAGCTTAGGTGTGTTTACATGATATTTCCTGCATATGAAATTTATTATGATATGCTGGGTGAATATGAGAAATTGTCATATATTTGAGAATGATTTGTTAGGTTATATGAGATGTCCTTTAAATATTTGACTGACATGCTACGTTTATATGAGATGTCGTTTGAGCATGATATTCTGGGATTTGCAAATCTGTTTTTATATTTGACGACACTATGCATAACTTATAACGAGGATATAAGTCATAATTATATTTGATATGCGAGGTTTAAATGAGATTTGGGGGACATTAAAAACTGTGACATGCTAAGCTTATATGAAATGGTGATAATATATGAGACTGTGCTTTGTTATGTTTATATGAGCTTTGGCACAAATTTGTTTAAAATAGGTTACTCAGGCTCATACTTCAGGCTGGGCTATAATTAATGGTTACCTATTTAACTATGATAGGTTTATATGAGATTTACTATGCTATGCTAGATTCGTATGATATATTGGCTACATATTGTATGACTGTGATTTGCTAGATTAACCCTTTCCCTCATAGAAGAAACCATTAAGAGACTTATGCGAACAACATAAAACCAGATCAGCCTGCGAGTAACTCGCAGGCTGATCAGGTTTTATGCTGTTCGTGCTCCTCAGTGGTATGGAAATGAGGATTTTATAATTAAATTTGGTAAGGTTTAACTGTGTTTTCTGCAGATCAGGCTATGTGGTACCTATTGAGTGCGTCAAAATGAGTCTATATGAGGGAAAGGGTTAAAAAACAATTATATATGATACTGATTGAAATTGGATCTGCATTTACAGATTTTCTGAATATGATTTGATTTGCTAGGTTTAAATGATTTATGATACTCTAGTTTTATGACATATTGGCCATAGATTTAACTATATTATATTGTCTTCACACCTAACATGGTCCTGATTATATCCTCTTATAAGTTATATATCTGCAGTTGACAGTCCTCACTCTAAACATTTTTAGACTCAGATGACTGTTCCCCGAACAATTGCCAAAACGGTGCCACGTGCACGAACTACGCATGGGGTTACACTTGCACGTGCACAGCGGGATGGACTGGCACAAATTGTGATACGGGTAAGTAGCGACCTTTTAGCCATCC
Source organism: Solen grandis (assembly GCA_021229015.1). Classification (NCBI taxonomy): domain Eukaryota; kingdom Metazoa; phylum Mollusca; class Bivalvia; order Adapedonta; family Solenidae; genus Solen; species Solen grandis. The sequence goes on from CM037794.1 coordinate 24,826,687, forward strand.
AGCGTTTACAGATATGAATTGACTTACAGGATGTCCAACACCTACAATGGGATAATATATAGCCAATGGCTGACCTAGTTCACAAATAAGAACACATGGTTTTATCTAAAATATCGTATGTTGAGGAGTTGGCCAAAAGGCGGGGCATAAATTATCAATGCATGCGGGTATTTTTAATTTTGTTGTTTTTAAAGAAAAATGTGAAGAAGATTATAAGTAGTGATTTTTGCGATGTAAGCTCACACGTTAGGGTTTTACTTTCAGATATCGACGAATGTTCAAGCAACCCATGTCAAAACGGGGCTTCTTGTACAAACCAACAGAACCGGTACTCCTGTCAGTGTGCTCCAGGTTACACGGGGACCAACTGCCAGACAGGTAACGGAGTAACAAAGTGGCTTGTCCTTAACAACATTATTTGATTTTTTAAAGCGTTAGGCACATTTTTAATTTCAAAAGAATTCCCAAACCCTATGTCATATTGTATCATAGTGCCCCTATTCAGCTATTCCCAGTATTTTACACCCTGTCTCCAAAATGTTAAGCTGTCAATTTCTTCTTTTATAAAACATTCATTTGCCAAATCAAACGTTATCTGATAATTAGTCCCATTACATATTAGAAGTATAATTAAAAACATTGAAATATTTGAATACAAAGGAAAACATCACTTTTAGAATTTGCGCTTCTCTAGTATAAATGTAAAACAGAAACTTTGAAACAGGACCCTGGGAATGACGCAGATTCAAGAAACAGATAGAGAGATAGAGGATAATTGTTAGTTTTAGTGGAAGATCATTTTTAATCCATCGCATGAGGAGAAAAATCTATATTTTCACGGGTTGCGCAGCTAAAAGTGAAACTATTGATTTTCCTACTCATTCGATGAATTAAAAATAATATTCTATTGAAACTCACATATTTTCTTTCTATTTAATGCTTTTCTTAGACGCTTTACACATTGTTACTGGTTCATCATAAATTTTACCCTCGGGCTGTGGAAGCCCAAATTCCGAAGTCGTACGAATCGTTATTCGATCTAAAAAACATAGTCTAATAAATGAACAAAAAGGAGGCGTGTGATCAACACTTATTTCGGGTATTCTAAAAGGAAATTTCAATGTAGAAAGCAATGTTGGGACGTCTTGAAAAATAAATACGATAACGTCCTTTAGTAGGCCCGTTATAAATAGTGAACATAATAAAAATGGTAATATTCACTGTTATTCACTGTTTCAAACAGTGAAATTACTACAGTGAGTGATAATAAACAACAATAATAATTGACCATTTGCGAAAAAAGTGTGTAGTCAGGTTTTCTTTTGTTAAAATAAAAGTAAAATGGTCTTGTGTATAAAACTCCGATATTTGACGTCATTTTGTTTTTATTTACTCCTCCACTAATCTTATTCTTTCTTTAGGGATACAATAAAAGTAGGACATTGAATATATACCAGTTTTTTACTGAAATAAGCCTCAATATATATCTAATTGCATGTTATATTTCGAAAGATTTGATATTTTTACGGAAATATTTTAGATAAAAATTGAAACCTTATATATTTCTGAAAGACAAAAAACAAAAACCGATCTGAATAAAGCTTTCCCTGAAAGTCATAAATACTAAAAAAAGAAACTTATAAATGGAAATATATGCAAAACACATTTCAAAGACTCTAATGTTATGATAGGTTATAAAAGCATTGTTGTAAATAATTGTAAAAAACATGTATAATTTTGGTAGTGAACAATGATGAATGGCAATGTTTTTAACAAGGTTTATTTTCAAATAAGAAAAAGCCAAAATTTAAAATAATGTCTATATATATTCAAAACAAAATGTACAGTAAAGAATGACTAGACAATTATACAAAAGACACGACTGACCATTATCGTAAACAGGCTTACCTGCACCATAAACAATTGTAAAATGATTAAAATCAGAATATGAAATGATTTGATATAACAAATATTTCAGAGTACCTCCAAATGTTCTTATTTAAAAGCAGTGTAATGTTATAAATTATCCTATGAACTATAAAAAAATCTATGATAATCCGCTGCATAAAACCGAATTTAGTTCCAGGCTGATCATGTAATGAGCAGTTATCTGCTCGTTGTAGTTAGGACATACAACTTTTTCTTCACCTTTATTTTATTTCTTACTGACAAAAGCTTGTTCAGGTCTGATTTTATCAGTTGTAAACTGTATCAAAATAGTTTATACAGGCATATACATTAATGATCAGCACCTTAAAGCATAGATTCATTGATAAAGGAAGTTGGGGAACATTCCGAGGAAAAGCGCGCGAAAGACCGACGCACAACAAATTTAGTACGCTCTAGAAATAGTTCAGTATTTTTTCATATACTTATTTATAGACGGTAATACAAAAAATTATATTTGTAAATAGGCTTGTTTGATATTTGTTCATATCATTATTGCATATGACAATTATGATATAAAAGCGTTATTATTTGTTTTGGTTTTGGCGAATTAATTTTCAATGAGAGCATCTCGGCAGGCTGGAAGAATTCAATATACATAGTAATTAAGGGGTTTCATGTCATAACACGGTGGATTCTTTTTTGTTGTTTTAAATCATTTTCACAAAGTAGCATTCCTCAATTGATGGAAACGGATTGTATTTAACTTACTGAAATCACTTTCATGTTTACATCAAAAAGAAAAGTAATAACACCAAGCTGAATGATATATACAAGCTGCACCCCTTCTTTACAGTAATTTTATAGTCCATAACGATGCGTTAACCAATAACAGGAGTCCTTTTATTCAGCTTAGAATTATTTACCGCTGTTAGCGTACATTTGATTGGTTTAAGATGCGAGTTGAAATCGAAATTATACAGCTACGCCGAAAAAAATGCAATTTAACATCGACACAATGAAAGGACAGAACACTTGAGTTTTTCGTCTGATTATTTCCCCGTATGTTACATTTCCTTCATGTTACGTTATATTTACATATACTTGAGTTTGAGTGAAAATTATGAAGAAAGAATAACAAGAAGTATCTTTAGTAAATATGTATTCACGGCCGTGGTGTAGAAATTATATTAAATGTTTATTCTGCATCTTGATGAGACGACATTTGACCCAAGTATTATGTATACGAGATTGCTGACGATCGGACAGACGAACGACCAGTTTACAAAATAATACGTCCCATCAGGTAATACAACTGGATGGGTGTTCCTCGGAACACTTGTGTCACCTGCGTTCCAGCAGTTGTCAGAGAAAGGGTGAACATCAAATGATTAAAAGTATACTTATCACAATACAAAACAAGTTTGGAGTGCATCCACCGTATAGTATTGCAGTTATGCTCTGATACATTGTGCGATGTCCAGGATACGAAGGGGTCTGAAGGTTTCAAATCCGACCTTTATATATGCTTTTGTGTAGTTGACTTAATTATTTTGAACGTTAAGACTTGTATTAATATATATGTGTAGAAAAATCGGTGTTTTTGAAATGTATATACAAAGTGAACAAACTGATTTCTTTTCCGGAGGGATATTTTTGGTTTTTAAGATGTTTAGTGACCTTTACCTATATGTTAAAACAGGAAATTCAGGTGAAAACAAAACAGCCAACGGCCGAACAAATTGAAGAAAGGCAGTTAAATTTAAACGCATTCATTTCATAAGAAAATTTGCATCATCATAAACTCTGTCTTCCTTCCAGATATCAACGAGTGTGCCAGCAACCCCTGTCAGAACTCCGGAACCTGTACAGACCAGGTGAACGGCTACGTGTGCACATGCGCGGGTGGTTGGACAGGGACTGTGTGCAACACAGGTGGGAGACTTACCTGTAACTTAACTGTAACTTCAAGTAATGTAAGATTCCGTTGTTGTTGTTATCAAGTTTAAAGAGGGTCCGTCTACAGATATATAACTGTTTAATGCCCAGACCCCGGAGTGTGACCCAAACTCCTTAGAGATGAATTTGAATGCCGAAGTAGGTCGAATTTTGAAAAGCCTCACAGATTCCGTTCCTTAACATGTTCAAATATACAGTAAGGGAGGAAAAAATGTACATGTATATATTTTGATAATCAAGATTGCAATGAAATTTGCAGTTCTGAAGTTCTAGTGCCAGTGTGTCGGAGCGAAAAACGAAGAGCTAATTAGAATTAATGAGATGATATATTTGAGCTGCTTTTTATATATAACATGGGAGAAATCCAAGCAAAACCCCCGTTTGAAGCGCTCGTACTGGAGAAAACAAAAACAAAAACAAAAACAAAAAAAATCTAAAACAAAACAGTATATAGTTCAAACAGTGTAGTAAATTACAATCGAATTTTATAATTAATTAAAAGGCCTATATATATATATATATATATATATATATATATATATATATAATGTCAACATCATTTTCGTATGTTTATTCGTTACTTTTCAACAACGTTGAATTATTCTTATTGGGCCTGTATTTGCGGTCACCTGTATTAAGCGATTAACCTGCATTTAGCAACCAGTTTTATGAAACTGTAGTGTTTTGTTATATATTTAAACTTCATTTAGTGGTCACCTCTGTTAAGCGGCCACCTTCTCTTGTTCCCTTAACTAACCGCTTAAGACAGGTTTTACAGTATTCTGATATTAATGTTTGCAATCGTGTACGAAATATTTCACTAGATTTGCGTTATTACTTCGTAGATTTGCATAAATAAAATATAAAACGACCCACCATTTTAGAAGGAATACTTACAAAGTACCTAAGAACTGATCCTGATGGATATGTTTTGACCCTTTTTAAAGCTAATAGACCGCTGCACTGGCACCAGCACCGCAGAATTGCCATTTCATTGGATATTTTTGTCCCCTAGCACAGTATATTGAACATGGTTTGGACTGGAATCTGATATCACTTGAATTTGTACAAATGCATGCTACCATTAAATTCAATGCACGGTTCGAGCTGTCTGATATCTATTTAACGCATGGAGTAACGAATCATTGCCAAAGAGGACACCTCAACGAAGTAATAACGCAAAATGTCAACAATTTATGAATTTATACATATTTTTTTTTAAACTTTTTACCATGTTTATATATATGTTGAGATAACTTATTTACTATTTATCCCTTTTTAAACGATTTTTTTTAGCTATGGTTTAACTTCTCACCGACAGTATAACAGTCCTTTATTGATGTTATCTGTTGAATATTTTAAATTGAGCGCGACACTACAATCAAACTACATTATTAGGTAGTAGCTGTAAATATTATATTCCCATTCTTACGCCTTTTTAGAATCTATGTACAAAACGCAACATTAAACAAAGAACGCAGCATAACTCGTACAGAGTCGCTCTCTGGACACACACACATGAAAATCAAGTTAGACGAAACATTTAAAAAAACATATTCAAATAAGTATGCATGAATTACAAAAACGATTTATTTCATATTTTCAGATATTAACGAATGTTTGAGCGAACCATGTCAAAATGGCGCCACGTGTAACAACATGCAGAACTACTTCACGTGCACGTGTGCCCCGGGCTGGACAGGACCTCTTTGTGACACAGGTAATATATTTCACTGGTAGTGACTGTGTCAGTGTTGTATTCACGAAATGTTTCAAGATTGTCTTAACTTATAATTTTATAAATCCTATATTTTACAAATACTAAGAATTCAAACTATCAAAAAAAAAAAAAAAAAAAAAAAAAAAAAAAAAAAAAAAAAAAAAAAAAAAAAAAACGGGACAAGAAATCAGACTGGGGAAATAAAGTTTTATCATTACATGTGTTTTTGAAGAAATTTATAATTATCAAAGCAGAAATAGTCTTAATCAGATATACATGTACCGAAATTTGTTTTCAGACCAATTTTCGAAGTCATTTGCATTGACAATTTTCTATAATATTTGTCAGTAAAGGAGGAAGCCTTTGTTCTACAAACGTTTGAGTTGATTAATTCTCAAAAACGCAGACATAGACCCAAGTCCTAAAAACAACAACAACAACAATAACAACAACAAAAAATGTACTTAAGTATGATTTTCATAGTAACTTAATCTTAAGTCGAAGTTATGGCCATAAGATACAGTGGGGATTTGGTTATATGACTTGAGATTGCACTTGAGTATTTTCGAGGATTTGGGACCTGTTGTCTTAAAATCTACCTCCCAAAACTTTATTTAATATCCCGAATTAAAAGATGCGATTTTTCTTATTTTCTTTGTGTGTGTATGTTAATATAAATTATTTTTTCCAGATATTGACGAATGTGCGAGCAACCCGTGTCAAAATGGGGGAACATGTAACAACTTACTAAACCAATACACGTGCGATTGCGCATTCGGATGGACGAGCACGAACTGTGACGTAGGTTAGTGACGTCATAATATACATGTTTATCAAAAATTATAACTAAACGTCGCAGCACATACAGATATCTGCAAGTATTAGTTATCTTAATATATTGTGAATTTTATGGAATTTATCGCAAGCGACGCAAAACATGACGTAAATACGGAATCCATTTAGTGCCACTTGTAATGTCGTGTGTCGCTGTATGAAGGCGACGCACGACAATTTAAAACGAAGCACGACAATTGCAAACGACACACAAAATTATTAAATGACACACAACAATGCGAGACGACAATCAACTTTATAGCGCGCAAATGTCGCGTTGACTCACCATATTTTTTTAACGAAATTAATATCGCAATAAATATCGAGTGTCGTTTCAAAATGTCGTGCGTCGCGTCGTATTGTCGTGTGTCGTTTCATAATGTTGTGCTAATATCGTGTGTCGCGTCGAAGGTTCGACGCACAACAATTGTAAACGATACGCGACAATATGAAACGACACAGGACACGTCGCACGACATTATAGCGCGCAAATGTCGTGGAATTGCCGTGTGTTATGTAACAGTTTAAACGCGACACACGACATTATAAAACGACGTACGACAATGCGACGCGATACACGACACTATAGCGCACAAATATCGTGTGTCTACCGGTACCATAGCCATCCGTCTGTGTTTCTACGGTAGATTTTTTCAATAATGACACCGTTTTTAACGGTACGATTATAAAACATTACTTTATCACTTAGACACTCGACAACTGCGCACTATAATGTCGATATAATTAAGTAACGAAATAAAGTTAGTCCTTAAAACCCTCAGTCGAATACGCCCGTAGGCATCATTACACACTATACACTCCATGTCAAGATCTCACGGTCTTTCATTGTTCCCGCAAAATAAACCGCTACGCTGTCTTATCTGTGCACTTTCGCTCAAAGAATCATGGGATATGTACTACTGCTCTCTTAAATCGTTTATTGAAATATCATTTATATTCCGGTTGGCAGGATGACCATAGTACCCCTTTTATTAATAACATTGAAAAGACACCCCATTTGTGCACCTTAAAGAAGATGCACGAATTCCAAACTCTTTGCGTTATTTTGATATCAGTCTGACAGAATCCGCCATCGGTAGAAGTGAAAGTGACAGCTACAGCATAGGCCGTCGGATGCGTGCAATAGTTTTTTTTTTGTAAATGTCCATGGCCGAGAGGGTAAAGTCGCTGACTTAATTATACAATCACTCAGCCCCTCCTCCCGGCAGGGTCATTCGGATTTTCATGTGAGTAAGCCCCCCAAATGGCTTGCGGTAGGTCGGTGGTTCTTCTCGGATGCTTCTGTGAATTCGGGGTCTTCCTTCACCTATAATTAGCTGGACGTCGCTATATGACTGAAATACTGTCGAAGCGACGGTAACCTCAAATAGCCATGTCGAGTCATAATGCATTGGATCCTTATCGCTTCTTTTCTTTTTTAACATTACATACATATGGATCATATATATATATATATATATGATCCATATGTATGTAATGTTAAAAAAGAAAAGAAGCGATAATATATATATATGAGTCGGTGAAAATTCATTTTCGCTTCTGTAGTGATGATCCAGGACGGTGGTTGGGGATCGTGGCAGGCGTGGGACACGTGCTCCGCCACGTGCGACACTGGTCGGAAAATTCGTACTCGAGATTGTGACAACCCGATCCCGGTTAACGGCAACCCATGTCAAGGGGACGCTCTGGAGATAGCCGACTGTAACACGCAGGCTTGTCCCGTGTCCAACTCGTCAGCTTCTATAGCCGCCATCAGCAGTTCGGTAGGTAACATGTTCACCAGGGTCCGTCTGAAGCGGTCCAGTCAGTCGAAATACACAACACCATGCTCGAATTCCACCAGAAATTAACACCAAGTAATACTTATAATCTTAAAAAAAAGATTGGGAGACATCCCAATATTTCGTTTTTAAGAAATATTTAAATTAAAAAAAAGTAAGCTGTCGTCCTTTACTAGTTAAACCTATTTGCTTACAAATGACGTATTTCAACGCCGTGACGTCATATGTTTAAATTTGCTTCGGTTTAACGTTAAACACTCAAAAATAAGCAAACTATCTGATATTAGAATATATGAGTCGAGAACATTCATATAGAGATTTCGTAGGGCCTTTACATGAGTATATGATTGTGTAAGTCTATATTGCACCCAGCTCTGCCCCAACAATTATTACGCGTGTGCGAGCGGGTCTGTGAAGTGTGTAGACGTCAATTTTTGGTGTGACTGTCGGGACGACTGCAGTGACGGCAGTGACGAGAAGTTACCTTATTCGGGCTGTAACGCTACCCAGACAGCGCTGTGCAGCGCATCAAACGGTACGTGGTTTATTTGTCTGTCTATATGCCTGGTTACAGTTTGTTAGTATATGATATTTAACAATTAGCAGTTCATAAGAGAAAACTCGGTACCATTCAAAAATATATTGATATTAAAAACAAGAAATATCTTTAAAAAAGATATTCGGCGTAGGATGAAAGAAAAACGAGATTTCCAGTCTTCTAGAACATTCCGAGGAAAAGCGCGCGACAGACTGACGCACAACAAATTTAGTACGCTCTAGAAATAGTTCAGTATTTATTCTATGAAATATACTTATTTATAGACGGTAATACAAAAAATTATATCTGTAAATAGGCTTATTTGATATTTGTTTATATCATTATTGCATATGACAATTATGATATAAAAGCGTTATTAGTTGTTTTGGTTTTGGCGAATTAATTTTCAATGAGAGCATCTCGGCAGACTGGAAGAATTCAATATACATAGTAATTAAGGGGTTTCATGTCATAACACGGTGGATTCTTTTTTGTTGTTTTAAATCATTTTCACAAAGTAGCATTCCTCAATTGATGGAAAGGATTGTATTTAACTTACTGAAATCACTTTCATGTTTACATCAAAAAGAAAAGTAATAACACCAAGCTGAATGATATATACAAGCTGCACCCCTTATTTACAGTAATGTTATAGTCCATAACGATGCGTTAACCAATAACAGGAGTCCTTTTATTCAGCTTAGAATTATTTACCGCTGTTAGCGTACATTTGATTGGTTTAAGATGCGAGTTGAAATCGAAATTATACAGCTACTCCGAAAAAATAGAAAAAATACGGTACTCATAAAATCATGACCTGTTATTTTAAAAGTTAAAGACATTGTAATTTGTACTGTACAATTGTGAAAATATTGTTATGATACATAAAAAAGGAGTGTATTGAATAGTTGAATGAATGAATGAATGAATGAATGAATGAATGACCAACCGATCAACGATAACTTGACATGACTGTGTTTTCCTGCAGGGGTGTTCCCGTCCGTGCTTCTGGCTGTCCAAGTGCTGGCTGTGATTGTTTGGAACCACCTCGGATAGTACATTTCTGTATTGGCTGGACAAGATAGGAGACAGATGAAGAATCTTCGTTGTTTTATACTGAACTGCAGAAGATTGTTATCATGTGCCGGTCCTTGTCTTTAAGCGCTTATCAATAACGTGTGTTTATCTATCGTCATTCATTCTCCATTTCGTACATGTCGAATACTTGTACTTTCATTAAACATATCTTGCATCACTGTTGATATTAAATTGATTGGTCCCTTGTGTAGATAAGGAAAACGTTTGCACATCTAAAGCGACTCATCTAGGTCACGTGATATCGTTTGACAACGTTTCATTGTTTGTTTTTAAAAAACTTGAGTTACCTAACGAATTCTCATTTTCTGTTTTCTTAAAAATTCTAGATGATTGATAATGTTAATATTCGATTTCGCCTCAACATTGACCATGTATACGTCATTACATAGTATATTTGTAATGCTTTGTAATGTTGTTTTTCATACGGTTTGTTATTTGAACAACCAGACTAGATTTCCAGAAATAATACCTAGCATTTAACTATAACTATGACTGAAGATGATCAATACCCCCCACTGCCCTGCTATTTGTCAGTCAACAACATATCAGTGTTATTTACCAGCTGACATACCCATCAAGGTCTGTGGCGAAAATAATTTAATCAATACATTTTAAATGATACAACATACTAATAATCGACAACTAGTATAATCAGAATTCGGTATGAGATTTAAATGAATTTCTTTACAGCAGCCCACAGACTATTGACTATTTGAGTTTACCGTCGCTTCGACAGTATTTCAGTCATATAGCCACGTCCAGCTAATTACAGGTGGAGGAAGACCCCGAATGCTCGGAGACATCCGGGTAGAACCACCCACCTATCGCAAGCCAGCTGGAAGACTTCCTCACATGAATATCCGTATGACCCTGCCGGAATTCGAACCCACGCGGTGAGGGGCTGACAGCAGTCCATAGCATTTGGTACTATCCCTTTTGTGCCCACATCAAACCAAAAGATACGTGAAATAACACTGTTACCTTAACTACCAATGTCTGGATCTAATTTGACATTGGATCGAGGACAAAAACGCGGCTTTTGAGCTACAATCTGGTTCTTGCATGCGACACTCCATATTATATGGTTAACATTTGTACCAAACTATTTGGAAATCGAGCGATCCTATGTCAAGTTACAGCCCGGACAAACATATTGGCATCGATCTCCAAATATGACCTTGACCTTTGAGCTAACAATCTGTTTATTTCGCGCGACACTCCGTCTTAGTATGGTAAACATTTGTATCAAACTATTTGGAAATCCAGCGAGGCATTGTTAAGTTGACCGACCGCACTGTTCTACTATGCCAACACCCCTATATCGGTTTTGCTCGAGAGAAATACGACGACGGGTTGGCTGGGCGCCGAATCGATAAACGCGAAGACGACACGACGAACATTCGTTTGGCGGGTATAAGACTGGAGACAGACCAGGTGGCAATTGTCGCGTAGTTGCTCTGGCGAGGTGCCGATCCGCTAGTCTTGCTTCGTCATGCTGTAGCATTGTCGCACCACCGTCAAGAAAACCTGCTAAATGGCACACCGCCAACCCGACAGCCGACTTGACTGGACTATTTGAGTTTACCGTCGCTTCGACAGTATTTAAGTCATTTAGCGACGTCCAGCTAATTACAGGTGGAGGAAGATCCCGAATGTACGAAGGCATCCGGGTAGAACCACCGACCTACCGCAAGCCAGCTGGATGGCTTCATCACATGAAACCCGCCAGCCGAAATAGCACGAAAGTCAATTTATGTCGCAGTCATAGAATCTACTGGCATATGGTAGTATGGACAAATATTTTTTTTCAAGAATGCAATAAATGTATCCAGATACATTGGAGTTAAATACAGATTTAATAAATCCATTTTTTTACCTATTAAGGTTTAAAAGCTGCTTCTATTGGTTTCATTAATTTAGTTTTATGCAAACTAGGAGAGAGATTTCTTCTACTAATAAATACTAATCCCTCTTGACGGTTCCTGTGTAGGACCAGTACTTTGCGCCTTTGATAATAAAAGTTCATTGTCCCAAACATAGATGGAACTTATGAATCCATAGTTTCACATGTAACTGATAGGCGAAACAGCGGATACATTGTGTGGGAGTTAAAACTTGGAATGGATTGAAATTAAATGTGAGAATGTTCAATACATTGGACTGCTTACTGATGCTAGAAATGTGAATCTATAAACATGCTGTCTTACACGATTGTGAGATAGTATTTACTTTCACAACCAACCCTTAATTCATCATTTGTTATTCTACAGTTATAGTTTAACCTAGTTTTACGTCGATTGGGAAACAAGTTCTTACAACTTATGATAATCCTTCTCGACAGTTCCTGGGTTGGACCAGTACTGTGAACTGTGTCTTGCTTTCTTTGTTCAAGCCAAACGCTTCATGAACGTCAGGCATGTATTCAATTCAAAACTCAAATGTAGAGGAATGGGAATATCATGTATTTTTTTCACTGTGTTCAAATACACAAAATCCCTAATCAGATATTTGGAAGGGTTTTATATCATCCTTTGTTCAACACGTGCAATGTTATATAATACAACAATTAATACAACTGTTAGTTACTGAGACATAAGCACAATAACACTGTGCATGCAAAACTTTAACCAAAAATCCAAGTTAGAAAAGGGCCATAATTTGTATAAAATTCAGTCCAAAAGTTATCCTCCTAAGTTTTCTGATGCCCCTGCAGACACTCCTTAACTTTCTAGTCAATTCCACAAACAATTTCTGCGATATATGCTGGATAGTAGCTTGAATGCAAAATTTTAACCAAGTTAAAAAGGAGTCATAATTTTTAATATATTCCATCAAGTGTTATCTTCCTTTATAGTATGATACCCCTAAACATATTAAAGATGTTTAAAATCAATCCCATGCCTGGACTCTAAGATATTAGCATGAAAGTACCTTGCATGCAAATTTTTAACCAAAATTTCTGTTTAAAATGGGGCCATAACTTGTAATATATTCCATCAAAAGTTATCTACCTAGATAGTATGATACTCCTAAACATATTAAAGATGTTTAAAATAAATCGCATGTCTGGATACTGAGATATTAGCATGAAAGTAACTTGCATGCAAAAGTTTAACTAAAATTTCTAAGTTAAAAAGGGCCATAATTTGTAACATATCATCAGAGTTATCTACCATGGAAGTATGACACCCCTAAACATATTAAAGATGTTTCAAATCAATCCTATGCCTGGATACTGAGATATAAGCATGAAAGTACCTTGCATGCAAAACTTTAACCAAAATTTTTAAGTTAAAAAGAGACCATAATTTGTAACATACTCTATCAAGAGTTATCTACCATGGAAGTATGACACCCCTAAACATATTAAAGATGTTTAAAATCAATCCCATGCCTGGATACTGAGATATTAGCATGAAAGTACCTTGCATGCAAAACTTTAACCAAAATTTCTAAGTTAAAAAGGGGCAATAATTTGTAACATATTCCATCAAGAGTTATCTACTATGAAAGAATGATACCCCTAAACATATTAAAGATGTTTAAAATCAATCGCATGCCTTGAAACTGAGACATAAGCATGAGAGTATCTTGCATGCAAAACTTTAACTAAAATTTCTAAGTTAAAAAGGGGCTATAATTTGTAATATATTCCATCAAGAGTTATCTACTTTGGTTGTCTGATGCCCCTAAACATATTCATAAACTTTCAAGTCAATACCATGAATGGTTATTGAGATACAAACTAAGAGTTATCTACCTTGGTTGTCTTATGCCCCTGAACATATTTATAAACTTTCAAGTCAATACCATAACGGTTATTGAGATATAAGGTTGATAGTAACTTGCACGCAAAACTTTAACCAAAAGCTGCAACGCCGACGCAAGGGCGACTACAATAGCTCTCATATTCTTCGAATAGTCGAGCTAAAAATGTATACTGAACAGCATTTGCCAAACATTTTTAAGAAAAAAATTAAAAACACTCAAATGACGCTAAACCAGATTTTTAAGTGTCACCCAAAGTCAGCAAAACTATTTTAAATAACAGTGAGCTTGACCCAATTGACCCGAAAATCAATCCAAATCTTCCTTCTCCCATAAGGTATCTATCTACTAAATCTGATCAAATCTCTCGCCTTAAAGGAATGATGGAAACGAAAAATTTTTTTAGAACAGTGACATGCCCTATCAACCTGAAAATCGATTCCAATTTACCTGTTCCAATAAGGTATCGTCTACCAAGTATGAAAACTGTTCCTTCTTCAGGAGATATTAGATGGAAACCAAATGTTTGACGACCGCCTGCTCATCACGAAACAGCAATCTATAATATCATCATCAAGCATGTTTGTTTGCTTGTATTCAACACCTCGTTCCTTTTTGACAACAGTAAGACAGATATAGCACTGTCTCACTCCTATGTCATATCACAGACAAGTGACACATTGTCAGGAAAATGTGACTAGGTGTTGCATCATGCCACTTGTCTACGGCATGATACTGAAGTGGGGCTGCAATATATATATATATATAAAACAAAAGTCCCAAAATGACTAAAATACTGTCAATGGGATGTAAAACCAAAGCAGAAAACAAACACTGTGCTAGTTTATTTTACTGTAAAATAGATAGATAAAACAAACATTGTAGATCTAGTAAATAAACAATTAAACAGACATAATAACAAAAAAAATAACTAAGTAAGCCAATTGCTGACAAAGGAGTACTACCCCTTCACCCGCAACTGAGAGATATGCGCAAAGTTTACACTACCCGAACCCTCCCCAAGTTGGATCCAGCTAACAGAATATAGTAGATTTATGTGAATGACTTATGAAACTGGTTTGTCAACCTCATAGAAATTGTTGGGTCTCACAAACTTCAGATTTGGAGTCATAGAATCCCATTCCTTTTTTTTTTTTTTTTTTGGTAGAGGGCGGGGGACTCATTTTTACCTGAGCACTCCTGGTGTGAATCAATAGGAGGGACTCCACTTCCTGGAAAATCTATATTCAGGGCTCTCAACTTTCAGAATGCTGAGGAAAACCCTAGAACTATTACAGGTCCTTTGTGTTGTGTGACCATCCTTGTGTGACTGTACAATAAAATTAAAGACTTATGAAAACACGATTTACCAGAAGTACAAAATCAGAATCTTTCAGAGGGTGGGGGCTGTAACAACATGTCCTGGCCCTGTGTTCTTGAAAATAAAATGGTACTTAAGTATGATTTTCATACTCAAACTATGTCCATTAGTTTCAATAGGGATTTGAGTGATAAGGAGTTAAAGTCTAAGATCATACTTAAGTATGTTTCAAGAAAACAGCCTCGACCATATGCATGTACTTACACAGGTAACAAAACCAACATTTAAAAAAGAGTGTTCCAACTCGAGGTTTCATTATATTTGACGCATTGCACAAGACAGACTTCTTCGAAGAACACCTATGGCAGGGTGCAACAGAAGAAAAAGGTCATATAATGAACTATAAAGGTCTATGATTTAGCAAGTGCTTTCTTAACATCTCTTTCATAAGTAGTAATTTGCAGGTGCTTGAATCTGTGAAATTTGGCTAAATTATCAGAATCTTGTTAAATGTCCTATACATATTTTTCAAAAACACTGCTATAGTAAAGACTAAATCAATCATCAATGGAATAGAAACACAGTAAAATAAGGGTCTTGCAGTGTATATGAACTGCCAAAAACAGACAAAAAATGCCATGCCATCTTGTACCTATTCATAGTTTTTATTACAATAATTTCAAGAAGACATCTTTGTATCTATAAACTACTATGCCGTCACCTCTGTATTATACATGATATGAGGGTATCATACATGTATTATAGTAAGTGGGTAGTTCAACAAATATAAGACATCAGTTTAGAGTAAAATTGCTGTTGTTGTTCTAGAGTTTACCATTGATGTGACAGTATTTCAGTCATATAGCAACACCCAGCCAATTACAGTTGGAGGAAGACCCAAGGGGGCCATTACACTTTATTTGAGGAAAAAAGAGTACTCAAATTTATCTAATAACTTGCCATGCCAAATTGAAGGAAAAGTGAATTACATATACTTCTTACAAAATACCCAGACTGCAAATCTGTTTCACTTATTATGAGTAAATCATTGAAAAAGGGAAATAATTGAAAATAAATGTTTAAAACACATGTATCTATATTTCAAAATATGCTTATTTCTGGCACTGATGTGCTCGACTTGAATATTGCCAAGTATTTCAGTGGCGTAGCATTGTCTAGCTAAGTTCATTAGAAGGAAGTCACAAAGTCAACAGATGCATAAAGACAGAGCTACTGACCGACCACAAGCCAGGTGGGAGGCTTCCTCACCAGGCAGGTATTCAAAACCAGAGCTGTGATGAGCTATGTGATAGAAAGTGAGTGTAACCACTTGACCAGAGAGAGGCCTCTTCCATTACAAATTAAATAATTTATTATAATACGCTATCTAGTATCCAGCATGTTGGTATTCTATTCAATACAACAAGAAATGTAAAATGTCAAGTACATAAAATGTAGAAAGATTACTCCAAATCTAGTTTCCTGTCTAAGAATTCACTGTCAAAATACATGTGATCTCATTTCACTGAAAAATTCCAATCATCAAGTAATTTCAATTAAATGCAGACCGATTAATTTCCAACAGAAAACTGAAATTAAACAAGAGCTGTCAGAGGACAGCATGCTCGACTATTCAAAATGCTTGTTGGTAAATCAAATGAAATCTATTTCAATTCTTGCCCTTCACACACCCTGTACATAATACAGTAAAACTTCGATGAGTAGAACTTCGATGTGTCGACTTTCTCGGTGTGTCGACTTTTTTTTTCAAGTCCCGAAATTATTCCTTATATATTCTATATGAAATCCAATTTATGAGTCGAACTTTTATGAGTCGATTTTTTTAATAAGTCGATCTTTTTTTTTGGTCCGCATACAAAACTTATATAGATTTACCTTTCATGAGTCGAACTGCCTATTACCTGTACCCATTATTGCCTCGGGATGTTTTCACATGTTAGCGAGAGGCACGAGAATGTGTTCGCACCTTTTTACCGGCGTCTTTAATCCGCCATTTGTAAACAGAAAATTACCATAATGCACTAGTGTAACGGAATGTGCTAATTGGAATGAAATTACGGCGGTAAGAACAAACGGTGTAAAACTGTTTAAAAGATGTTTAATTGCACTTACTCAACATGTCATCATTATCAGATACAAGCTGCATCATGACAGTCTGTAGTCACTTATCATGGCTACGACAGATGAAACATCAGAGGCGAGAATCTACAGCAGACGACTATGGAGGACTTTTTCGTGTGCAGGGAACAAACAGACTGACTGAATTTGGTTAAGTGTGTGAACAAGTTAGTGTGTATATGTACATTATTTATGGTCGTTATGCGTTGCTAAGGAAAACCGGAAGTTTATATGTGCTTTTCGTAAAAAGGTAGAATGAATAATGTGTATTGTTTTGTTTTTGATATGATTGATATTTTGACATATAAAACTTAATAAAACTGAATTTAAACATTGTTTATTGTGTTATTTTCTTCTTTATAACTTAATAATCAATTTTTACCATTTAACAAACATTTTTTCATACACTGGTACATGCACTACATATGAGTCGACTTCCCGATGAGTTGATCTTTTTGACACGGTCCCTAGAAGTTCGACTCATCAAAGTTCTACTGTAATAGACAAAATTATATACCTTGATAGTCTGATACCCCTTTATATTTTTATGATGTCTAAAATCAATCCCATGCCTAGTTACTGAGACATAAGCACAATAACATTGTGCATGCAAAACTTTAACCATGAATCCAAGTTAGAAAAGGGCCGCAATTTGTATAAAATTCAGTCGAAAAGTTATCCTCCTTAGTTTTCTGATGCCCCTGAAGACACTCCTTAACTTTCTAGTCAATTCCACAAGCAATTTCTAAGATATAAGCTAGATAGTTGCTTGAATGCAAAAGTTCAACCAAAATTCTAAGTGGTCATAATTTTTAATATATTCCATCAAGTGTTATCTTCCTTTATAGTATGATACCCCTAAACATATTAAAGATGTTTCAAATCAATCCCATGCCTGGATACTGAGATATTAGCATGAAAGTACCTGGCATGCAAAACTTTAACCAAAATTTCTAAGTTAAAAAGGGGCAATAATTTGTAACGTATTCCATCAAGAGTTATCTATCATGAAAGTATGATACCCTTAACATTAAAGATGTTTCAAATCAATCCAATGCCTGGATACTGAGATATTAGCATGAAAGTACCTGGCATGCAAAACTTTAACCAAAATTTCTAAGTTAAAAAGGGGCATAATTTGTAACGTATCCATCAAGACATGAAAGATAAAATCAATCCCATGCCTGGATACTGAGATATTAGCATGAAAGTACCTGGCATGCAAAACTTTAACCAAAATTTCTAAGTTAAAAAGGGGCCATAATTTGTAATATATTCCATCAAGAGTTAGCTACTTTGGTTGTTTGATGCCCCTAAACATATTCATAAACTTTCAAGTCAATACCATGAATGGTTATTGAAATAAAAACTAAATAGTAGCTTGCATGCCAAACTTTAACCAAATTTTCTATTGCATGCAAAACTTTAACCAAAATTTCTAAGTTAAAAAGGGGCCATAATTCATATTAAATTTAGTCAAGAGTTATCTACCTTGGTAGTCTGATGCCCCTGAACATATTTATAAACTTTCAAGTCAATACCATAAACGGTTATTGAAATATAAGGTTGATAGTAACTTGCACGCAAAACTTTAACCAAAAGCTGCAACGCCAACGTCGACGCCAGGGCGACTACAATAGCTCTCATATTCTTTGAATAGTCAAGCTAAAAATGCAATCACCTATTTGGTCATTAGTGACAAAACAAATCAATTATGTCTTTTGTATAAAATGACATAATATCCTCCAGGTATGGGACAAAATAACAATACTGAAATTTCATTCCTGGCATGAAGATACCTCAATTTCTTCAATATACGTATATCCAACAAAATACATATATGACTATTAATGCAAACACATTTTTTTTTCTCACAAAGGTTCTTGCAGAGGGCTTAATGTATACAAAATGTTATGCACTGCATGCCATGTAATACCATGTCCTCGCTGTAATGACTGAATATCCCTTTCAATCCCCCCAAACATTATCAGTTCATTGCGACCTTCTACCAGTGTGTAGAAAATTGTTTCATCAGGGGCTCCAGACAAATTGTCAAATTTCAGCTCACGCCATGTGGCTCGTTTCGTCTCCAACACCTCAGCTATATCCAACACATGCACTACCATTAGTGAAGCCAAACTTCGAGAATTTTTCCGTGATGAAAACGAGGGCTGGGAGTCCCGTGAGGTGCCTGGGGTGGCCGACAATGCCGCAGTGGCACTAGACTGTCTCAATTTTTTCTCGAATTTCAACAGAGCTTCCAACTGTCTCTGACGATTCTTCATGGCATTTGGGCGCACACACGGAAGCCCAGGCCTTGGGTTCACTGTCTTGGTCTCGGCAACCTCACTAGGTGTGAGTTGTCTGCCAGACACGTCCTCGGAGTCCTCCGGCTGGTCCTCACCAGCATCAGCCACGTCGTTTCCGCAAGCTTCATTTGGTTGAACTGGAGGTGCTGATGATAATGTTGGCTCCTCACGTGGCTGTGCTTTGGACTTGCGTAGCTTTGCTATCCTGGGGCTGGAGGGAGGGGTATTGGGAGGTTTGGCAGGCTTACTAAGGGAGACCACCATGCCTGATACCTGTAACAGAATCTCTTCTCTCAATACTGGGATAAATTTAGATTTCTGATTTTTTTTATCTGATGTTTAAATGGTCGTGCATGATAACATATCTGCTTGAATTAATATGTTGAAAGCATAATTTGACTTCAAAATCACTTCCTTGTTTGCATGAGTATAAAATCAGACTTCTGAATCATTTCCGTGTTTGCATGAGTCAAACATCAATCAAATTAACATTATATCTGCAAAGTAAGACATTGTTACATTAGATTTTAAAACCAAAAAAATTAAAAATGTGCACAAGGTTTGTTTACGATTACATTTACTGCTAGAATTATCACTGTAACTTGTGAATACAGTGCTTTGTCACAAGAAAAAAACAAAAAACACCTAGTTATCTCCTCTTGAAAACAATATGTATATTTCAATATGGTTTACTACCTTTGGAAAAATTTTCCTTCTATCGAGGTAATATTTTTTTCTCAATATGTACCATAACTCAATGAATTTCAAAATGGCAACTCTTAATGCTGGCCAATACTAATATAATATTTTCGAGATGTTTGTTTATTGGATTTAACATCCCACTGACAGTATTACAGTCATTTGGAGACAATGTCTACCTGAGACAGATATAGTGCTGCCACACTGCAGTATCATGCCATAGACATGTGGCATGATACCACACCCAGTCACATTATCCTGACACCAGGTCAAACAGTCCTGGAACTACCATTATATGCTGAGCACCAAGCAAATGAGCTACACAAGTACCATTTTTAACGACTTTGGTATGTCGCGGCTGGGGATCAAACCCATGAACTCCTGCTCACAAGGTGGACGCTCTAACTACTCGGCCACCGGGGATGGTATTTTAGAGATGAGCACAAAACAAGATTCTGAGATAGAAAGAAGACTGACAGACAAGAACAAATTAAAGTTAAGGCATAGAAATCACTTAGGCTGATAGTAACTGTTGATGTCAGATGCTGAGACTTACCTTGCAGGCTGAGTGGCACCAGAGCTGGGGGACAGACCAGTGGGTGTTGTCCATCCCTAGCTCCTCCCAAAGCCACTCCCCCTCTCCCACGGTCAGTAACCAGAGGTCGTTAAACACCTGCATGCAGAGGATAGAAACATGAATTATACAATACATTGGCATAGTTTTAACTTTAAATATCTCATTAATTGCTGACCACATATATATTCTCATTTTATGAAACATGCTCTTATTTTATATTCCCGATTATCTTGTGTTTGGTAAGACTCAACTTCTTGAGACATCCAATGGACCTTCCAAGACTTTGAAAATCAAAGCCACATCTTTCTTTATTGCTAGGGCTGTTGGATTTTGTTAATATGATGTTTTATAAATGAATCATTAGATATAACAAGAATGTTCTCTGAAACACATGTGTTGCCTGCTGAAGCATGATGGGAAAAGTGTAACGACGATGGAAAAGTGATCCCTATGTGTCACCTCTGCTTACAGTAGGTGACACAAAAATTGAACATTTTTGATATGTTCTGAAATCATCTCATATTGCTGAGTACTCCCATTTAGACACAAGTGTGGGAGTAATTCATGTTTTTGTTCTTGCACCTCAATATAAATAATAAAAGTAATATTTCATAATGTTTATTCTTTGGTAATTCAAATATGGTGTATTAAAACATGATTCTTTCTTTTTCATTGCATTTCATTCAAATGTATTTTAGCATTACACCAGGTTCTGGTAGAACATGGGATTGACATTGTTCTCAATTGGCTCCAACGTTTCTTAAATGGCAAAAATGTAGGAGAAAGGTTTGAAAACCTAAAAGGAATTATTTTTCCATTAAACAAGAGCTGTCAGAGGACAGCACGCTCGACTATTCAAAATGCTTGTTGGTAAATCAAATGAAATCTATTTCAGTTCTTGCCCTTCACATACCCTGTACATAATAAAAGTAAAAAATGATATACCTTGATAGTCTGATACCCCTTAATATTTTTATGATGTCTATAATCAATCCCATGCCTAGTTACTGAGACATAAGCACAATAACACTGTGCATGCAAAACTTTAACCAAAAATCCAAGTTAGAAAAGGGCCATAATTTGTATAAAATTCAGTCCGAAAGTTATCCTCCTTAGTTTTCTGATGCCCCTGAAGACACTTCTTAACTTTCTAGTCAATTCCGAAAGCAATTTCTGAGATATAAGCTGGTTATGCAAAAATGTAACCAAAATTCTAAGTTAAAAGGGGGTCATTATTTTTAATATATTCCATCAAGTGTTATCTTCCTTTATAGTCTGATACCCCTAAACATATAAAAGATGTTTCAAATCAATCCCATGCCTGGAATCTGATATATAAGCATGAAAGTACCTTGCATGCAAAACTTTAACCAAAATTTCTTAGTTTAAAAAGGGGCCATAACTTGTAATATATTCCATCAAAAGTTATCTACCTTGTATGATAGTCCTAAACATATTAAAGATGTTTAAAATCAATCGCATGCCTGGATACTGAGATATTAGCATGAAAGTAACTTGCATGCAAAACTTTAACCAAAATTTCTAAGTTAAAAAGGGCAATAATTTGTAACATATTCCATCAAGAGTTATCTACCATGGTTGTCTGATGCCCCTAAACATATTCATAAACTTTCAAGTCAATACCATGAACGGTTATTGAGATATAAGGTTGATAGTTACTTGCACGCAAAACTTTAACCAAAATTTCTAAGTTAAAAAGGGGCCATAATTCATATTAAATTCAGTCAAGAGTTATCTATCTTGGTTGTCTGATGCCCCTGAACATATTTATAAACTTTCAAGTCAATACCATAAACGGTTATTGAGATATAAGGTTGATAGTTACTTGCACGCAAAACTTTAACCAAAAGCTGCAACGTCAACGCCGACGCCGACGCCAGGGCGACTACAATAGCTCTTATATTCTTCGAATAGTCGAGCTAAAAATGAACAGATGCAAATTGTATCAAAAACCAATGGTCACTTTTAGTCATTTGTTGATCAAATGATATCCCAGAGTAGTTATTGGATAATTTAATGAATTAACTCATTACCTCATGAATATTCATGTTCATTGATGACTTGAGGGATGTTTGTTTACAACAATGGATATTTCTTTTCCATGCAGTATAGATATTGAGCTACAATATTGTATGAGATAACCAAGACAGCTTCCTGCAAGAGCTACCTGATCTAGGTCTGCTCTGCTCGTCAATACGTCAAAATGAAGTATACGGTTAATTTGTACATTTATAACTAAGAAAGACTGTCTTTGCAATGAAGATACACGTGTATTACAACTTTAAAGACAATTTCAACAGGGGATCGGCATTACCTGGTATAATTCTCTGATTTAAAACGGACCAATCAGTGACAGGGGAAAAATCTCACGTGAGTGTTTATTTCCCATTAGGCAATGTGTGGAATTTTACACATGCATGTAGATTACTGTAGGTGTTTGGGAAAACCTTGTTGATTTGTGTAGGTTAACATCTCATTTCAGAGTGTAATGGTCAATAAACAGTAACAAAAATAAAACCTTGTGAGAGCTTATAAGTAAAAGGGTCAGCATTTGTACCTGGTTGGGTCCACCGCAGCCTCCCAATATCAGTATGTGTTTATCATCTAAAGTAACCTAAAAAGAGAAAATCAATAACAGTGTAGATTAATGATGGTGTGATTAAAATCTAGTCAAGCACTGAACGAAACATTCATATTTTATAGCCAGTCTACTTAGGGTGCATTTTTTATGTGGTCCAATCCCTATGGTCATACAATGTATACATAAAATCATAAAAGCATCTTCAAATTGATTTAACTCCTATATTTTTCTGATATATTTAACAAAATATCAAACTAAGCAGCTGATTTTTCAGAAGACGGGAACATCTATCTATAATTATAGACATTTTTAACTTAATTCAAGAATGATAAAGAAGAATTACTCTCCACCAGAAATAACAGATTTTAGACTTTATATATAATAATGAAAACAACCCTTGGGCCCTAGATATAATGAAAATGGAACTGTATTGCATATAAAATAAAGAATGGCCATGTTTATTTGTGAAATTTTCACCTCTTTGGAATCAATACTAAAATCAGTTAAAGGTCAACATATTCTCCACAATATATAAAGATATTTATATATTTAATTACCGATCATGACTTTGATCATCAACTGTTTAGGCTGAAATGTTTTCCCTACAAATCTATCCTTAGTGTTGGTCATTTCAGGACTGTTTACCATTTGTTCAACAAAAGTAATTTTTGATAGAGAGAAGACTCAACCAAAACCAAATATGCCTTTAAGAGATTCTTGTTCCAAATGAGGTCAAACCCACAACTTTTGGATCCACAGTCTTGTTCATTTCAAGTAAACCATGGCAGCCCTCTTTGAATTTGAGATATATCTACTTAAGACAGGTACATGCATAGTGCTGCCTGGAACTACCCTTCTATGCTGAGCGCCAAGCAAGGGAACTATACCAGTACTATTATTTATAACTTTTTTTTTTTTTATGTAGCAGCTGGGGATCAAACCCATGACCTCCAGCTCCCAAGACGGGCGCTCTAACCACTCAGCCACCAGAGATGGAAAAATATTACTACAACACTAAATAAATTTATGGATTAGGGGCCAAAACACTAAATAAATCATAGAATTGGGGCATCTGATACAATGCCAGTGTAATAATCATAAAAGATCTAACACACATGTCGCCCAGTGGATGGTGCTCGTACCTGTGTCTGGCCATACCGTGGGGCCGGCCTAGTGTTGTTTATGTGGGGCATTCTCCAGGACCCCTCTATAAAATCATACACCCACAGCTCATTTGTCCTGAAAAACACCCAACAAATAAGTCCTATATTTACTTATGTAACAATACCATACTAGGAGTCATTGTAATCCTTCATGAATATTCATGAACAAGTTTATGAGTTAAAAATACCAATTTACTGAACTTAAAATGGCATATGAAACAATGTAGCCTGGTCCCTAGACTTGGCAATTTTGTGAACTTAATGGATCCTTTACTAATCCTGTAAGATCAGACCATTCACATGAAATTATCAATAATGAATACCACAGAGTCATCTTAAAGATTGCTCAATATATGGAAATATCCAGGCTCCCATTTTCTTTTATTTTTAATATGCAAATTTTTTAAGGTTTTATGTGTTTGTGATCTTGTCATTGATAGTTAAATATAATGAGTTTCAATGTTTGCCTCTTTAATGTTTCTGGGTATACTTCTTGTTCTAGTATAGTAATAAATGTGTTTAACCCTTTCCCTCATAGAGGATACCATGAAAAGACCTATACGAACAGCATCAAACCAGATCAGCCTGCGAGTAACTCGCAGGCTGATCTGGTTTTATGCTGATCGCTGCTCCTCAGTGGTCTGGTAATGAGGATTTTACAATTAAATTTGGTAAGGTTTGAGTTTGGCTTTCTGCAGATCAGGCTTTATGTGGTACCTATTGAGTGCGTCAAAATGAGTCTATATGAGGGAAAGGGTTAAATCTTCAAATGTAAATAATGTTGACTAGCCAGTACAATGTGCTACATACCATTGTATAGTAATGTTTAACTGCAGTACACAATTGTATACCTATCACAAGTCTCTCACCTGACCCCTGGGACCTGTGATCCCCCGAACACCACCATGAGGTCGCCAATGACTGAGGCTGAGTGTCCCGCCATGGGCTGGGGACTCTGGTGGGACAGCGTGGTCACGTGCGACCAGCGGTTCATCCCTGGCTTGTATATGTGCAACTCAGAGAAAAACCTGGCAGCCTGGAAAGATAGAATAAAGACTGTGTTGGTTGTAGGTGTCTTACATGGCTTTAAGTATTAACCTTTGTTCTAAAAGAACTTGTAAGATATCTTCTTTTAAGTCCTGACATATCACACAAATAAATAGCAAAACAAAACTTTTTACAATATTTTTATCAGATAATTTTTTAATTAAGGCCATACTGGAAAAAACTACATGAATCCGGATTTTGTTTAAACCTTTCCAAACTTCACACAGCTATATCAGTTGTATACAAGCTTTAAAATACATGTAGTTACATTGTAAAGTATGTTCAATCTATTCTGTTATAATGCACTGTTGTATGGTGGAGAGATCTGTATTGTTATTGATTTTTGTTGTTGTTGGTTTGTAAAATTTCACCGACAATGGTTCTTTCATTTGAATACTTTGTTTACATTAGAGAATTGCACTGCTACATCAATGTGACATCACACCACAAACACGTGGAAAGTCAACTTGACACCGGGCAGCGATTTTTTTCCTTCTTTGAATGGGTCCTGTAAAAGGACCTGTTCCAAATGTCACAGGACCCGTTCCCAATTTAAAAAAAAAAGATAAATTTCCTTTTCTTAATGATAAAAACATGAAATATCAATTTTAACAACTTTACATTGTAGCAAAGTTAAAAAGAATCTTAAAGTTTGTTCTTTTCTTAAAAGAATTACTTTAAACCAGTATCTCAGCATAGTAAAATAACCTGTTTAAGGCTTTTGCAAATGTACAACCAATTAATTTCCCAATCTTATGATTTGCAAATTCTCTTTTTCCCAATGTACTTATTTTTGTGATTCAAAAATTCCCAATTTGATAAGTACAGGACCCGTTCACAATAGGCTGAAAAAATCACTGCCATGGCAAACAGTCCAGGAACTACCCTTGTACACTGAGCATCCACATCTGCACTCATTTAGACCTCGACAGAAAGATCACTACACATTAACCCTTTACTTCATGAATATTCATGTACAAATTTACAACTTCATGAATATTAATCAACTGAACTTAAAATGGTTTATGAATTTGTAAATTTTTCTTTGCTCTGCAGACTTTATAGAATCTGAGCTACAAGTTTGTATAAGCAAACAGAGGAGACCCTGATCATATAGGTCTAAGGAGCTGTCCGGTCTGGGTCTACTCTGATTGCCTATGCATCAAAATGAATCTATATGAAGTATAGAATTAAGATAGCTATGCATGAATGGCATCCCCCCTACCTGGTGCAGTGGGAAGGGTGTGGGGTGACTCCAGCCTCCAAACAACACTAGGCTGTCCTTGTACACCACCAGACTGGCACAGGCCTTGGGGAAAGGATAGGTCCCTGAAACAAACAACTCACACTATCATGGTTGCACATATAGACTTTCTGATCTGTATGTTTATTTAAATTTAAGTAACTTTCAAACTAATTTTTACATTGGGGGTACAGTTTTTGACAGCTGTCTGATCTGTTTCTGCTCTATTTGCCAATAAATCATAATGAGTCAAATGAAGTAAAGGGCTCAGCACTCCAAAATCTAAAAGTAAATCCCAATGCATTTTTTATTACACATACAATTTAAATTCAATCTCAATGTGGTATCAATGTACTTTCTATTTTGAACAAACCAAATTTCTTCATGGTACACAAAGTTGCAAATTTTGATCCATAGTTTTTCTAAACGTCCCCCAAATATTTCAAAATTAGCCTTTTTATCTATATATCAGGGCGTCATTGACCCCCATCTGAAAAATCCCTGCAACCAAAACAAATCTATAACATTTGCTTTTTTTTTAAAATCTGATATAAATATACCCATAGCAAGTGGGCGTATCCACTCCCGTGTGGCGAGGTCAAACCTCCAGAGATCATTTAGAGTGGTGTTGGTTGCTGTGCATCCTCCAAACACATACAGGGACTTGTCGTAGTAGCAGCAGCAGTGTGAATAGCGCTCGGTTATGCGAGAGCCAGCATCTGGTCGGATACTAGACCAAGTGAGACTGGAGTTGTAGACACTTTGCAGGTAGTGCTGGTACAGCTTCCGAATCACAACTGCAACATATATCTGAATATATAGTTTCAAACTTAGATATAGAGACCTACTTCATTGCCTTGACTTTGGAAATTCAATAAAAAAACAAGAGGGCTAAGATGGCCCTGAAAACGCTCACCTGAGAAATTTTTATCTTGATTGCCTTAACTAGTTAATATATTATAGCACACATTTAGTTCAAATGAGCTAATACAAAAGTTGATGGTTAAAAATGATCATTTTGTCATAATTCTGATGACATTTTGTTTCAATCTTGTTTCGTAATTTTTGATGCCACCAAGCAGTCAGCTGAGTTAATTTATTTCACTATGATCGTAAATGTTGTCAATGCAAATACAGTTGTAAAAATGCTTCAAAAACAGATAAATATGACACTTTCCTAGTCTAGGTTAATAAAGTAATAACTTTCAATATTACCAAATGAGTTTCCTTACAAAAATGTTTTATCTGTAAAAATCTCAATGAAAAGCTGAATTTGTTCTCCTGCTGTGTTTATCTTTCATTCATAGACATGGCTGACCTTATAGATAGTACAATGCACATGCTACATGACATCACTGAATCAAGGACCAAAATGGTGACCATATTATTATTTATTTGTCCCATTTATTTTGAGTGAGGTGTGCATGGACGGGAAAAAGTGATACAAAATGTAGCAGATCATCATGCTGATGGTTTAATTTATATTAATATAATGATAGATTGAATTTAACAGATTTCATATTTGTTTCATGCATTTATACAGTTTATCTCACTGAAACATGGACTTTAAACTTTAAAAAACTTCCTCTTTGTTAATATTGAAATGAACTCCATCGGTCAACATGTCTGACGTCGTCTCCGTCTATCTTGTAGGCCTAGGGCTTGGTACTTCAAATATATTATCATAGGCAGTATCGGGTCAAATACTGAGAAAATGTCAGACCTCAATAGGCAAATGCAACCTACCTTTCACGATTCTGTACCAGTGTGTACAGACTAAACTTGCAGATTTTAAATCGTTATACGGTGAAACTTTCATCAAATGTATTCTAGAATCTCTTCTGGAAGATCACATATTGTCGGCATTTCGTTTGCAGACGGTGCATTATCCCATCTGTTTCCATTTTAAGTTCAAATTCTATTTAAAAGCGATCACATAGAATAGGACGCCGCCATTTGTATTTTTTTTTTTTTGCACCAGTGTATTTCGCGGCATCAATCAGTACTCAGTTCTGAAACACGGATCACAGACATATGCAGGTGAATATGTATATACACGGATTCATGAATCACTGAGTGCATATATTATTGGTCTGGTCGCCATTTAAGAAAAAAAAAGAAATTATTAAGCAATCAGTTCATACAAGCATATATATGACTTTATCCCCCAGATACCCTTCAAAATACATCTCCATCATATTAGAAACGTTTTTTTTTTCGGGAGAGCATACCCCGGACCCTCCTAAGCACCCCCCCCCCCCTCGCCCCTCAAACCCCCAGCCGAAAAATAAAAAAATCTGGATCCGGGCCTGGCAAGTGAGCCATATATATTTAAGATGTTCAAAATCTAATTGCACATAAATAACGGACAGGCTTACGGACATGAGCCCACTAGTATTGTGGAGCGAGGCATTAGGTAGTATTGTGGATACGGACGTTGCAAACGTCGAACAAAAACTTTATTTATTGTAAGGAAACATTAGCGTTAACATTTCCGACACAAACAACGCCAAAAAAAAAAAGAAAAAGAAAAAAAAAAGTCAAACAGAACAGCTTGTTAGAGGAATTCAAAGTCCACAAACTACATAAAACCACGCGAGCGGGTAATAACCGATTAACATTTATAAACATAAGAAATGGCATTAAAAGATGAGTAATGAACGTGAAATTAAATAGACATGAAAATCATATTAAAGCTAAAAGCACAAATTGCAAACAGACATTAAATTATTAGAAAGCAGTCTATAGTACTTGTGCATTAGCGGGATGGGCATGTTCAGGTGAGGAATTCCTTATAGTTAGTTATTTTTAGCTAAAGTTAGACTGCTTTATAGTGGGACGTTGCGTTGTAAAATGGAGCGGCGCTCCATGTTGTATTGAGGAGAAAGTCGTCGCGTGGTGTTGACTTGACTTGACTATTTGAGTTTACCGTCGATTCGAAGTATTTCAATCATATAGCGACGTCCAGTTAATTGAAGGTGGAGGAAGACCCCGAATGCACGGAGGCATCCGGGTAAACCACCACCGCACGGCAACTGGAAGGCTTCCTCACATGAAAATCCGAATGACACTGCCGGGATTCGAACCCACGCGGTGAGGGACTGAGTGAGTGTTAAAATTCAGCGACTTTACCCTCTCGGCCACGGGGGCCACCTCACGTGTATTGTGAAATTGGAAATCACGTTGTATTTAGAGAGGAGTCACTTTGTATTGTACAGTGGGACCGGATGTTACGTTTTATTGTTTAGTGAGACGCAACTTTGACGTCACGTTGTATAGGTGAATGGGACGTCACGTTTTATTTCAGTGGGATGCTACGTTTTATTGTTTGGTGGGACGGTACTTTGGATTGGTGAGTGGGACGCCACATTGAACTGTGGAGGTAGATGTATTTTACAGAGATATTGCATTGTTTGATTTCACTGTTCATTAAGTACTCCACGGCGAAAGCAGTCTTGGTGTCGTGTTCATGATCAAGCAATGAGAGGTTTATTTATAATGAAGATGACCAGAGGAAATGCATCATCAGTTATGTCTATTAGTAGTCTATTTTATAAGCTTTACTTGCTTCTGACAGTCA
This sequence comes from Solen grandis, assembly GCA_021229015.1. Lineage (NCBI taxonomy): Eukaryota > Metazoa > Mollusca > Bivalvia > Adapedonta > Solenidae > Solen > Solen grandis. The sequence continues at coordinate 24,856,973 of CM037794.1, forward strand.
ACGGCATTTTATCCCATCGGTATTAATCTCAATAATGATCTTAATGCGTTATATCATCGGCGATAAAGCCATCTTTCATGTGAGTGTGATGGTTTGACCAATTTTCTAGGAAAGACCTGGTACACAAATTACCGATTTATCTTTGCTAATAACATAATACAAAATAGATGTTTGAGTTTTAAATTATAGGGATGTCACTCCAAGCGAAATGTAACATTTTTAACCGGATCTAATGTGCATTTTAGAACATGAATAAATTGGTCACGAATAAACAATTCGGATGTACAATAAACGTAACGTAATTCAATAGTAGCGAACAAAATATGTCTGCATACATGTGCTTTCCGAGAAAAATACCATTTAAATATGTATGGTTGTATATAATTCCCAGTGTGTGACCTCGAATTTATGAAACGATGTCAATTATGCCATCCATTACGAGGTTTACCATTTTTGCCGCTATATAGTTTCCGGGACGAATCTTACATACTTGTTAAAGAGGTAAAAGTAAAAGGTTTTTTTTTTATAAACAATTTGTATATCTCATAATCGTTGGATTTTCACTAAGAAAAGAGACATTTGCATGCTTGATTTTCATATTTATTCTCCTCTGCTGTGCGCTACTAAATAGGCTTTCGATGTCCCTTTATTGAACGATTTGGTTGTTAGAAAGCACAAGTCTTTTACACTTGTTTCAGAAAATATAATTTGGTGATTGTTATAGAAACTATTAAAAAATCTTCGGTGTTTAGTAGTCAAGAAATTTGCATTGCCTCTCTCCCCTTATTCGCAAACAGGATACATGCATCAATTTTGTTATAGCATTTTCATTTCCCTTTACGTACATGTTTCCCATTAATTACTGTCCTGTAGTACTCTCTTCGACAATAGGAAAATAAAACAATTGAATATCAAAGATCTTATTATGTTCATTTTGTATGTCGGGGATGGAACCCAAGCCGGGTGGGTGGTTAACAAGCAAAAATCCTAAGCACATTGTGGCGTCCCAAATGGAATACGCTAAACAACAGTCGAAACACAGCTGACATTCTAAAGATTGCCAGACACGTTCAATAACATTAATGTGCAATAACATTACAGCTTTCCAGAGAACACCAGCATGAGGATGTAACAATAATTGATCTTTATTAATACTTAGACTATCTGCATAATCCATAAAAAAAATTGCTTTCTTGTTTCTGCTGGGTGTATCTGATCCGATTTGAGTAAAATTTATGTTTTGGGATCAAGAATGACGAAATAATTGAAGTATTACTGAGCGCTTAGTATGGAATGTGGAATTCAAGCTTCGTGTTATAGGTATTACATCTCATAAAACATTGAAATTACGAAGAAAAACGTCATTTAACATAGGGAAATGTATATACGTATGTGTTTATGAATGCATGTCATGTCCCATTGGAGATATGTTAGTAGCTGGAGGACTGTAATTTGCTGTCTCACTGTTATATCACGCTGCAGACAAGTGATACGACATCGCACATAGTCAGCCCCCACCCCAAAGGTCTCGACCGACCTTCTTTTTTTCACGGCCGACCCTAAACTTGTTTTTATTTACATTTCTGCCTTTAACCCCCCCCCTTTTTTTTTTACTTTTCGCATCATTCGGATGGAAAAACAACAACAACAAACAAAAACATATCCCTACCATCTTTTTTTCTGGCTGGAGACCAGGAACGGAACTTCTTTTTTGCCTCACAAAATTATACGCGCAGAGGAAAAAAAAACATTCTGAAAACTGATTAGATTAGCATAAAAATGATGAAAGATTATGATTTGTGAAAATGTACAAAGGAAGTATACGGATGTATCATTACGTCAGTAATACAGTGTTACAGCGAGTCAAACTATTATAAACCTGACATGGCATTATATGATTTAAGATTGGTTCCCTTGCTTAATTTCAGTCTTGCACTATGTTTAAAATGATAAAGAAATCGAAGTCTTCCGTCAGGATGAATTGAATGTTTTCTAAAATCTGTCTTTATTTCCGCACAGGTCGATTTTCAGTTTAGAAATATGAGCGTTGAATGAGACCTTTGCATGCATGAGTTTCGTTCATATCCTTCTTTGATTGACGCGAATAGGCTGAGAAAATAGGGATTTCCGTCAAAGCTTCACGATCTTGTCGGCAGCAAACGCGTGTCCAATTTACAAATATTCTAGAAAACCACAGAGATTGTTATTCTGATACATTATCTAAAGAAATATCAGATAGAAATCGTCAGAGATAGTCACTGACATAAATTAAAGAGAACAAATTAAATATACAGGGATTTTGTGTTCCCTTGATCTCAATCCTTTATGTATCATGTATTAGATGATTGATTTCCATTAGTTCAATTCCAAATATTATTTTAGCTGTCTGAGAGGCAATCAGTTGCTTTAAAAACCAGGTGAGGTCACAAATCGAAATGTCGTTTGACTATGGTATAATTTAGGCTACCTGTAGTAATACAAATACATGTATAGCCATGATGCATCATTATTATAATTAAACGTAATCTTAAACCCTCTAAACAGTCTGGATAAATGTCAATATTACTTTTAGCACGATAAGTATGGAATAATGTGATTCAGAAATTGTTTCGAACCTACTCGGATATCGTTGCGCCAACAAAATATACATTCCTATGCCGGGAATCGATCACGTGCCGCCTGGATGAAAATAAGGAATCCTTACCTCTAGACCACATCGGAATTCTCTAACTTAAAAATAACAAATGGCTACAGTTCTGAAGATTTCTTGACACAATCAATAAA
>CM037794.1:24859856-24909856 GCA_021229015.1 Solen grandis
ATTATCACAAAGAATATCTGAACTACAGTTTTTGTCAAATATCATAAAACAAAAGAACTGACCTGTCAATTTCGGCCATCATGGATTCCTTCATTTCGGTGATTTTCTCCAGCATTGTGCTGTACAGTTCTCCGATCGCCTGTTTCTCCTTCTCCACATTGACCTCTATCTCCTCCAGTAACGCGTGCAGCAGTAAGATACCATCCCGAACTGACGTTTGGAGATCTCGAATTGACTATGCGAAAACACATCCAAAATATGACATCATTTTCTTGTATAAACAAGAGTAACACTTTAGGCCCTCTTGCCATAAATGGCATGGGTATAAAAAAAAAAAACTGTTGTACTGATATACTGTATTGAGCTCTTTCATCAACTTTGGCCATTTCAAGCTGTGTTTGAACAATTATCACTGTCTAAATTGTTAATAATAAAAAAATTAAAAAAGAAAATAACAAAAATTTTATGAAAGGGCAGAAATAAAGATGCTAGAGTCTAAATGAGTAAACTATGGACACCAGATGGCAGCTGGTCATCAAACTGTCCTAGAAGCCAATTATACCACTTTAACCCTTTCCCTCATATAGACTCATTTAACCCTTTCCCTCATATAGATTCATTTTGACGCACTCAGTAGGTACCACATAAAGCCTGATCTGCAGAAAACCACAGTTAAACCTTACTTAATTTAATTACAAAATCCTCATTTCCAGACCACTGAGGAGCAGCGAACAGCATAAAACCTGATCAGCCTGCGAGTTACTCGCAGGCTGATCTGGTTTTATGCTGTTCGCATAGGTCTTTTCATGGTTTCCTCTATGAGGGAAAGGGTTAAGGTATCTACATCATATAATAAGTTGGCTCACCTGCATAGCATCATCCAGCTTCTGGAATCCCTGTTTATAGGCAGTCTCTAGATCCACACAGTGTGACCTGCTCTCTCTGGCATAATATGAATAAGAACAATCTTTATCTATTCCATCCCCTTCTCCAAATATATTTCTGTGTCACTTGACTAACTGAAACACTCACCAGCTGTTGATAATCTTAATTAATAGGCTTTGATTAATCTGTCAAATTGAAATATCAAAGTCACAAAGGGACACAGTGGCTTCAGGCATCAAAATGTTGAAAGTGTCACAAATTCCTGAACAAAGCATACATGTACTTATTGACACTACAGGTAAAAAGATGTACCGGCAGAGTTCATTTTAGGATTGCCACAGAAGGGACCAGTGTCCCATGCCATCTCTGAAAAGGGGCCACCTATATTTGTATTAGGTCATACTTGTGTTAATGGCACTTTTCAATGCTTTGTCCTGCTCAAAAAAAAAGCTAGACTTGACAGCGGCACTTATCATTTCATATATTTTAACCCTTTCCCTCATATAGACTCATTTTGACGCACTCAATAGGTACCACATAAAGCCTGATCTGCAGAAACCACAGTTAAACCTTACCAAATTTAATTACAAAATCCTCATTTCCAGACCACTGAGGAGCAGCGAACAGCATAAAACCTGATCAGCCTGCGAGTTACTCGCAGGCTGATCTGGTTTTATGCTGTTCGCATAGGTCTTTTCATGGTGTCCTCTATGAGGGAAAGGGTTAACAAACTCAGCCGGGATTACGCTTGGGGGATCTATGCGGGATACATTGGATGTTACAACCTCAGGGGCGCATGGTTCTGGGCTTGGTTGTTCATTATTTTCAATATTCTTCAAAAAAAATTTCCGACGAAATCGGCTATACATGTCTGCTTGTGTTTTGACAATTTGCATTAATCATTTGTGTGACTTGAGGTGTACAGCCGGCCAATTAAAGTGTACCTAATATATCGCAGACTGCTTGGATTTACAAATCTATTAAATGTGTAGAGAATTTATAGAAATAATTTCCTGGTTGCACATAGTTACAGTATTAAATAAACAAACCGTTTGTGCACAAAGAAATCGCCTTTGGCAAAAATGATGCGCCAGGGGCATGTACATATTTTTTAAGGGGCCAGTCAAATATTAAGCAGGCCTTTAGTGCAAAAACACAGCCTAGATGAACTCTGTACCGGTGCAAGAAATTCATAATAATATGAATCTTATTTTGTTGGGGGAATGATACATGAAATTGATTGCATTTCAGTTACTGTTTTTCCTTTTACCATATAACAGCAATCAAAGAAATATCCAATAAAACCACTATCAACACTAAATTAACCAGCAAGTGACTCACAAGAATAAGGCCCCAGTGGTCCAGTGGTCGGGACCAGTGTACTTAGTATGCAGATCCAAATAGTGTGGGTTCCAGCCTAGCTGGTGGAAAAAATCCTTCTGTAACTTCCAAGACTCAAAGTACTGATTGGAACAGGAGCAATCAATAAAGAATTAAATAAGTATCAAATACTTGCTTCATTTTCAGAGACTGATAAGGTATTAGATTTCTCATTTAACTATTTTTACTACCAATATCTCTATATGGTTTCAGTGTTGGATCAGTACCAAGTGCTATAAAGGTCCTGAATAATTCCTCCCTCCACAACTGCACCTATACCACCCAATTTGATTTTTCAGATACTACAGTCATTTGGGACCTTTAACCCTTTCCCTCATATAGTTTCATTTTGACGCACTCAATAGGTATCACATAAAGCCTGATCTGCAGAAGACCACAGTTAAACCATACCAAATTTTAAAGATTATATAGGCAAACTAGCCGACCCACTATGGGCCTCATTTTCATTCAGTAATTTATAGTAGACAGAGATGAGATAAGCTGACCATTTGTGCCAAAAGAAATTAAATTCTTACCAATGGTTTCATGGAATATATAAGGAAGCTAACCGACCCCTCTCAATTGATTTTAGCTCTTATTGTAGACAGGGATTATCTGACCACTGGAACTGAATGAATGAAGAATGAGATATATTAATACTAAACTTAGTAACATTGGAATGTGGCTGCTAGGGATCCGATCCACAACCTCTGGCATCTCTAACCATTCAGTTAAACTAGGCAAGATTTGCTAGGAAGAGTTTGACTGTGAAAAAACTGTTGACCTACATTTTCATGTCTCTGAAGCAGTTTATACACAGCATCACCTTCTTCTCTGTGGAAAACAGAATGTAGGGCTCGCCATGTATTTCTGGAACAGACAAAACAAACAAACTATTGGTGACTAGAAGGTATCAGTAATTAAACATCCATTCAACATAATTTTGATACATTTTATCCCTATGAAATATTTAACATTTCTAGGGTCTACCAAATATCTCTCCACTGTATTAAAAATTTTGTTTTGGAGTTAACGTCGTAATTGTAGTAAAATCAACAAGAGTGTTCTTCTGAACATATGTGTCACCTGCTGAAGCATGATGGAAAAACTGTGACATATAGACAGACAGATGGACAACGAAAAAGTGATCCCTATGTGTCACTTCTACTTACAGCAGGAGACACAAAAACTGACGATAAATTGGTAATTTTCCATACTGTTTGACTCTAACTAACAGTGAAATAGGATTATCAAAGACTTCTATCCACTTACTACACTCCCGTTGAATGTCTCGGGTGTGTTTTGTATGAAGGACGATGTCGTGCTTCATGAACATCTTGGCACGGTGCGTCTCCTCCCGGCATGTTCCACACAGCGACTGGCTGCACGTGCTACAGAAGTACATCTGGGCCTCAGTCTGAAAATATCCAGGTGTCATTATTATCTTAGAGATTATCGTATAACACAATGAGCGTGTAAATCCATTACATGTATAATGCTGGGTATTGTGCAAAAACAGTGCTGCTCCCTTACACAAGGTTATATATTGGGTCCAATTCAAGATACTGGACCATATAACTACAGTCGAACCTCGGTTACTCCACCACCTCTCATTCAAATACCCGGCATCATTCGAAATACTTCGTTGGTCCCGATCACTCTCCTTCTTATTTCTATATAAAATATCTGGGTTATTCAAATTTGTGCCATTTGAATACCTGGCCTCATCGGAAAAGATTTTTTGGCCCGTGCCAATCAATTCGTATGATTTTCGCACCTCCTTATCCGAAGCCGCTGACGAGCATTAATTACCGGCGACATTTTGAAAACAAACAATGGAAAGGCACGAACGTCAATTAGTTACCGAAATGGGTGGAGACGGCCGCTTACAGTTTGCATAAGTTGTTAATTGATTGGATCTTTGTCCAGTTCAATCACAAAGGTAAAGGTTGTAGTATTTCGGATATGCTGGTAAAGGAAAATTTAAACAAGAGGGCCAAGATGGCCCTAAAGACGCTCACCTGAGGACATTTGTGCTGACCAAGTTTGAGGAAGATTGAATCAAAATTGTGGCCTCCAGTGTGTAAACAAGGTTTTTCTAAGATTTGACCTACTGACCTACTTTTCAATCGCTTTTTAGGTCTGTTAGATTAATGATCTTCGATAATTCGTTGAAATTTCTGAAGAGAATCGTATACCTACCAAACTGAAACCGGAAATGGAGGGCTGAATAGTTTCCTAATTTTTCATTGGTTAATAATATTATAACCTAAAACGACCGAATGTGTTTTTATTACCAACAATACGATTATCTGTACTTTCATATCTTTCTTAAAGAAAACCTTTATTTAATATACAATTGACACAATATATTCTCTTAGTCTTTTTATCATTTTATTTAATCGTAGATACTGATTTTAATATAAAACATATATCAAGTATGTAATTTAAAGTAAAAAGTGATTCAATCAAGGGCCAAATTTTAACCATTATCTAGTCATAATCTCTCAAACTAGTAATATTGCAAAATATTTTTTTTATGATTGGTCTATAACTATGAATTATGTGGGTACGGACCACTAGACAATATTTCACATCAAATCTATAGATTAAGCTCTAGGTCTTTTCCTATGTAACTCTATGTGAAACAAGTGACCACTGGTGCGGGGTCATTCATCACCGTAAGGCTATGATTTGAACAATCTTGGTAATGAACCATTAGATGATGCTACATACCAAATATCTAAGCTCTGGGCCTTATGGATTTACAGAAGAAGATTTTTTAAGATTTTCCTATATAACTCTATGTAAAACAAGTGACCCCTGGTGCGGGGGCATTTATCACCATAGGGCTATGATTTGAACAATCTTGGTAATGAACCATTAGATGATGCTACATACCAAATATCTAAGCTCTGGGCCTTATGGATTTACAGAAGAAGATTATTTAAGATGTTCCTATATAACTCTATGTAAAACAAGTGACCCCTGGTGCGGGGGCATTAATCACCATAGGGCTATGATTTGCACAATCTTGGTAATTGCCCATAAGATGATGCTACATACCAAATATCTAAGCTCTAGGCCTTGCAGTTTTGCAGAAGAAGATTTTCAAAGTTTGAGTGTTTAAAATCTATTTTTAGCTCCTGTGACCTACTTTTTCAACCAATCTGAATAATTTGTACAACTTTGATAGAGGGCATCATAAGGATGATTCCTGTGAAGTTTGGTCAAAATCCCTTCAGCGGTTCAGGAGGAGATGTTCTTTAAAGCAAATTGTTGACGACGGACGGACGCACGCACGGACGACGGACGACGGACAAAAGGTGATCACAATAGCTCACCTTGAGCACTTTGTGCTCAGGTGAGCTAAAAAGTGTAACAAGCAGACCACGATTTCATCGTTTTTCGAAACGACATTGACGTTACGTTGATACATGTAGTTTCTTGTGGTTTTGTCAGACATGATGAATGTTCATATATGTACTGAAGTAAGTATATATGCAGAGAAAAGATGAACGTTGGTAAATTAAATATTACTTATCCATTGCTTTTTTTCAAGACGCCATTGATATTGGGCACATGTTGTCGCTTGTGATTTAGTCAGACCTGATAAATGTACATAATTATATGTATGTATCTTTGTTATTGACATATGCATTGATTATCTTTGTATCGAAATCATTTATGTATAAGAAGATGAAAGTTGTAAAATAAAAGTTAATTATCTAAAGTCATTTTCATTTACATTACTTAATCAGAACATATTTTAAAAAGTGTACATTATATATTACGTTCACTGCATGAAAAAAGTGGGTGGGATGGGCTTTTGTTCTAACGATCGACGTGATTTGGGTTATTCAAATACATGCCTTACTTGAAATAAAATGCCGAACCCCGGGATTTCGAATAGCCGGTGTTCGACTGTATGTAAAAATGCCTGGGAAGTACACTAGTACACTAGAACTATCACTAAACATGATAAATAACCCTTTTCTTCATTTAATATGAGTGTAGAATGAGCCATGACATGCATAAATCCTGTATAGCCTCCTATTTCTGTGAAGCAGGGGTTATCAATAATCAAAGATTTAGGGTCCAATGATGGACCCTGTTACATTGGCTTCTGAATTCTCATTAAATTGGGCCATACTGGGGCTATGTATAACACTGTACCAGAGGATCAGATAGGTCATGTATTTGCAAGGAACTATCATATGTTAAGCAGTCAGTCATGAATCATAACAAGAGTGTTCTCTGGAACACATGTGTCGCCTGCTGATTGATGACAGAAAAAGTGATGACAGAAAAGTGATCCCTATGTGTCCACTCTGCTTACAGCAGGTGACGCACACAAAAAATGAAAGGATAACATACAGAAATATTCAAATAAAATTATATGATGAATAACTCTTTCAGTTTTTTTTTTAATGATTACTCATTTTGACCAAAAAATCTTACCTGTTCCTCTGAATGTACATTTTTTTAAAGAATAAGGTTCTGTATGTTGAACTCTGCTCAACTAGCATCATGAAGGATTGGGGCAAAACTACAGTAAATGCTTATTAATTAATTGTTGTTACTATAGTACTACATCAAGCCCTCAATCGCTTTAAAGTGGTACAAATTATAGCAATGGATCATCCTCATCCTGGTCAGTATTGATCACAAACATTATCAATCAAATAAATATCAGTTTTTTTGTTTTTTTTTACTATATATGACAAAAGGGCTGCATAAAACAAAAGCAATGTTGTGGATACCAGTACTTTACAACTATCTGAAGGAAATATTGAAGGATAATGTTACTAGTAATGAAACCCACAACCTACTGGTTTGATGCCCTATACATTTTGTACTCTAAAAACTTACTTTGATGTATCCTACATGTAATTTGGGACAAACAGTCCCAATCTGTAGTGCTTGACTCACACTCCAGGGAGCAATTACCTCCCTTACAATGCAGTAACCCCTGCCAACACCCACAGTAAGTGATGATGTTCAAAAAAAATGTTCTTGTGATTCCTCAAGGTCGGACGAGATCGGCAAAAAAACTTGAAGAATCGCCATATCTGAGGAATCATTCAGATCACAATGTTGTGTTTTCATTTATTATTTTGTTATGTTTGCCATTAATTGATAGTATTTTTTAAACATAAAATATGTTTTGCCATTTGAAAAAATACCACAGGCCTACTTATTAACCTTTTGTATGAGAATTAAATAAAAAATAAGTGTTTTTTTTTTATTTACTGACCATTTGATGACAACCTTTGTTTTTGTTTCGTATATGGTGGCGATGCATTATTCTTACATGAAATAAACACCAACTATTATGCTGTGTTTTATTTGATTGTGTGCAGCTCTCTTCTTTCTCTTTTACTATCTATCTTATTCGCAAACAAACAAAATCGGTTGATAAGTTGATTAATCAGGAGAACCAGTCACAGTTTGTTACATGATAGGTAGGTGCCCATAGAGGCCCTGAATCACTCACATGAGTATAGGATTACACAAGGATCATCTGTACTAAAACATTTTGAAATCTGGCCAGTAGTTTTGAAGGAGATGATTTTAAAAGTTTTCATAATTCTTTCTTTCTGTTGCCATGGCAACCAGTTTATCAACTGTGTATCAAGTTTATTTTAGCAACTTTTGTGAAGGTTTACCCAAGGATCATTCCTGCCAAGTTTAATCAAATTCTGTCCATCAGTTTCAGAGGAGATGTCATTTAAAGCAAATTGATGATGATGCACGACAGACGATGCACGTCGACAGACACAGATTGATAAAAAAAGTTCACCTTGAGCTAGAAATAGAAAAGAATGGAACTTTTATTTTTTTCACATAATCTCATATTTCTGTCATACAGATTCTCTTCCAACATGGTGTCAGACAGATATTCTCTCAGATGTAAGGGAGATGACTATGTAGGAGACTGTGCCCTACCTTGTCACAGTTCGCACATTGGACCTTGTCCCCTGATGAAGATTCCACTAGGAACTTGAGGAGGAGGTCTGGAGGGGGCAGGGCACTGCCCTCCGCTATCACAGTCTCACACCTAAATAAACAAAATTATAGGATTCAGGATTAGGAATGTAGCTGCAGCAGCAGCGCAGTGGTTGAACCCTTTTTCATTAACCCTTTCCCTCATAGAGGACACCATGAAAAGACCTATGCGAACAGCATAAAACCAGATCAGCCTGCGAGTAACTCGCAGGCTGATCAGGTTTTATGCTGCTCGCTGCTCCTCAGTGGTCTGGAAATGAGGATTTTGTAATTAAATTTGGTAAGGTTTAACTGTGGTTTTCTGCAGATCAGGCTTTATGTGGTACCTATTAAGTGCGTCAAAATGAGTCTATATGAGGGAAAGGGTTAAGATATGACATGATAAATATGGACTGGGAAGATGAAGATTTTTTTGTTGTGTAGCAGTTTCTTGTCACTGCAACAGTATTTCTTTCATGCAGCGACGTCCAACTTATCACAGGTGGAAAAAGAAGAAAAACATTAAGCACATTAAGGGACCTGGGTAGAACCATTAACCTAGCACAAGCCAACTGGGAGAAAGTTGTTTTGAAGATAACCATTAATGCTTATTATTTCACCTTTTTTTATTCATATTATGCTGTCCAGCTAAAGATAGGTGGAGAAAAAGTGCACTGTAGCGTACAGGTAGAACCAACACACTTCGGTAAACTATCTAGAAGGCTTTCGCAATATCTGAAGATGAACAAGTAATAGAACCTTACAGTGTTTTTTTACTGTTCACAGGTAACTGATGTGGTAAATATTTTGAAGCCTTAAATCATAGAGGACGGTTTTGATCATTCAACTTCGAATTCCATTACTTCTATGGAGAAAAAAAAAGTTGATTTGATTATTTTTAAATGTTCAAATTGAAAAACAATTCATAACAATTATCCCATACCATTTAACTAATTAAATCAATATTAATCAGTCCTTATTTCTATGACAGCTATAAGGAGGAAACGGTTTCAATGGAAGTACAAGGGATCCATACCCACATAATGGGCACTCAGTTTTGCCCTCCTCAATTCTCGGCTCTATACAGTGGGAGCAGAAACTATGGTAACAGTGGAGAATGCAGGGGTCCTGGTACTGCTCCTTGCAGAGGTTGCACTGCAGAGGGTTCCATGCTGATGCTTCCTTGTCCTCAGAAGTCTCGGCTGACATGAAGATTGTGCCTGACATTCCATTAACACAGGAAGCAACAACTCAGATCTTTATTCAGCACCTGAAAATTCTGCAAGATATAAAATTGAAAGTGGTGCTCAAAAGTATTCATGATAAAGAAGATAGTGATGTACATCATGTAGTAATATTATGGAGGCCAAATACATTACTCTCTTGCAGTTGAGCTATTTTTTTTTATTTTTTTTTGTATCATACTTTCTCAATGTATCACACTTTATCTATAATACCTAATTATTGCATAATAATTCACACACCAATTATCCTCAGTTTATTTAACCCTTTCCCTCATATAGACTCATTTTGACGCCCTCAATAGGTATCACATAAAGCCTGATCTGCAGAAAACCACAGTTAAACCTTACCAAATTTAATTATAAAGTCCTCATTTCCAGACCACTGAGGAGCAGCGAACAGCATAAAACCTGATCAGCCTGCGAGTTACTCGCAGGCTGATCTGGTTTTATGCTGTTCGCATAGGTCTTTTCATGGTTTCCTCTATGAGGGAAAGGGTTAACTCCGGTATTACAACAGTATTTTAACGCTTTCATCAACAAAAATGGACACAAACATGTACAACACGCTATATTATTGAAAACTTGCAAATCTAATGAAAACTAGCAATAATATTGTCTTTTTTCTCTAAATTTACTCCAAAATTCTCTATTTTACAAGTTAATGGTTGTTCATCAGCAATTTTCTTTGTTTTGGCTTGACTGACTTGACTTGACTATTTGAGTTTACCATTGCCTTGACAGTATTTCAGGCATATAGCGACGTTCAGCTAATTACAGGTGGAGGAAGACCCCGATGGCATTGAGACATCCGGGTAGAACCACCAACCTACCGCAAGCCAGCTGGAAGGCTTCCTCACATGAAAATCCGAATGACCCTGCTGGGATTTCTAATCCATATTTATCATGTCATATCTTAACCCTTTCCCTCATATAGACTCATTTTGACGCCCTCAATAGGTATCACATAAAGCCTGATCTGCAGAAAACCACAGTTAAACCTTACCAAATTTAATTATAAAGTCCTCATTTCCAGACCACTGAGGAGCAGCGAACAGCATAAAACCTGATCAGCCTGCGAGTTACTCGCAGGCTGATCTGGTTTTATGCTGTTCGCATAGGTCTTTTCATGGTTTCCTCTATGGGGGAAATGGTGAACTCCGGTATTACAACAGTATTTTAACGCTTTCATCAACAAAAATGGACACAAACATGTACAACACGCTATATTATTGAAAACTTGCAAATCTAATGAAAACTAGCAATAATATTGTCTTTTTTCTCTAAATTTACTCCAAAATTCTCTATTTTACAAGTTAATGGTTGTTCATCAGCAATTTTCTTTGTTTTGGCTTGACTGACTTGACTTGACTATTTGAGTTTACCATTGCCTTGACAGTATTTCAGTCATATAGCGACGTTCAGCTAATTACAGGTGGAGGAAGACCCCGATGGCATGGAGACATCCGGGTAGAACCACCAACCTACCGCAAGCCAGCTGGAAGGCTTCCTCACATGAAAATCCGAATGACCCTGCTGGGATTTCTAACCCACACGGTGAGGGGCTGAGTGAGTGTTAAAGTCAGCGACTTTACCCTTTTGCCCACGGAGGCCCCGATTGTTTATTTCCCTTCCTTCATCAAAATCAATAGCACAAGTGGATGAATGAAGAGTCACATAGGCCTAGGAATTCAGAGGGTGCGATACAATGAGAAAGTTTCTAAATGATCCCAAAGGCAAATACCATCAAAATTAAGGTAAACAATGCAGAAACCATTCAAATGTAGAAACTTTGTCTTGTTGAAAGTTGAAAAGTACATCTTTCATTTTGTTCCCTTCCACATTTTTATTTTTAAACCCAAACTGTGCCCCTCTAAGATTTAATTAAGAAATGCAACATAAATAAAATATATAGAATAGAAACTGTTCAAGTACCAATTAATTCTATCAAATTCACACTGATACCCCCCCAAAAATTCTTTTATAAATAATTATTCACTCAAAAATAACATTTAATACATTATAAGTCAAATAATATGCCATCATTTTGTGTGGTCCTAACTCCGCCCCTTAGGTTACATTATGGCAGTTGCGAATTGTACACATTATGACTTCAATTTAAATATATGTAAACACAGCAGATGGAATTTCCGAGATACATTTATGTTAAAAATTTGAGTATAAAAGGACCATTCTGCATGGAAATCATTTTGTCCTAAGAAAAAACACATAAAAGAGTGGTGCGAGATAAAATGTGCAATATTTATCTCTTTGAATCAAATTTTGTACAAAAATCATCTGAGTTTATTTACAGAAACATAGTAAAAAAGATTCTCACAGTCGCTTACGAGTGTGATAAAATATAGCGAGACTACGATAAAAAAAAAAAGGTGGTGGAGTTAGGAGAGGGGCCCAGTTAGGACTTCCAATGATACCAGTATGTACATGTATTGTTATTTCAATTCCAAAATTAAGTTAATGAAAAAAAGCAATTGACTTAATTTTGACGGAGTAACCATCTTTGCATTACTCAATTAAAATTGTGAAAAGTTGATGAGTAAATACCCAACTGACCTAAAACCTTTTCTGTAGCCCTGTCCGGCAGCTTGAAATACCCAAATGTACCCAAATCTTACCCAAATCTACCCATAAATCATGAGATATAAGGAAATAATTGTTTGTATTTACAAATAATACTGAAATTTTATCAAAACAATGTGTACATGATATATTTTTGATCTTCTGAGCGATCTATATTCTGGGTCCAGTAATTGTGTAAGATGCGGTCGGTTACTGTACTGCAGTATAACATCCTTTATACCTTACCTGTGTATGTAATGTTTATTCATCCCTGTTTCAGTCGTTTCGGTACTACCATTCAATTTTATATTAATATTTACTTACCCAAATCTTCTCAAATTTCTACCCAAATCTCCTCAAATATTTACCCAAATCTTCTCAAATATCTACCCAAATCTCCTCAAATACTTACCCAAATCTTCTCAAATTTTCTACCCAAATCTCCTCAAATATTTACCCAAATCTTCTCAAATTTTCTACCCAAATCTCCTCAAATACTTACCCAAATCTTCTCAAATTTCTACCCAAATCTCCTCAAATATTTACCCAAATCTTCTCAATTTTCTATCCAAATCTCCTCAAATACTTACCCAAATCTTCTCAAATTTCTACACAAAACTCCTCAAATACTTACCCAAATCTTCTCAAATTTCTACCCAAATCTCTTCAAATATCTACCCAAATCTTCTTAAATATCTATCCAAATCTTTCCAAACATTAGATTAATCACCCTTTAAATCGTTTAAAAAAAAGCTGATTTTAATTATTGTAAATAAATCGTAGTTACAGTAAGATCTAAAAAAAATGTATATATATATAATTATGTACACAGGTACGAGATCATACCCAAATCGACCCAAATACTCCCACAAATCATGCGAAATGCAGAAATGATTGTTTGTATTAACAAAAAAAAATCAAATAAAATAAAAATAAAAAAAAAATCAATAAATATACAGCCAAAAAAATATTCCCAAATCTTACCCAAATCTTTTCAAATGTCTAGCCAAATCTCTCACATCTCCAGCCAAATCTCCTTAAATCTCTCAAAATCTACCGAAATATTCTCAAATCTTTACCCAAATCTTTCCAAACATTAGACTAATCCCCCTTTAACCCTTTCCCTCATAGAGGACACCATGAAAAGACCTATGCGAACAACATAAAACCAGATCAGCCTGCGAGTAACTCGCAGGCTGATCAGGTTTTATGCTGTTCGCTACTCTTCAGTGGTCTGGAAATGAGGATTTTGTAATTAAATTTGGTAAGGTTTAACTGTGGTTTTCTGCAGATCAGGCTTTATGTGATACCTATTGAGGGCGTCAATATGAGTATATATATATGAGGGAAAGGGTTAAATCATTTAAAAAAAAAGTTGATTTTAATTATAGTAAATAAATCGTAGTTACAGAAAGATCTAAAAAAAAAAATGTATATATATAATTATGTACACAGCTTACCCAAATCTACCCAAATCCTCCCACAAACCATGCGAAATGCTGAAAGGATTGTTTGTATGAACCAAAATAAATAAATAAATAAAAATAAAAAAAAAATCAATAAATATTCAGCCAAAAAAAAATTGCCGAATCTTATCCAAATCTTTTCAAATCTCTAACCAAATCTCCTTAAATCTCTCAAAAATCTACCCAAATATTTATGACTAACCAGTTTTCGGGGTATAGCAAGTTTTCAGGATAAATTACCTTTACACCGTTTGCGCGTGAGAACGTGATATGACGAGTTGTTTTTGCTGTCCCATAAGATCAAAACAAATGTCAACCATGCTCTAATATTCAAATTAAGACATCATGTGACTTCTTGTGTAAATTCTGGACAATGTTTATGATGCACTTCCATTTCATTAAAATCTTGAACTCATATTTGATTAGCTATTTTGTAGATCAAACTCATCTGAATTATTTAAATTGACATATTTTCAAACAAAAATCCATTTATATTTTTTATTTAAGTTAATACAACTTACAGGTTTAGTATTTTGCACAGACAGCAAACTAAATGTTATCAATTACTCGGATAATAAGTCACATGATGGCTTAATTTGAATAAAAAAATTGGCGGATATTTGCTATGAATTTTAAGGGGTTGGAAAATAGCTTGTGCGAAAAGCTTTTTAAGGTGTGTAAAGCATATGTTTTGTGATGAATATGTGTAAAAATGGTTCAGTTATCCATATGTGTCATCAATGGTAACTGTCATTAAGTTTAAAATGAAAAAAAAAAAGATCTTGAATGGGGTGGGTGTAAGGTCAGCTGTTTTCCCGGATAAAGTTGAAACTTTTTCCGGCCGTGGATGCCAATCAGAAAAAACAAACAAACAAACAGCATCTCAGACGAAATAAAGGCCCTATAAATATCCAAAATCCCTGAAATGGAATTTTGGTGCATATTAAACTAATAGAGTATGTTGAGCTTAATTTGAACATACCCCGAAAACTTGTTAGTAACTTTTATATAAATGTTATCACCGTTGACCTACATTGGAATGACCGCTGCTCTGTTTTGATCGAGATGATTTTAAGATCGCAAATGTGTACAGGGATTGACAGAAGTTGTTGTTGCACCCCTTTATTCTAATTAAATGAAATTTTTAATGATATTTGATATGCTTTGTAACTCCCGGGACAGAATAAATACACGACACATGTAAACTGGTCAAAAACAAATATATTATCCTAATATATAGCAAGTAAGTTCCATACAATCACATACCTGAAGACTGACGTGCTGACTGACTGTCCACTAAACTGACTGGCTGACTGACTGCTAGAGCATGCCAACGCAGATATATAGCATTGTTGTAATCCAAACAGTCCATATTGTTTCTAACCAACCCTGTCACAGTATATTTAAACAGGGAAATGACATACAATGTACACTGTTGATGTTTAATAAAATATTTTTCTGCCAAACCACTATACACAACAAACTGAAAAATTATCTAGAATGACACAAAAAGAATGAAGGATTAAGGAAAAACCCAATGCCATCTAGGAACTCCTGATACTGGCATTTATATACGATCTGACATACGATGGCATACTTTTCTGGTATTTCGAAACCCTATATCATTTTTGTAAATTACCTTTTTTCAAGTAATGGCAAGCACACTTCAATACGCAAATTCTTCAGCTCAATTATCACAAAAGAAGAATATGGAAATTGGAACTTAACCGGTTGCAGCCATATTGATAATTTTTATTTACATTAAATGCAAGAAATTAAGCACACGTGAGAAAAACTACCAACAATGTCCAAGGCGCATTTCGTTATGCAATACCACTATGGATTTTTAACAGTAACTAATTACACAAGACAGTTGACTGGTATAACACAGACAACTTTGAATGGGATGAGATAAGTTATTTTTTCCTAATCAAATACACTTTTTCCATGTTTTCTTTCTAATATATTAATGGAATTTATTCTTTATTCTAGATAGACTATCAACAAACGCGTGCTTTGAGTCTGATTTGGTTTGTGACATTTTCCCGCGTTAAATTACGACTGCGCAAAAATTTAGATAAAATTGAATTTAAATGTTGTGCGTACATATAGGTTTTGAATGTAGATAATCAGAGGACTTTCTCCTATTTAGTGTGAGTGTGCATTTGTATATCTACATTGTGAGCTAGAAATATTGTACCTCGGTTTGTATATTTTTGGCAAAAAGATGCATTAGATTATTTCAATCTCTGGCCAGGGTAAATGTTTGGGTTAGGTTCGGTTGGCCGAAATTCATGTTTGTATGTGGCTTTCATGTTTGACTAGTTTTTTGGGCTGAAGAATATATCAACATTCATATTGGGGTAGGGCCTACAAACCATACTAGTGAATTTGAGTCGCACGTGGGCTCGCTAAGATTGTAACGTTAATATAAGATTTTTCATTAAATTGATTTCAAATATAAGTATCCCGTTTTCAAGTATATTCTATTAATTATTTATTCTTTAGCTCGTTACGTTTGTAATTTTAAACGCGCCGTGTTTATTTGAAACTGAATTGGGACTATCTAATGTCACAGTTCCCTCCCTTGAACACCATATCAAGTGCACACCTGGAGTGAGGGGGTCACACTACGGGGTCTGCGCACCGAGCCGGACAGGCAGCCTGACCCTAATTAAACAAGATATCAGTCAGTCAAGCCCAGCTACTCATTCACTATAGTTGTGTTTACATGTTTAGTAGTTTGTTGAATAAATAGTTGGAATACAATACTCAACCCAATAAAATTACATCTAGTAGTGAACAACTTTAACGTAGCGGGAACATCAGGGAGAATTCATTATAAAAAAAACACAACTAAATTACGATACGAGTATCACAAATTTAATTAATTATCTCAACAAATGGTTTGAATAGCTCTACAAATGAATTTATGAAATCATTAATTCAAATTAGGGTCTCTGTATATAGAGTTAAAGAGAACCTGTTCAAATGTAGAACATTTTATCTTATTGTTGAGATCACCAATAATGCTTGAACTGATGACATCAGTAATTCAGTTGTAGACATCTCTAATTATTTGCAAACCTCTTTAAATATATATAATTTGAGTTTATGGGTGGAGGGGATAGTAAAGGGAATATCAGTGTCAATCTTATTTCAATCTTTTATTTACTAAAACCATAAACACCATTTGCCTCCTCACAGGCATAATTATATACATTCATTAATAACACAGATCAAAACATATGTAGGTTCTAGTACAATGTAGATACATCAACATCAGTAACATAGCTAACATACAATATCCCGTGATTATTTATAAACGACAATAAAACGTGTTGCGGGCAGCTGGAACAGCTGCGACGGGTAGAAACTTTGTACCCGGGTACCTGTGGCCGTATTACTCGAGGGTACCCGGGTACCCGATGTTATTAATTTCCCTATAAATTAAAACTTGTTTTTTTTAATTGCATTCTGGCACTTGCAAAAGTATGGCCACGAATCAGACGTCTTCAAAAATCCAAGTTTGGCAGTTTTTCATTCTTCTGCAGGACGAACAGAAGAAAAATTGTAACATTTGCGACCTTGAATTAAGATACCACCATGCATGTGTCCCTTTGCTGGAGAAACCACTTATCATGAAGTCTGAGCCCCTTCACCTTGGATTTAAACATGCTCAGTGCACAGCGGGGACCGAATAACGAACCTTCACCCCCTGCCTTGCCCGTTGACATTCATGAAAAATCCGCATGAGTGGGATAGGCACGTTTACTTGCGGTGAAATTTTGTACCAAGCCATTGTTTAGTATTAGCAGTATTTCTGAACTTGTAATTTTGTCATTTGTTTGTTTTATATTGTGCAAAGACCTATAATAATCAACAAGATCGCCAAGTTATTAACCCTTTCCCTCATAGAGGAAACCATGAAAAGACCTATGCGAACAACATAAAACCAGATCAGCCTGCGAGTAACTCGCAGGCTGATCAGGTTTTATGCTGTTCGCTGCTCCTCAGTGGTCTGGAAATGAGGATTTTGTAATTAAATTTGGTAAGATTTAACTGTGGTTTTCTGCAGATCAGGCTTTATGTGGTACCTATTGAGTGCGTCAAAATGAGTCTATATGAGGGAAAGGGTTAAAATCACCTGGCAGAGTGTCTGGCTCTCATAGTCACGATATTCAAAATATTTGAAAGTGATTCATATCTTGCAATAGAACAGTATATTAATACATTCAGATGGTACCTTGTATATCAAAAGTCAGTTTAAGTTATTATTATTAAAATTATCAATTATTATCTCAAATTGCCGCTGTGTTTCAGTGTGTGGTTTGTGGGGGGGGGGGGGGGGGGGGGAATAAGCGATACAGCCTTATATTAAGCCTGTTGTCGTTCGTGCCTCGCAATGAGTGACAAGTATCTCGTAATTAAAGAAAGAATTAATAAGATATTATTGAACTATTTTAAATGTGAATCTGAATATTAAAGAAAGAACGTCGTTTAAACTGATTGTTAGTTTTTACAGAAACATTCTGATGTAGAATTTCGCAAATGTATACTTTAAAATGGTCTTATTTTGGCGACAAAGCAAATAAAACAATATATTTCGAGAGTTTTAACGGACCTCTGTGTCATCATTTTGAACATTATGGGTGAACAAATCAGGTGGCGTTTGGTGGAAAATCAGTGAGATGTTGACATGGCCGTCCACATATTTATTAGAGAGATCGAACTATTTTATTTACTGTAAAGCTTTACTATATAATAGTTGGGCATCCGGGTAATGATTAAGTGCCAGGGTAGAAGCATTATCCGACCCGATATCCGGGGTACTCGTCCCATCTCTAGACTGCCAGCTGGTCGTGACTTTAAAACAAACAGTTTCTTAGTTTTGAAGGAAACAACTGTATTATTTTCATTCAGAAATGATCATGCAAGTTTTATGAAAATAAATGTAAGATGCTTGGAGGTCAAAGGGAGAATCACCAATCGGACGTCAGAGTGAACTTGCCTATCCTCGGTATATTCTGAAAATCTCTGATGACATCTGGGTGTAGACAATAGGTTGACAAATAAAACTTCAGCTACCATTAAAAATAACTTTTGAGGCATAAAAAAAGTTAATTGTTTCCACAAATGAGACAGGGCGGCCTTTCTGTTTTTCTCCAACCTTACAATTTTTCTACATGATTTCAAAGTATGAGTAATTTGGAGTAGATTGTATATAAATCACTGTAAAGAATTTCGTCGGCCGCCCGTTTTACATTATTATTTATGGGTTATTAGTGGAAACAGAAAGCATTTGTTACGCCTCAAATAATGCACCGAGGTAATTATATATTATATCAGTAGATGCATGTTTATATAATGTTTGTAGCAATTTCACTGACAGGAAAGGCAAACATAAGACATAAATTATTACAAGGCAATAATAACAGCAATAATTATAAATACATTACAGGCAAAATGTTACAAAACAAAATGTCACAAAAAAATGGCACATTCTGTATTTATACACACACATGACGAATGTGTTAATCACGAACATGAAATCATATATTATGTGTATTATCAAAATGTACATGGACCAGCTATGCTGCCAATATATTAAGCTGCCTTCGAAAGTTTGGTCAATTGGTATACAAAAATAGCCTGTTTCCATGGTTTCCTCGATCAAGTTCAATTGCGTATGCGTCACCGGAAAACGACAGAAGTCTCTTGCACATATGTCTCAGAAACCATCAAGATAAACATAGTAATGTCACTGAAAGTACAGAAGTAAAATGATTCTTGATGTACTTTAAAATCGTTTTACGAAATTTGACGTTCATTGCACTTCTTAAACATTCCAATTTAGTAACTGGCATAAACACCGGTACATAGTACATAGCTCACGTTCGTTGTGTTATATGTTTTGCTGATACATTTGTTTCACATTTTTTCGTTCAGAAATGATCATGCAAGTTTTATGAAAATAAATGTAAGGTGCTGGGAGGTCAAAGGGAGAATCACCAATCGGACGTCAGAGTGAGCTTGCCTATCCTCGGTATATTCTGTACGTAATTTCTGGAGAAAATCTCTGATGACATCAGGGTGTAGACAATAGGTTGACAAATAAAACTTCAGCTACCATTAAAAATAACTTTTAAGGCATAAAAAAGTTAATTGTTTCCACAAATGAGACAGGGCGGCCTTTCTGTTTTTCTCCAAACTTACAATTTTTCTACATGATTTCAAAGTATGAGTAATTTGGAGTAGATTGTACATAAATCACTGTTAAGAATTTCGTCGGCCGCCCGATTTAATATTATTATTAATGGGTTATTAATGGATACAGAAAACATTTGTTACGCCTCAAATAATGCACCGAGGTAATTATATATTATATCAGTAGATGCATGTTTATATATAATGTTTGTAGCAATTTCACTGACAGGAAAGGCAAACATAAGACATAAATTATTACAAGGCAATAATAACAGCAATAATTATAAATACATTACAGGTAAAATGTTACAAAACACAAATGTCACAAAAAAATGGCACATTCTGTATTTATACTCACACATGACGAATGTGTTATCACGAACATGAAATCATATATTATGTGTATTATCAAAATGTACATGGACCAGCTATGCTGCCAATATATTGTACAGAAGTCTCTTGCGCATATGTCTCAGAAATCATCAAGATAAACATAGCAATGTCACTGAAAGCACAGAAGTAAAATGATTCTTTATGTACTTTAAAATCGTTTTACGAAATTTGACGTTCATTGCACTTCTTAAACATTCCAATTTAGTAATTGGCATAAAAAACGGTACATAGCTCACATTCGTTGTGTTATATGTTTTGCTGATACAATTTTTTTTCACATTGATAATCTGAATTATTGTCTATTATTGCCTTTAGGGACACGAAATCAAAATCTGTCCCAATTGGTTTGAACTTTTTATATGCGAGAAAACGCATTTCTCGTTGTACTTATTTTCTTGTAGGAATCGCTGCACGTTTTCGCGAACATCTTCCCTAACAGCTTCCGGAATTTCCCCATCAACGTGTACGTTAAAAATGCCATAGATGTGTCCACAGGCGACCACGTGCTCCATCCTGAATAATACATGGATTGAATTTATATAAAGGATCAACATGTTTACACAGCTGTAACATAAAGGCGAATAATGGTAGTCGAAGTCTGTAAAAGGATCAGGGACTGTAATCAAAACCTCCATAAATGTTTAAATCTATTATATTCTTTAAGTCAAAATTGGTAAACTAAAAGTTTCATGATTTTACGCATGTATCTGTAAAGACAAACAATCTGGGGAAGCAGCGTGAAAATACTATATATTGAAGAAATCTGTTATGCTCGATTTGAAAGGATGACCCTGTTAGATTTTTTGAAGCTTATATGAAGATTGTTTCGTTCGTTCCTAGTATGTGATTTTATTCACAACAACTGGGTATAAATCGTGCTCTGATACGTAAGTTTATGTTTTAAACCGTTTTATAAACTCGTGAAAAAATAGGACGAATCGATGTGAGATATTGCACTACACAGTATAAACACAAAGAAATGCCCGCACAAAATCAGTATAACTCTTGAGAATTGTTTTACATGCGGGATGCAATTAAATACTTTTGGTTTCTAATGATAACTATCGGACAGGGGAATATATATGTGTTTGGGTTCGCCTCTGCAACAATGCAAAGTATCATGCACTCACAAAGTTTAAAATTTTATTAATTTAAATCGAAATAAAAATCAATTGGATATATTCACCTGAGCAATTGCTTCACTAGGTCATATGAAATGTGTGGCCTCTGATTCTGTTTTCGTCCTTCTCCTCGCTTTGTCGTACTCAGTCGAAGAAGTGACTGGATTTCAAAAATAAGTTTATCTAATGGAGACAATACCCTGCCATCTTCTTTGGCATACCCTGGTTTACTGTCTCGCTGGTCTTTCACTTTTAATATGTGTTTTTCTATCTCCTCAAATTTATCAATCATATTGTTTTGAAATTGATTGGATATTGCTGCCTTGATTTCAACGGCCTTTGCTGCTGAATCTATAGTTTCTTTCGTACTTGCAATGGATTCTGTTCCAGAAGCGACACGCAGAGTTGAACTTACTTTGGAAGATGCAACTTGAGATCCAGAAGCAGAAACTGACATTGGTGAGCTTGGTGCTGAGTCGATACCCATCCGGGCAAAATCAAAGGGAACATTAAACTGGCCTTCCTTACCAGTCTCAGCTGCATTAGCTGTTGGTTCATTTGATGACATGACTTCCGGTTTTGTTGTTTCAATGTGCCTCTTCTTTGTTGGCATTGAAGGACTCCTAGAACTGTCATGGTCATGCGTTACACGACGTGGCGACTTCCCTGGAGACCTTGGCGATGACATTAGGGGTGATTTTGATTTAGTTGTTTGTTCAGGCCAACAAGATGAATCAACTTCCATTTGACTGCCGCTAGAAGTTCTCAGACGCTCACTTTTTCGTACCCAAGCCTTTTCCTCAACTATGACTTTTTCTCCCATGTTTACAAATTTTTTCCTTTTTATTTGATCTAGATCTTTCACCAAGTTCTGAGACAGATATTGCTGGTATACCGGCGACTCTAGTAGACTTAGACCTAGGTTTAATTATAATAACATGTTTGTCTTTATCGAGGTCTTCAATAAACTGATTTTTTTTAGCATATTCAGCACAAATATCCTTGACAGAACTTTCTTCGACATCGGTTTTGATGACGAAAACTGGATGACGAAGATAATGTCTGTGATCCTTGCACATCCCGCTAAAGAATCTGCTAATCTCATTAAAGTTTATCTGAAAGAAAATAGTATAGTTTTACTCTAGGTGACTCATCCTAAAGTTGTAGTAAATTCATGTACATAGTAACTTCAAAGAACATGCTTCATGGTTATTTAATTTTCACTGTTCTAAATAGACCCCCTATGTTTTAGTAAATCTATTCGATATTCTACTGTACATGTTTGATAGAAGTAAACGATTCAACGACTACTGTATAAATGTAGATGATAATGTAACCAGTAAGACATTCAAAATCTATTGTTTAATATACTTGCACCAACGTTTCTATGAAAGGTTCATGATAACAGCCGTATTTAGAAAGGTAATTAAAAGAATAGTGAATAGTCCCGTGACAGAGAGGTAAAAGGGTCCGCTCCGTAATCGGGAGGTCGTTGGTTCAATCCACGGCCGCGATATACCAAGGCCATTCATATGCTACTGGTGTATCTTCTCAGCACACATACGAATGGTTCAATGACTTGTTGGCGCAGTGTCAGAGTGTTGTATCTGACCACTTGTCTACGGCGTGAAATCGCGGGAGAGACAGCATTATATTTATTTCAGTTCCCCCAAATGACTGAAATACTGAACTTATCAAGTGTCAAGAGCTTACCTCTTTTTCAGTGAAATCTGCCGTTAGTACAGCAACGCATCTCTCCCGTGGTTGCTTATTGATCTCGTCTCTCTGCAACCGTGTACTGGCCTTTTTCATTATCATTAACGTCAGTTATAAGTAGCTCATCCGCCAAATCCCCATATATCAACACATTGAGCCGATCCCCCGTGTCCTTTAAGTTGTTGACAAAATCCTCGACGCTGAAATCTTGTTTAATACCGTGCCTCTTCGTTTCATAATCTGTAATTTGATATATGTTACAGTAAAATGATTATATAAAAGATATGTGTTCGTTATTGTAGAAGATGCAATTTTATTTCTTTTGCGGCTACGCCTTTCGTGAAGATATTTTTTTTTTCACTCGATGAAATAAAATATTGCGCCATCCATCAAAAAAACCAATTTTCTTTTTATTTTCTTAAAGAAAGAGTTTATATTTTTTACTATAAAATTATTATATATATTTTGTATTTACATCGAAGGAATCTACTCAATATCTTCAAGTAAAGTCAGACTAATCTTTTTAGAGTTAATTGCTGGTGAATTTTGCGACAGAACTAAGTTCATGTATTATTTACTTAATATAATATATGAAATCAATCATGATATAGCTTATAGTTGGTGAATTTTGCAACGGGGCTATTTCTCATCTATATGATGAAATATCATAGTTTGAAAGCAATAATACTCAACAGAGCTTTTTTTGCTTTCTAAAGAATTGTACGTACAACTGACTTTTACTGTGTATGACATGATAAAAACCATAGCTTACGATTTTAGAGCAAATTCCTATACAACATAACTTCCATTCTTTATAATCATATCTACAGTTAGAAATAGACTTTTACCATAATAAACAATTGGAAAATAATAGAATACAGTATATCACGGCTTTATCATTTTAGAGCTTACTGCTGAGGTGATTTTCAACTTGGTTTGTTGTGTGTGTGTGGGGGGGGGGGGGGGGTTTAAGTCAACAGTTACCTTATTTAATCTCTTGCAATTTAACACACTATGCAATATAGCAAAATGGTACTGGTAAAGCCCCTTGCTTGGCGCTCAGCATATAAGGGTAGTTCCAGTACTGGCTGGCCTGGTGTCAGGATAATGTGACTGGGTGTGGTATCATACCACATGTCTATGGCATGATACTGTATTGTGGCAGCACTATATCTGTCTAAGTAGACTTATTTCCCAAATGACTGAAATACTATTGGTGGAACGTTAAATCCAACAAATAAACAAACAGTACATTATATGCAATGTCAGCATATCACAATATAGAGATCGATACTGGGAAATTTCCTTTGCATATGATATGGTAGGATTATCATGACATCATCATCACCTCATTGAACATTTTGAAACATTAAAAAAATCTACAGCTGTGTCCAAGCTACACAATTTATAAACACTTTACTCTTTGGTAATAAGCCTTTGAAGATTTTGTCATCACTTCTACCACTACTGCTTCATCTGCTCATACTTCTATTACAGTCAAACCTGTATCAACGGTCACCTCTGAATAAAGGTCACCTGACAACAACGGTCACGGCTGAATAAAGGTCACCTGACAACAACGGTCACTGCTGAACCCGCCCGATCGTGCTTGCTCCAAAACTGAACTTTGATTAACGGTGACTAGCCAGTTCAGGTATGATGAAATTAAGAAGGAAAATAATGGGTTAAGGAATCAATTGCCTTGAAAGGCGACTCTTACAAATTAGTCCATTTATAACAAACGATGTGAGATTAAATTTGTTCTTACTAACCATATATATTCTTTAAAGTGGATAATTTTATTGTTGACATTGCTGTTAATCTCAAGAAAAAAACAACAAATCAAGATAAATAGAAAGAAAAAAGAAAAGAAAAAAAATCCTATCCAGATTGAAAAAGATCGCTGTATTCAGTTTTCTTTTATATAAAATTAAATACAGAAAGAAAGAAAAAAAGATAACAGAATGAGTATTTTATACTTTATAAACACACACATAACAGGGCGAAAGAATGAATAAAAAAGGAGTATCTTTCTATCTGATGTAGCACATCGTAACTGACCCTCCGAACAAAGGTCACCCGTGAATAAAGGTCACTAATATCTAATATTACCCTGCCCGACCTTTGTTCACAGGTTTGACTGTACTTGTATCACTCGGGAACGATCCCATCATACCAATGAGCTCATCCCGAAAGTTTGTCAGATACTTGTTGAATGGCGGTAAGTACAACATACTCATCCCCTTGTATTACCTAACGACATTGACTCAGAATATACGCTGTAGTGCAAAGTACAAGTGAATCTCCCACACAGAAATACACAATCAACATCAACGTCACACTGATGATTTTCGTATTGAAAAAATCCAAACGCACTTTTATTACGTTTATTTGGTTTAATTATTCATAGAATACTGATCTTGAAATTCATCATTTTTATTTATATCAATTGCACTGTTAAAATTCTCATTTGATTCCACGCATATGTGTATAAATAATTGATTTTATATATTTGCCCTTCAGCTGAATATTGACTGAATACCTTGATCTTTACATGCAAATATGTCTGTCTTTAGTGATTATTTTATCCTAAAATTGGGTCCGGACACATTCCAAATTTAATTATCTATCTTTAAGAGAGAGGCTATAACAATAAGTTGAATCCACAAAGTAACTAAATTAAAACTTACTTATAATTCGGGTCATTCTACCCAGCAGATCCGTGTTTGTTATATGGTGGAGGAAATAACAAAACTGTGGAGAGTACTCGTTGGACAGGCTCCTCACGATCATCGGAATTTCTTTCGCCATTTTGCTTCTTCAAGTAAATAATACAGATAACCTAAAATTAAATTAATAAATAAAACGATACGACTTATATGAGATAGAAATTTAATTTAAAAATTTCATTTCATTATTTAACGTTTTGTAAGACGGTGCTATTTTATAATCGAATTTTAAAGAAAAAAAAAATAATCGTTAACATATAGAATAATTGGGTCTCTGTCCAGTTCCGTACAATCCATATAAAACAACTTCATCATGGGATCCAAATATATATATATATATATACGCTAGGATATGTTAATTGTACATATAGAGATCGATCTATACATTTATATATATGTGACCGTGAAGAAATAAAATGCATTAATTATCTATTAAAGAAAAAGTAAAAATAAACAGAAAGAAAAATATTTTAAATAAAATACCTTTTGAAATAGAGCTCCGAGTATTGCTTCATTTCTATCCAAGCCCATGTTATAAAATATTTGTTGCTAGTAGAGTCCCTGATATAAACAGTGTGTCGTAGTTCCCGTTATCTATTTATAGACACTGAAAAACCAAAACAGTTCTATTTTTAGACAGTTGAGGGAATATTTATTTCTCATTTAATCGTGTTTTATATTACCTGAAAGCTTGTGGTTTCAAGAAAGAATATGTTGATCAATATGATTAAACTATCCAGAAAACAATATCATAGATACAATCAACTTACTGAGGGAGGGGGGGGGGTATACGTCGTGCGAACGAGATACTATGTCATGAGATAATTAGTTGTATACACTTGAAAGATACTAAATCGTGGGAACTAGAAAATTGTGTCGTGCGCACAACTTACTAAGATCGAATTGCTCATTTGTGGAATAAGTTATCTCAATGGATTAAAGAAGAAGTTATCAGCTATCACTATCATTGAATAATCAGTTGTAAGTTATTCGCCCGAATAATTTAAGTGTGTATTCCATAAACGTCTATATATATGTGTTGCCACCGTGGTTTGAATATATTTTATTCAGATATCTATGTACGTGATATAATATGCAGTTTTTCAAGAAATTTGTTACCAAGATGGTCTGTTATCAGTATGGCCTACTCTAAGACCCTGGAATACCATTTACTGTTCATAAATAAAAATGACATTTACAGTTCGTAAGCATGGTTTTCAAATTCCGTTATGGCCAGAACCCTAAGTCTCGTTATGTAAAGACAACCTCCACCTGGAGCGCTCTTAGGCTTTACTTAGACACCTTACATGGATTTTTTTTCAGATTATGAGCGCTGTATTTATTGTATCATCGTCTGTAAGCAGAGGTGATCACTTTTCCGTCACCTGACTGTCAGTCTGTCTGTTTGTCTGTTCCTTCACTTTTTCCGTCACGCTTCAGCAGGTGACACATGTGTTCCAAAGAATACTCTTGTAAATATTACAAGATGATCCTATTTCCTACCTTTTAATTTTTGCACAATTCTGCTCAAGGATACTTTTAATCTATGTATAAGCCCCCCCCCCCAAAAAAAAAAAACAACAAAAAACTCGAAGCGTTCAAGGTTCTGACAGTTTTTTTCCTATGTTTTGGGTACAACGTCCCTCCAACAATATTTAACCATCTGGAGACTATTATATATGTCTGTTTTGATTGTTTGTTTGTTGGGTTTAACGTCCCACCGACAGTATTTCAGTCATTTGGAGACGATGTCTACTTGAGACAGATATAGTGCTGCCACACTGCAGTATCACGCCGTAGACATGTGGTATGATACCACACCCAGTCACATTATCCTGACACAGGGCCAACCAGTCCTGCAACTACCTTTATATGCTGAGCGCCAAGCAAGAGAGCTATAACAGTACCCTTTTTTACGACTTTAGTGTGTCGCAGCCAGGGATCGAACCAACGACCTCCCGCTCCCGGCGGACGCTCTAAACACTCGGCCACGGGGACGGTGGAGACAGTCTCTGAGACGATATATGCATCACGTCGTAGACTGTGATTGCTCAACCAGTACCATCAGTCGTAGACATGGAATGCTCACACCCAGTACATCACGTCGTAGACATGTGATATGATATCACACCCAGTCACCATCACGTCGTAGACATGTGATATGATATCACACCGACACCAAAGCCCTTTTCAATTTTCCAGCAACAGATATGACATACATGAATCAGCAGGTGGTCGTGTGGTTCAACGTCCGCCCCGGAAGCGGGAGGTCGTGGGTTTGATCCCAGCCGCGAAATATCAATGTCTTAGATATAACACGCTAAAAATGCTCAAGAAGGTCTTTTGAAAGTCTGAAAATTTTATTAACACGTAAAATAATTCGAGACACTGGATGTTTCCTGTGCAAAAAAAAAAAAAAAAAAAAAAAAAAGAAAAAGAGAAAGAGAGAGGGGGAGAGAGAGTGTTTAGAATTAATTAGCTACTTAGATTCAGTTTTCTACATCGCATCCTCCCTCAATCGTGGAGTCATACAGTTTATCTGACGATACCTGTTTCTGAATTCAAGCTACTAAAAAGACTGCGGCTAATGCCTACAGTCTTATAATACAGACAATATGAAGAAAGAAGAAAGAAACAAATAATGATGGTAGAGGGATCAGTAGAGGGGAACCGAATAATAACTATCAATAATTACATACCATTTATACAGTAATCAATCGTTACATACCATTTATACAGTAATCAATCGTTACATACCATTTATACAGTAATCAATCGTTACATACCATTTATACAGTAATCAATCGTTACATACCATTTATAATTTTAATCAATCATTACATACCATTTATACAGTAATCAATCGTTACATACCATATATACAGTAATCAATCATTACATACCATTTATTACAATGATTGTGACGAAGGTTTATGATCAATATTCTGTAATATTTCAGCTGTTTTTGGCTTCAATTACATTTTTATATTTCAACATACATTGTATTGACTTGACTATTTGAGTTTACCGTCGCTTCGACAGTATTTCAGTCATACAGCGACGTCCAGCTAATTACAGGTGGAGGATGACCCCGAAAGCACGGAGGCATCCGAGTAGAACCATTGACCTTCCGCAAGCCAGCTGGAAGGCTTCCTCACCTGAAAATCCGAATGACCCTGCCGGGATTCAAACCCACGCGGTGAGGGACTGAGTAAGTGTTAAAGTCAGCGACTTTACCCTCTCGGCCACGGAGGCTCAACATTGTATTGAAATAAAATGGGTGGTTGTGTGACATATTATAGTTAAAGGCCAGAGTTTGCTCGTGTAGGGTGGCCAATTCATAATTCCAGAAAAGTGTTGCTTTTGTTTTCAGCGCTTTATCTGTTACTTGATTAGGCCAAAAAAAGTTATTTCTTTCCACTAACATCGCCGAAAAAAATAGGGTCGGTAGGTCGGCTAAACTTTTTTTCATTTCAAACTTTTTTTTCTATTATTACCTTATTTTTTAGAGGAATTGACGAAAAACAGCGTTTTCCAACCGTAATAGCCCGAAAACTGCGAAAAAAAAAGTCTAGGGTCGGTACAAAAAATAGGGTCGGTCGGGTTAGTGGAAACAAGTAACCCTTTTTTATTACGCCTTACAATATGTTTCAATTTCAAAATATATGTACACTGAATGAACTCTTTATAGGGATAAATATAGCACATGATCGAATAAATATTCTAATCTCTTTTTTTAAAGCATTTTTATGAGTGCGTATAGTATGTATTTTTACTTATTACAAAGATAGACTTCTACATTGTGGAGATAAGATAAACTGAAACAGGTATTTTCGATGTTTATTATATTAAGCAACACGTGTCTGTTAGGATCACAAATTCATGTTACTTGATATTGAAGGTAGGGTCCGGTATATTGTACACCTGTATCTCTTGTGTATTGGCGCCACCTGTAAACAGAAAATACGTCATTGCCTCATGAATATTCATACATAAGAACTAATTAACGTGTTATATAGTTAAACGTAAGTATATTATGTTATTGAACTATTCAGATTCGAAAATCGAAGAATAAATAAATAAATAAATAAATAAATAAATAAATGATAGAAAAGTTACCTCAGGGATTGACTATATGCAATTTCATTATAGTACATTGTAATACACAGCGAAACTAATTAAGAAATAATAATTTTAATTAGATAAATAGAGTGATAGGACTAGCAGATAGCTGCTGCTGCTGATGATGATGATGAGAATGATATTAGGATTGGCATGGACATATTAAATAACCTGACAGAAAAAAGAAAGAAAAGAGGAAGCAGAGAAGATCAAGTAAAAGAAAGTAATCAAAGAAAAGTATGTATATATATATAACCCCTCACACCCACCCCTGGGAACATGAAACAAAAAACTGTTCAAGTTTTTATCAATTCAATTACGAACAACAAATACTAGTACATCAAATACATATACTTGCTGAAGTATAAGTTACAAAATAAGATATAGACTTTCCTAATGAAGAAACATAAAAAGTGTGGGGTGTGTGTGTGTGTGTGTGTCTTGAGGGGGGGGGGGGGTCATTTTCAAGTACTGGGGGTGAAATTCACAAGCCTTATTTCAAGAAAATCAAATGCAAAAAGAAATATCAATAATGCATATTTTATTTGTTAACGAAGTGTTAACGTTATAAAATAAAATATAAACATTTACTTGACGTCAAAATGGGGTGGGTCATTTGAAAACTTTTTAAGTTCCGGGTAAAGAAATTAAATCTTTGGAGGGAATTTAAAACTGTTTTAATGTTCCCGGGGAGGGGAATTTTTCGAAAATGCTTTTAAGTTACTGGAGGTAACTTTATATGGGGAAAACTTGAAAACGTTACACCAGTATATAAGAAAAAAAAAAAGAAAAGAAAGGAAAACTTACATCATATGGTGCTAACCTCTGTATCTCGGACAGCACCTGGCATACCGACGGTATCCGAAATATCGACACTGTCCGCTGTACCTCTCCCACGTGTAGCAGTATGTCCCACACCGGCATCTGTACCTTCCGTATTGGTAGCCTGTCCCAAAAGGAAATGCATACCTTTTACTTCAAAAAAAAAAAAAAAAAAAAAAAACGCAGGGAAGTTTCAATTGCCAAAGTTCTACAAGTGGTATCAAATGCACGTGTGCACGTGAATTGAAGAAAAAAATATAGTAAAGACCTACCGTCGGCAACACCTGGTAGTGTCAATGTAACCATTCCAACTACCAGAAGGACAAGCAAAACTTTATTCATTTTCCCGGATTATTTAACACACAGCCACGTTTTGAGACGAGTAATACACCTGTAACATTAGACGGACGACGTGCTTTTAAATAGTATGCCATAAAGCTTTAGGCCAAGAAAAACATTGTATGTTTACAACATTTAATCTCTACATGTACGAGTTCCTTTCATACGCATAAAACCTTATCTAACACCTTGTTAAAAAGTAGATACATAAACAATTAAGATAGGAAAACCACAAAGACAACAAACAAACAAACAATAACGCACACAAATAATAAAAAATAATAGAAATAGTAAACTCTCACTCCATTTTTTTTCCAGCATTTAAAACCTAGATTTAATATAGTTGGCCTAACTCAGCTGCTGCATTTCCCTATTGTTTTGAACACGAAAACGAAATTAATACTTTTTATATTTCAACGATCAATTAATGACAACATCAGAATACATGTCCTTTCCTATCTAACACGTTTTACATTTCTGATAATTGGTTTCCTTAATGTAACGACTTGTAAATATGAAATGAAGCCCGCCAGCTCTTAATGTAAATTGACGTACTTCTTTTCATTCTTTCATTCTTTCTCTTTCTTTAATGTAAGTCGATAAAACATGTATGTATATAAGCAAATTAGGCTATTTGATTCTACTTTATACCATAATAATATCAACAACAAACACAATAAGACATGTTCAAGACCAGCAAAACAACATATGTCATATTGCAGTATTACACCGTTTGGTTGGCGAAATGATACAAGTACCAGTACGGAGACTTTATCCAGATCTGTTCGAGGTCACCGGGCTCAATCCCCGCTACACAATGACAAAGCATCTGAAGAATGCAATATATGTGTGAGAGAGAGAGAGAGAGAGAGAGAGAGAGAGAGATGTTTTAATGGGAAGTTCGATTTATCGTTTATAGAAAAAATAAGTTTTATATTAATCTATTTGTTGTGATAAATGTTGATGAATGGCAAATGTTGAATACCAAGTTCAAAAAAAGGTTCATGTATGTTCATGTATATAGTGCGGTCCAATCTCGTGACCGATATTTTTCTATGTGATTGTTTGGGGTATCAAATACGTGATTTGTATTTGTTTTAAATAGTTTCCAGTGTAATTGGTATATTTAATAAGTTGTTAGTCAGTAGATGTTTGTATTTTAATGATGTTTATATACATATCGGTCATGACCTACTTATCGCTTCGCTCGTCGGTCTGGAAATGCACATTTCATGTCTCTGTATTGAGATTGTAATTATACATTGTAGTTTAATTATTACATGATGGGTGGGATAAGTAAAGCGTAATGTTTATCTTGTTAATATGTAACCGTAATATAAAGAACGCATAGTGTAGATATCAATACAGTACAATTGTCTGTGTAGTGCTAGTCCTGCTGTTTTGATCAGGTTAATTATCTATAGTCTTATTTACACCACCATTTTAAAATTGTGGAATTAGCTCAATTGGTAAGAGCGTCGCCCGTACTTTTTTCCCTTCAAGAGGTCATGAGTTCTATTCCAGCTGGGACATTTTTTCTAATTCTAATTTTTTGGTAATTTTTGACTTGTATAGTTTGTTTGAAATAATTATTTTATACATCCTTTATTTTGCGTTTGTTAATTTGTATTTGCTTCCTTTTAATTTAAACATAAACATTAACCAAAAATAAAATATAAAAAAGGTCGATTTTTTCTGGACGGTATTCAGTACTGTATATACATTAATTTTATTAAGTACTGTATATATATTTATATGTCCAATTAAAATGGGTTTTCACTTCTGTTGGCGCATGTGCAAATTTGTATTGCAGTCGAATGGGTTTATGCCCAACTGTCCCACTTTTTGATATTTTGTTTCCCAACTGTCCCACTCAAGATTTTTAGCACCTTGCTGGGTGTGTTTTGATAAGGGATTATAATCTATTTCAAACTACAACACATTAAAATGAATTGAAGTTGTATTATCTGATTTTGTTTCTGTTTTTTTTTTTTGATTTTGTATTTTAAGAGGTAAAATTTCATGTTTTAGAAACCACGCCGATTCCGTCAATATATGAAGAAGTCATATCCAGTCTGAGAGACAGAGAATGGGACGAAGATGCAGAACAAGTCTGCAAAGGATTACCAACCTTCCCCTCCACCAAGTCATCTCTATACAGGGAAAGAGGTGCATTGAGACCGGGGATACCAAAGTCCAGGAGTGACATAGATTTGGATGGAAAATGGACTGAAACGCACACTGGTGAGCAGTTCCTACTGGTTGATGAGGCAGAGAATGACAACAGGATGCTGATTTTTGCTACAAGAACAAATCTCCAGCATCTGGCACAGAACCCAACCATATATGGAGACGGAACATTTTATGTGTGCCCAGACATATTCAGCCAGGTCTACACACTCCATGGATATATTGATGGACACATGTATCCGTTAGTGTTTGCCCTTCTGCCTGGAAAAAGTGAAAGGATTTACTGCAGACTTTTTCAACATCTTCAACAGAAATGCAGGGAAATAGGAATGGAACTGGGACCAGACACACTCCTGATAGACTTTGAGGCAGCAACCAAGCAGGCAGCTCGCAGAGTGTTTCCAAATGTGAATGTGAAAGGGTGTATTATAAATACTTATTATAAATAATTTTGCTAATAGCATATAACTTATTATAAATACTAATGCAATATATTACTAACCATAAATACTATTGCAAATTGCTCTTAATAATATAAGACAATAAGACAAATAATTGCACTGAAATATTCCATCCATTTAGGTAAAGACTATAGTCACTCATCCATGACAGTCTATTGTTATCCAATTAAGCATGATTCCCAACTGTCCCACCTTGATTTTTACTGTTTTATATAAAAGTGGGACAGTTGGGAAGACACCGTCGAATGTAAAGCTGTGATTGTAATAATTTTCAGTGACAGATATTTTTCTATGTAATTGTTTGGGGTATCAAATACGAGATTTATGTTTGTTTTAAATAGTTCCCAGTGTAATTGATCATATTTAATAAATTATTAGTCAGTAAATACATTTGTATTTGTATTTTAATAATGTTTTTATACATATAGGTCATGACTATTATCGTTTGTGTCTGTTTGAGCTTGTATTATACATTATAGTTTAATTATTACATGATGGGTGGGAAAAATGTTAACATGTAACCGTAATATAAAGAACGTTTGGTGTTATTAATACAGTAAAATTGTCTGTGTAGTGCTGCTGTTGTGATACAGTAATTACCTATAAATAGCCTTTTTTGCGCGTTACTGCACGCTTGTGGAATTAGGTCAGTCAGTAAGATCGTTGATCACTACTTTTTCCCCATCAGTAGGTCATGAGTTCTATTCCAGCTGGGACCTTCTTATTTATTTATTTTTTCTTTAAATTTTATTTTTTGGAAATTTTTTAGTTATATTTGTAAAGTTTGTTTTAAGTACTAGTTTTATACATCCATTATTTAGCTTTTGTTAATTTGCATTTGCTTTCTTTTGATTTAAACATAAACCAAAAAAAAAAACAAAAAAAAACAACAACAAAACTTAAAAAATCGACCTCTCTGTGTATAAATAATTTATGGAGAGATCGATTTTTAAAAATTTAATTCTTAGTTTTAAGAAAATCGATCACTCCATTGATTTTTTTTACCCATGCATTCTTCCTCTTTGATGTAATGTTTTCGCTGTCAGGATTCAAAGTTTAAATTTCAATGTATCCACAGGATGCATAAAATATATGGAAAATGCTACTGAATTGGAAGGTCAAAACAGTAGAAAAGAGAAAGAGAGGGGGCCGTATGCTTATTATAAACCGTCCATTAAAACATTTATTTTCTTTTTTTTTCTTTTTTTTTGTGGAGTAACCAAGGTTCGACTGTATTGTTTATTATATAATCTATTAACCATATACTAAGGACTTTGAAAACGCACGTTTTGGATAAGTGTGGTCTTACAACGAAAACACATACTATATGATTATATACATATACTTTTCAAAAATTTTAATACTTTCAGTTTTGATTTATGTCCTATAAGTAAATACATGATATATATTTGATGGAATCCTTCGTTTTTCGTTTCCGAGGAAAAACAACATATAATACAGGCGTACGTTTTCAAAGCCCTTAAATATATATATGTATATTTATTTTAATATTCGCTGCTGCAGAAATTTTGACAAGTAAAAGCACAACAAAAGGATTGAATTATACACCATGGCTTCACTTTGTGAAATGTGTGCGATATAGTAAAACCATGGGTGTTTCGTGCGCTCTCATATGAAAATGCATTTGTTGTGTTAGTGCGATGAATCGCAATAGTTATTACTTACTTATACGAGAGTGTCATGCTGTGATTAAAGCAAGCTTCTTTATATCTATAGGTCAAGCAGGAAGGCGCCGAAAAAAACTTTTTTTATGATTAAACTATTACCGTTACCTAATTACTACAACACGTTTTGTACAATATGAATGTTAGCACGCTAATTGCTTAAAGCGTGTAATATAGATATGTTTTGTAAGGTTATCATTCATTTGATGAATCAAAAATTAAAGAATTCATTTAAGTTCTAGCATTTAATCAAATAGATCTAAGGAATATCAAACGTTATAAAAGTGATATTGATGACTAGTTTGTTTTTGGCAATATTTTATGATTGTTCTTTAAATGTGTTTACGATGCCAATGGGGTCTTTACACAACACAAAGAAACCAAAAGTTAAACATAAACCAGGGTTTGATATTGAATGTAAAACTTCTATGAAGGAATTTGACATAGCAAGAATTTAACAGAAATAAAACAGATGCTTAAAACTTTTACAAAGATAAATTATTGTAAAGTCAAACGTATAAGTAAAAAAAGATATCTAAGAAAAGAGGAAGAGAAAAACAATCTAACACGTCAAGGTTAAACTAAACTTTCGGAGCGAATAAACAACAACAACAACAACAACAACAACAACAACAACAACAACAACAACAACAACAACAGTTTAATAAACAGAGTCGAACACCACAGATTATAAATATGAACATTTCAAAGACTGATTCAGTTCTCAAGATCAATCATTTAATAACAACAATACAATACCGAATCATTACTTAATAGATGAAGATCTTGATGCTGTCTTCACATTAGAAGAAATAAAGCAGATCGTTCACAGATGGTCATTGATTATTTCCTCTATTAATAGCCATCTACAGACGCATGGTCACCGAACTCAACATTCCATGATTTTAAAAACTGGGAGGTTTCTCCACCACATGCAATAGCGTAACGAACAGTATTGGACCAATATTAAGAACTATAAAACCTATATTTAGAAATTCTATTTTCGTGTGCCGTCACAATCACTCTTCGCGTGCGTTTACTCCACATGATGAATTAAGGAACTGCTGAAGACGCCGATACGTGAACCGTGTAACGTGGTACCGTAAGCATTTGTTTTGGGGATTCCGTATTCCTCACTTAAAGTATAACCCCCTAATACCCATATTACATATCTTGCCTCTGGATGCAAATATTTCTGTGAAACTTTTTTTACTTTGAAGACATCCAAAAACCGAGAGTTTTTCCTGGTTTTATTAGATGTAGGGGAGATAATCTGTATTTAAGTTAACATTTACGTTTATGGGAAATATACAATTTCTGTGAATATGAAAAACTGAATTTGATTTTCAGGAAAATCACTGTGGAAAGATGCATTATATGATTCTGATACAAATTTCATGAACACATCTAAATTTTACCGTAGGCAAATGAAGAAAATCACTTTTTTGTAGTTTTTAGGGGAGATAACTCATGACAACAAAATTATAAGGGGCGGGGGTAATAAAAGAATTTCTGTCATATGTCATAACATGTCAATTCGC
Organism: Solen grandis; assembly: GCA_021229015.1. Lineage (NCBI taxonomy): Eukaryota > Metazoa > Mollusca > Bivalvia > Adapedonta > Solenidae > Solen > Solen grandis. The sequence continues at coordinate 24,896,723 of CM037794.1, forward strand.
CTTTAATATTTCCATGGTTTGACATTTTAAAAGCTTATATTGTGAAGTTATATGCATGGCTTTGATGGTTATTATGGGGCATATAACGTAACCGGAAGTGAATTACAGGGCATAAACCTTAACTGATTTCCCTGCAGTTGGCGTTTGCGAAAAAAGCGTTTTCCCGTGAAATGTGACATATACTTGCTGAGTTTATCATCAACATTAATTAGGGAGAGTAGAAAACCGTTTTCTTATTTCTTCTGATCATCTGTGAGCTTCCAGCTGGCTTGCGGTAGGTCGGTGGTTCTACCCGGATGCCTCCGTGCATTCAGGGCCTTCCTCCATCCTGCAATTAGCTGGACGTCGATATATGACTGAAATAGTGTCGAAGCGACGGTAAACCCAAATAGCCAAGTCAAGTCATCTGTGAGCGAGCTACTTTAAAATATGCATGCTGTATTTTCACAAAGCAATAACATAAGTTGATAATATATATAAGTATAAATAAAATATGTATAAAAACAAGCAAGCTTCCTCGTTTTTCTATGTTCGACTTTTTTCCCTTCATAGAACTTTCATTGCCACTGTCATTGTCAATATGTTGTTCAGCCATTTTGTATCGGTGAAATTTTGCCCCGTGAACAGTGTTGTAAAAACATGTAATCAATGGACAATCTTCACTTTTTACTCAAATATCGGTGTAAAACTGTCCTAGTTTATTATTTCTGTTCTTCGTAAATGACATTTCCACCTACATTAATAACAATATTGAAAAAAGAAATCAAATAAAAATTCAAACATGTCCAAAATTTAGGATATTTTCACGGTGCTTGATTCCTAGATGAGGAAGTAAATAACACCATTTTCCTGGAGACGAACTCAGTATCGTATTTCTTTTACTTGACTTACAACTATGTCTGGAACATAAGTTCAGTAGTAAGTAGCTTTTATTTGTCTACAATATGTGAACGATGAATTTATTGAAGTACACATTGCTTTTAAGGTAGACAACACAATGGCAATCGAATTTTTAAAATCGACACTGGTGTTTAATGCAGCTAAGTTTTGTAGTAAGAAAAGAAAGAGTCTATGAACAACTCTATGCATTATAAGCATACACACTTATTAATTATTGATTTACTTAAGATCATTCCTGTGTTAAATTCAAGAAGTTAGACATCTATAGACCAGACCAAAACACTATTCACCTGAGCAGTTTCTATATAAGTAGAGGCATGTCACTGTATCTGAAATCTATTTAAAAAGTACTTATAACCTACATGTACAGGCTCGTATATAAATGATATCGCTAACCAAAAGTAAAATCTATACAATAAAGGTCTGTCTTCACTGTGTTTTTATTCTTAAGGCAGTATTTTTTTTATAATTTTTCCTGGAAAGAGATGAGTAAGATATTTGGGAAACCAGCAGACTTTCATGACCTTGAACTTTGTCTGGAGGATCATGGCTGATATTATTTTAGTGGGGCGAACAAATAAAATGATGTTTAAATGTTGAAATTGAAACTACGATCTCTGCCTAGTATTTGTGCTGGTGAAATAAAACAAGCTAATCAGTAGACGAAATTTTGTAAAAGCATAAAAGTCTATACAACTATGAGTTATTATGATAAACTAAATTTATATACTTATATATGCGTTAATCAGTTTTATTGATATATATCTTGAAAACTGTGTGTAATTTCTTACAATTTATCCTAAATCTGAATTAGTCATGATATCAATAGCTGTTTATAGTCTAATGCAATTCCCTCATATTTTTAAAGTACCATGCAGTTAACACCTAGATATAATGGATATAATGTATCTTTTAGGGATATCATCTTCTCGCAAAATCATTGGTTCACCTTTGAAAACGAATTGGACGTATTGCAAATCAATTTAAGAACATACTTCCAAACTCACCTTAAGTCATAAAGATTTATTAGATGTAAAAAAATCATGCCGACATGTCCAGAATTTAGGATCTCTCCCTACAGTGCCCTGATTCCTGATTGAGGCAGTAGGCACACAAAATATCTGGAGGATATATTCAACAGTTAATATTTAGACGTTACTTGTTATAAATATAAAATGAAGAAGTAATCGTTTAAGATATATTTAAACATTAAGGACTCATATTTTTAAAATCGAAACTGGCGCTTAACAGAGAAAATCACATCAGTTATAGCGTAAGCCATTGATTGAAATGACGTAGTATATGAATAAATGCATTTTTTGAAATTAATTTAAATAAAATCAATTGCGTTTATATATAAAATCCGTATCTATTTCAACTTATATTTTGACAATGTTATTAAATGTCATTTTGAATGTGCAATACAAACAACCTCCAAAAATAAAACATAAACACAAATATATTTCTCATGACACTCTTTTAATAAACAAATGCAAAATGCAAATATTTATACATAATAAATAGCGTCCGTGAAATAATCTGGGACATCTTTATGATGAAGTAAAAGAAACGATCAAACGTTAGCAGTACAGCTGATGCGTTATTGAAGTCTACCTGAGTGGGTATAAAAGTGTGTATATCAACACTTAGTGAAGGGGTCTTGCACGTGGTTTCAAGAAAGTTTGTTGATTTGAACTAACAATATAAATTCTATTGACGTTTGTCATCACAATCACTCTTCGCGCAAGCGTTTACTCAACATGATGAACTAAGGAACTGCTGAAGACGCCAAGACGCTGCGAAACGCATTTATTTTGCTTTTGGGATTCCGTTTTCTATATTTAACTGATTTCCCTGAGGTGGGCGTTTGCGAAAATAGCATTTATGTATTGTTGTCGACTTTTCAAACCCCGGCAACCGCAGTTCATTATTGTCAAAATGGTAATAGAATGAGAACAGAGTTTTCGTATTGTATTTGTATTGTGTCGGGTGAAAACCCGACGACCATTTATTAAACATAACTTGAAACTAGATATTGCAAACGTTTATATGTACATACAGAATTGTAAGATAATTAGATGTATTTGTATCAATGTTAACACGGAATAAGAATTTTGACAATAAGTTGAATGTATGTAAAAGCACCAGAATAAGAGAACGCATCCGTGATATGGAGTATAGAATAAGGTGGGAGGAGGGGAGGTAAGTGGTTTGTTTCAAAATGAAACAGACCTGAGAAATGTCCGCAAAATGGCGTCTTTCTTTGTTTAGTTCTGCTGTCCAAGTGAGGGTGAACCTGCAGGGCAGTCTCCGGACTGAGTATGCGTAATCTCCGCGTGGGTCTATTTTTAGCATAAGGAGTTCCAGGTAGAGTATCAAAGTACCGAAAGTAAAGAATTATTTGACTCCCCAAAATCATAAATGCGTTTTCCTACTTGCATCGGAAAACGATGTTTTTCATGTGCAATGTGACCTACACTTGCCGAGTTAGTGTCAGAAAACAAAGACATCACCAGCATTAACTAAGGAGAGTAGAAAACTTGTTTTTGTTTTGTTTCTACCGATCATCTGTGAGCGAACTACTCGAAAACATGATATATTTTCACAAAGAAGTAATATAAGACAATAAACAACTTTTTCTTTTCGGAACGTCATGAATATTAATGAGGCAACAAACAGGCTGCATGTTTTTCTATGATTCGACCTATTGGTAAGGTGACAATGAGTGAAATAGTAACATAAATATAGGGGTAAGTGGGACAGGTATTGCAACAAAAAGTGTTATATATTAAAATGTTTGCCAGGGTTTGTAGTTTATGAAACTGCCGGCATAAATCAGCATAAGTTGAGGGGTTCCGAGAAATCCAAGATGGCCGCTAAGATGGCCGCCATATGACAAATTAAAGCTAAAATAGGTTAATAATTGTCTTTTTTTTCGAATTTTAATAAGAGGGAAACAGAAATAAAATAACTTAACTTCTTTTGAAATAAGCCTTTTGATGATATTGATAATATTAATGAAGTCAAGGCAATATTCAAGGTCAAATTCAAGGTCAAAATTACACAAAAAATACAATATTAACCCCAAATTGTTAATTTATTGCAAGTATTTCAAGAAATTTTCCTCAAAAGAAAAGGTTAGGTTGAAAATCAACATTTTCTTAGCATTTTAGATAACACTGAACATATTTAGTGAGTTCTATAACATTTGACTTAATAAAATACATGACAGTATCATACATATATTAGTCATCTTTTTGAAATATTATGGGTTATAATATTTTGCATATAGGATATTTTTCTTCTTAGCTAAAAAGTTTGATAAAACATTGATTTGTTTATCATGGATGATAAAAAGATTAATATATAAATAAAAATTTATTAAATATATTTTTTATTGCACATTCATAATCTTAAGGAAATATACAGATTTAAATATTCTATGTAAAAAAAAGGTTTAAAATTTTAATTAAATTGGTTTTATATTAGAATGAACACGTAATTAACATAGGTCAAGGTAAAAATAATTCCAAAAATATTTTTGAATTTTTGCAATATTTTGTCAGGAAATAAATATATACTGTATAGTGCAATTAAGCCTTTGCTATTTTCTTACTGAGATAAGAACTTGCATGGGAAAAACATTAAATATTCAAAATCTCAGAGAATCTGACATCTGTCTAAGCAATTGTTAAAAAACAACAAAAAACAACAACAAAACAACAACAACAACAACAAAAAACACGTTTATTATCATATTTGCGAGATATCATACTTCATAATGATTTTTACTATTGGTGATATTTCCGCACATATATGTTTATTTTGCCTTACTATCAAAAGACAAAGCATTTGTAGCACCCATTCAATATATTAAGTTTAAATAATAATATAATATGTTATGAAAATGTTTATTTTCTTACAAAATGATCCAAGAAATCAACTTTTGAAATTTTGCACACCATTTGGTTTAAACATTTCACTTTCCTTGCAGTTTTGACCTTTGACCTTGAATTTGTCATTAAATGTGACCTTGACCTATATAAAAATAAATGTATGTAATCACCAAGTATGCCTGTTTATGAAAGTGGTTTCACACAATACAAATCCTGTTAAACAATTTGATACACAACACTGCTTATTTCAATAACTGTCCAACATACCCCTATGTTTGATCAGTTTTATCGCTCCCTATTTATGATCAGTTTTATCGCTCCTAATAACCCCACCATTATGTATATTCTTTATACAAATGTCAAGGTATTCAATAAATAGGATCAGGTTTATTTAAAAATGTTTCGAAAATGTTAATTTTGGATGAAGAATGTTTCCCTTGATATCAATTTATATAGATTATTGTAATAAACTTAGAATGGTATTTTTATCAAATTTTGAGCTTTGACCTTAGATATGACCTTGAATATAACCTTGCCTTTAATGCAAGAACCAGTTTTATTTAAATACATTTCTGCAAAGATCTTCGAGAACTTACTTGTATTTTTCTAGCATTAAAAATAAGTAATAAGACAACTGCTTATATATTTTAACTTTATTTTATCACTTGGCGGCCATCTTGGGGCCCATTTTGGATTTCTCGGAACGCCACTACTTATGCCAATTTATGCTGGCAGTTTTATAAACTACAAACATTGGCGAACATTTTGGTATATAACATTGCTTGTTGCAATACCTGTCCCGGTTCTCCGATTGTCACCCTACCATATCTCTCTTTCATTGTCATTGTCGCTGTCAGAATGTTGTTCAGTCATTTTGTTTCATTGACAATTTGCACCGTAAACTTACAAAATTGTATAGCATAATCAACTACCGATAAAGGCGAGCGCATTTCCGTAAACCACCGTGACAAGGTTTCGTTTATTGAATATACTGGTGTCACCGGCAGTTCTGTTCTAGTACATTTACGCAGATATCGTTTTATATCTTTAATGTTTCAAAAAGTGAAGATATTTCAATATTTATTTGAAAAATGGCCGAATACATCTTCAATCGACTACTTGATAAGGGAGAATACCCAAACTGTTTTGGAGAAGGGATTGTCTGCTCTATATTTACAAATTGTAATATAGTTGACCCTAAAACGTTAGAGGTGTCACCCTTATAAATATACAATCTAAAATGTTGTTAAATAGGATAAGGAAATGGTGCACTTAATATGAAAAGAAATTTGAATATCAATTCGGGTTCCAGAAAGGAAACTCCACCACAGACTGCATATTCGTTTCACATTCTATAATTGTAAAACCACTTTCACAAAAACTGCTTTGCCAGAATTGACCGGTCATATTTATTTCTCAAATTAATAAACTTTGATGTAACTTCTAAATCTATTAATGCACTCAAAAATATGTACAGTGTTGTGAAAACAAGTATTTGATTCAATGGACATTCTTGACTTTTTACTCAAACATCGGTGTAAAACGGGGAGACCAATGTTCTAGTTTATCATTTCTGTTCTTCCTACATTAATATCAATAAAGACTGTCTGTTTAGAAGAAATTAAATTATTCATATTACTATATGACGCTTTATTTTTTTGCGCAAAACCCGAACAATCACAATCTTTACTAATTGATTTATAACAGTATTTCAATACACGGAGTTTAAAAATAAATAAAAAATGTGACTTTTGAAAACAGTAGAAAAAAACTCGCTCGCCGATGAATTTATTTGCATTAATCAACCTTTCTATACTCTTTAATTACTTAGATCTACCAACAAAGATATATGCTAAATATTTGATAGTCTCGTTTGATTTGCATTATGGTGATGAATATTTGTTATACAATGCTTGAAATATTAAATTCATAAAAATTTAAGTGTAAAAGAAAAAAAAGTACAACTCTTGATGAATTTTATGGCGAACTAGGAAAATGAAAATGCCCCGTCATGGTTAGACAGAAAATACTAATGATGAAATATTGGTTAAAATCCCAAATAACAAGAAGGATTCTTAATACGATTTATAATGTAACAAGAGTAGATGCAAACAACAATAGGTTTCTGCGAAGTGAATTGGGCTGTACATGTAAAGCATTCAGCTTGGGAAACAGTGCAGAGGAATTATAAGTGTAAAATAAAAAAAGTACAAATCTTGATGGATTATATGGCGAACTAGGAAGATGTCCCGTCATGGTTAGACAGAAAATACTCGTGATGAAATATTGGGTAAAATCCTAAATATGAAAAATGCTTCTTTAGTTAAAAAAGATATATAATGTAATAAGAGTAGATGCAAACAATCATATAGATTACTGCGGAGTGGATTGAGCTGTACATGTAAAGGATTCAGATTGGGAAACAGTGCAGAGGAATTACGAGGGATTTAAGCTTTCCTGTTTCCTTGTAAGTATTAAAACATAAGAATAGAGGTAATCTAAAATGAAAAGAAAATATCAAACATGTCCAAATTTAGGAGCTGTCCTCACGGTGCTTTGATTCTAAATGAGGAAGTAAATAACACAAATATTTGGAAAAGGACTCAGTATCGTATTTCATTTACTTGTCTTACAACTATGTCTGGAAGATAAGTTCAGGTAGCATTTATTTGCCTTAAATATGTGAACTATGAATTTAGTGAAGTAAACGTTGTTTAAGGCAGACGACACATAGCTAATCGAATTTTTTAAATCGAAACTGGCATTTAATACAAAAAGTTTTATAGCGAGAAAAGAAAGATTCTATGAAAAGCTGAAAGCCATTTATGAATTATAAGCATACACGCTTCTCTTTTTGGGGTATTGATTATTGATTTACTTAAGATATATTCCTGTGTTAAATTAAAGAAATTAAACATCTATGGGTCAAACTAAAACACTATTCACCTGAGGCATAGCAGAAGCTATATAAGTAGAGTCATATCACTCTATCTTAAATTTATCTAAAATAAGTGCTTTTAAACTACATGTATGTAAATAATATCGTTAACCAAAAAGTAAACATCTACACAGTTAAAGTCTGTCTTCGCTAAGTGTTTTTATTATTTTGATGAAGGCAGTATTTTTATACATTTTTTCTTATAAAGAGATGAGTAAGATTTTTGGGAGAATGCCAGTCCTTCATGGCATTGAACTATGTCTGGAGGTTTGATATAATTTTAGTGAGGCGAACAACTAATTTGAAATTGAAACTACGATCTTTGCTTAGTATTTTGTTGGTGAAATAAAACATATTAATCAATTTGTAAAATAATACAACATGCATAAAAGAATATACATGATGTTATCATTATATGAAGTTAACTATGCTTGATTAATCCATCAAATTAGTATAAATAGATGCGTGAGTCAGCTTTATGTTAAAATATATATCTTAAAAAATGTAGTTATTTACAATTGATATTCCTTGAAAAGAAATCTTCCCTCTTGATACACAAAATGTGGATCATATCTATTTTTCAATCGAAAATGGCGATTAATATAATGATTCGAGAAGAGAACATCAAATCAAACTAATAATAAGCGTAAACTATTGATTGGGATGAGGTGGTACACGAGAATATGCAATTATTTAAAGTTAGTTAAATTAATATCTGTTACGTTATATATAAAATCCGCATCTATTTCATCTTACATGTTGACATATTTTATTAAACGTCATTTTGAATGTGAAATATAAGCAACACAAAAGACAAAATAAAAAACAACAACAACAAACACACACACTAATATATTTCTCGTGACACACTTTTAATTGATAATTGTAAAAAGAAAATATATTCACATAATACATACAGTCCGCGACATCGTCTGGAATATCTTTATGATGAAGTAAAAGAAAAGATAAAAGTTAGTACAGCTAATCTTCCACTGAAATCTACCTGAGTGTGAATAAAAGTGGGTTTCTGAACATTTTGTAAAGGAGTCTTGCACGTTGTTTCAAGATAAGTTTGTTAGTTTGAACTACCTAACTAACTAAATAAATGTTGAGTAATGACATCCATAAGACAACATAATGTTAACCTTCTCGCTATATTATATATATTTATTAAGCAAACTGACTAAACATTTGTAATCATGGATTAGGAGTTGAAGAAAAAAACTTTCATAAAAGGGAAAAATCCTTTTTTTCCGAGGCCTTAAGTTCTTTTCCAGGACTTTTTGATCTTGTAAAAATCTGTATTACTTGACCTTTATGTTTATTAAAATAAGACTGACATTCCATAAACGCGGACAAAATCTTTGACTTCACTGAGATTAAAGATCAAAAAGGATTAACAGGAAATAAATTTTATTTATTCTTTGAACGTAGGGAGTATCTTTCAATACCTGCCGGTATACACGCAGAAAGCTGTACCTATATATACACGCGTTATTTTGTAATAGTTACGATATTATAGTCATATTTTTTTTATCAACATTACTATTCATTACCATTATCATTGTTATCTTAGATACATGTAAACGGTTAGATGAACTTTAAAAATAATACAGAATAGACATATCTTATAACGGAAAGGCGCCGTGGTCCAGTGGTAAAGTTCCCGAATGCGGATCCGAAAGTTTTGGGTTCGAACCCTGTTGGGTGCAAAGATTTTCCATCACCTTCTCAGATGCAAAATACCGGTCTAACAAGAAGCTGTCGAGAGGGATTAGTATAAGTTGTAACAGAATGTTTTACCCTTTCGACGCTTTAATAAATGAGTTTAAAACCCATGGTATTCAACAGTTACCTTTAAACTGTAATCTGTGTAGTATGCACATTTTTGACAGTGTCACTACAAAAGCCATGTTATAATATATGTTAAGACAGTAACTGCTTAGAAGGAAAAATGAACGTATGAATTCGAATACTGATACATTCAGGCAATATGTAGAAACGCGTGTGACCTTTTGCACACATGAATTGTAATATACACTCAAAAGAGATGAATCAGAAGGTAATTATAAAGCTGGATTAATTCTCGCTTAGAGACATGTGCTTTCCTTGGCATTAAACTACGGCAAGGGAAGATACGGGGGATGAAAACAAAAAAAAATCTCTTCCGAAAGTTCACAACGATAAAAAAGCATTGGAAATTTTTAACCGCTACCTTTCGGTAGCATCAGGTCACAGGTGAAAGTTTCAAGGGAAAGCTCAGTTCCTGTACTTGCATAAACATAATACACAACAAATATTACATGAGACAAAAAAGATGCCATTCATGGACCCGGCTTCGCTGACAATCTATTTTTAGCAGAATCTATTTTTAGCACGTGTTGTCAATAGGCCCTTTTGAAAAACGCCAAAACCGAGGCCTAAATTTCTATTTTTAACTTTATAATATACTAAAATCTAAAAACAGATAACCAAACCCGAACAGTTTGACACACAGAGAGCGCATTGGCCTCTTATCGTCGTCAAATCAATGTGGATGTTAATCGTAACTTTTCTCCCGTTCTCCATTTGGGCTAGGATCTTGCCATCTTCTGACCAGGCTGATCTGACATTATCCATTGTCGAAAAATTCTCTAGCAACTTTGCATTTTTGTTAGTTAAATTCTCCCTGATCACTATGTTTTTGCCTTTCAAACCCCTCCTTAATTGGATGATTTTTATTTTGTCCATGCGGCTTACAAATTTACAAATTATAACACGATTTCCGTCTTCCCTGAATTTTCCAAGTCTATGTGCTATGTCAATTTGGTGTCTGTTCATGCTGACTCCTTCTTGAGCATTTTTAAGACTTTTTTGGTTGGTCTCTTCTATTGTTTCCATTTTGTTTGCATCATGTATACCGTATATGCGCACCGAATTTCTTCTTGTATACTGTTCAATATCATTGATTTCACGCCTTTTGATTTTCAGGTTGCAGTTGGTTTCTTTCCATCTTTCCTGGAGCTTTAGGTTGTTTTCCATCAGTGTTTGATTTAATTTACTCCTTTTTTCGCACTGTCCCTTAAATCCAATAACTGATTTCGTAGAATGTCATTTTCGTTTCTCAGTTCAGAGACAATTGTTTCGAACTCTTTTACTTTTTTTACCACTGAATTAATTTCCGATTGAATTTCTTTTTTTAGGTCATCTTTCAGGTTTTCCATGGATATTTTAGCGATTCTTTTGTTATCATTTTTTAAAAATATTATTCAATATACTCATGTGAGGCCAATTTACCTAGCTTAGCATCAAGAGACGTCATAAGCTTTTCTAAATTGATGGAACTAACACTAACTTTACTCAGTTCCGTTGTGCCATCACTCCCAGTGTCTGATTTGTCAGCCTCCCCAACCAAGAAGCCACTTAGTAGGGACTGACTTAGTGTTTCACCAGAAGCATCTTATGGGGCCGGATTAGCGGTTTTCTTTTTTTGAGAAGCCGTTTTCGAAGATATGTTTTTAACAATAATACACCAATATACACCAATATAATAATAAAATAACTTGTCCGACCAATAATGTTATAACGTTATATAACGATGGTAGTAACTAGAGTAAATTGAATCTCTCAGTAATTTATATTACGCAAAAATCCATTCGGTCAATAAAATAGTTCAGTCTATAAATAGACCAATCATAATCTTGTCAAACCGGTCTCTGGACATGTTTTTACCAAATAGAAAAACAACAACAACAACAACAACAACAACAACAAAACAACAACAAAAAAACAACAACACTATTTTAACAGTGACTATTACTATAAGCTGCTTTGACAGAATTGACCGATCATATGATCATATTTATTTCTCAAATTTATAAACTCTAATTTACATTCTAAATTATTAATGCACTCAAAAGCATGTACAGTGTTGTGAAAACATGTATTCGACATTCTTTACTTTTTACTCAAATATCGGTGTAAAACAAGGAGACAAATGTTCTAGTTTACTATTTCTGTTCTTCATGAATGGCATTTTCACCTACATAAATAACAATATTGAAAAAAAAATCAAATCAAATAAAAATAAAAATCAAACATGTCCATTAATATGGGAGCTGTCCTCACTGTGCTTTGATTACTGAATGAGGAAGTAAATAACACACCATTTTCCTGGAGACGAACTCATTATCGTATTTCTTTTACTTGTATTACAACTATGTCTGGAAGATAGGTTCAGTAGTAAGTCGCTTTTATTTGCCTACAATATGTGAACAATGAATTTATTGAAGTAAACACTGCTGTTTAAGGCACACAACACAATGGTAATCGATTTTTTTAAAATCGAAACTGGTGTTTAATACAGATAAGTTTCATAGTGAGTAAAGAAAGATCCTATGAACAACTCACAGCTATTTATGCATTATAAGCAAAACACTTTTCTGTATGGTTTTTTTTATATGGTAATAGTCTCCGTCCGTCCTTCCGTCCCACATCTTTGTCCAGCGAAAAGTATTTGAGGTATAAACTTGATACTTCATAGGTGGATAAATCTTATTGAGGAGGATTGCAATTCATAAAAATGATAACTCTACCTTTCATAAGTTTTGAGTTATTGCCCCTTTTTTCAGGCTTAATTTTATCCGGAGCAAAACTCAAAAAGCATTTGAGATGTCAACTTGAAACTTCATAGGTTGATAAAACTCACTGAGGAGGGGTGCAGTACAAAAGAATAATAACTCTACCTTTCATATTTTTTAGTTAATGCCCTTTGTTATATTTCAGGCTTAATTTTTGTCCGGAGCATAAGTAATAAAGTATTTGAGATATCAATATGATACTTCATAGGTGGATAGATCTTATAGAGGAAAGGTGCAGTGCACAAGAATGATAACTGTACCTTTGATAATATTTGAGTTATTTATCCCCGGACAAAGGCGGCGGGGTATATGGTAATAGTCTTCGTCTGTCCTTCCTTCCGTCCCACATTTTTGTCCGGAGCATAATACAAAAAGTATTTGAGGTATCAACTTGATAACTCATGGGTTGATAGATCTCATTGAGGAGGAGTGCAGTGCACAAGAATGATAACACTACCTTTATAATTTTGAGTAATTGTACTTTGTTATTTTCATGCTTAATTTTTGCCCGTAGCATAAGTAAAAAAGTATTTGAGGTATAAACTTGATACTTCATAGATGAATAGATCTCTTTGAGGAGGAGTGCAGTGCACGTGAATGATAACCTTTAATAATTTTTGAGTTATTGTCTTTGTTATTTTTCAGGCTTAATTTTTATCCGGAGCATAACTTGAAAAGTATTAAAGATAACAAGATGATACTTCACAGGTTGATAGATCTTATAGAGGAAAAGTGCAGTGCACAAAAATGATAACTCTACCTTTCATAATTTTTGAGTTAT